>QTSX02000007.1:0-600000 GCA_014839935.2 Entomophthora muscae | reverse complement strand
AAATATATTACAAGACATTAGTTAAAGTTACAACCATGTAAAATATTAAAAATAAGTTAAAAATGTTTTTATTTATTAGCTTGTCAATTAAGGGTTTATTTATCACATAGATAAACATTGAGAATTGAATTTATCTGCATCATGCAGCCCGCTCCACTATTGTTCTAAACAAATGATTTTTTAGAACTTGAATTACCTTTCTCTTTTAATGTGATTTGATAAACATATTTAATATACTTGACCTGTGTCCTAAGTACAAATCAGTAAGCAATACATGAAAATCATTGGTTGCTGTGTTGTGTGGTTATAGTGGCACTGAAATAACAAGGATCAGATGATGACATACAAGGTCCAATTTGTGGCTTAAAAAAGTCAAAGTACCATCAAGGATTCACAATTATTTGAATAAACTAATTTATTTCTATTTTTTAATTTATTTATTTATTAGTGTAAAAGCTAATAATAATATTCAGTGCATTATAATAAAAATATATCCATCTTACCTAGTATAATTAATTTTACTTACCTTTTCTATGTATTCTTATATGTCTATAATACAATCAAACGTCACATTATTATATATAAATAATAATTATTGAGTCCTAATAAAAACAAACTAAATAAAATAAAAACAAATAAAACTCAGAGCACCCATTTATCTGATTGGCTCAGAGGCCAGGGCTTTAGGGAGGAAGGATTCTGAGTGCTCATAGAAAGCTGCCACCACATTGGGTGGTATTGCAAATTGGCTGATCTCAAGAATGTTGAAGAGATCCTCTGTGTCCTAAGGCATTGCTTCACCTTATTCTTGATCCAACCAAACACCTCCTTGATTGGATTCAGAAATGGAGAATAGGGCGGAAGGAAGAGGAGTCTCATTGGGCAGTCTGCAAGGCGGTGGCTGGAAGAATGGCTGTTTTTGTCAATGGGGGGGAACTCAGACACAACCAGATCCACTTTGTGGAGCCCAACATTATCAAGCACAACAATGTTGGTTGTGCCGCTGTAATTTATCCAAAGGTACTCCTTGACGGCTTGGAGAAAATTGAGAAAGGTCCCACTGTTATGGGAGCCTTTAATCATCTGATACTTGTCCAACCCGCAAGGACCAAGAAGCCCAGATCAAACATTGCTTTGTATACAAGGGTTTTGGAGACAGAAAGCCCAAACTCTGTGGCAAGCATTGATTGGACAGTAAGTGTGTCCAGGTGGCAATCCTTGGCTACCCACTGCTTGATTGCATCGATATGAACAGGCTTAAGGAGTTTGGGCTGCTGCTTAGCCTTGATAGATTTGGCAATTTGCCTGGTGTTGTCATACTTTTTGTTGATGTCACCAATATATCTGGCTGTGACCCCAAAATTGGGACGCAATATCCCAAACTGCCATTCCCCCGTTCAAGCAGTTGAGGAGAGCTTCACACTCACTATCTGTCAACTGACGCCAGCCCTTGGCAGGTACCACAGCATCCTGGCTACCAGGCTTGACACAGGGGATGGGAGCCTTTGTGTAGAAGGTGGGATTGCGCTTGGTTGCGCTGCTGCCGTCAATGGTGGCATAAGACACAGGAACAGATAAATTCTTAGTTGTGGCCAATGGCTGATAGGAGTTATCAAAGACGCGGGGGCAGGAAGTAGCAACTCTTGGGTCAATAGTGCAGGGCTGGGTGACAACTGGGTATACAATGGAGGTGTAAGTAACCTCAGTTTTCCCAGTGACCTTGGTGTAGGAGACTTTTGTGGCAGGCCTTGAGAGTGGCTTCTGTCTGGGATTCAGGCTGCTTGATTGGGCTTGGGATGTGGGAGGTGGTTGGCTGGCAATGATACCTTGGGAGGCCTGTGTATTGGCATGACTCCCCTCAAGTTGGGTTCTTGGTCTGTTCTTGGACCCTCTGGGACGCCCTCATGGATGGGCTGCCCTGCGGGCTGGTGCAGGAGCAGGTTGAGAATGCAATTGATGGTCCATAAAAATAAAATAAAAATATATATTTTAGATTAAATATGTATTTATTTGGAGTTATTGGTTTAGTTTTGGGTAGTTATTTTCTCTTGATTTAGCCTTGAATAGTAGCAGAGCTTTTTGTATCCATAATTTAAAGTGTATAATATTGTATCCTTTCCAGTTTTGGGTGATTTAAAAGTTTAAATTACTTTTTATGTCTAAACATGGTTGTTGAGATTGGATTTTTCATTTGATTTTAGTTATAGTGGAGCTTCTTGATTTGGGTTGGTGTTTCCTACTGTGCTTACTGTACATTAAATTTGGATTCCAGTTCCCGCAATTAATATCTGAGTTTACTAGTGGCATTCAAAAGTGATTTGAAATTTGGTTCATGGATTTGACAATCCCGCAATTTCAAAAAACATAGTAAACTTAATGAAAATGGTTGATGGATTTGAACGCTTCAAATCTGATTCCAGTTAATTCATTTTGTCCCTAGGAATTATGCAGCTTGACTTGAACTTTGCAAAGTGTCTATGAGTTCCTGCATTTTCAAATATTCAAATAAATATCCAAAAAAATCAATTCAATTAAAAAAGGCCATCCCAAAAAAGTGATTCAAAATTTGGACCAAGGATTTGAAAATCCCGCATTTTTACGTTCAGGTTCTGAATTTACAGAAGTAAATTTATTAGTAATTATTTTTCAGATCTTATTTGGGATAAGATTGTCTAGGAATATTTATTCTGGGCATAATATTGGTATTCTTTTTATACTGGACTGGTTCAAACCCTATGAGAAGGGTTTGGCTGAAAGAAAATTTTATGGCAGGGGAATTGGTTTGTAAGGGAACTGGTTTCATCCCCTTTTGTTAGAGGGTATTGGGGGCCACCCCTGTCAGGGATACAGCCTGCAGGGGGTTCTTGAGAACTCACGGGCAGACAGCCCGCGGGTCCTGAGGGAAGGGCCCACCACAAGATTGTAGCTAACTTTACAATATAAGATAGTGATTTTCTCAGGAGGCCCAGGGACTGCTGGCGGGTACCATGGAATTAATAAGGCCAGTAAGGGTGATGTACATCACACCAAATATTTGAGTGGAAGTAGATTCATTGGTTGCAACAGATTCCTGTGGGCAGCTAGGCCGCGGGGTGAGGGGTGATGTCATCAGAACTAGGTAAGCAGGCAGGTAGTTGTACTAGTTGCAGAACAGCAGAGGAGGCACAATGACACAGGTTTCTTCTCTGCTGATGATTTTGGTCTCTCTGGTCCTGGCCTTGGTGTCTTAGAGTAGGATTTCCTCTAAGGTGAATTCTTAATACTCCAGGTTAGTGGGTATTTAGTGAAATGTACCAGGCCAAATGGAGCTCCTGGTGAACAAAATAGTTTGGGAAGTTGGCCTGTGGTTTCTTAGGGTTGATGGGTGTGAGAGACAAAGTTGCAGGAGGTAGACTGAAAACAAAATAGAACTAAAATCAAATCAAATATGGAATAAAATGGTTGAACTAAAGGTTCATGTCACTTTATTGCAAGAATAGAAACAGGCAACTTTTTGGCAACCCAGGGTATAAGTATGGCTATTTGCCATGGTAAAACCTTTGTGATCCCCCTTGGGCCAGGTGATACCATCTACCAGGGCTTGAAAACCCTTGGTGACGTCTTGCATGAGGGATCTCTTATTGGCTGAATAAAAATGGGAAGACTTGAATTCCCATTTTGATCTGCAGGATTTGTCATCCTCAGGCAGCCCAAGTTCTAAGAGAAGACTCTTCAATTCCCAACAGTGGTGGCCTCAGTTATCTTGGTATTGTCAGCCAGGCCTTGACTCATTGGCAGGGCTAACATGATCCTTTTGCAGTTGAGGCATCAGCACAGAAAGCACTAGGTTGGTAGTTCTCAGGAGTTTCACCAAAATCAAATTCAATACTGGTTTGAGCCCAAAAAATGCAGGCAGATGGGCAGCTGGGCCTGCAAGCTGCTGGCTTTTAGTGTTTCAGGGTTTGATCCTGTACTTGGGATTCTAACACTTGCATTTTTAACAGAAAATTGTCACTTGTGACAAACTCCTGTATTAGGCTTGTTGTGAATACTCCTATTCACCATGTTTTGATTTCGCCTTTGATGGGTTATTTTGAGGACAAATATCTCTCTTTCACTTTTGCCCCTCAAAGTGAGGTCATATCCAAACTGGGAAATAGAGTTGTTTAGTTTCCTGATTTTTTTGCAGCTTGCTTGCCCTACTAATACTGGTGGCAAGTGATCCTACTGTCCATGTACTGTTTTTTTTGGAAAAGATACACAGTATATATTCCATTTCACTTTCACCAATAAAAATTAAGTTCTATTAACATTTTTGTCTTTGTGTCTCCAAGTACTTTGTTGCCTCTCTCTAGCCACAACAAGTAGAGATTATTCATTCAGGGCCATAAGGTAATCACATAGATTACCTGCCATCTAACCAAGACTTAGTACAAATCCAATCCTAAGGTTAGGATTCCCTGTTGTGTGTCTGTGCCACACCTCAGAACACAAAAAAAGTGGTGCTCACTACAGGGGCTGTAAGCCCCTCAGTTATCCCTTTTGCAATTAAGTTTTCAGGTCTTTTTCCTCCTCCTATACAAGAGCCAACTTCACCTGAAATCACCAGTCCTCCTATTGAGGAAGACATCACAGACCCACCTATTATCCTAAATGTACTGAACCTTGGGAATGGTCCCCGTCTAGTGGCCTACCCCTTAGGTACCCCTGATTTAGAAAAAGTCATGGCAGTAGCCCTTGGGTTAGCCTGTGATGGAGCCATTCTTGCCTCCAGCTACAGTTCAGTTGGACAGAATACTACAAATTGATTGTGGCTCCAAAATTTCCACAACATCTCCTCTCAGCAGCTGGCTCTGCTGAGCACCTATTGTCATCCTTTGTACAACTTGCCTTAGTCCATCATCAAATGGTATTAGGGCTTCATGTTCAGGAAATTATATCATTGCAAGCCGCCGTCACCCATCACTGGGATCAGTTTGCGGCCTACCAGCAGTGGATTCATTCCCTGTTTTCCTTAGTATCTAAAAATCAGCGCAACTCTGTCACCCCCAGTTTTTTGGTCACTTCCATCAAAAGAATGCACCAATCCATCCCCAAGTATGTCATAGAGTGCCTTCATAAGATCCACCAACTGGAACAGCCCTGGCGTACCCAAGTAGACTCTACCTTGGATTCTTATCTGACCTTTTTGAACAACTTGTTCAGCAGCTCAATTCATTCAGTGCTTACTCTTTTGATCAACTACAACAAGTGGAGAACCTTGTTGCTAGAGGCCTTTGCAAGCTTAGTACAGAGTTTGATTAAGAAAGGGTAGCCACCGCTGCTGCCATTGCCAAGCTTGAAACTCAAATGAATGAGTTGTCCAAGCCCAAGCCAGTTGTTCCTCCTTCTCCTCCATCAGATGATTTGATGGATAGATAACAGAATATATGGGATGCTATTTGAGAGCTGCAAGCGTTTACCAACAGTCAAGATCATCCTACTGAAACACCTCAGCCAGATCCTCAGGTGTTTGCTTTGACAACTCAAGTTGCTGAGCTGCAGCAGGAGGTTACTTCCCTACACAAAATGATGACAACCATCTGCTAGTAACCGGGGTTATTTAAAAAGATGGTTGCTTTCCTTTCCTTTCAAGAGCCCCCCAAATTAACTGTGCTAGAGAGCTGATTTCTCTAGCCAATGAGGTAGACCACTTGAAAAAAGACCACTCCAACCTTGACAAAGATGTGCAAGAAATGAGTGAATTGATTGATTCAGTAAATGACAGGTTTGCCCCTTGCCTCTCATTGGGTCCTTCCCTGAACTCCTGACTGGCCAAGCTTTCTGCAGTAGTAACAACAGAGGGCCAATGCCTAGACCTTACTGAGCAACAGATTACCTTAGCTTATAAGACAGGTTCCACACTGCTGAGACTCTGACTACCCTTGAAGAACGCGTTCACCAGCTGTGGGCCAGACAGCCTCCCACCAAGTCAGAAGCAGAATTCTCCTCACACATAAATGTACTTAATAGCAACAATGGTGGTCCAACTCCAGAAGCTTGCTTCAAGCCCACCTTTAAGCAAGTCTTTGACCCCAAAACCTTGACCATTGCAGCTTTTCTAACTATCTATGAAACTGCCATGATAAGAGCCTCAGATGAGGTTAAGAAGGAACACATTATAACCTGTCTACACCTGACCTGCCAAGAGGTAGTAGTGCCAGCGCTGCCCACCATCAAGACCTGGAAATATATGAAGCAACTTCTGATTGACAAATTGGTGGTAGCCTTAGTTTGGAAGTAAAGAAGGACGCCTTCATGCACATTGCTTTCAAGACAAAGGAGACCCTAGCTGAATTTGCAGATAGATTCTATAGGAAAGTCAACAACTAATCACAAGCTGCCAGTTGAATGCACACAAAGCATAAATGGCTTGCACTTAAACCCTCAAGGTTAACCAGCTCCTGTGTCTTCACTTCAAGGCCCATAAGGCTATGCTCTCTTCTATGAAGAGCATAAAGACGTTGTTGCAAGATATGCACCTTACCCACTCTGGCACTGTTGTTAGGGAAGGTCAAGCTACTTCTAACTCTGGTTCATCTTCCCATGGTCCTCACATTCTTACCATGAACTTGCAAAACCCTCCTTGACGTCAAGGTTGCCACAACTGTGGTCAGATAGGTCATCGTTCTTGATTCTGCACCAATCCTTGGGTTGAAGGAGCTGATCCCAAGGAGCAGGCAATAAAAGAACAGTCAACCTAGAGGCAGAGACGCTCTCAGTTGACAATTCTTCCCAGTCTCCCCAAATCCCCCTGTCTATATCAGACTTGGAGCCTGCCAACACTGAAGCACCTCCCATTCTGCTATTTTTCCACAATATATCTGATGACTCTGCATGGATGACTCAGACATTGATGATCTAACACCTATGGATATTCAGTCCTAGCTGTCCCTGAAACTATTGCAGTCCCCTATAAATTGCAATCAGGAAAGACAACTACCGCTAAGCCTTTTCCTGAAGCCAAAAAAGTTGTCTCTTGCCCTTACCTCACTCAAGCTAAGAGGTCCCCTGTGCTAGTGGAGTTGTCAGAAGAAGCTGCCAAGGTCACTGACGCTGTCTTCAAGAATGTATCTGTTTTGCTCCCTCTCCAAACTGTTTATAAGGAGTTCCCAGGATTAAGATGCATGATTGAGAAGTGGGATAAGGAACTAGCAGAGGCTTAAGACATTCTGGCTGTCCTCCCTCCCTTGGGTTGTACTACCACTTGTGTGGAAATATCCATCCAAAAAGTGAAAATCAAGGCTGTCTTAGACACGGGGTCTCCTGTTAATGTTGTCTCCTCAAAGCTTGTCAACAAGCTCAAACTTGCCCCCAACCTTAACTATCATCAGTTGTATGGCACAGCTGGGCTGTCCATGACTTGCGCTATAGGAGCTTATTCTGCTCTGCATATGCGGTTTGGCAAGCTACTCTTGGCTGCACCTGCCATTATCTTGGAAAATGAGAGCTACAACTTTCTAGTTGGTACTCAATTCCTTAGGGAATATAATGGTTTCATCAACTTAAAGGACGGCTACCTCTCTATCTTAAGATACAAGGTCCCTTTGATCTTTGAAGAGCCAGCTAAAGTTCCTGGGAAGTGCCTCAAGATGTGTGCCTTGGAATACCCCACTGGTGTTTTCACTTTAAAATACCCTCCCCATTCCTCCAACATGAAGTGCCCTCCTATGGCTTGTCCTGCGTCAGAAGGGATTCCTCTCTTTGCCACTTCTGCTGTGACTATTCCTCCTGGGTCCCAGGCTATCCTAGACTTCCAAATATTGTATGAGCTGCCCAAGTGTACATTCTTAGAGTTTTACTCTCCTCCCTTGCTATGACGCAACAAACCCTATCTCTGCCCAGGAATCTTGGATGTCTCTCATAAAGACCCTATTCAACTGCTGGTTGCCAAATTGACTGATCTCCCCATACATGTGTCTAGAGGACATGGCATTGGCTATGGCAGGTTGTTAAATGCTCCTGACGTCCTATCACTATATTCCTTTGGTATGTTTCAGGACTTTAACTTACCTGAGGATGAGCCACAAGTCCTATCACTGTTCACTGCTCAGGACTTCCCACAGCTATCCCTGGTTCAACAGAAAGAAGTGCTTGACCTACTAGATCAGTTTTTGGATATCTTTGCTAAGGATAGCACAGATTATGGTTTAGTCAAAGGTGTCATTCACCAGATTGATACTGGTGATGCTTCCCCCTTTTGCGCCAAACCCTACTGCTGCAGTCAAGTAGAGGATGCTCAGGTGTCTAAAGAACTCAAAAACTTTATAGACACTGTGCTACTGGCTCCTTCCCAAAGTTCATGGGCCTCCCCCTTACTCATACTGAAAAAAAGGATGGAGTTCATTGTATTGTGATGGACTGCCAACACTTGAATTCATTACCAAAAAGGATTCTTACCCCTTACCACACATTGACAATGTTTTCCGCTACCTTGGGGGCTCTAAGTTCTTCTCTGCCATGAATCTAGCATCTGGTTACTGGCAAGTTAATCTCTCTCCCAATGATAGACAGAAGGCTGCACTCATCACTTATGAAGGATTGTTTGAGCCTACACAAATGCTGCAAGCGCTCTGCAATGCTCCAGCTACTTTCCAACAAGTCATGGACTCCATCCTCTGCAATTATAAGCTCTTGTGTGTTTTAGTATACTTAGATGATATAACTGTCTTCAGTGCTACCTTCACCAATCACCTGGCCCATCTTAAGGAGGTGTTCATAAAGATTTGTGAAGCTTGACTTAAGTTAAAACGTCTAAGTGTGCCTTCTTCAAGGAACGCCTTGAGCTCTTGGGGCATGAGGTGACTCAGACAGGAATTTGCCCCATGACTAAGAAAGTTGAGGACATTGACAAAATGCTTCCGCCCACCAACCTGCAAGGAGTCCAATTGTTGTAACTGTGCTGTTTTAGCAGAGTTACACGGGGAAAATATTTAGAAGATATATAATAATCTTTATTGCAAGATAGTGACTATATAGTTATTGTGAGTCAATGGATAGTAGGAACATGATTGATGATCACACAGCTGGATGGAAGAGAGGGTGGCTTGATCCTGATAATGAGTCAAGCGCCAAATTGAGATATCCACTGTGAAGGATCATCATCTGTTCATGTTGATAGATTTGGTAATTTGAGTTGACTTCCTAGTCTGACTTTGGGTGACCAGGTAATTGGATTGCGGGTCACAAACCCGCTTGGTTAGAACCTTGTTGGCGGGTCAAGCCTGCGGTTTTGACACAAGTCTTTCTGGGCATGATGGGATACTATAGACAGTTCATCCCCAATTCTGCTGACACTAGTGAACCCTTGGTCCAGCTGCTGTGTAACGTCCCCTTTGAATGGACTGCCAGCCAACAACCAGCCTTTGAAGCCCTCAAACAAAAACTCAAAGAGGCTCCCATCTTAGTATACATGGATTACAATAAGGAATTCATCAAATATAATGATGCTAGTGACCTGGCTATTGGGGCTATCTTGGCTCAACTGGACAATGAAGGTGTAGATCACCCTGTAGCCTATACCTCTTGTGTCCTGAATAAGCATGAGAAGAACTACAGTGTGACATAAGAAGGAGTGCCTTGCTATGCTGCATGCTGTCAAGCAGTTCCTCCATTACGTGTATGGCACCCATTTCACTTTGGTTACTGACCATGCTTCACTCAAATGGCTACAGCAACTCAAGGAACCGGAAGGACAACTAGCTAGATGGGCTCTCTGCCTGCAAGGGTACAACTTCACTGTGCTGCATTGCCCCAGGATTCAACATCAGAATGCTGATGGACTGTCCAGAATAATCATCCTTGCCCTACACCCTGCTGAGGCTGACTGATTGTATGAACTAATTGGATATCCTTTGTCATGGGAGAACAAGACAGAGGAAGTTTGAGTCGCCCTTTCTAAGCTATCTGAAGACACCCTCATTTGTGACAATCAGCTTTTCAAGAAAGTACAAGACCACTACTTGACTTATGTAAGGCCTAGTCTTTGCCTTTTGTTGATGCTCCAAGATCATAAAGAGACAGGTCACAGAGGCGTTGCCAAGACCCATGCCTGGCTTCAGAAGAATTACTTCTGGGAAAATCTTTGCTTTCTGATCCCAGATGTTATTGCTAGTTGCCATGATTGACAACTCCAACGCCCTAAAGCCACCGCTCATGAGTTCAAGCCAGTCCCCCTTTAACACATATTTCACACTGTCAGTATTGACACTGTAGGGCCTCTCTCTTGCTCCCACTCTGATTGCCACTTTATCCTAAATGCTGTTGATCATTTTAGCAAGTGGGTAGAAGCTTGCCCTACTAAAAACATCACTTCCAAGACAACCACTACCTTTCTGCTGCAAGATGTATTCTTTTGCCATGGTTGCCCTCAAGTGTTGTTGTCTGACAATGGGACTAACTTCAACGCCAATTTATTAACCTCTGTGGTTGAAGCCTTGGAGTCTTATCAGTATTTTTCTGCTCTTTATAATCCTTCTACCAATGGGGCAGTTGAGTGCGCAAACTCAACTCTGGTCTCTATCATGAGGAAACTCACTTACTCTGACACTGCCAACTGTGATCTATACTTACCCGCTGCTCTCTTTGCCTATCACCTTAGCGAACATTGTGTCACCAGGTTTTCCCCTTTTGCTATGCTGTATAGTTGTGAAGCCACTACCCTGCCGCTCTTGAGGGCCCCTACTCTCCTCTGATAAGGCCATGAGCCCTGATGAGCATATCAAGGATCTAGTTAACTGAATAATTGATATCCAGGCTTCTGCCTACACATCTGCCTATAAGACCAAGATGCTTGAGCTCTCTCTCAATAATGCTGGACAATCTCTCTTGCCTGAGTTCAAAATTGGGGACCACATTCTTTACTATTAGTATAGAGTAGGAGGACAGGCTCATAAACTAGACTTGTTGTGGATTGGGCTCTTGGAAATGACCTTCAATCAATGACCAGAGTATACTGTTAACTCCTCTCTAGTGGTCAACCTTTTTCTCATGTGCATGCCAAGTTCCTCCGCAAGTATCACCCCCTAAGGCCAATCTAGAGGGGGGCAATGTTGTGAATGCCGCCATTCACCATGTTTCAATTTTGCCTTTGTTGGGTTATTTTGCGGACAAATCTCTCTCTTTTGCTTTTGCCCTTTGAAATGAGGTTAGCTCCAAATTGGGAAATACAATTGTTCAGTTTCCTGATCCTGGGTAACTCACTTGCCCCAATCATGCTTATGGCAAGTGATCCTACTGTCCTGGTAGTGTTTTGTGGTATTGTCTACCACTATATATTCCATTTCCTATTTTCTAATAAAATTAAGTTATATTCACTTTTTTGCCTTTATGTCTCCACGTACTTTGGCGCTCTCTAGCCATGTCAAGAAGATATTATTCAATCAGGGCCACAAGTTGATCACATAGACTTTCCTGTCATTTTAACCAAGACTTAGTACAAATCCAATCCTAATGTTAGTATTTCCCATTGTGACTCTTTTCTGCGCCTAAGATCACAACATGGACCCTGACTGGCCAAACCTATATAATACTGAGTATAAAACCAAAGGTAAAGACCCCTCAACACACCAGCTAACCCATGATACATTAGTAAGGAACAAAAATTATTCCCATGTATCAAATAGCACATTATACCAAATCATTAATGACAAACATGTTCCCTACATCACACTTGCACAAAGAGTTGACACCATATTAAGACATCACCATCCACTAGGACATACAAAGGCTAACAACCTATACCTCATGTTAAAAGAGATAGTATGGTGGCTCAATCTTAAATAAGATATAATCAATGCTCTGAAAAAAGTGCACAGTGTGCAAGAAATACGCCAGCACAAAGGCTCCCCAACCAACAGCTAACCCAGTACCTGACCCTCAATCATTCAAGGTTTGGGGACTGGACGTAGTGGGCCCCTTACCAGAAACAAAGACAAACCAACATTTCCTAATTGTAGCCATTGGCTTTGTTACACGCTGGCCCACCTGCTGGGCAACAAAGGACCACAAAGCAGAAACAATGAAACAATTCATTAACAAAGCAATCATAGCTGACTACAGCACTCCAACTACATCATAACTGATGGCACAACCGAGCTATTGGGTCAGGTAGTAAACAAAAATTTAAAATCTAAAAACATCAAACATTCTAAAACCTTGCCCTACAGGCCAGCGGCAGAGTTGAACGCCTAAACAGCAGCCTTATCAGAACCCTGGAGAAAATAATGGATGGTAAAGCCAAAGACACATAGCCACTATACGGGAAACATGCATTATCAGTATCCCGGGTCTGAACCAATCAAGGGACAGGCTACTCACCATTTGAACTAACATATGGATACAAACCAAAGATAGTTACCCGCAACAATCAACCATACAAAAAGATCCCCCCAGGGAAACCCCCACAGTAGAACAAGTACCAAATCTACGCCACATATGCCTCAAAGCTAAAATAGCAGAAATAAAAAGGCTCAAAACACAAAAGATAACCTCTACAGAGGAACCACTCCTCATCAACGCCCCTGTCTGGGTCCTGACTGGAAACAGAAAGAAGCTAGACTCAGTACACAGGGGACCAGGAAGAATCATCAAGTTCATACCAGACTGAAACATCTATCTAATGAAATTTCAAGGTGCCAAAGACCCTGTTGTCAAGAAATACCACAGAGCCTGCCTTTGCCTTAGAAAAGGAGAACACTCAACCTAACTAGTACCAACTAGCAAGCAACTCCAGGAACATCAGGCGCCAGCTGTCAAGACAAAGCCCCCTCCTGATATACCAGAGTAACCCCTTGAGGGGGGTGTCAAGGATCTGGATGTACAAGTATTATAGCTACCACCAACCCACTTAACATCCAGTCATTGCCCGAGTTGGTGCCTTTCCCATATACAGTCTGACATGCCATAAATGGCAACCAAGCAATATCACACAACTTTCCAAGTATCCAGTGACTTGAACCCATCCCGCACATGACCAACCCCTAGGTTTGATCCAACTAAATCTCTGCCACAGCTAAAGCTATATAACTCTAAAGTATTATCCAATAAAATATACTTCTCTTCTTTCTCAATTCCATATTTGAAGCTTACCCAAAAGGTGCTCCTCGTCACTTCCTTTGCCTGTCCCACTATGACAGCATTAATTTTTGGTTCAATGTCAGTAATATCCCTGACAGTATCTGCCTCCACCCTTCTTCCACACATAGACACTGCATAGTACACTTGGTTTCCTGACAACTGTTGAAAGAAAATTCACACCTCAGTTGCCAATGTATATCATAATACCCATTGGTTGCTTATTGAGCAACCCCGTGTTGGATCAAATGACATGTCCTTTTCAATTCCCCAACCTAGCAGAATCTCATATCCCTTATAAAGAGAAAAACTAATTGCTATAAAGATCAACAATGTCCTTATACAGAACTCTGCTGATCCTTATCCAGATCACCACCAGAGGTGCCACCCCCTTTTGGCCCAATGGCCCTTCACCACAGCATAAGAGTCCCCACTCTTCTCAATAAAGATCATCTTATTCTCAATCCCTTTCCTGTCCTTCTTGATCCAAATACTGGACTATAACCTGGCTAGTTGCAACAATACTGCAGCAATATAATCTTATATTGGAATTATAAACCTGACCGCTGGTGGGATGTTTCCCTATATATTAGAAGTTCAGCAAGCGACAAATGGTTCATTTAATCTTTATGGATGATCCGAGGTCAAGCTAGGATCCGAACTGCTCCAGCTTCAATCAAATGGCTTGCAGCTGACTTTCCATTACTTTTGATTTTAAAATAGAAACTATTCTTTTAAGATGGCAGGTTTAGCTTCAATGGAAATCGATGCGATTTCAAGTCCAAGGCGTACATGTCACAGCTGTCGGGATATACGTGAAAGCAAATATTAAGTGCTAATGAATCGGGTTGAAACATGTGGATATCTTAATCTATTTCCGCATTGATGATAGGGAGTAACACCAAGTGGTTATAGAAGGGACTTGGATAAAGTTGCAGGCTGGAGTGGCCAATTTTAGAATTTGACTGGGGGTTGAGAATATTCTAGTAGTAGAATTAGATAAAAGGATCCGGATACTCGAATCATGGACATGGTTGATCAGAGGGTTAACTGTTGGCCGGCCTGGGGTTGTTTTCAATCATTTAATCCTTGGAGTTATCTTAATTATATTCCAGAAATAGTTGTGTGGATTGAAACTTGAGCAATGATGGTGTTTGAAATTGGACAAAAATGCAAGTGTTTTTAAAATGTATCTGAAAGCTTTTTATTGCGCTAGTTTGGTAATGCATATGATGAGAGGAGGGTGTTGATTGGCTGTATTTTTAATTGCTGAATTAAGATGAATGAGATTTTTTTAGAAAAAATATATAGCGAAAAATTACATTGGTTGATTTATCAGCAGGGTGCTGGGAATGGTAGCTTTCAATTAGAAGAGTATGACTTAAGATGTGGCTAGAAAGTTTCAAATGGGGTTGCAGCTCTTTCTTTGGTAGAATATATTCCGACGTACATCAGTTTTTGGTTTGTTGATTGCGGTATTGTTTATCAAACTCGAGTCTTTAATTGTTTAAAAGAAGCTTTAAGAAAATCAAGGTTGAAAATGAAAATTGTTGGCGATGTCTTGTTTAAAGCCTTTTCAATCCTATTTTCCCTCTTCTATGGCCCGCAAAATCAACCCCAGACAAAAGCAATTAATGCTGTCCGTGAAGTCAAGCTTTATCACCTACTTTCAGACCCAATCATCCTCAGTACCCAGATGCAATGGTCCATCCCATCATACCAGTTTACTGAATACCACATCAGAACCCCCATTAAACAAACTGAGTACTTAAGCGGAAACGATACTTACACTGAATTTAGACGACGGTATTGGATCCCTCCTCCAGTAAATCTCATTGCACAATCAAGCAAAAGCCAACTAACCTACTATATCACACCCCGCAAACCAAAGTACCCTGTCATTTCACTTGACCGAGTTGGCCTGCCACTGCCACAGCTCCAAAAAGAATCTATACATCCGGAGGTTTTCGGAATGGCGTCAAACAACACTCTTGTCTTAGAAAATAAGTCGAAGCCACAATGGCGCCCAGTACTTTTAGTGGTTGACGCCATGTGTGAAACCTGCATCCCAAGGTCGGTCGTCTCTGCCCGATTCAACGTCCACTTTAACCAGTTATTAGATGGGATTTATGTTTACAAATAATATTTAACTATCATCCTTTACTATTTTCAGTCATCTTGATCCTTTAATAAACTTCACTCTGCAGCAAAACAATGAAAATAAATAGCATATCTCCAAACCAAATTTTAAGTATTTTTTTGGGCACATCATTTAAAAAATAATTTATAATATCTGAAGAAGTAGGAAATATATTGCTATAACCCCCAACATTCCACAAAGGCTCTGTATGGTTTCTTATTGCCCATACTGGGTATTTTCTCTCTTGGCACCACAAAGCATAACCATATCTCAAAAACTGAAATTACGATACAGCATTGTGTAAAAACAAGTATTTTCAAAAATACAAACCATTTTAACTTAAGATTAACCATGATCATCACCGTGTATTCCAAAATACAGGAGATACTTGTAACCCTCCCTTTTACAGCCTTGTATAAACTCTCTTTAAAAGACCATGGGTGGATTTGATGTTGTTCCTGGTTTCTAATAAGGACATATATAATTACTTCCATGTGTCAGGTCCCACCCCTCCAAAGGGATTGTCCAGCCAGTGGTGGGCGGGCCCTGTAAATGTGGACAGGTGTAAAAGGGGAATTATCCCACCTTTAAGTCTCCCCTTTGAAGCTGCTTTGCAAAGTGGGACTCAGGTTGAACCCAGGCCCCATAAAAAGGTCAAACCAGATCACATGATCTAAATTTGGCTTGGATCCCCTGCTGCATGCAGCAGAAGACCCCAAACGGGAAATGAATTGGGTTTGGCCCAAAAGGCCCAACTCTACTGACTTCCCAGGAGCTGAAAAAAGCCAAATTTGAAAAAAAATGGGCTCAGTACCAAGGCATCTACCTTAGGCTGGGTTCAATTTGGGCAACTTCTCCCCTGTCCTAGAAGACCACCCCAGTATGGGGGAAATTCCCAATGCCCTCTAAAAATAGAGGAGGAAATTATTTCCCGCCCAACATAATAATTCAGATAAAAAGATTGCAACCAACCTCTTCCAGGGGTTTGGACAAACACACTCCAGAGGAATCCCCAATCACTTGCTCAGATCCAGACGCCTAAGACAAGCCCATCCAAGGCCAACCCATGAAGGCTGGAGGACCATCCTTGAAGCATAAAAATCCCAATTCCCCGGGCTAACCTTTGCTACCATTTTCTAATAAAGATTTCTCTGAACCTTTGGTTCATCAAACTAATTCCTTGTTTTCTAGCAGCCACATTCCAGGTTAGACCACTCTGCCAATCTCAAGTCCTTGAGGAGCCCAACATGTTGCCCACTATTAGGAGCATTCCTGACACCAGTATCTATGTAACCAACTTAACTCTAATAGGGCAATAAGGAGAAAACATCCCACTATCAAGACCGCAGGATGTTCAACAAATACCTCAAACAAGCAATATGTATGGGACAAACAAATCAAGTGGTCAAACAGAGCTTAAAATGAATGAGAATGTTTTAACCACCAAGCAGCCACCCGCCACCATCACACATACATCTGCCACAACCGTGCAGGTGTCTGCCACCTCCCACCCTGTTAGCCAGCCGCCACCTGCCCAGTCCCCTCCGCTCCCTGGAGAAATAGCTGAATTGGGAAACTAAAAAGGCAATCTCTCCAAATCCCAATTTAGGGGGAGCTGCAGCCCAGATTGTGAATCACCCCAATGCAGAAGGGACTGATAAGCTCATCAACACACAAATCCCTGCCCACATCCAGTAAACAAATCTGGGAGCGTGTTGAAGGGCCAACAAACATCATGTCAGGAATATTCCTGACATAAACCAGATTTTGACTGAGGAAAAATGTTGGAAACAATTAAAGGAATGCCCAAGAGGAGGGGCAAAATTTGATAGGGAATTTCCCCCACTATCAGGGGAAAAGAAAAATCAAAATTTGGAAAAAAACAGATTTTTATGAAAACCAGAATAATTTAACATCCGGGCAGGCGCCCACCGCTCACCCCCAGGCCACCCTCCTGCTCCCTGGGCCCCAGCTGGCTGCCAGTTGCCCACCTGGGTCCCAGGGCCCACTCCCCAGCCAACCAAAACCCACCATGACACCCAGCCAATCAGAAAAGTCCCTTGAAACAAGGGAAATTTTGGGAATAATTCTTGGGCCCAAGATGAAGGGCAAATTCATGTTTCAAAAACCAAACCCAATTCTAAAAATGTAGAGGAAAAGCTAAAATTAGCTTCAGAAGATAAAAATAATATGTCCTACAGCCAATGGAACCTGGTGGATGGCAACAATCAGCTAGGCCTAGACTCCAACCAAACTAACATCCCCACACCAAAAATAGAAGCGTTTAAAACCAAGAGTTGTCATCACCACCTGACCACCCATCCAGAGGAAATTATTGATCCCAAGCAGAACTGTCTAAAACCCCACCAGATTGCCAAGGAACAAGGGTTTGGCTTTTCATTCAAACACCAATTCCCAATTCCCATGACCAAACTTTTGGGGACTCCAGTCCCCTGTTTTCACTCCCATTTGCAAAACTTTGCAAGTGGGGGCCCACTATAAATAAAGGATCTCCTCTCAGTAATAGCTTGTGCTATTATTGAGACTAATGCCCTCAATAAAAGTGAAATTTCAACTTCAACTACAGTTAAAACTTACAGATCAAGCACCTGCCAATCCAGTGAAGATGAATTACCTCATCTTCACAGCTGTACTCACAGCTTGCCTTGGGATTGGAGGCTACCAACAGAGTTCAGAGTTCTTTGGCCCCTCCACAGAAGGACTAGGTTATGACCCATACCACAACCCTGGCCAACTTAACTCTTCAGACACTGGACCCTGGACGCCTCTGGTATCTCCTCATTTGACACTCTTAATAGCCATGTATACGTCTGCTTACTACATCCTCACCTACTTTGCCAGGAGTTTTAGACGCTTCAACATACACACCAAGGTCTTCCGTTGGCTGATGACAGTGTATCCCATAATCACCGCCCTGGCGGGTTTCCAGTTCACCAATTTGCTACCATATATACTCCAAGTGGTGCCCACCATTTCAGGGTATTACACATCATGGCAATGTCAGTTGGATTTGGGCTGACCTGTCCCACTTGCCAACACTGATGCCAGCCAAGAGAGGGAATTTTAAGGCCTATAAATGCACTCAGTTCCCTGTATGATGCTTCATGATATTCCTGCCTTGCATGGGCTGCCAGGAATTCTCTTGAGGATATTCCTGTCAATACTTGGTTGTTGGAATTGAAAGTAGAGGGCTCTTCTACTTTTGGGTCAGCTAAATCATCCAGAAATGAAGAGTTGATTGGTAGTATTTTTCTATATTACCTTTTAATTATATTCCAGATAATTTAATTTATCCCTTAATTGTGGGGACAGGGATTGAACCTGCTGCTTTTCTCCACTTAGTCAGTCACCTAAGAAGTGATAAAAGATTAGATTTAAATCCAAACCAATTGGTACCTGTGTCTATGAGCTCCAGCCAATCAGGGAGCCTGAAATCAGCCTTGAGCTGTTTAAGATCCACTTTGGGTGATGTTGCCAAGTCTTGTGAGCCAAAAACTGTACTTTCCAGTCCCTTGTCATTTGATCCTGTTGTTGTTGCCCCAGGAATTGGCCCCAGCTTCTGTGGGGCAACTGTTGATGCTTCCAGGCTGTTAAGAGATATTCTAGGGTATGTTGAGGGTTTGGTGAATTGATCATTTTTTAACCTAATATATGTCAAAAACAATCTTTGTTTTCATGCAATTTTCAAAAAAAACTTCCCCAACTCCCCCAAATTTTGCTCTCCTTTTTAAATCTGATTTTCCTTCCACCATGCTATATAATTCTGGTGAGTTATATTGTCAAATCTGTTCAATCCATAAGCTCTTTCACTTGTTCACTTGACTTTTAATTGCTACCTAGAATGTTCCAATACACCATGGGATTGCCCAAGTCTTCCCTAGGGGAGCCACTTGGGTATAGATGGGTTGTTTGGTTACTCCTGCTGCAGGTAACCTTGGCCAGTGTATTTTTAGGGACTAGAGTCAATTATATTTCCTTGTCTCCACAATATCTTGATAATTCTTGATGCTGCGTTATTCTTGGAGTCTGTTGTGCACAACTCCTCTTTCTGATAATCCTCCTAGAAATAAAAAAACCTCATATGTACCAGGCAACACCCAAGACCTAATGCCAAGTTGTTCTTTATTATTTGGCATAATACAGAGCTCAGAGAAAAGTCTTAAATACAGAAGACTTGTGTCTCTGGGTTAAGCCTGGTTAATCTGGGTATGATTAATAGATATCTTCCTAGAAGATGGAAGATAAGCGCCAAAGATTTAATGTCAAAATTAATGAACAAAAATAAAATTATTTTTTTGAAGGAAAGTACATTCAAATTTATACCCAAAGGCTCAATCCTAATAGCCCAAGTGGAGGGACCCCAAGTGGCAAGAGGCAGGTAAGGATCCAGAAGGCTCAGTTATTGGTGTCAACTCATATTTGAGTAAAGAGACCTCAGCAAGTTAAAAGCAAAAGCTAAGGCCTTTTCATGAGTCATTATGAAAACCACCATTCACTGGGCTAATTTTAACTCCTAGTGAATTCAAATTCACAACAGGATTCTCCTTGGGTATGGACTATGGGGGATGGTAGGTGCAGAGGAAATTGGTGTGAACCCAAGAAAATGACAGCCAGAGGAATTCATCTTTACAGTATACTTGGGACCCCTTTTGAAGATCACAGTCAGAGGACCAACCCAAATAGAGTCAAGTTTATGGGCTTGATCACATGCTCTATGTTGATAGTATAGGACCTGATCTCCAATGTTGAACTCAGGGATGGGGGATCAAGCCACGCTGGAAGGTGATAACTCCAAGGTCTTAGTCTTATAAGCAGAGGTGTAGGAAGTTGCCTGGATGTTTATAACCTTATTGACTAACTCTTTGACTTGATGTTCAGGATCAAGTGTATTGTCTAGCTCAACCAATGTGTGTCCTAAGGTTGAGGGGGTGGTGGCCTCTTGCCCAAATAACATTGTAAAGGGGGAGAACCCAGTTGTGTGGTGCTTGCTCAATTGGTAGGCAAAAAGGGCAGCAGGCAGGTATAAGTCCCAGTTGGAAGAATCTGAATGTGTTAACTTGTGCATGATAGAGACCAGAGTGGAATTGGCACATTCTATAGTACCATTGATAAGGGGTTATAAGGAGCGTCAAAGGACTGATGAGTACCCATGGCTGTCAGGATTGACAATTCTTCCTTTCTGGAAACCCAGGCCCAGGAGCAGGAATCAAACCCTGACCCTGGGTTTCTTCAGGCCACCGGGCCTGTGGACCGCAGGACTACCCGCCCGCATTTTCTGGACCAAGTCCCCACAAGCTGATACTGAGAATGTTGGCCCATGCAGTGAAACAGGCCAAAAAAAAGAAATTATTGCACCAAATGGAAGACTAATCACAGCGCCTAAGGGAGGTACTGATTTGGCAATTATTAGCTTCATAAACTTGAATTCTACACCAGCAAACAATCAAGAGCCAACCCAGGAAAGAGGCACAGGCCTGCGGCCCAGTCCCATGACCTCAACACTAAAGCAAGATAATCAGGTAGCCAAATTGAGATTCTTGACCAATGAAAGAACTCCTGGGCTGAGTGTCATTTTGCCGCCTTTGGACCCAAGCACCCATTTTCCCCGGCCCTGCCCTTCCCAATGCCTTGATGAACCCCCCGTGGAAAATGTTAAGTTTAGAGGTGGGGTACTATATAGACCCAAAGACCCCGCGCTCCAAACTTATTGCCATTTTTGAATAAAGGTTATGTTAATTTGGCTCATGCAGCTATTGCCTTATTTTGTATTTGCTGTCTACCAACTCAGTTCAAGATCTCCTGGCCCGCCTGTCCCACTGCCCGCTGTTTTCTGTCCTCCTGGTGTATCCTTTGAACCCGTCCACTTTACTGACTACCCTCTGAAGTCTGAATACAAGGAACATACCCCAGAAAAGAACTCAAACTCAATCCCCTGGCCCACATACAATCAGTAGTTAGATACAACTGGCAAGGCCTGTGGATATTTTCAACACCCAAGTTGTTCAGAGGGAAATTCAACTATCTCCCTGCTTACAACCTGCCCATGGAACTGCCTGTGACCCCAAACCTATGCCTGATTCTTTGCCTGACCTCCCAACCAACCATTCTGGCAAGCTGTTTGGGATTGTGTACATTATCCTCACAGGGGTGATTGACACTATAATCCCGGCCGCCGGCCCGTGGTCTTGGGTGGGGAATTCTGCCTCCTACCTTTTAAAGTTAGCTCCCCTCTTGTGATGGGCATTGCCTGCAAAAAACCTGGCCTGAGTTACCCCTGAAAACAACGGACCAGCTGCCCAAGACTGGATCCCTAAAAATGGCTTCCACCAGCAAAGTCATCAGACAAGCATTGAAATTAGTGGTATTGTCAGAAAGAAGCACTTGAGGACAGCCATGGTAATAAAAAACGTCTTGAAGGAGGAAAGTGGCAGTTGTCTTGGCAGTAATATCTTTGGTTGCTCTGGCTTCACCCATTTACTGAAATGATCTACTGCAATAATGATGAGCCGGCATCCAGAGCAGGAGCAAGGAAGGAGACCTACCTTGTTCACACTGACAGTGTGGAAATTGTGCTTAGGTAGTACCAGCTTGAAATTTTGTTGGAAGGAACAAGGACATTGCAGCTGACAGCTGTGACAGGAGGCCAGTACATCAGCTTCAGTAGAGGATTTGTCCCACACAGGAGCTTGGTTGGCTTGAGAAAGGTAAGGGCAAGTTTCTTTTCTTGGGCAGTAGAAGATCCGGGTAT
This sequence comes from Entomophthora muscae, assembly GCA_014839935.2. NCBI lineage: Eukaryota > Fungi > Entomophthoromycota > Entomophthoromycetes > Entomophthorales > Entomophthoraceae > Entomophthora > Entomophthora muscae. The sequence goes on along the minus strand of QTSX02000007.1, from coordinate 577,999 downwards.
AGCCTGGGTTGTAGTAGTCTTCCTGGAGCGTAGCTTGTAGGGTACAGAGATAGTTTCAGGAACTGATAAAACTGTATATCAGTGCCCACCAAGCTCATTGTCTTCAGAATTTTCAGATTCAGAGTTGCTAGGCAGGTCATAAAAGAGATGTAAGATAGAGGGAGCAGCAGGAGAGGATGCAGCGCCAGACGTAGTGGGAGGTGAGGAAAGGGTGGAAATAGAAGGAGACTAAAAAGGTGGTCAACAGAGAGTATCTCTGACTCTAGGTTGACTGTGCTTTTCCCAAATGACTTCTAGGATCTGTGCTCTCTACCTTTGGATTGGTGCAGACTCAAGAGTGATGACCCACAATACCGTAATTATGGCAGCCTTGAAGTTTGGGTTGATCATTGTTGCCAGGCTCATAATGCAGGGAGGGCAATTATTTCAACCATATGAGCTATAAATAGCTTCTTTAACTACAGGGCTGTTATGTGTCAGATTCATATCTTCAGGAGGATCTTGATTCCCTTCATTGAAGACATCACTAGTTGTCATCTCACTGTGAAAGAAGCATACACCGCCTACGCCAATGTCCTTAAAGTTAATAAGCTCTTATGTTTGCACTTTAAGGTGCATAAGCCAATGCTAAGTTTTTGGCCCTACATATAGAAGCAATGGGCAAATTCAGCAAGAGTTTCCTTGGAGTCAGAAATTGCGCCATTAATGCTATTTTGATATAGCCTTCAAATAGTGATAGCAGCAAAGATTTGTTCTTTTTTGCTTTTGACTTTGTAAATTCCTTGCCTTCTTTAAACGGGTTGACATCAATGCCCACCCATTACTGATTGCCATACAATTCCTCAACTGATCCTGGTATGATTTCAACCCAACGTGACCCCCTCTGCCACTCTGTCTACCTATTGAGTGATCATTGTCCCTTGTCTACTATTTAAGTAGAATTACTTCTCCTAATAAAGACAAGTTTATCCACATTTGTGTTGACTTTAATATTCTTCAAGATTTTTCCTCTCCTTTTTGCCAAAAGGAACTACTCATCTTGTATTCCAGGAAATTAAGGTACATGCCCTTAATTTTTCCCTGAAGGCTAACCCAAGGCTAGCTTTGAACCTCAAATATTTTGTTATAAAGATTTCCTGCTGTGTCTTCCTGGATGTTGTCCCCAGGAGCCAAACACAATAAAAAGGTGCTCACTACAGGGGCTGCAAGCCCCTTGGTTACTCTGTTCCCCCATGTATTCTCTGGTTCTTCCCCTTTTGTTTCTGAAGTACCTGAACAACATAAAGTCTCTAGTCATCCTCTAGAAGAAGATATTGCAGACTCCCCCTCCACTCCCATGGTAATGGTGTTATCTCCCAGGCCTGTATGGGCCCCCCTTCCAGCTTTCTCACTTGATTATGAGCAAGCTTGTGCTGCTGCACGCTCCCTCCTCCACACAGGCACCATGGCAATGCACACTATTCCTGGTCTCTGTCCTGGCTATGCCTCCAAAGATCTGTATTCCTTCCTCCTGGACTTTGGTCTCCCCGCGTTGATGAATTATATGAAGACTATTGGCATGTTGGTCAACTAGTTCATTCAAACTGCTTTAGTTCATTATCATTTGGCACTAGGATCACAGAACCAGCTTTTAACTGCTGTAGCCACTGCTGTCTCCAACAACCATGCACAAAACATGGCCTATCAAGAATGATCCCATAGCCTCTTTGCTTGTATTTCAGATAGCCAGCGTGACTTGCTGGCTTCACAGAAGTACTTAACCTTGTCCCTGAACTCTCTTTGCTCCTTGCTTCTTGGGTATATCAAGGATCAATTGTGCAAACTGGATGACCACCAAGCTATGTGGCGCGGGCAAATAGAAGCAACTCTCCTAAAGTATTATCAAGATTTTGAGATCTTAGTTAACAAGCTCAACCAATTTTGGGAGCATGTCAATTCACAACTTGAGTTGATTGGGCCCACATCAATAATTGGGGCCAAAATCTGCACCAACAATATGGTTTGGATAAGGCTGCACTAGGAAACACTCTGTGTCAGGTTCAAAACTATGTTGACAATAAAGTAGCTTCAATTGGAGTGACTCCTCACGCTCCTTTGATTGAGGTCCCGTCTGCTTTTGAAGCTAAGGTATGAGAAGCCATAGCTGAAATCAAAGCCACTATGTGACTCCAAGCTTCTGTTCCAAACCCTCCACCAGTAGAGCCTACGCCCAATCCTCTTATTGCCTTGCTAACAGACCAAGTAGCTACATTGCAAGGGGAGATTGAGTATTTGAGACAACACCTCTCTGACTCTGATGACAAAGGAGAGGCAGAGGTTACTGATACTCCTGCACATATTGATCATGGGTGTTTGCCTGGTTTAAAAGGTCAACTCTGTGTCAACTGTGCTCTTGCGTTGGATCATTTAGCGGCAGTGACAAATGACATGCAGATAGGCAGGATGCTCTAGAATGCAAGGTGCAGAACCTCTCTTGCTTAACAGAAACAATAAATGGATAGGTTACCCCTTTGACTGCTCAGGCAACCTCCCTGGCCACTTTTATAAATTGAATTGCTGATACACTGGCAGTACAACAGATCAAGATTGATGAATTTAGAGCTGCTGCCACTACCGCCCAGGATATCAGTGGACAAAACAGCTCTACACTAGACACCCTGGAAGAGAGCCTTTGACTTCTCTGGGCTAGACAACCTGCTGCAGAATCTGAGTTTGAGGGCAATCCCTACATTAATGTTCTCAACCCAGGTGACAACAGCCAATACACCTCATTGTCTATTGACCCCAACTATAAGCTGTCCTTCAAACAAATATTTGACCCTAAAACCTCAATTATTGCTGCCTTTCTGACAATATACAAAAATGAAATGTTAGGGCTACTGACAAGCTTAAAAAAGGAACATATTCTTACCTGTCTGCATCCTACGTGCCAATAAGTTGTGGTCCCCAAACTCTCATCCATTGTCACTTGGGAGGACATGAAACACCCCCTTATTGAGGAATTTGGAGGGAATCTCAGCTTGGAGGTCAAGAAAGATGCATTTATGCACATTGACTTTAAACCCAAAGAAACCCTGGCTGAGTTTTCTGACTGCTTCTATATTGAAGTACAACGGTTAATCACCAGTTGTCAGTTAACACCCCGGGAAGCTTACATGGCATGTTCAAACGCTTTGAAGGTAAATCAACTCCTATGCCTACACTTTAAGGCATATAAAGCTTTGCTTACTTCCATGAAGAGTATTAATAATCTCTTGCAAGACATACATTTGACCCATGGGGGTACTGTGGTACTCAAAAATAAGGCCGACAATGCAAGAACCACTTCCTGTACTCCGCGTATTATGACTCTTGGTTCAAATTGACAGCCTAAGAGACAAGGATGTCATAACTGTGGTCAAATAGGGCGCCACTTGTGTACCTGCATCAATCCTTGGGTAGAAAGTTGAAACCCAAAGGAGCAGGCGGGAAAAGAGAGGTCAGCTTAGAGGCAGAGATGCTCTCTGCTTACCAATCTCCCCTGTCTCCTCCTGATCCTCCTTCTGACAAGGAATCTCCCCTTCATCTGGCCCAACTATCCTTCACCTGTTTCACAATCTTTCTAGTGATTCTGAACCTGAAGATTCTGACTGCAATGATTCAGATAGTTATGGCTACTCTGTTTTGGCTGTCCTGGAAACTGTTTCAGTCCCTTACAAGCTCTGCTCAGGAAAACCCACAACTACAGCTTGCTCACCTTCAGCTGAAGCCAAGGCCATGGTGTCTCTCCCTTACCTGGCCCAGGCACATTGACCTCCTGTCCTGGTAGACTCTTCTGAAGAAGCTGCTGAGCTAGCTGAAGCTCTTCCAGAATGTTACTGTATCTCTCCTGTTGCAGACTGTGTATAAGGAAATTCCTGCCTTAAGATGAATGTTGGCCTAATGGGAGAAAGAGCTAGAAGCAGTGCAAGACGTTCTGGACGTCTCACCCCCCTTTGGGAAAGATACTATACAAGTAGAGGTATCAATCCATAAGGTTAAAATTAAGGCAATACTGTAAACAGGTTCCCTGTCAACGTTTTATTCTCCAAGTTGATATAAAAACTTAAATTAGCTCCTGATCTCAACTATACTCAGTCTTATAGAACTGCTGGTATGGCCCAGACTCAGGCTATTGGCACCTACTTTTCTCTGCCAATGAGGTTTGGGAAGATTTTCATTGCATCCACTGATGTTGTTTTGGAAAATGAAAGATACAGCCTCCTGGTAGGCACCCAATTTCTTTGAGCGTACAATGGGATTGATAATCTTTGAGATAGGTATCTGTCCCTCTTAGGATATGAGGTCCTGTTGATCTTTGAAGAATCTCCCGCATCCCTGGCAAGAAACTTAAGAATTGTGTCCTCAAATACCCCACAGGCATTTTCTTGCTGAAGTACAGGACAAACTCCTCTAACATGTGCTCCCTTCCTCCTTCCTGTCCTGTTGAGGAAGGTGTCCCTTTACTTGCTCCTGCAGTTTTCACTATCTCTCCTGGCTCACAAGTGATTATTGATTCTCAGATATACTATGAGTTTCCTGAGAATTTGTTCTTAGAGTTGTACTCTCCTGAATCCCTAGGCTGTAAAGAACCTCAGTTGTGCCCTAGAATCTTAGATAGAACTCACAAAGAACCTGTACAACTACTACTGGTCAACTTGACTGCCTCACCCATGCAGGTCTCTTGAGTTCAAATTGTGGGACATAGACGCACCTTAGGAGCAGAACAAGTGGCCTCTCTCTATCCCTTTGGAACATTCAGCAACTTCAACTTACCTGAAGAAAATCATCAAGTGCTCTCTTTATTTACTGCTTCCAATTTCCCTCAGCAGTCTCCTATTTAACAGAAGGATGTACTAGAGCTTCTTTACCAGTTTAAAGACACCTTTGCCTCTGGGCCCAATGACTATGGACTAGCAAAAAAGGGTTATTCTCCAAATTGATAAAGGAGATGCTCTGCCTTTTTGTGCTAAGCCCTATTGCCGCAGTAGAGTGGAAGATGCTCAGGTTTTCAAAGAACTAAAAAAATTCTGGATGCTGTACTCTTAGCTTCATCCCAGAGCCCTTAGTCATCTCCCTTGCTGATTCTTAAGAAGAAGGATGGAGGCCATCAATTTGTGATGGATTATTGCCACTTTAATTCCCTTATGAAAAGGATTCCTATCTGCTGCCAAGAATTGATTATGCCCTCAGACAACTGAGAGGCTCAAATTTTTCTCTGTCATGGACTTAGCATCAGGATACTGGAAGGTTGACTTATCCCCAGAAGACCACTAAAAGTCCCCCCTTATCACATCAGAATGACTCTACAAACCCACTCAAATGCCTCAAGGGCTCTACAATGCTCCTGCCACCTTTGAACAAGCCATGGGTTCTATTCTGTGAGACCTGAAGCTCTCCTGCGTGCTTGTGTATCTTGACAATATAACAGTGCGCAGTTCCACCTTCATTGATCATTTAGAGCACCTCAAAGCTGTATTCCTCAAGATTTGGAGTGCAGGCCTGAAGCTTAAGCCATCCAAATGTGCCTTTTTTAAAGAACAGCTTGAATTCTTGGGCCATGAAGTCACTCAGACTGATATATACCCCATGAACAATAAGGTGGAATCCATTGATAAGATGCTACCCCCTACCAATCTATTTGAGGTCCAGGTATTTCTTGGCATAAATAGATACTACCAGAAATTCATCCCTGACTTTAAAGAGCTAAGTAAACCACTTATCCAACTTCTCAGGAACGTTTCATTTGAATGGACTGATAGTCAACAAAAATCCTACAGGGCCCTAAATACCAAGCTTAAATAAGCCCTCGTCTTAGTCTATCCTGATTATGACAAAGAGTTGATCTTATACGCTGATTTCAGCAGAGTTGCTGTGGGTGCAATATTAGCACGGCTAGACAACAATGGTGTGGATTAACCTGTAGCATATTCTTCACGTGTCCTCACCAAACATGAGAAGAATTATAGCGTCACCAAGAAAGAGTGCTTGACAGTTTTACATGTTGTGAAGCAGTTCCAATACTATATCTACAGTACCCACTTTACTGTAGTCACTGACCACTCCTCCCTTAAGTGATTACAACAGCTGAAAGAACCTGAAGGTCAACTGGCTGGGTGGGCCCTGCGTTTACAAGGATACAACTTCACTGTGATACACAGGCCTGGTGCTCAACACCAGAACACTGATTGACTGTCTAGAATGCCTATACTGGATATCCATCCTGCCAACACTGATTGTCTGTACAAATTAATAGGATACCCTGATACTTGGGCAACTGAACCAGAAGAGATACACCTGGCTCTACAGTTCCTATCAAAGGATACTATCATTTGAGACAAACAACTGTTCAAGAAGGTCAACAATGAATACCTGCCCTACATAAGTTAGAGCATGAGAATAGCTATTATACTCCAAGCTCACATTGACACTGGGCATGGGGGTATAATGAAGACTCACAACTGGTTGTGCAAAAGCTTCTATTGGGAAAACATGTGCCTCCCAATTCCTGACATCCTTGCATCCTGTCATTTTTTTCAACTCCAATCTCCTCGCCTGTCCCAACATCAATTCAAGGTCATCCCTCCTAAGCATGCCTTTCATACTGTGAGTATTGATGCTTTTGGGCCTCTCCCTTGTTCTAGGTCTGGGTGTTGATTCATCTTGGTAGCAATAGACCATTTTAGCAAATGGTTTAAAGAAAGGGCTACCAAGGACATAACTTCCAAGACTACAGCAAATTTCTTGTTGCAAGACATCTTCTATTGCCATGTATGTCTTCAAATCTTGCTTTCTGACAATGGCACCAATTTCAATGCCTGCCTCATCACATTTATTGTAGAAGCTATGGGCACTCACCAGTCCTTCTCTGCTCCCTATTATCTGTCCACCAATGGAACAGTAGAACAAGCAAACTCTTCCCTTGTATCCATCATGAGGAAGCTTGCCCTTTATGATGCCACCAATTGGGATATGTTCCTCCCTGCTGCCCTTTTTGTATATTGGTTAAGCAGAAATTAGGTAACTGGACAATCCCCCTTTGCCATGCTATATGGGCATGAAGCCACAACCCCTTCAATCTTGGGCCCACCTTTGATTGAAGTTGATGCTGCTACTAACCCCAAAACCCATGTCAAGGACTTGACAAATTGCATCATTGACATTCAGTAATGGCGTATTCAACAGCCTATAAGGTCAAGGCTTTATAAATGTCTCCTTCCAATGTGTCTAGGGTACCTCTTCCTTAATTCCAAGTGGGTGACCTAGTCCTCTATTACCAGAGCTGCACTGGAGGTAGAGCCCACAAATTAGACTCCCTTTAGGTTGGACCCTGCAAAGTCACTTTCAAGAAGGGGATCAATTGCACTGTGAAGCTGATATTGTCTGGCTGTCCTTTTGCTTGGGTTCATTCCAAATTCCTCCGCAAAACATCAACTCCCTGTGTCTAATATTGAGGGGAGAGAGGTCAGAAATTGCATCATCAGTGCTATTTTGATATGGCCTTCAAATAGTGATTTATGTGAAGATTTGATCTGTTTTGCTTTTGACTTTGTAAATTCCTTGCCTTGCTTAAATGGGTTGACATCAATGCCCACCTATTCCAGAATATCCTACCTGTCTTTGGATGATCATGGTATGAGTTTAATCCAATGTGATCCCCTCTGCCACTCTGTCTTCCTATTGAGTGATCATTGACCCTTGTATACTATTTAAGTATAATTAATTCTCCTAATAAAGACAAGTTTATCCATATTTGTATTGGATTTTTATTCTTCAAGCCTTTTCCTTTCCTTTTTTTCAAAAGGAAACAATCTTCTTGTATTCCAGGAATTAAAGGTATGTGGCCTTAATTTTGCCCTGAAGGCTAACCCAAGGCTAGCTTTGAACCTCAAATATTTTGTTTTAAAGATTTCCTGCTGTGTCCTCCTGGATGTTGTCCCCAGGAGCCAAACACAACAATAGTACTCAGGTTTTGATTTTAAATAGCTTTAACCCTACTGTCACAGCCCATGCCTGAGTCTGGCTGGACTCCCACAGGGGAGGCAGGCCAGGCCTGGAAGGCCATGTACACAATAGGCGCAATTCTGACCAAGTAGTTTACTGCAGTAACTAGGGTACACCAACTCCCAGTATGGCGCACAACTTGGTTGTCCAGCCCCAATGCTGTGATATAGACAAACCCCAACTTACTGAAATCCTGAGCAGGAGGCACTTTAAGTGGTGGGGGAGTAATAGGAATCTTCTTCATGCTAGGCGGGACAGTCACTCTTGGGTGGCTAGAAGGGAGATCCAGGTGGTGGGAATAGAAGAACTCCAAGTCAAAAACTCTAGGCGTTTGACCAAAGTAATGGGAGCTGAACCAGGAGGGAATGAATAGGTGTGTTTATAATGTGTAGTAGATTCACAAATAGATGCAAACAGAATAAGTAATTTAGAGCAAAAATAGATAATTCCCAAAAGAAAATAATGGGCTCTGGGCATATAAGTTGTTTATTTTAAGATTTCAAAAGTGAGGAGGGCTTCTTCTCCTCACTACTTATACTTACTGGTGACTTGCAGCCTTTTGTGCCATCAGGGATCTGGTAGCATCATTTACAGTCAAACTGGTGATTTTACCCAGGAATTGCGTACTAGAGCTTAGGGATGGATGTTTATTGGTCAGCATAACAAGAACCTTCTTGAGCTGCAGCATTCCAAGGTGATAGCTATTTATAGAACCCACAAGCAATTGAGCGCCCAATTGTGTGATCAAACAATTGCGCTCCTGATGTATCATTTCCCAATAATTAGGAGGGCTAAATTCATTAATAGAATCAAAGCCAAACATTTGAGGCTTGTGTGCCTGTCATTCCCTGCCCCAAAGGGCAGGCTTTTTAATTTTATTTCTTTATTTTTTGCTTTTAGCTAATCTTTCTTATTGAAAATTTAAGTTAAAAGGTTAATAATTAAGTATTTTAAAGTATTTTACCTATTTTACGCTGATTTACGTTTGAACTGCTATTGTTTTTTTTTGTCTTCCTTTATCCAAGCTATTCTATTAGTTATATATATTCTAATTTAAAGTTAGAAGATTTCTGATTCTACTTATATTTTGAAACTCCTGTTTACATTGTTGCCTTTCCCCAGTTTCACATTGTTAATCTGTGGTTCCTGCTGGGCTTCTTTTCCCCTTCTCCTCTAGGTTCTTGCTTCAAAACTTCTCCAGTTGCTCCTGTCCTTGGCTTTTTTATTCTTATCTATCATTTTTCCCAACTGGAAAGGCTATGCTATAGATAAAGAGCTTTTGAAGAGTAAGATTTAAGCCAAAATTCTAAGTGATTTCTTACCTTCAATCTTTATCAATTTTTAACTTCAAATCTTAAATTTTAGTAATTTTGGTTTTTATCAATTCATTCTAAGTTTTCTTCTCTTCTTTTTCCCCCTTAGTTAAATAAATGGATGTTGTAAAACAAAAAGCCTTAGTCTTGTTGTATAAATTATTTTCCCTTAAGGAATCTTTTAATAGTTACATGTACCAGTTTGATGATGGAGAGTATCCCAATATCAACATTCTCTTAGTTACTAATTGTTCACTATTAAATACCTTGTTTTATTGTCTTTGTTTAGGGTTCTTAAACTATATCACTCCTTTTGTAACTCATTATAAGTTCTTAGCAGGATTCTGTAAAATTATATTACAGACAGTACCTACCTTTTTATACCTTCTGAATCTTAACCATAATGCTTTACACTATTTAGTTTATAATCTTGCACCACTGTGGGCAAGACCTTATAGTGCCTCTCAAATCCTGGGCTATTTTTTAATTGAACAAGGGGTATTTTTGCTCTGGGAGACAATTGGTAAAGATTTCCAGGCTGTGGGTTGTTTGGCCTCTAAGCAGGCCAGCTGGTTGTCCAGGGCATTCTGGGCCCTGACACCTACTATTGATGCAGGCCAATGCCCCAATTTATAAGTTAGTTTTGATTTAATCTTTCATTGTGAAGACCAGTATTTACTTCATGTTCTTAGGTTTAATTAATTGACTTATTCCTCATTTCACTTTGTTGAGCAACTTGTATTATTGCTGATATGTTCAAAGCTTAGATAGATGTTAGCCTTGTCAATGTACTCTACCTAATCCTATGCAAGAGCACTACAGACTACAATAGAATAGAACTTAGAAGATAATTATGTTTATTGATACTGGAGTACAATCTAGACAGTGTCTGCAATCTATCCAGGTGTAACTATGAACTTGTTTTCATCCTTTCAGGTGTCTATATCAATATATACTGCAACAACCCTTGTTCTTGTCCTTTCAGACAGTTCTCAGTGGCTACCTTTGCAATAGGTCCATCTTTGCTAGCTACGCCTATCCTGATTGGCTGTCCTTGGCACGTGATATGCTACTGGCCTTAGCAGGCGTACATGGCACTTCAGCTACAGCCTACGCTCTTCTTGAGCTAGCCTATCATCATTTGTTGATTGGCTGTATCTTACATGCCTATTATTGCGCTGGGGAACTACGCTGTATTTAGATGATGCTTAGAAATTGTCCCTGTTCAGCCCTTCTACATTGGAAGGTAGAATTCCGGTATTCCATTTGCAGAGCTTAATCAGTTATTCTTTTCTGGTTGGCAAACCTTCTGCTTATTAATGTAACAAGTCAAATTAGGGATTATACGCCGTCTAATAGCAGACTTGATCCATTAGCAACTCAGAGGATTATCTGCTGTGTAATGCTGACCCAAACCAATAAGGAGCCCAATTATACGCCATGTAATACTGATCCAAACTCGGTATTTCTTAGTCATTTGTATATCACTTGTTTGATATGAACATATACGTCTATCAGGCTGTGTGGGGCTGAGTTGATACAACATCCAGTAGGGTAGAATAGGTGATATACAATTGATGATTTAGTGATTACACGCTGTGTAATCAGTGATATTCACTATATTAGCTAATTTTTATACAACATATAATAGTTACATCAATTATAATAATGCAAGCAATATACAGCGTATAATCACATCACATTGGGATAATCAGTGATAATATGGTGTATACTTGTTACATCTATCATAATAAACTAACAATTACACGGCGTATAATAACTACACTTGATTAAGTGATAACCAAATGATAATACAGCGTATAATTGTTACATCTATTATAATAAACTAGCAATTACATGACGTATAACTGCCATATCTATTAATATAATGATGACCAGTGATAATACAGCGTATAACTGTTAAGATCTGTGTGCAATGATTAGCCCAATTATTTGTGATCAATCAGCTTAATCTCACATTTCCCCCCTCTTGACCATAAATAGGGAGGGTAAGAAGAGAGTCAGGCATTATAGCCTTCTCAACAACATCCTCTTGCCTCAGTTAAAAGGAGGATTACCAGGAGTTCCTGGCGTCTATTACAGAGGAGTGTTGCCAAGAGTTTAGCCGCCAGAGTAAGGAGGCACGCCATCTACAGTTCTACAGTTGGCGTTTGCTGCGGGCTCACAATAATGACACTTGCTCGGAGTTGTCCTTGGCCACCACTGTGGTGACCAATCCTTTCCAGCGCCCAGTTAGTCCAATCCTGGAGCAAGAAGTCAAGCAGGAGGATTTTCTTCCTTTGGTGGTTAGAGGAGCCAATTGGGCTACCTCTGTGGACCCAGAGGTCTGGCGGCTAGGGCTGTTGTTCCCCGCACACCTGCTGTGCCTTATACTCCCAATCTGGCTTTTTTGTGGTCTGTGGTCCTAATGTACAACCCAGACCATGCACACTTTGAGGTTAATAGTCTTTTTCAGGGCTATGAACTTCTGAGTGAGTTCCTTTTTGTCCTTCTGTCTTGTGGCCAGGGGATAGACATCCACTCCTGTCATTGCCACTCCAAGCAATACCACCCTCCTGCTGTTTGTTCTGTGGTTCTTTGCAAGCTGGCCTGGCCTCTTGAGGGGGTCTTAGTGAAGCCGCCTTGCTCCAATGTGGCATTGTATGCCAAGTACGCACAGGTGATTGACTTCAACCGTGCGGTAGTGCGGGTCTGGTCCCGTGCTTGGGGGCCCAGTCCCAACTCTACCCGTCAGTGGGGTCTTTGACGTACTGACAATCAGCACAATTGACTGGCGGCAGCCATCAACTTGACCTTGGAGAAGCTGGAGACTGGGGATCCTGCCCTTTATCTCCCTAATATGGCTTTGGTTGGGAATCTTTTCTTAGTGCTGAAGCCTTTGCTTCCTTGAGGTTCTTTGGCCCAGATGCAGGTCATCTTAGAATTCTACCAATGTGAAGTGCTGCACCGCCAACAGGGTCTTCCTGTTGATTACCCCTCCAAGGGGTTTATAGTGGAGTGCCTGGTGTTGGGAGTGTGCTTCCCAATTGAGTGTGGGCTGGGTTGCCTTGCAGAGGGGTAACTGGCCTTGAGTGCACCCATTATGCACTCGGAACAACTGTCCCCTGAAGCACAACATATGTGGCTACAAAACGTTGTTGTTCTTTACCAGGTGGTGGCCACCCACGCTTTTGGTGACTATGTGGAGGCTACCACCCACAATGTCCCTGAGGAGCCTGAGGAAGACACTCACCAATAAAGATTTGTAGGACTAAGTCCTCTTCCCATACAATGCACTTTTATATTTTCTTTTTATATCTTATATTTTTTTCTGTTTTTATATCTTTTATATATTCCCTATCATGAATCATATGATGTGTCTATATTACTTATGTTATTTTTATGGCAAGTTCAGATAGTGTTTAATTAGACCCTTCCTTTGGGGTGCAGAATGGGTGAAGGAACTTTGCATGTACGCGGTTGAATATGCATCCACTATTCTTGTCCTTGATGGTGTAGGCGTCAGGTGAGGTCTTCTCTATGATCTTGAAAGGACCTACCCATAGTTTTTCTATTTTGTGGGATCTGCCCGCTCCTCTGGTGTTGCAGTATGAGACCCTCTCCCCTACCTCAAAAGAGGGCAATGGGGCCCTATTGGCGGAGTCCCTTTTAAATCTAGCTTGGGGCTTGATAGCTGTGTTGCTAAAAGCAGATGCCTGCAATTTGATGAGGGTGTTGGCCAGTTGTCCTAGGTACTTATCATAGGAAAGTTGCCCAGGGTTGCCAGTGGCCAAGTATAGGACAGGCAGAATGGCAGAGTGTCAACCATACATCAGTTGAAAAGGGGACGCACCAGTGGTGGAATGCAACAAAATGTTGTACGCAAACACTGCTGCTCCTAAGTATGTTTCCCAAGAGGATGTACGCAATGAAGCTAATTTCCAGTGGATCTGGGTTAGGGTACCATTGACACGTTCCACCATCTCATTGGTTTCAGGGTGGTATGGAGTGGAGAGTACTCTGCAAACTGCCATGAGGTTGTTTACTCTCAATATCACTGAGGCCGTAAAGTTGGTCCCGTTATCTGAGAGTAGGAACTGGGGGCAGCCATGGCAAAGTATAATGGCATCCAAGACAAATTTTGCAGTAGAAGGGGCATCTACTTTCCTTAGAGGCCAGGCTTCCACCCACTTAGTTAGGTAATCTATAGCCACTATCACATAACAAAAGCCAGGGCCGCTACGTGGGAGTGGTCCCACTACATCCATTGACACAGTATGCCAGGAAAAATGGGGTTGTACCATTTGGTAAGTTGTGCTTTTCTGTAGTGGCTTATTCCCTTGGCATTCAATACAGCAGTTGATTGTCTCATGAATGTCAAAATTCATTGCCTCCCAGAAGTAGGTGCAAGACAGGATCTCCTTGGTCTTTCAAAAGGCACTGTGGCCTGTTGCTTTATGAGCAGCCGTAACAATGCTAGCCCTTTCAGAGGGAGGAGGGAATATGTGTTCCTTACCATCCACTAGCTTGTGCAACACACCATTGTGTAGTACTGTATCCTTCCAAAGGTCCTGTAGGATGTGCTGTACTTTTTCAGGTTTGTTGCTAAACTTCCCAGTCATCATCTTCTGGTACAGCTGATCCGCTAATGGGCTCACTAGGGCCACAGTGGGTAATTGGGAAAGGCAGTCCGCGTTCTGGTGTTTGCTGCCCAGGCAGTGAAGGATATTGTAGTCCAAGGCCTGTAGTTTCAACACCCATCGAGCAAGTTGGCCTTCTGGTTCCTTGAGGCTCTGGAGCCAAGCTAGGGATGTGTGGTCTGTGACCACTGTGAACCGTACACCGTGGATGTAGACCCAAAATTGTTTGCAAGCGTAGATGACTGCCAGACATTCATGCTCTGTCACTGTATAGTTGCTTTTGTGGACGTTTAGTGTCCTACTGGCATAGGCTACAGGGTGTTTGAGTCCCTTGTTGTCAATTTGGGATAGTACAGCCCCAACTGTGGTAAGCAAGGCGTCAGTATGGATCACAAATGGTCTTTCACAGTCTGGGTAAATCAGAACAGGGTCGCTTGAAAAGACCAAGTGTAGCTTGTTGAAGGCTCCTTGGCATTCTTTACTCCATACAAAGTCAACTCCCAATTTCAGAAGGTGGAAGAGAGGTTCTCCAATGGCTTCAAAGCGGGGGATGAACCGTCAATAATAACCAATCATACCCAAGAATACCTGTATGTCACACTTTGACTCAGGGCGCTTCATCTTAGATATGGCTTTGGTTTTTACAGGCTGGGGCTGTAGACCATGACTGTCTATAACAAAGCCCAGGTATTCCAGCTGATCCATGAAGAACTGGCATTTGCGTGGCTTTATCTTAAGATTGGCAGCAGCTAGCCTCTTGAAGTCCTCTTTGAGTGAGCTAGATGTTCTGTGAAAGTCCTAGAGAAGACATTGATGTTGTCCAAGTACACTAAGACACAGGAGAGTTTAAGGTCACCAAGGATGGTGTCCATTGCTTGCTGGAAGGTTGCAGGGGCATTGCACAGCCCTTGCAGCATCCTCATTGGTTGAAATAATCCCTGTGAGGTTATGATGGCGCATTTTTCTTGTTCTTTGGGAGGTAGTTCAATCTGCCAATAGCCCAATATGAGGTCCATGGTGGAGAAGTACTTGGCGCCCCCAAGGCGGTCCAATGCGTTGTCTATGCAAGGTAAGGGATAAGAGTCCTTTTTAATGACCTTGTTGAGGCGTCAATAATCAATGACAACTTGGTTGGAGCCATCTTTCTTCTTGACAATCAGAATAGGAGATGCCCAAGGACTTTTGGAAGGAATCAGCATGCCCTGTTTCAGCAGTTTGCTGACCTCTTCTGAGACAACTTCTTTGTTTGCTTTGGATTGTTGTATAGGGTGCATGCAGATTAGAGGAGTGGTTCCTGTATTGATGTGGTGGGTTACTCCTTCAGCACAACCCAGATTATGATTGCTTTCTGCAAAGATTGAGTGGTACTTATCAAACAGCAAAGATGCCTGAGCTTGCTCCTCAGGACCAAGGGAGGAAAGGTCAGCTAGGGGGTAGTCAAGTGGACTGCTGGTCCAGGTTTGTCTGGTATACCCATTTCCTCAAATGTACCAAATCCCTTAACCTCAGATAGTTCCTCCGCGGGATAGAAGTGTAAGAAGCCTACTACCTGGTCTTTCTTGATAGAAAGCATCTTCTTTGTGAGGTTGGCCAAGAGGACATGTATCTTCTGTTGGCCAGGTGTAACAATGCCTGGCGCAATGCACAATTTGAAGCAAGAACGGCCCCAGGGTTCAACAACTTCTCCATATAGCCCTTCAGGGACAACCACAGACAATTCAGTCTCTGCAATCTTCTGGTGTCCAGGCTCCAGGGAAAAAGCAGATCTGGTCCTCAGCAGAACACCCTTATGTTCCAGAATCTGTGTAGGAGGTTTATGCCTATGTTTCCCAACAAGTTTGTATTCTACAGGGACAATTCCGTCAGTGTAGGCCAGGTTGACAAATTTGAAGGGTTTGGGCACGGTGTCTTGACCTTCCTTACTGAAGAACAAGGGTAGGGTCTACCCAAGGATTTTGAAGGTGGCAAGACACCAGTGTGTCATGGCTCCATATTTTACCAGGAAGGAGGTGCCTATGAGGAAATCATAGTTATTGTTTGGCAGTACAACTGCTGGAGCAGATACTGCAATGGAGCCAAATTGCATAGTTAGTGTGCTGTATACTCCCACAGAGTATGTGGGTTCTTTGCCAGCTGTACCAAAGGGTAATCTGTAGTCAACATCTGGGGCTATACCCAATTTCTTCACCATCTTAGTGGAGATGATATTAAACAGAGTACCACTATCCACTATGGCTCAAATGCAATGTTTGTTAACCAATATATCAATGTAGGTACAATCAATATAAGAGTCATTGAGGCTTTTTAATGTGTGTATCCCATTCTCCTTGTCACTCTCCAAGGTTTGGAGCAAACTCTCACTGACATTGGGGTATGCGCACTTAAGCTCTTCCAGGGGAAAAGCTACTTGGATCAACTTTAGGTTTGGGGTGTCATTGGAGCATGGTGAGTGACGATTTTCCCTGGCATCCTGTAGCTGGGCTGCATATGGCTTTGAGACTTCAGCCAGGGCGGCCTTGTCTTGCTTGACTTTGCTTTGGGATTTGGTAGTCACCGCATACAGGTTGTTGGCTACAACCATATGGATTGTGTCTTCCTGTAGCTCATCAGGACAGTGGTCTTTGGGGCCAGGTTCAATGGGAATGTTGAGTGATTTGGCGGAGGTAGAATTTCCCTCTTCTACTCCGCCTTGGCTTTTCCCTCAATTTTGCTAGCAGAATGAGGTTGTACCACATGCACTTTCTTGGAGTTGGTTGGGCACTTTGATTTCCAGTGTCCTGCTGTGTTACAGGTGATGCAGTAGGGGCCCTTCACGTCAGGAGGATGTGCAGAGGGCTTAGCGGAGTCCTCCTTCTGAAAGTGTGGTTTCTTGTAGGCTGGCTTAGGCTGCTTGGACTTGGGGCAGTTGGGAGGACCAAACATATTGGCATGACTTTGGAGGCAGTCTACAATTTCTGACACGTCTTTGCCTTTGGCATAGGCAGGGGCCATTGCTCTGTGGAGCTCTTTGTACAGGTGGGTGGCCTGCTTCATTGCAGCGCAGATATCAAGGGTGGAGACTGTACCAGAGCCAAGGAGCACCAGCGCATCATGATAGAATTGTTCTGCAAATTCCTGCAGAGTTTCACCTGGAGCAAACTTTATTGCGCCAAACTCAGACTTCCTGATGAAGAGGATGTCATCACCACCAAACTCCTCCAGCACTGCCTGTCTAGCCTCTTGATACGTCCAGTTGGTTGCAGGTAGGCGTGGCATTACTAGATTGACGCTGATTGCGTCTAACGTGGTGATGAGTGTGGTCGCCTTTTGGTGGTTGCTGGCGCCCCTCATTGCCATCTCAAAGAGTCTCAGGAAGGAATGCATGTTCCCTTGTTTGTCAAATTTTGGGAGGTTCAAGGGTTTGAATTGTTTGTTCACGGCTGTAGGTTTGATGGGCTGGCAAGGAAAGGCGGTAGACTGTCTATCTGCTGTATAGCTACGCCTAGCCCTAGGCGTTGCCTTTGGCATGAAGGGTTCCCTAGAAGAATGGGTTAAGAAAACCTCGGGAATCCCCTGTTTAATGACTCCCCTTCCTCCTCAGCGGTATTGGCAGCGTCTTCATAGTGATCTGTATGCATTGAAGATGAAGTCTGACAGCTGCTCAAGATGCAATTGCAGCCTTTTGTTGCCAGTAGCTGCATCTGGGCTTCCATCCTAGCCAGGCAATTGTGAACATTGTTGTTGTCCACCTTCCAGCTTTTCTGACGGAGCTCAGACTCTACAGTGGCAGTTGTTTTAGAAAGGCGTGAAATGGCATCTCTCAGTATCAGCTGTTCCGTTTGTAGTGCCATGATAGTCTCATGTGCTCTGGCAAACTCCTCTTTGTATCCTTGGATTGTGCTCTCCAATGTTGCTATTCTGGTCTCAAGTGTACCAATCTTTGCACTGTATGGGCAAGGTAGCGGCTTTGGTGTAGATGAGCAGGACGCCTTTGCTTGGTTGTCAACTCTAGCTTCCAGTCTCTGGAAGTTGTCCAGAATGTACTTTTCAAATTAGTGAAGTTATGAGCCCAGCTGCTCTACTTCTTTGTCCAGGGAAATAATGTTTTGATCTAAGGTGGTTATATTGTCTGCCATTCTTATGCTGAATTTGTCTGACTTGGCACAGAGCTTGTGGACTTCCTGCAGCCATGCTAGAGAGGCTCCACATGCATCCATTGCTTCATGGACCATGACTCTGAACTTTGTGTTCAATATGTCAATCAGTTTATCAATCTGTGCATGTGCATTCCCCCCCATGGACTGATTAGCCAGGACCATGGCACGCATCTCCAAAAAGGAGGCGTTGTCTGTGGCCCATTGCTCAGCCCAGTTGCGGCAGCAGGAGAGGAGGGAGTCACCAAGGGATAAAATTTTGAGGTTCTGGCAGGCGGCAACAAGTTGGAGTTGTTTCACAGAAGGCTGGACAAAGCCAGCAAGGTACTCCACGGCGTGATCACCACTGGCAAGGCGTTCCTGGAGAGCTTGGAACAAAGAGTTACAATAGAGCCAGTAAAGTTGCCAGCAAGATTCCTGGTCCCAGTAGTGGAAGAATAAGATCAGATTCTGGTCAGGGCAATCAGAGGGGCAGAGGCGGAATCCACAAAGTAAGGTATTTGCCAGCTCAACAATCTGTGTGCAATCATATGAACCAACCAAGGCGGGACCCTCAGGAACAGATGGCAACAGGGCCACAACCAAAGGGACGGTTGCAGGAGGGTGAACAATCACGGAACCACTCACAGAAAAGACAGGAGCACACTCACTGTCTGAAAATTCCATCTTGTACCCATGCTTGTCAATAAAGCTGGGCAGAGGCAGGGCCAAGGACAATCCTTGGCGGGCGGGGGCAGTTTCATGTGGCATTGGCAGAGGCTCAATTTTGAGTGAGCACCAATGTTGAGCAACTTGTGTTATTGCCAATATGTTCAAAGCTACAGATAGATGTTATCCTTGCCAATGTACTCTACCTAATCCTATGCAAGAGCACTACAGAATACAATAGAATAGAGCTTAGAAGATAATTATGTTTATTGATACTGGAGTACAATCTAGACAGCATCTGCAATCTATCCAGGTGTAACTATGAACTTGTTTTCATCCTTTCAGGTGTCTATATCAATATATACTGCAACAACCCTTGTTTTTGTCCTTTCAGACAGTTCTCAGTGGCTACCTTTGCAATAGGTCCATCTTTGCTAGCTACACCTATCCTGATTGGCTGTCCTTGGCACGTGATATGCTACTGGCCTTAGCAGGTGTACATGGCACTTCAGCTACAGCCTATGCTCTTCTTGAGCTAGCCTACCGTCATTTGTTGATTGGCTGTATCTTACACGCCTATTATTGCGCTGGGGAACTACGCTTTATTTAGTTGATGCTTAGAAATTGTCCCTGTTCAGCCCTTCTACATTGGAAGGTAGAATTCTGGTATTCTATTTGCAGGGCTTAATCAGTGATCCTTTTCTGGTTGGAAAACCTTCTGCTTATTAATGTAATAAGTTTAATTAGGGATTATACGCCGTCTAATAGCAGACTTGATCCATTAGCAACTCAGAGGATTATCTGCCGTGTAATGCTGACCCAAACCAATAAGGAGCCCAATTATACACCGTGTAATACTGATCCAAACTCAGTATTTCTTAGCTATTTGTATATCACTTGTTTGATATGAACATATATGCCCATCAGGCTGTGTGAGGCTGAGTTGATACAACATCCAGTAGGGTAGAATGGGTGATATATAATTGATGATTTAGTGATTACACGCCATGTAATCAATGATATTCACTATATTGGATTACGTTTATATGGTGTATAATAGTTACATCTATCATAATAAACTAACAATTACACAGCGTATAATAACTACACTTGATTAAGTGATAACCAAATGATAATATGGCGTATAATTGTTACATCTATTATAATAAACTAGCAATTACACGGCGTATAACTGCTATATCTATTAATATAATGATGACCAGTGATAATATGATGTGTAACTGTTAAGATCTGCGTGCAATGATTGTCCTGATCATTTGTGGTCAATAAGCCTAATCTCGTACACTTCACAGAAATTGCTAGGTACCTTAATTCAATTACTTTTGCAACCTTGGCTACATTTTTATATTTAACCAACATAAATTTGTTAGGATTAAAGGCATTAGTTTATAACCATATTCCCAGGGGCTTTCAACTTTACAGAAGTTCTCTGACAGCATGGTTTATCTGCTTAATGGTTGCTGGTGCCTGAGAAATGTCATTTGTGTCAGGAACCCATCCGCTTGGGAACATACCACCAAGCAGGTGTATGTCCGCAGAAGGGCTCAATCCTGTAACCAAGGTACCAATGGGGATGGAGACCATTCCCATATGAAATAGCTCCCCAAGAATACAATACCATCCCAGGAGGGGATTAATTCTACTAAGAAGGAAGTAGGCTTCCAGGTAGCTAAGCAGGAAGGCCAAAGCCAAGGGATGGAATAAGGTGGGTGAAGGAGGGTGACTGTTGTCCATGAACACGCGTGGTTTTTCTGTAATAGGAGGGACTGGAGAAAAGGGTGTAGTGGTGTACCATACGCCTGGTATCACTTGGCGCCACAGCTTATTGAGATACTAAGGAGGAGTGGAAGAACCAGAATCTGCTTTGGTTCCTAGCAATACGCTTGCTGTAAAGGCCTGCACAAGTAGCAATCAAAACAACCATTTATACCTGTCAGGGATCCACTCATTGGGAAGTCTCTCTCCAATGGAGTGAAGGAGAGCTCCCAAGTTGAATTTGACTAGAGTGGACCCTACTGGGATCCCTATCATTAATATGTGCAAGAGGTGACCAAATAGGCAGAATCTCCCCAGGAAGGGAGTGAAATGGTTTAAGAGATAATAGACGCTGGTATATCACAAAACCAACCAGGGGGCCTTGGGATGAATAATGGGGGAAATTGTGCTGTTTCTACATAGGGGGCATGGCAATGGTGTGTTCCAAAATGATACCAAATGGAGTCTTCTGATTTATTGGTGGGGATTGGTTCAGGAGTTTCAAAGCTCATATTGGCTTGCCCATAACTAATTAACACACAAAAAGCCCATAAAATGAGGATGAGATCCATGCTGTTGTAGGAGAACCCTTTTAGATCTACTAATCAGGTTTTTAGAAGTTTTGAAAATATAGATTTATTGGCTAAGATAGGAATGAAAAATTGTTGGAGAAATTGGCAAAGGGGAAATTCCTCAGCTTAAATACTGAAGTTGAGTGTGGAAGTAGATATAGTGGTTACTAGGTGATCCTGCAAGAGTAGTTTGGCAAGTATTGCCTTACAGGACTGCAGCAGGCTACAGCTTGCAATGCAAGAAGAGGTAAGTTGGGTTATCAAGTTGTAGTATTCTTCTCTACTATGCTGGAGATAGTGATTTGGTCCTGTATTAGTGCTACTTCTCTGGCTTGGTTGCACTGTATCAAGTGATTGGCTAGTTGGTTCCCCTGAATATTGGCAATTTGATTTTAAGCATTTAACTTTAGGCTGATTGGTTGCTTTGGGAGTTTTGGAGCTAATTTTAAACGCTATAGAGTGGTTGCTGTTGGAGTCATCATCTAGTTCTTGGATTTTTGGTCTTAAAGTAGAATTTATGTTATCAACTTGGTTTGAGATTTTGCTTTTGCTTCTGATAGCGCGTTCATTAATTGATTTTGAATGCAGATCTGAATTGGTTAATTCAATTGATTCCATATTATTATTGATTCCCATTTCTACATTTAAAAATGCAATTTTGGTGTCATTCTGTATATCAATTGACCCAGTGTTGGATGGAATGCTTGTGAAAGGGATGAAGTCCTTTACAATACCCAAATGGCTCCCATTAGGAGGACTTGGGTAATCTCATGGCATTGGATTTCAATAAGGAGACAAGCAAGAGAAAATCAATTAGGTTTTAAGGAATTGACTTTAATTAACTGAACAATCAAACATCCTGACAAGATGGATCCTTATATAGGCTGTCAAGAGATTTCTAAATTGCATTTCAAGGAGAAATGTAGATAAATATTGGGGAAATTGGGGGAGGAAACTTGGCAGAGAACATTTTAGCCAGAAACAACATAATAGTCATTTTATCATTTTAAAATGCCCCCTAATGAGGCTCTCAAACAGGTAGGTATTATTTACCCCAGCTGTTTGAGAGCCCAAGCTTAGGGGGCTTCTGGTGGTTGTTACAACCACCAGAAGAAGATAACCAGCCGTTTGGCTGGTCCCAGTTAAGAATGGCACTTAAAGCATTGTTGGGTGGTTTGAGGCTCAAAACAAAAAGCAGATTTAAACTCTACTGCCCTGGGCATAAGCTCTGATTAGCTAGAGAGCTCTATCTTGGGCAAAGAAAAAGGTAAGCTTAACTTCAAATTACTAACTTCAATTAGTTGACTGTGAAGCAAGCAAGAGGACCCAGGTTTGATCCTCATAGGGGAATTTGCTTGAATTTTCTGTCCATTCAAAGTTATGACTTCAGGTAACTAGTTCAGAATACTATCAACTAATCAATCATTTCTAGGGCTTAAAGAAGACTCCCATAGAGGAGAAGAATTCTCACCACTTAAAAATCCTAAAGTTTCCTTGTTGTTGTCAGGGATAGTTGAAATAATTTTTCTGAAAATTTGCATTAATAGAGGTATTTTTTGGGTGGTTTTCTGAACTTGATTTGATTCTAACAGCAAAAGCAAAAAATTGAATATATAGGTTTGGATTGGTTTTTTAACATATTTGCATCTAAAGTCCCAGGTTTGAATCTGGACTTATTAATATTAAATTCATAAAAAATAGAATTGAAAGAGCTTTAAACTTTAGTTCCTTTCAGAATCAAAGAATTTATGTTATCTAAATCCACATTAAATACAATTTACCATTTTGATTTTCAGAACTCACACTAACTAAAGAGTTGTCAATATTGTCAAAACTGTGGGGTCAACCCTCAGCAAGGTTCTGAACAAGGGGATCCAAGACTCCCAACCAACTTCCCCATGACCTGTAGCCAAATTTTTACAAGTGACAAACTCCTATTGACCATGCTTACTGGAAAACCTCAACTATGGGATTTGAACCCTGACACCCTGCGGGCCGCCAGCCCGCAGATTTTTGGGCTTGAACCAGAGCAGGATTTGACTTTGGGAAACCCTTTAAAGCTTGATGAGTCAAAATCACCTATATCAACAATCCCCACATTAAAGGTTCCTGTTTACTCAACCAATCAGCGGGTGGGCCTAACCATAGAACCTGAAATAACTTGGGCCACCACAGAAGGGGAAACAAAGAAACTTCCTATAAAACGCGGGCCACCCAGAGATGACCAACCCCACAACCCGACAAGGAAATTTGAGTATTCTCAGTTCAAATCATCCAATAAATTAACTCTTGTGAAGGATGCCACCAAGGACTGGAAAAACCTGATAGACAGCAGCACCTGGGCCAAAGAAATTTGTAAAAGTTTACCCATGACAGATGGGCATACTTATACCCTGGGCCACCAGGAAAATGCTCATTGCCATCCTTGCAATAAAGTGACATGAACCTTTGGTTCAACCAGATCATACCATACTTGCTATTAGTTTTACTTCATCTGCAGTCTACTCCTTGTGTCTCTGCTCCCCATGCTCACCTACCCCAAGAAACAGAGGACCAGCCGCCTGAACTTTACCGTCTACCAAGAGCTCCCTTTGGCCCAGTACATTTTACTGAGTACCCACCCAACCCGGCGTATTCAGAGTTTACTCTGGAGGAGATCCTAATCCATGACCCTGAAGCTAGAACTAGAGAGACAGAAGTCCTTTACAGAGAAGGCACCAAAATTATCTGGCCCACTCTGCTATTCCGAGACAAGTATAATTTCCTACCCGCATATTTGGTTCCAATGACGCCGCCCCACACCCCGCGGCCCAACCGCCCGCAAGAATCTGTTGCCACTGATGAATCCACTTCCACCCAAGTATTTGTGGTGATGTATATCACCCTCACTGGATTGATTGATTCCATGGTGCCTACAAGCGGACCTTGGACAGTCCTTGGAAAATCATTATCTTATATTGTAAAGTTAGCCCCAATCCTGTGGTGGGCTCTCCCTGCTGGGCCCGCGGGCCGTCTGCCCGCAAGTTCTCAGAAACCCCCCACGGGTTGGATCCCTGACAAAGATAGTCTTCCCACCTGAGAGCTTTTTGAAACTTAATGTCATCAGCACTACAATCCCCAATATACTGAAGCAAATCCACAAATCTCAGCTTTCCAATAAGACCTTGTCTCAGATCATTGATGCTCTTACAAACAATAAGACAGTCACAAACCCTTCATTCTCCCTGCTGGATGGTGTGTTATACTTCAACAACCTTTTGGTAGTTCCTTCTCCAGACCTTCAACAGCTTCTAACCATCACGTTCCATGACTCCCTTGCTGCAGGCCACTCTGGATACAAGAAAACACTTTCTAAACTCCACAATCACTTCTGGTGGGCAAAGCTGTCCACCTTTGTCAAGCCATACGTCATTAGTTGCCTAGTTTGCCAGAGAAGCAAACACCCCACCCAGAAACTTGTGGGTCTTCTATGTCCCCTTCCAGTTCCTGAAGGTCCTTAGCAGTCTGTCTCTTTGGATTATATTGTCCAGCTTCCTCAGTCTAAAGGTTTTGAAGCCATACTGGTCATTGTAGACAGATTCTCAAAGCAGGCTATTTTTGCTCCATGCAATTCTAACATTACTATAAAGCAGACTGCTTCTCTCTTTGTTAAGAATGTCTTCATCCACCATGGTACTCTAAGAGATATTGTCTCTGACTGTGGACCACAATTCCTTTCCCTGTTCTGGAAGGAGTTTATGACTCAGCTAGGTGTTCACCTTTCTTTTAGCACCTCCTATCATCCCCAGTCTGATGGGCAAACCGAACATACAAACCAGACACTAGAATGTTTCCTTTGCTGTTTTTCAAACAAAAAACAAGACAATTGGGCTTCTCACCTACCTTTGACCCAGTATTCCTATAATGCTACTCCCCATTCCTCTACCAAGATGACTCTGTTCATGGCAAATTTAGGCTACACTCCTGCCTTTGTCCCTTCTGTCACCTCCTCTGTCTGTTCCCTGTTAGCCAAGGAGTTTCTTGTCCAGCTAAAACTAATCCATAATTCCTTAAGAGAGAATCTCTCTAAGGCTATCAAGGTTTACAAGGTCCAGGCTGACCGTCATTGTCAGGAGGGAAAATGCATCCAGGTCAACAACCTTGTATATCTAAATACAAAAATTCTTCCTATCAGATGGCCCTCTCATAAACTTGGCCTGTGGTTCATAGGGTCTTTTCTTGTAACAGAAAGAGTTGAAAAGGTTGCATACTGTATCCAACTTCCTCCAGGGTATCACATTCATGACGTCTTCCACATGTCCCTTCTCAAACTCCAGACTTCTCCTCCTCTTTCTCATCAGAACAACAAACCACCTCCTTCTCACATGATCCAAGGAACCCCTGAGTATGAGGTTGACTCCATTATCAACTATTGTTACCACTATGATAAACTCCAATACTTGGTTCTTTGGAAGGGATATTCCATTAAGGAGAGTTCTTGTGAGCCATTATCCAACCTTGAAAACTGTCCTGATGCCATCAACTCTTATATCCAAGCACATTCTGAGCTTGGATCTGGAGGGGGTAATGTCATGCCCTGCCCCAAAGGACAGGCTCTTTAAATTTATCATATTTGTTGTTTACAATTGATTTAAATCTTTCAGTATTTTTTAATATTGAAATTTTGAATTAGGAGTTAATATTTAAGTATTTTAAAGTTAATTACCTTGTTTTTTTTGCTATTTGCGTTTGAATTGTTGTTGTTGTTGCTCTGTCTTCTACTCTATCATATTATATATTTCTACTTTAAAGTTAGAATATTTTCACCTATTCTTACCTTTCAAAACTCCTTCTTATGTTGTTGCCGCTCTTCAGTTTCACGTTGCTGATCTGCAACTTCTGCTGGGCTTTGCAGCTCTCCTTTAACCAGGTTCTTCTTAGGTTTTCTCCAGTTGCTCCTTTGCTTGGCTGTTTCCCTCCCTGCTGATCTTCACAAAACTGAGAAAAACAAGCTTATATAATAAAGAACTTGTAAAGAGTAGGCTTTAAGCCAAAATTCTAAGTGATTTCTATCCTTCAATCCTTTTACCAAATTTAAACTTTGAGATCTTAATTTCTAGAGATTTATACATTTTTATTAAACTTATTTTAAAGTTTAGCCTTTTCTTTTCTTGAAAAAATGGAACTAGTAAAACAACAAGCCTTAGGCTTGTTGTATCCATTGTTTTCCTGTAAGGAATATTTCAATAGTTATATGTATCAATTTGCTGATGGAGAATATCCAAATATTGATATTCCTTTAGTTACCAATTGTTCACTATTGAACACCTTATTTTATCTTCTTTGCTTAGGGTTCTTAAACTCAATCACTCCTTTTGTAACTCAGTATGGGTTTTTAGCAGGGTTCTGTAAGATTGTTTTGCAGACAGTTCCAACCTTTTTATACCTTTTAAATCTGAATTCTAATGCCTTACACACACTGGTTTATAACCTTGCACCACTATGGGCAAGACCTTACACCGCGGCCTAACCACCCACAAAAATCTGTTGCTGCCAATGAATCCACTTCTACTCAGATATTTGGAGTTATTTACATCACTCTTACCGGCTTGATAGATTATATGGTACCTGCAAGCGGACCTTGGGCCCTCCTGGGCAAATTGTTATCTTATATTGTAAAGTTAGCACCAATCTTGTGGTGGGCTCTCCCTGCCGGCCCCGCGGGCTGTCCACCCGCAAGTTCCCAAGAACCCCCACAGGCTGGATCCTTGACACAAATGCCAAAAGTCAACTCAAATGTCTAAATCCAGCAACAAGAACCAGTGACAATCCTAGCTCGGTAGACAGCTCAATTTGGCTCTTCACTCATTACAAGAATCACACCACCCCTGCCCAATCCAACTGATTGATCATCACATTCTTGTTTCTCCTATAATGATTCACCCAAACTATTTAAGTCATATCTCCCAATAAAGATAATTATCTAGTTTCCAATCATTTTCCCTTATAACTGTCAGGGATCCACTCATTGGGAAGTCTTTCTCCAATCGAATGAAGTAGAGCTCCCAAGTTGAATTTGATCAGAGTGGAACCTACTGGAATCCCTATCATTAACATGTGTAGAAGGTGACCAAATAGGCGGAATCTTCCCAGGAAGGGAGTGAAGTGGTTGAGGAGATAATAGACGCTGGTGTACCCCAAGACCAACCAGGAGGCCTTGGGGTGGATGATAGGTGGAAATTGAGCTGTTTCAACGTAAGGGGCATGTCGTCGACGCGGACCAAAACAATACCAAATTGAGTCTTCTGATTTATTGGTGGGGATTGGTTCAGGAGTTTTAAAGCTCACATTGGCTTGCCCATAACTGATTAATACACGAAAAGTCCATACAAGGAAGATGAACTTCATGCTGTTGGGGAGAACCTTTAGAATCTACTAATCAAGTGTTTAGAATTGAAAATATTGATTTATTGATTGATAGGAATAAAAGAAATTGTTGGAGCAATTTGGAAGGGAAGAATTTGTCAGTTTGAATACTGACTTCAAGTGAGGAAGGGAACATTGGGGTTCCCAGGTGGATCTGCAAGAGTGATTTAAGAAGTATTGCCTTGCAGGACTGCAGCAGGCTGCAGCCTGCAATGCAAGAAGAGGCAGGTTGGGATATTTCATTGCAGTATTGTACCTTACTATGATTGGGAATGATATCTGGGGCTGGATGAGCAGTATTCCTTTGGCTTGGTTGGTTCACTGGGTTTGATTGGCTACCTGGGTCCCTGAAACTCTGGTTTGGACAATCTTTGCATTTATTTTCTGATTGATTGGCTGTTTTATGATTATTGGACCCAAATTTAAATGCTGATTTTTTATCATTGTCCGGAACCTTAAATTTCAATTTTGAATTAGAATTTATGTTTTGATCTTGGTTTTCACGTTTGCTTTTGTTTTCACATTCAGAATTGATTTTAACACATCCATTAATCAAATTTGAACGTGTTTTTGAATTGATTACACTAAGGAATTTGGTTTTGTCCTTGGCTTCTGATTTAGCATTTTAAAATGCAACTTCTGGTTTCTCAATAATTTTAAAACAATTCAAGTCTGGTTTCCAATTTGTGTTAGGGATGGAATCCCTTAAAGTAACTCTGCTAATATAGCACAGTTACAACAAGATCATCAGCAAAGATGACTCTGATAAAATTGAGTTTGCTCTGGATTTGGATTATTGGTGGTTTGTGCTTCCTTGTTTGGCAAATCAAGTTGACTTCTGCTTTTAGCTGTGTGCACCAGGATAGTCAAATTGAGGGGCAAGGGGTCCTTTGAGAGAAACTTTGCCAGAGGTTGACCCCACAGTTTTGACATCTCCTTCTAAATAAATGATCATATTTTTTACTTGGAGGTCAATTGACATTGGTATCAAAGTTAACAGATGAAATTAGAATATTTGCACTTGGCTATTGGAAGTATTACCTCTGGTGTATATGCCTTAAGGAGCATATATGAAGGTAATTAGTCTGTACCCGACTCTCTGTTGAGATGAAGCTTTATATAAAAAGTTGCATCTGTTATTTCGAAATGTTTTATCTCCTGCCATTCAATGATAACCCTCGATGTTAAAATCTGTACAGGTGAAGGATTTTGCTTATGGTTTTACATGGACAGCTGATGTTTTTCTTTAGCTTTTGGGCTCAAGATGATTGGTTAGAGTATAATTTATTATTCAGTGCTTTATAGCCCCGTTTAAGTTTAATAGGATGTAATTAATTATCCTAGCTTGGATAGGGGTTTTGATTAAAAGCTTGTGGCTTAGCATGTGATTTGTAAACAGAGTATGCATATCTTATTTAGATTGGAATTTATTTGAGCTCGTTTTAGAAAAAAGATATTCATGATGATCCTTTTATGATTGATTTTTGGAAATGATTTGGCCTTTTAATTTCTGGGGTGAGCAGTGTGCTGAGTTTATGTTGAGCTGGTGATATCGAAACAAAAGAATGAACAATTCGTGCCACTGGGCAAAATGGCTTCGCATGCGAAATTTAGCTTTGACCGCTGCTGCGAATATGTTAGGGCGGCAAGGCACACAAGGCCAGAAAAAATTGTCGTCAGTTTTAATCATTTGTTTTCACAGCTGCTATTGCCAATTTGCACATATCTCCTTCCTGGTTTAATATCAGCGATATGAAGCGGTCGAATGACGATGTTAGCCAAAATGGTGCCGCATTGGGAGTTAGCACTGAAGAGGGAATAAAAAAGTTGAAGGGTACCTTTTTTCATTCTTAATACTACCTCCTTTTGCCTGGTATTTGATCTAAGTTTTTCTGGCTTGTTTAGATTCTTGCGAAAATGGGTATTCTCAAACCACAAAGAATGGAAAAAATAGCACTAAAATCATTACCGAAACTTGGACTTCCGAGATCAAGATGCTTCAAGACAATTGTGTGCCAGGCAATGTTGGGAAGGCGCTTAAACGGCCACCAACTGACGGCATATCATCAGTTACGTTTCCTGAAAACAATGATAAACTCCTAATGGCAACCTCGTGGGATAAGGTATGCTTTTTCTTTGCTCCTATATCCCAAAGAAAGTATTCATCTTTGTTATACATCCCAAGTACAACTTTATAAGTTAAATTTTTCCGCTCTTTTTGCTTGCAAAGTTTTATTCTTTTGTTTAGCTATAAATCAAGCAATCTGTTTTGCTATCTACTCTTTTAAGCACGAGAAGCGTCTTCTTTTTATTGGTCAATAAAAGTTTATACTTCTTTGACGTTCTTTTCTGCTATAGGACTGACTTTTTTAAGCATGCATATATCTATGACGTTGAAAACAATGAACTGATTACCAGCTTTAACCTCTACTCGCCTTTGCTTGATGGGTGTTTTGAAAACGCAGCTATAGGGTACATTGGTGGGGCTGATGGAAGATTGCATAAGTTAGATTTAGTTGCGAAAGTCAAAACACTTTGTGGCTCCCATGAAAAAGGAATCTCATGCGTAAAGTTCCTTGATTCGCGAAGTCGGCATAGCTTCAAGCCTTTGTCTAACATTTAATAGAAGTGCCCATAACAGGTAGCTGGGATAAAACTATGAAAATATGGGATCCAATTGACAACAGCCAGAAGCCCCAGTGCGTTAAACTCACTAGCAAGGCCATTTCGATGGATACCTCGGGAAATTACATTGGCGTAGCACAATCTGATCGGATAGTCGAGTTTTTCGATGTGCGTAGACTTGATACCCCCTTTCACCGAATGAAGTCTTCTCTTCAACTAGCCACGCGGTGCATCCGCTTTAGCCCAAGATCTACCAACTATGCCTTAAGTTCCATTGAAGGCAGGATCGCCATTGAATCCTTTGATCTAAATCCCGAAAAACGAGCTTCTGCATACAAGATAAGATGTCATTTGCGGAAAGCAGATGATGGGTTTGATTCTTACCCCGTCAATGCCCTATGTTTCAATCATCAGTAAGGTTTCAATAGTCTTGTCTAATTTCATAGCAATGGAACTTTGCTTTCGGGGGGTGGCGATGGAGAAGTATGCATTTGGGATATCAAAGAAGCCAAGCGAATTCATCGCTATGGCGGCTATCCCACTTCCATTTCTGATATTGCGGTTACTACAAATGGAAAATATCTTGCTGTGGCCTCATCATATACTTGGGAGCAGGGCAACAAAGAGTAAGCAATCTGTTTACAATTACCTTACAGATAGGCATCCGCTCGATAACCTCTACATTCACAGTCTTGAAGAAGATCTTCAGGCGCTTGGCTTGGCCTCAGAAAACAATGAGGCCTGATACAACCACTCTATCTTTTATCAAACTAACACATTATTTCTACATGGGCTGTTTATTTTAGCAATCTTGCAGCGCTCAGGTAAAGCTACAATAATATGCTTTGCATCTTAAATCTTCTAAATAAATTATACTTTAATCTAATTCCTCATTTTAGCTCCTTAAAGATGACTAATCACAACCCCTACAAACTATTGGTACTTGTAGTACAAAAAGAGTTTTCAATGGTGTTACAATATTTTTTATTTGCTGCCCAAAATTTAGTCATTACAGCACTTGTTAGCAGGATGTCCCTTTTTTAAATCTATTTACAATTTAATTTTAGCTTTGTTTCTCAGCAACTATAATTGAGACCTAATACCACACACAAGTGTTGCAACCGAGATTCAAACCTTGCCTGCTAATGTATCTTACAATACACAGGGGGCGCTTGATGAGTCGCCCCTTGATGTATCTAACGTTATGAATGAATCTGATGGCAAGGTCGAATGGCGGGCACTTGATCCTAATTAGGAGCGTTGCCAATTTGACCTGCTGATCCCTGCACGAGTTATTCCTCGGCTCCAAACCCTACATGGAACTCCCCACTATGCCACCCCCTTGTGGCTTCCCCATTTAGTATATTAATCACAATATCCTACAATAAACGATACCTTATTCTTATTATTCTGTCCTTTCCTATTGGACTGTTGTCTTCCCCAATTCCAAGTACTGGACCCTCATTGGTTCAGTTGCAACACAAGTATCACTATTTGTATCTGACTTTTTAAAAAGATATCCCATTACATTTTTACTTTATTTTTAAATAGGATCTCGATGTTTGTGTGTTCCTCTCAGTCTAGTCATTGAATCTGCTTCTTTGGCTTAAATAACAAGCTTTCCTAAGAAATAAAAATTGTTGCAACATCTTTAATCATTCCCCCAATGGTTAATTCTGAACCCATCTAAGATTGGACTTCATTTCCTGATCCAAGGCTAATACATTACCTGGACAGAAACTTAGATTCTAAACAATCTTTCCAACACTACTAACTCTGCATAGATAGAACTAAGACACCACAGCCAGCCATAAAAAGCTCTTCCTTTCCTCAATAAAACTAACTATGCTTTCTAATTTTTCATCATTCTTGTTAAGTATCTTCTATATCAAGGTATATTCACAACTGTAGTACAGCAGTAGATCATTCATGACTACATAAGTACAACGTGATCTGTAAAAATAAAAGCATTTAGATGGCTCTTCCCAACAGTTGGATCAAGTATAAATCAGGAACTCTCATCCCTGGGAGATACACCACCTTTAAAAACATCCTAATACCCATTGAAAAATCTAGTTATCTCATTACTGGATGAACTCTACAAAACAACCCATCTTGGCACAGCCCCCAAACATCTGCAGTATTGCAGAGACCCCATTCTGCTGGGATTGGCACCTTTGCAGGTCCCCAAAATAAAAATACCCTACACTAGGTTCATGCACTCAAACCAAATCCTCCCAAATTGCCAACCTACAGCACCTATGGCCAAGTTTAATTCTCCTAAAAATGCTGGGGTTACAGGGGAATGGCTTAAAACCAACCCAACCAATAAAATATATATGGCATTATTCAACCCTGCCTCTATTAAAACATATTTCTGCCATGTTCAAGGCTTGGGGACAAAATCCAAGACAACAGAGGGAACCCCTTAATCACAAAAAATCAAAGTTTGAGCTTAATTCCTGGGAAGAATAGCCATATTTTGGTTTTTTCTTTGGAATAAGAAAACAAACCAAAGTATATGAAAACCAACCCAAATTTGAATAAGCTTAACTTTTATTCATGAGAGATCCATTCTATTATAGTTCTCAGATAGATGATCAGTCACTAGAAGAACAGAGGAGGAGAACAGTCATGTACCAGGGTTAGGATCAGAATATGCCAGGTGATAGGATCTGGAACTGTAAAAACCCAACAATTGGGGTAGTATTCTAGAAAAGTAAGGTCCCAAGTTGGCCACTTGGAACCTGATGAGCGCGGTCATCATGGGATAGACTGTCATCATCCATCAAAAGACCTTTGTGTGAACATTATAACAACCAAAATTACTGGCAAAATACATGAGTACGTAGTATACAAAGGTGTATATTGTGAAAGAAATTGAGGGATAATAGGAAGATGTCTCCATGTGATGGGAAATCACCCACCAAATCCACATAGAGTTGACAATTAACCACCAACACAGCTTCAGATACTGTTTTGTAAAATTTCCAAATGAGATACTAGGGTTGAGTAAAATAATTAACCCCAACCAAAAAGCCCTAGATAAATGGCCTGCAAGAGAATCAGAGTGTCTTCAGAATAAAATTCAGGACATTGAGATAGCACAAGGGTTTCAGCTTTGATGGTAGGAGGAACAGCTCCAAGATTGACAGACATTGAATTAACATTTGGCGGAGGTGACAACAAAGTACCAACAGCAGGGCCCCATCTTCCCGTAATGATCTGGTTAAGGATTAAATTGTAGGGAATGTAGCACAAAAGGCCAACTACAGGATGTATCTTAAAAATGTAAATGTCAGGGATTCCTTCCCTGACTACCTGTCTTTTATTTACAGCCTTGGTAAAAATACATTTCCAGATCAACACCAGAACAAAGGGATGGAAGACAACCACTTAAAGAAACCACACAACAGATCAAACAACTGTACAGTTTTGATTAAACCCTCCGGGACCCGGATTTGAACCCAGGACGCTAAAAATGTATTGATTGTTAACACCAAGTCACTACAAAGCTTTGGTTTACCTTTTTATTATTGGTTGATTCAATCAGTTTTTGTTTTTGAAAAGCCTTTCAAATTCAAAAACGTTAATAAGAATATGGAACACGTCACTTACCGCTCAGCGTATGATTGGCTGTATCTAGCCTCCCGGACGACTCTGGACCCGCTGTCTCTGCTATTAGGCATGGCTCCGTGCTTAAGAATATTGGATCTTCAATATCTACACCGCTTAATTATCCTTACTATGCTAAAGGCTTTCTGGATCCTCTGTCTCAATCAAATTAGCTTGATAACCATTAAGCTCATATTTAAATTGCACTTAGACAGGATTATCAAATGATTGATTTCAGGTAAATCATATTCATTTCCCAAACACCTCTCAAAGGTTCAGCCTGGTATTTTGAAGCTATATAAGTTCTAAACTTTCCCTTTTCTCAAATGTTCCAACAATAAAGACTTTTACTCTTCTAGCTACTCATCCACTTTTGATAACACTCCTTTTCTGAAGCCATGAGAGGAATTCTCTTCCTATCTTGGTTTCTAGCCTACTTCTTGTCCAAGGTGTTCACCTTGGAAAACCCAACTCCAACAACCAACTGGTATAATTCCTCCCCAGATGACTCCCACCAGAAGGAATCCCTTGCCAATTGATGGTTCAAATATCCTTCTGGACACTGGGGACGTAAATTTCACTATGGCCGTTCCTCTGCTCCCCACCCTCTGAACCTACTCTGGTTAGACCTTACGCCTCCTTTTACCTCTTGACGTATTTGGTGGGCTACTATTTACTAGGGCGATTCATTTCTATGTTTGGAAGGTTTGCCTATCTAGGACAGCTTGGGCATCTTGCAATGGTCACGGTTCCTATTGGTTTGGTCATAGCAGGATTGAATGTAGGGGCCTTGGCCCATCAGCTGGGAAGTTTATTCCCTACAAAGTGGGTCCCTGACAGTAAATTAGACCAAGTAATAATTGATTTTATTGAGTAAATTTTTGGAAGGACTCAACTCTTAAGAGTTGAAACAGTGAAAAATATTCAAGATATATCAAAAATTGACTAAGCAATACCGCCTGAATCCTGAGCTCCTATTCCTTCCACATTGTCAAGTGAGTATCTAGTCCAGTTTGCATAGAAACCTTGAGAGACCAACTTCTGATGACCATGCTGATTAATAATTTCATATCTGGTGACCCTTAAATTATGTCAATTTATCAACATCAACTTACGGGGAAATCAGATTCAACCAGCAAACTGGAGCAGCTGTAACCCATTTTCAATCAACTGGGTCATTATTTTTCTTGTTATGCCTAGGCGCCAGATTTATTCTTTTACTAGGTGGTTGCCCCGTCCAAGGACAGAATTAAAGTTGAATTTAATAAATCATTTAAATTTATTTTATTGTCTTTTTAGGCTTGTATTACATATTGCATTTTTAATTAAAATTGTATTTGATTGCTTTATTAAAAAGTAATTTCAATTATATTTATTTAAATTTAAAATTAAAATTGTATACTCCAAGTATAAATAAAACTAAACCTAAATAAGTATAGTATCACTTTTAAGTTTAGTAAGGCTAAACTAATTATTTTAAAATTTTTTTAATTGAATTTTTAATGTCTTTAAAAATGTAGAGCTGATCTGCAGCTTTTAAATAAGCTATTGGACATCAAAATCGGCTTAGTATTCACTGAGATACATTGATTTTAGTTTTTGTAGTGTGTATTAAAAGTAAATTTAGATAATATCAAATCGAGTCCAAGCCTTTGATTATGACGCAAACCCAATTCCAGCACTTAACTATATATCTCAGCATCTAGAGAAGCTAGAGCTATCATGTTTGGTACTATTTTGATTGTAATCATCTAAAAAATTGATCTGCGTTGTTGCGGTGAACGCATTTGAACAACTGTTATTTGAAATCTGCAAATCCCCAAATTTCCCTTTAAATAGTTGAACCATGCAAATAAAGCTTGATCTCTTGGTTGATTAATTATTACCAATTTTACATAGTTGTTGTTCACCACAACAAAATTTTGGAGGTCATTCCATTCACCAAACTTGTATTGCTGTTTTTGTGTTGTTGCCTGTGTGCCTGTTGTTGTTGTGATGTCTGTTTCCACGCCCCCCGTTTCTGCTGTTGAAACTCCCGTTTGGGCTCCTGCTGCCTCTGCCCTTGCTGTCCCTCCCCCTGCCCCTTCTGTTGGCAACCCCTTGTCTAAGATCTTGGTTGCTCAGCAGCTTCCTTGCTTTGAGGAGAATAGGTATACTTCTTGGCTGTATACTTTTGAGGATTATGCTGAGCAATTCAAGCTCTCCGACGAGGACCGCCTCCATGAGGTCAGCTGTTTTCTCCTGGGGGAAGCCTGTGTCTGGCATCAGGATGTTCAGGTTGCCACCTGGGCCAATTGAAAGGCCCAAGCTGAGCTCCGCTTTGCTGAACATGAACCCAATGCCATTCACCAGTTGGGCCTGCTGAAGATGGTACACTTTAAATCCTTGCGCAAATTTTTGAATACATTCCAAAAAACCGCCAACAAGGCTTTGAACCAGCACCTCAAAACCAACAGTTCCTCTGACTGCAAGACCACTGTTGAGAATTCCCACAGCCTTGTCTCCATCCGCGCATTTGTGAACGCCCTTACCCACTCCTACTCTGCCATGGTTCAAGCTGCCAAACCCAATTTGTTGGAGGAGGCAATCACCTTGGTCCGTGACAAGTATGACATCTGGGTAGAACAGGCCACAGATGAGCATGCCAAAGAAAATTCTGAATGGAACCCCTTTGCACTGGTTCACAAACAGAATAAGTCTGAGGAAATTGCCCAAGAGGTCAAGGCCCACCTTGAGGATTTGAACCGCCGTTTTGACGCCATGTTCATGGCACAAGAGCAAGGACGCCAACCCAACCCCCCTCCCCCCGCACCTTTCAAAGAGACTGTAACTGCCTGTATAACCCCCGCTGTTACAACTGCTCTGAGATGGGGCACATCTCCAAGGACTGCACCGCGCCCTGCTCCATCTGTAAGGAGCCATCCCACTCTAACTTCATTTGTGAGTTCAACCCCATTAATCATGACCGCAAACCTCAAGGGTTGATGATGGCTGAACAAAACTATGAAGCAAAACGTGCCCTATCTTCCTCTGCCACCCCTCAGTCTTTGAATAAAAAATCTACTCTTGAGTACATTGTCAACCCTGATGGGCCCAGTTTCCCATTTACTCTGATCCATAAGCGCCAAGTTCATTCCCGAGGCCCCTCTCCAGGTCGCAAACTCACACCCCCACCCATGAAGCGTACAGACCGCAAGGATGCGCTGTCCCCATCTGTGTTTTCCCCCCTCACCCATGGTGAAGCTGGGGATGATTTGGACCATCCCAGCAATCCAGATCCACCCCGCAAACCCCCATCCTCCCCCTCACACCCCGCGCATATGTATGCAATAGCAAATGGAACCCCTGCCACCCTAATAGATTTGTTAGTTTGGAAATTGAGGAAGATTTTGAAAATGAAGATCATTACCTGTGCTTACCTGATCTTGACAAATACCTTCCTTTTGAGGACAACCCACATTACAATATTGTAACTGTGGAGTCCATCCCCAAGTCTCCACGCAGCAAAAGCGGGTTTCCTGACTTACCTTCTGTGACACCCTCCCTAGAGGCGTCCCCTGCAGGCGCAGCAGCCTGGGGACATAGGGCCACTGGCCAGAAAAGCGAGGACAAAGGCCCAACAGCCTTCAGGAGTCACCATTGCAGCCACCCTGGCCCATTGGGCCCTGCAATGGTGTCCTGGGTGAATTCCCCTGGGTTGGGGCCAATCGGGTTCCTTAATACAATTGGGGAGGATGTGCATGGCTTATCAATGGACCAGGCTGATTTTGGTGAACCAATCAGATCTGGTCATGGTGATAAAATTAATGCAAATCCTACATCGTACAATGTTGATTTTTACAATCAGCCAATCAAATTGCACGCCTCCCAGGATGCCAGGAGACCAGCCGCATCATCCAACCCTGGAAATTTGAATCAACCAATCACATTGCGGGCTCGCCAGGATGCCATGACACAGCATACATTGTACAACCCACATGACTTGGCCCAGCCAATCAACTCCTCCGGCGCTACATGCAATTCTATGCATATGGCTTCAAGTGAGTTCTCCAATTTAGACAAGCCAATCACGCCTGACAACGCTATGGAAGTTGACTCAGCCAATATATTGATAAATGATTGCAATTTAGCTGGGCCAATCACACCTGATAATGCAATGGAGGTTGACTCACCAAATGTGTTGATAAATAAATGTAATTTGTATGAGCCAATTAAACCCCTTGACGCCATGGAAACTGACACACCTGATGTATTGCCCAATAATTGCAATTCAGATGGGCCAATCAGATCCGGCGCAGCTGGCGCAAAGTTTAATTGTTTGGACCAAGCTGGTTGTCCTACCCATGGCCAGCCAATCAAACCCTGCGATACCAAGACATCCAATGTACCCAATTTATTGTCCAATAATTGCAATTCTGATGGGCCAATCAGACCTGGCGCAGCTGGTGCAAAGTTTAATTGTTCTGACCAAGCTGGTTGTCCTACCCATGGCCAGCCAATCAAACCCCGCAATACCAAGACATCTGATGTACCTAATTTGTTGCACCATTATTGCAATACGGATGAGCCAATCAGATTTGGCGCTGCTGGTGCAAATTTAACACATACTATTCCGAATCAACCTATCAGGTATAAAAAGGATTGCAACTGGCCAAACCAGTTTTCATCTGACTCTCCTGAGCCTATGGATACTTTCCACACGCCACCAGAATGGTTTGATCCATTCTGGGTGGCAATCAACCAACCTAGAATGGATGGTAAGTCCCAGGTAACCTCAGATGCAAAGCAACCCCCTCCCAAGTCTGGCAGGAAGCATTACAACCCCAACCAATCAGATGGACTAAAGGAGAGACCTGGCCTCTCAGCTGTGAAGATCCTGCGCCAGCTGATGATGACCATCTCCCTTGAAGACCTGTGTACGGAAAGCCCCAAGTTTTTCCAGAAGATTCACCAGGCCATATCCGCGCTACACCCTGGGAAATATGAAGCCCTCTTCCTGACGGGCACAGGCGCCCCGAGAACCACAGGTACTGTAAACGGCGTACACACTTTTATAATCTTGGACAGTGGCGCGTATAGCAACATCATCTCCAAGATGTTCTTGGAATCCCTGCCTTGGCCTGAGGTAACTTCTTTGGACGTCAGCTTCATCCTAGCCAATGGGAGCTGCACTACTGCTCTTGGCAAGGCTATCAAGTTGCGCTTATGGTTAGGAGGTGTCTTCAGTACCATTGAGGCCGCCATCTTTGACCACAACCAGTATACCCTGCTCCTTGGCCGCAAAACTATGAGCAACCTGAGCGTAACCACCCGGTTTGCGGACAATGGATGGACACTTGAGCACAATAATGAATTGATTGATCTCAAGGTAACATTTGACAGTCCTACTAGCCCTTCCTTCCTCTGCAAACCTTTAGCCGCCCAGATCAAGGACAACACCTGGTTGACCAATGTCCAACAAGACCAGCTCCACAAGGTGATTTCTGCGTATGGCTCACACATTGTCTCAGACTACAACAACCTGCCCAAAGCACCAGGATTCTGTCATGAGATTGACACTGGTAACGCTAAGCCTGTAGCTTCCCAATTCTACCACCTTCCCCAGTCCAAGGAGGAGTTTGTGCGCACCAAAATCCTCAAACTGTTGAAGCAAGGCATGATCCGCCCTAGCAAGTCTCCATGGGCTTCCCACATTGTGGTTGTACCCAAGAAGGGCAATAAACTCTGTATGTGTGTCAACTACATCCCACTAAATAAGGTGACTATATCTGATCATTATCCCCTGCCCTGCATCTCAGATATCTTGGCCTTCTTTGGTGGTTCACAGTGGTTCTCAATATTGATCTTTTCAGCGGGTTCCACCAGATCCTTGTTGAAGAGGCCAACCAGCCAAAGACCGCCTTTGTCACAAAATGGGGACAGTATGAATACATCTACATGCCTTTTGGACTGAAGGGCGCCCCTCGTACCTTCCAGCGCATTATGAATGGGGTATTTGAAGGTCTTATTGGCAACTTTGTTACTGTCTATTTAGATGATATAACTATCTACTCCAAGACATTTGACAAGCACCTGCAACACCTGAAGCTATGCCTGGATTGTATCAAGAGCGCCAACCTGAGTGTGAATGCCAAGAAGTCCATCCTGGCTGTTCAGCAACTCAAACTCCTGGGACACATGGTCAATGCCTTTGGAAAACACCCTGACCCTGACAAGTGCGACACGGTCACAAAATGGCCCACACCCACCAACGCCAACCAGGTGTCATCCTTCCTTGGGTTGGTAGGGTACTACCATCAGTTCATTGAAGACTATAGTGAGTTGGCTGTCCCTCTCTTCAATCTGACACACAAGAAGAAGCCGTTCAAGTGGGGACCCCCTGAAGATGACGCTTTCAAGGCTCTTAAGGCTGCCATCACTTCTGATGCAGTCCTTGCTTACCCTGATTTCAACCGCGAGTTCCACATCTTTTCAGACGCCTGCACCAATGCAGTGGGCACAGTACTATGCCAGGAAATAAACAATGTTTTTAGACCCATCAAGTTTATGTCTAAAAAGTTTATACCTGCCAAGTACAACTATGCTATATACAACAAGGAAGTCCTGGCCGTAATCAAGGCTCTTGAGAAGTTTCGCTATTATGTGCTTGGCCACCCCCTTGTCATTCATACTGATAACTGGGCTGTCAAGTTCATCACTGATGCATTTCTCCCTTACAGTTGTTGCATGCACTGGCTCTTGGAACTTATGGAGTATGACTTTGAGATTGTACATATTCCTGGGAAGCTGAACTCTGTCGCTGATGGCTTGGTCTGCCAGTTCTGTTTGTTGGTTGAAAACTTGACTTATGAACCCCCTCTGGCTCAGTTCAAGGACATGTCCTGCCTGTGCACATCACTTGTCATTCAAGCTGATCTACGCAATTTCTTTGTCTACTCAACCAAGTACACTGTGATAGGCAACACATTGTTTAAAAAGAAGGATAATGGGCTCCAGGTGATCCCGCCCAAGGAGGAAAGAGAGAGTATCTTGATGGAAGCACACAATGGCACTGGACACTTTGGCCGGGATGCTACTCTAGCGCGCCTCAAGGAGACCTACTGGTGGCCAGGGATGTATACAGATACCTATAACCACACCCACAGCTGCATGAACTGCCAACAGTTCAGTAAGAAGATTGTGCATACCAAGCCTGTGGAACCTATTGTAGTTGACAAGATATTTGAACTTTGGGGTATCAACTTTGTTGGGCCCCTACCTCCTTCAAAATCTGGAAAAACTTACATCCTGGTTGCTACTGAGTACCTCTCCAGTTGGCCTGTTGCTCAGGCTTGCAGCAATAAATCCGCTATGACTGCAGCTTCCTTCATCTACAACAGCATAGTGACCCAGTTTGGCCCTCCAGCTACATTGTTATCTGATCAAGGATCCCACTTCAGAAATTGCATGGTAGCTGACTTGACAAACAAGGTGAACACTGTCCACAAGTTCTCCACTGCGTACAACCCTCGTTGTAATGGCCTCACTGAGAGATTCAACCGCACATTAGTTGAATACCTTGAGAAGACCACCAAGTTCCAGCCATCTACTTGGGAATCCATGTTACCCTCAGTCCTCTGGAACTATTGCACCAAAGTCCACAACACTATCAAGATGACACCGTTTGAAGCCATGTTTGGAACTAAACCCAACCAAACCCGCATTCTCAAGAAGGTGAACCAGAACTGGGACTCAAAAGACTGCAAGCAAACCTGCCACCAAGCCAAGAAGAACCTATCTGTCACTGCCTCTAAGATCACAGCAGCTCAACAAGAGATCAATCACCGCGTACCCAAGTTCAAGATTGGCCAGCAAGTCTTAAAACTCAATAGCGCTTTGAACACCACCTGCTCTAAGAAGTTCAAAGTTGAATGGAAGGGCCCATACACCATTTATGCCATTGGAAAACATCACAGCTACTTCCTTGAGAACACTGCAGGATTCCAATACCCCCTCCCTGTCAGCGGCAGCCGCTTGAAGGCATACAAAGCTTAGAATGAAAGAGGAAGTGTTGTGGTGAACGCATTTGAACAACCATTATTTGAAATCCGCAAATCCCCGAATTTCCCTTTAAATAGTTGAACCATGCAAATAAAGCTTGATCTCTTGGTTGATTAATTATTACCAATTTTACATATTTGTTGTTCACCACAACACCGTCCTCTAAATTTCATGAAAATCATCATATGGAAACATAATTTTATCATAGTTAGTTTACTCCACTGATGTTCTTTTGGGATGAAGCTATGTCAAGCAAGGTCTACTCTGAACAATATACGGCCACTTGGATCAGGTTATGCATCCAGTTGGAATATTCTATTATTTCACTTGAAGAATAATAATTTCAAAATGTCCAAGCCAACCATCTCCTTGTTTAAACTAATATTTATATTTATAATTTAAACTGTATCACTTTAAATTGACCAAGCTCTCTTTTCGTCGTCAATTCAATCCTCACACAGCGCATAATCATCCAATCATATAAACCAATCTAAAACAATTGCTGCTTCTCTTCCAGTTTTAATCCACCCATTCTAGAGTCAGGTAATCTAGAAAGATAAGCCACTTTGATATGGTTGAATAGGGTTAGCCACTAATTTAAAATGCAAGTAATCAAATTCAAATTTATTAAAGTTCAGGTGGCTTATATTTCAGTTCAACATGATTTAGACCACACTCCACTAAATTCAGTCCATGTACTTTCAAAGATGCATGTAAGGGATTGAATGTAAGGATGAGCCAAATTGAGCTTTTGGCTTAACAATCAACTTTTAAAATCAAATTTAAGTAAAAATCAATTCAGTCAAATCCCTTACGGCTTGAGCCCACTTGAGGTGACATTACAGACAGACTCACTTTTATATATATTAATAACTTAATCACATTATTCATATTCAAATTATTCAAAAAGCTTAAAATACAATCAATCCCAAAACTTTAATTGATCTTGGGCTTAGATGATTTTTTTAAAAACAAGTCATCAATTTTAGAATTGAAAATTGTAACTTATAGTATTACTGAAAATATCTTAAGTGCTACTACAAACTACAAACCAAAAATATTTATGATGAGTTTCATGGGAGAGTAATAGCAGCCCCAAAGCTATAAATGCTATTACCCTATCTTTGGCTTATCATAAATATTCTTAGTTTGTTTCAGAAAAAAATGTTGTTGTTTTTGAAAGACTGATAACTCTATTTAAAATACACCCTCTAGTAAGCTGCCCTACTTCATGAACTTGCCCTAATGTACCACTA
This sequence comes from Entomophthora muscae, assembly GCA_014839935.2. Lineage (NCBI taxonomy): Eukaryota > Fungi > Entomophthoromycota > Entomophthoromycetes > Entomophthorales > Entomophthoraceae > Entomophthora > Entomophthora muscae. The sequence goes on along the minus strand of QTSX02000007.1, from coordinate 534,954 downwards.
GCATCTTCTGATATTTTTGTTTCTCTGGTATCATCACGTGATTTCAAATGATAATTTATCTCAGAATATTCTGAGATACTTTCAAATGTTAAAGGTGAAGTATACAACTTCCCGTCTTTCATCAAATATGAAAGATTAGTACGCAGATTTTTAACTTTGAGCTCTTTCCTTATAGGCCTAACTTTTCTCTCATAAATATAAAAGAATGACTTTTGAGAAATATTTGAGCCTGATAGCGCTGATTTATATAGTTCTTTTCTTTTTTCTTCTTGCTCAAAAATATTTTTAATGTCACTTATATTCTTAATATAAAGCTGATTTTCTTTCTCTTTTAATGTTTTTGATATTACACCAAAGTGACCATCAACAATGCTTTTTCCATGGCATTCAACAAAACGGTTATATTTTATAGAACCCTTAATATATTTAGGTGCCTCTTTAAATAAGTAATATAAAAATTATATGATCTAAAATGATTTCTATTATCAGTCCATACTTTTATATTTTTTATTTTTTTAAATATATCTAATTTAAGAATTTTTATAAAACACTCACCTGAAAATAAAGAATCATGTGATAATATTTGAGACAAAAAATCATGATATTCATATTTAATTTTATTGTTTTCTTTAAAAACTAATGCAAACCCTAATAATGAGATTGGTTTTTTTGAATAAAAACAATTATTGGTCTCAATTGGACCACCTCCAACCTTTAAATTTTCTTTATAATCTATAACTACAACACAAGACTCATCATCTAATTCATTAATATCTTTTTTATATTCACAATTTTGATGAACATAAAAGTCTTGGTGCTGATTAATAGTCTTTAAGTCATTGTCTATAGATTCTGGTAATGGTAAGTTTTTACTTTCACATTCTTCCTTCTTTTTTTCTAGTGAATTTTTTAAATTACAAATATTGCACATATTGGTTTGTTTTTTACTTTTTATTATATTTTTAGGGATTAATTTATAGTAAGTAGAAATTGAAACTGAAATTTCATTTTTTATTTTCATATTTTCATATATTTCTTTTTTGTTTTAAGTAGAGAGTATTTAATTTCAGTTGAGTAATTACTAATCTCTTTTTCTATATCTTTATAAATTTTTTCAGGCACTTTTTTTTTGTAAACTGGCTTGTTTCAAAAGAATTTTCCAGCAATTTTTAATTATTTTTTTAGTTATTTCTTTTTTCAATGAATAGTTATTATTTTTTGGCTTTTTTTGTTTAAGCTTACATTTTTATTTTTATTTATTTTTCTTGAGTATTCAAACTCACTTTTGGTTATATTAAACCCCATATCATTAAGCTCTTTTAAAGAGTAACTGGAAGTAACCAGAGATTGCAAGGCTGGGTGATGCTTTTGGGGAGAAGATTTCATGAGATTCTTTAAGTTTTCAATGAACTCATTGCCTTTTTGATTTTGAATAGTTGGCAGGAACTGAGCTTTCCAAAATTCAGTTTGAGTAAGGAAGTGCTTGATGAAATTATCAAGATCATTACCAGCAATAAAGAGGAATGCCTTTTTTAACATTGCAATTCTCTCTCTTTTTGTTGAAGCTCCCAAGGAAAAAAAGGATAGCATGGCAGAAGTAAATTTAACTGAGGACATGGTAGTATTTTGAATCTGTAATTAGGTCAGATCTCTGAAATGTGCCTTAATAATGGAGTAGTTATGATCAGAATGTGGCCTTTGAATGGGGTCTTTTGGATTAGAAGCTTTGTGGTGCTTTAGCTCTTATATACCAAGCTAAATGATACCATTCTGAAAGAAATGGTGTGATAGCTCTTATTATAGTTTGAACTTGAATTTATGTTTGCAGAATTAATTGAATACCCAGTTTTCATGCAGAAGTGATATATGTGAATCAGCTAAGCATTAATATTACATCATATCCTCTTTGTAATCAATGCAAGTCAATTAAATTGATGTATTTAGTTAATTGTAGCTCTTTTGCATATTTTTAAAATGTTAAAATATTAATGAATTACATTTAAAGAATGCTTAATTTGAGGTTCGAAGCTCACTTGAACCTTAAAATCAATCTAAACAGTGATTAAAACACCCTAACTTCAAACTATCATAAAATGCTAAAGAATTGAGCTTTTTAAATAAAATAAAATGTGAAAATAAAGCTCTCAATCTTATCTTTAATTTAGTCAAATAAAAAAATCTGTTGTATATGAAAAAAGAGTATTTACTAGCTTTGAAGTGTTCTACTTTATATCATTAGTATAATCATATAATAAATCTGGATTATACTCTTTTAAATTACTTTCACTTTAATATTGAGTATAGTATAGATATCAACTTTTTTACACCAATAGAAAGATAGGATTCTTAGATTTATTTTGATAGTTTACAGTGTGAAAAAATATTAATTTTTCATTGAGTTATTAATGTTTTAAATATAAAATGTGTAATTAGTTACTTTTTCAAAATTGAACTGTGTTATGCTGCGACTTGAGCAGCATGTGTATTAGAAAATGGCCTAATCCCTAAATTAATGACCCAACTGTTTGATTAAAATCTTTTAAATTGGTTAATTTTTTATTGGTTTTCCAGCTTTTCAAGCCTTCCTACTTGGCCAAATAATTCCTGGCATTATGGGATCTACCATGACATTAGACTCTGGAAGTTTACTGATAAAATCTACTGACACTGACGTCCAGGGCCCTGCAGCAGGCTGAAGTAGAACCAGCAATCCAGTAGTCTTGTTCCAGCTTGCCTTAAATCAAACACATACCAGGAAGTCTCAAACAAAAGCCTTTACCTGCACTGTCAAACCTTTCCAATAGAACTGTTGGAAAATTAGTTCCACTATTTTATTTTTCCCTGGGTGGACTGCTGTAGGACAGGTGTGATGGGCCTCCATGATCTTGTCCCAAATAGTTTCCTCTGGAACCCACAAGCATCCTTGATGATCTAGAATTATTCCTATCTTGTGATAACCCTGCGTCTGGCCTACCAGATGTGCACATGCTAGTTTCAGTAACCTATCATAACCCTTGGACAGAGGCTGTAAGAACTTGACTTTGGAATATAAGTCTAAGTCTGCGCCCTCTGTTGAAGACATGGTAGCAAGCGTAGCAGGCAGAGTTAATATAAAGGGGATCACAGCCTCATCTGGAATCAAAGTATGAGTTTTAAACTCAACGTCCATACTAGCATCTGGGAGATGGGAAGGGTTTCTTCCCAACACATCTGCCAAGTGATTATCAATTCCCTTAATGAACTTGTAGCAAAACTTGTATCTTGTCAGATCCCCATGCCATCTAGATTGGCAACCCAAAAAAACTCTGGGTTGACAATAATACAGGAGAACTTTATGGTTGGTTCTTACCACAAAAAGATGGCACACCAACATGAGGTGGTGATGCCAATGCTTTAGAGATTCCACAACTGCCAACAATTCTTTGTCGTAAATCATGTAATTGTGTTCCTGAGCCTCCATCTTCCGGGAGAAATACCCTACAGGTTTTTCAATCCCATCACCAGCAGTCTTCAGCAACACACCAGCCATAGCGTATTTAGATGAATCTGTGGAAACCATAAAAGGAAGCTCAGGATCCACATGTCTCAACACAGGTGACAACAACAAAAGAGCCTTGACTGCTGAGAACGCGCTTGCGCTATCAGGTGTCCAAACCAAAGTTGTCTTTCCACTAGCCAAATATAAAGGGGCAGCCACTTCAGACAAGTGAGGGGTGAATTTCTTCAAGAACGTATATGTACCCAAGAGACTATGGAGTTGGGATACTGTCACAGGCGTAGCATACTCTTGAACCACAGCTTCCTTGTCAGGGGCAATGGTGTGGCCATCCTCAAAGAGAATATTACCCAGAAATGTAACCTTACGTTTAAAGAATTCACACTTACTCCTTTTAATGATCAAGTTAGCCTGAAGGATGCACTCTACAACTTTTGACAGATGGGCCTTATGTGACTCCTCATCCAGGGAAAACACCAATATGTTGTCCATGTACACAATGGTACATACACCTAGGAGATCTCCCAAAATGGAGTCAATCAACTGCTGCAAGCAAGCTGGGGCATTCTTCAATCCAAAATGCATGATGCAGAACTTAAAGATACCTTTCTTTGTTCTGAACGCTGTCAACCACTACATTCCCTCTGCAATCCTAATCTGATTGAATGCATTCAAGAGATCAAGTTTTGATAATACCTTTTCCTTCTCAACACACCAAGAAATTTGTGCTTCTAAAGGCAAAGTGTAGGGGTCAGGAATAGTAATGTTATTCAAGTTCCTGTAATCAACACAAGGTCAAAGAGAACCACTGGATTTTTGTACAAACAGCAGTGGAGAGCAGATTGACAAAGCCTTCTTAAAGATTTAACCTTTTGCCAACATGTCTTGAGTCCACTCCTCCAAGTATGTGTCCTACTTTAAAGAAAAAAGTTAAATAGAAGATACAATACAAATCAGATCAACAGTAACTTTAAAGTCAAAGTCAAACTGAGTATGCTTGGGGAGAACCTCGCTCCTAGTAGCGTTAAATGCCGCAGACCAAGGCTGAAGGCATGCCGGTAAGTCTGAACCACAGGAGTAGGAACAGGAACCAACTGAATTGTCTGTGAGGACTGCTCTAATTCTAACATATCCAACAATGGTATACAAATGGTAATACCAGAAGAATGGTCCACTTGCAATGCATTTTCTTTTAGCAGAGTCAATACATTATGGTCCTGCCATCAGCCTACTCCTAAGATGATAGGGTACATAAGAGTAGAGAATATGGAAAACTGTGCAGTAAAGGATTGACCTGTGACTAAAATGCCAGTGGTTTCTTAAGTTTAAAAGAGGGAAATGTTTGACAGTTTCCACCCCTAGCCAACATTCCAGGGTGATACTTGAGTTGTAAAAAATTGGCAGTCTCAACGCTCATGAAATTCTCAGATGCACCAGTATCCACCAGAATGGCTGGTTGGAAGATAGTTTGGCTGTTATCATTGCTCCCATAAAACAAGAAGTAACAAGAAGTAGATTTATTTGCTGTGAACAATGCAATCTCAGCAAGAGTCTGCTTCTCTTTGGTGGTACAGACAGTGGCTAAGGAGGTAGGGTGCTCCAGAAAATATTGCTCAATTATTACTTGGACAGCAACTGGAAGGACAGGATGATCACAATTGATGGGAACAAGGGACAACTCTTCAGACTCAACTGTTGAAGACTTTGCGGGTACAACATGCTTAAGAATAGCTAATGAACTCTCAGGAACGGCCACTACTGGCACTTCATTTGCCTTAGTGGGTTTGTTCAAAATTGCCAATTGCGCCTGATAAGAAACACATGAAGAACAATCCTGACTCTGACTGGAGGACACTACTGCGGAATGAGTCCCAGAAAACCAGGAGTGTGCAGCAGGTGTGGCCTTGATATCCATTAATCTTGCTTAGAATTTGACAGATTTGAGACCAAAGAAAGAATTTGGCTTACCAGGTCCTCAGTTGTGGTTGACAGGGAATCCCAAACTACCAAATCCTGGGCAGTCTGGTCAACTTCTAACCACAACACTGGGAACTTATTGGCTTTGGAACATCAATTGTGCGGCAGTAGGCAAGAAACTGAAGAAGGAATACTGAGAGCAGAGTAGTACCTTGATGGAAGGTGTACAAATTTTGATATAATTTGAGCTCCTCAATAGACACACATACTTTATTTAAAAAAAGTGTATAAAGATGCACTTTCAGTTAAAACATGTGGACTGCACTCCACTGCAGACAGCAACCATTTGAGAGCATCCTCTGAAAGCTTTGTCATCACATGGTAAACTTGCAATTTGTGACTAAGGCTAGAACCAGAATAGAATGATAAAGCCAACAAAACTTCACGCAAAATTTCATCAGTGGGTAGAGCAGAAAAATAATCCAGGCGCCGAAATGACATGACACAACAGAAATAAGAAACAGATAATTCCGTCTCAACAACTGTTACCAGGGATGAAAACACAAGTCAAAGAAAAGCCCAAACTGAAAACCCAGAAATGAGATGATGAAAATAAACATGGTAAAAGAAGATATCTCAACAGAACAGGAGAAAAGAAAAACAAATTCATGACAAACTGCTTCTAAAAACTCAGATGTAGAAGAGTTGAGTAATGTGACAGAAATTGAGGGATGATAGGAAGATGTCTTCATGTGGTGGGGAACCACCCACCAAATCCACATAGAGTTAATGATTAACCACCAACACAGCTTCAGATACCCTTTTGTGAAATTTCCAAATGAGATACTAGGGTTAAGTAAAATAATTAACCCCAACCAAAAAGCCCTAGATAAATGGCCTGCAAGAGAATCAGAGTGTCTTCAGCATAAAATTCAGGACATTAAGATAGCACAAGGGTTTCAGTTTTGACAGTAGGAGGAACAGCTCTAAGATTGACAGGCATTGAATTAACATTTGGCAGAGGCAATGACAAAGTACCAACAGCAGGGCCACATCTTTCTGTAATAATCTGGCTAAGGATTAGATTGTAGGAAATGTAGCACAAAAGGCTAACTACAGGATGCATCTTAAAAATGTAAATTAGACCAAGGAATAATTGATTTTATTGAGTAAATTTTTGGAAGGACCCAACTCTTAAGAGTTGAAACAGTGAATAATATTCAATATATATCAAAAATTGACTAAGTAATACCGCCTGAATCCTGGGCTCCTATTTCTTCCACATTGTCAAGTGAGTATCTAGTCCAGTTTGCATAGAAACCTTGAGTGACCAACTTCTGATGACCATGCTGATTAATAATTTCATATCTGGTGACCCTTAAATTACGTCAATTTATCAACATCAATTTACGGGGGGATCAGATTCAACCAGCAAACTTGAGCAGCTGTAACCCATTTTCAATCAACTGTTTGATTAAAATCTGTTAAATCAGTCAATTTTGTTAAAGGTTTCCTGGCTTTCCAAGCCTTCCTACTTGGCCAAATAATTCCCAGCATTATGGAACTTACCGTGAAATATATAGCTACAGACTGAGTGGAGTGGGTCAAAACTAGTGTGGGCCAGGAATAATGATTGGAGGAGTTGAGCTGTGCTGGCTCCTTTTAAAAGTACTCAACATTTGGATTATTGAATGACCCATGCGGTTGATAGTGTTGGTGGCCCCCAATCCTGAGGCAGGCTTTAAGGACAGCCAAGAAGATAAGGTGGTTCATCCTCTAGTCCTGGGGAAGGGCAGACAAAGCTTAGTGTCTTTAAATTTCTGAAGGGTAAAAGTCTTGGTCAATTTATGTGATAATACTTGAGGGGTGATTCTCTCATTGATAGCACAAACTATCATCAAGTTATTGAGCTTTATTATATAATATCATCCTTGGTGGGGCATAAATAGTGAAAACATTGAACTGTGAGAGAGGGGTCTAAACTAACTAAGTTTGGCTCCCATCCTGGGGGAAGGATCCACCAGAACACCATCCAGTGCAAGACTGGGATGACCTGTCAGGGACCCACTTGATAGGAAACAAGTTATATACCTGGTAGACCAAAGCCCCTAAGTTGAGCCCTGCAATTACTGATCTAATAGGTACCGTGATCATGGCAAGATGGCCCAAGTGGCTCAAATAAGCAAATCTACCCATCATGGAGCTGAACCAACCCAATAGGTAATACCCTACCAATTAGGTCAACAGGTAGAAGGAGGCATAGGGTCTAACCAACAAAGGCTCTGCTGGAGGAGGAGGAGTGAAAGAGCAACCATAGTGGAATTTGTGTCCCCAGTGGCCGGAGGGGTACTTAAACCAACCATGGGCTAGAGACTCCTTTTGGTGAGCATTGTTGGGAGAGGAGTTGTGCCAGTCAGTGGCAGGAGTAGGGTTTTCAAGCCCCAAGACAACTGTAAGCAGAAGAACTAGAAACCAGAACAGGAATAGAATTCCTTTCATGGTTTCAAATAAGGTATCAGAAGATAAGTGTGGGCAAGTGTGAAATAGAAAAATTCTTTATTGTTGAGCAAGTAGAAATAATAGATATGGCACTCTTAAATACCCCAATAGTGGGCTGAGAATATTTAAGAGGATGAAATGATAAGAGGGAATTTATATTATTGTTTCACTAGGCTTATGGCTGAAATTAATAAATTTACCATGTGTAAATGGGCCTGTAACTTAATAAAGTGGATCAGTACCTTAAGTAAGAAGAGACAACAAGAACGAGCCACAAGACTGAACACAATTAAGCAGTTCTTCATATGATTATCCATGATTTTCAAGTGTGGAGCTTGATCAGAAGGAATGAAGAGCGGGTCCAAGAGCAGCAGGCATGGTTTATGCAGCCCATCATGATGTCAGGATTCACCTTTTTTATAGCTGCTATTATGTTCATATACTTATTTGCTTTTTATGGCTTGTAAGTTCTTCTCAGGATTATTCTCATTTGCTTTATTCATGATCTCCTTCTTTTCCCCTTCATTTTCCATCCTTGGGTTTTAAATCAGGCTTTGTTAAAGCCTAGTTATGACCTAAATACTGGTTAGTATTATTTTCAAACATCCCTTACTTCTGCTACCGGGTTGAACCCTGGACCTATACACTGAAGTTAGAAAGTTGGCTCTGAAATGCTTACCTTTCACTATACTCTCAATTACATCCTCTCAAAGCTTTGGAATTGTTTTTCCTTTGCTTTTTGCTCACTTTTACACCTCAGGCATTGCCGTAACCGCTTCTTCTCCTCCAGGTGTCTCCTGTTCTGAAATTTAACTTTTTAAGTTAAACCCAAGCCAGGTTGTGGCTCTCCAGACCTTTTTCCTTTATCAAATACCATTAACCTTCTCAGATTAAACTCTTCATTCTAAGTTGCACCTCATTTTCCTGAGCTTAATAAAAAGGCTTGGTTCTCCAGTCTCAACAATAAGTTGAGATTGTTTGACTTGCACACCAAAAAGGTACTTGTTAGGTTTTGTGGATTGTTTTCTCCTTCAAATTTTTAGTCTTAGTTTTAATCTTGGTTCCATGATTCCTTTTGACTTTATCCTTCACCAGTTAGGCAGTTTTTATAGTAGCATCCACCATTTAATTGTCAATAGCTTTAATCCTCCTTCTAGTGCAGATCATTTCCCAGACTTAGAGATTGACTTTTTAACTAAATTGTCTGTCATTAAGACTGGTCTCTATTTTATCTTCTTAGGGTTAATAAATTGTCTTAGCCCTTATTTTACCTTGTATAATCTCTTAGGAGCCTTATTTCAGTTGCTATTGCAAACCTTGACCATCTTTTTGTATTTGACTAATATAAACATAACTGGGTTAAAGGCTTTAGTTTATAATCATCTTCCCCAGACCATGAGACCTAACATTATGAGAGCGGTAAGTGATGTTATCACTTATACTATTAACCTTTTCAAAAGCAAATTGCAATTCAAAAGCAAAAGCAAAATTCAAATCAATCATATGATCATAAATAGGTAAAGTAAGTTGAGTGGTTGCTTCATAACTAACACTAGGTTCATTCTTAGGGTCCCGGGTTTGATTCCCATTCCAATCAAGGCTAGGATGCCAACTGGTGATCAGAATGTTGTTGTTGTGTGTCTGTATATTACTATCTTTAACCAATTTACCCATAAAATAAATGGAGTCAGGGAAGGAATCCCTGACATGACCGCTCAAAGTGGCGTCTACAAGGAGGATGCGGCAGAAAATTGGGGGAAGTAGGAATCCAAGCTCATCAGAATCATCCCGCCAAACAACAACAAAGCACATTTGGGTGTGGGCTCTTGGATACCTGGACCTTCCTCTGGGGCCCAAGCAACTGGGTTCTCAGAGGAGAGAGGCATTGGGAGAGCCAAGCTTGGGGACATCAAGGGGACTGGTTTGTGGGCAGAGAACTTGAGATCATCACAGGTGAGACTTCTCACTACATTCTCACTAGTGACAAAAATACCTTGAGCAAGTCCAGTAATGTTGTCAAACATGTACATGAATTGGGTGTGGTTACTTCCCAAGTGGTGAAATAAGTGGGAAATATGACTCCAGAGATCTGGAGAAGTAGTCCTTTTCATTACCAGAGCTGGTGCCAGGGTAAATGCCACAAACTTCATCACAGAGACCAACATTTTCAATAAAAGGGGAGAAAAAGGGAATGATCTAACTTTTCTAAGGAGAACAAGCAGATAAAAAACCTGTGGCTGGGAGTCTTTTGGTAGGCTTAGGGTTCAAAGAACAACACCCATAAGCTATACACTTTAAATGAGAGCAAGAGAAGCTGCTTGAGCGTATATGAAGCAAGAGCAAAAGGCAGAGCAGGAAAGAAGTGATTTTGAACTTAAAGTAAGTAATTATAGGAGCTATAATACTAATATTAAAGACTAAACTAGAGTTTTGAGAGCGACAGAGGTAAGTGTAAAAGTTAACACTGATATTAACTCTAGAAGCTCCAAAAGCAACCATGTAAACCCAAGAAAGGCTGGGGAGGTAAAGGATAGTAAAATTAATACTGACTATGCCAAAGATGAAAGGGAGGACTAATAAAAGGACCTCAAAGTCAAAACTTAAAAATTGGGAAGGTTAAAACTTTAATTTGAAAGAATGAGCAAGCAGGGACTGAAAGTCCCCTGTCTTGCTTTAAGGGACATGATTGAAATTCAGGCGTCACCTGACTCTAGTTGCAAATCTGATTGGTTGCAAGAGAACTTTAGAAAAGGCAAGTCTATTGAGTTGGAGGGGTTTGAAAAAATTTCTAGCTTTGAATCTGATTAGCTGGCACTAATAGAATGGTTCAAGTCAGCATTTAGTCCAGTAAAATTGGGGTTTTTTGTTTCCACAGTAGTGTGACCTGATTGATTCCATTTAATTTGTTTTAAATGTGGGCAAGCCCAAGCCAACAAATAGTCTAAATTAATTAGAGATTCCTCCCAGGTGGGAACAAAAATCTGATTGTTAGTGGTTGCCACCTGAGAAGGGTACGCCAGGACAAATTTTTTGTCAATTGTGTGGGCTAAATCACCAAGAGAATTAAAGAGCTTAGCTTGAATCCAAGCAGATTTCTTGGTGCACCAATGGAAAATGGTTCTATCCAGTACCAAAGGGGGGAGTGACTTTACAGCGGGCTGGTAGCTGGTATTTCTCTCAGTAGAGGGTGGGCAGTGGTTTTCTGTATTGATCTCATAAGATGCCCTCTCTGAGGGCATTAATGAAGGGTTAGTAGTTTTTAAGATGCTACCTCAGTATAGGAGCTGTGGCTCTTTATAACCCAATGATTTCTTCTAGGTTGATGGGCAAATTTGCATCAGTAAGAGAAGCGCTGGATCAAATACAAGAGGAAATAAGCCCAAAAACATGGGCAGTCAGCACGCAGGTTGGGTTGACCAGGGTTTGATCCTAGTTCCATATTTTGGGTTATATGGGGGAATTATTATTCATGACACCAGGTTTGGGTCTGGGGCCCCAGCACTGAGCGACTGCAGGGAGGGAGCCTCAAGAGCAGGCCACCCCCTTTCACAGCTGCCTGTGCCTCCAGGGCCCGCCTGCAACCACATAGGCGTACCCAATGTCGTAGCAGGCCCTGAAAAAACAGCCTTTTATTAAACTTGCTTGGAACTTTAATAGCTCATAATTTAGTTTTTGAAAGTGTATTTTTAACTTGAATTAAATCCATTTAGAACTATATATCATCTTCTAAAAAACTTCGAGATTAGGTTAGAAGCTTGAACAAGGAATATTTTTATCGGGTCAAGCAAGCTGTTGAGGGACTTTATTGAAAAAGATAATCAAATTGAAACAAGACTGTAAAGATTTCTATTTGACAAGGTTTTAAGTCCTTTATGACGTCACTTTACTGGTGATTGGTCATTATTTCGGCGTAAGTTTTTGGATAGTTTTTAACAAAAAATTTATTTCATGTTTTCATATCATGCAAGCCGAGCCTACAAAGGTTGCTATAAACCCTAGCCATCTTCTTTTTAAGCTAAGTTAATCCTTACTCATCACCAGCTCGATAAGCTAAACCATGTCTGATTTTATTTTGAAGTCGCAAAGTCTTTCAGAAAGGCTAAAAGCTCTCCAGCCATCTCGGTAGTCTACTTTGAAATGGCTCAGTTTATTAACATAAAAATGCAGAGATCTTGGATCTAATTTCGAGATAGGTAGTTTTCTTTTTTATCCCATTTTCCAGCCTTGTTTTCTAAGCAAATATGATAGATATTGCAAATAGCTTAGAATGTTTCAAGGATGAATTGGCTAAGATGGACTTTGATCCTGCTGGGTTAGCAGGGACAAGTGAGCAAGTGAATTTTTTCCAGGGTAACTTTTCATATTATATTTTTAAAAGCCACAACCACGTATAGCTGCTCTCATGATTCAAAATTCAGCAATAATTTATGGGAAGAAGGTTGAGTATCTTTATAAGATGGTACTCGAGGCCTTAAATACATCTCATGGAAAACGGTATGACAAAACTTGAATTTTTGTTAATCAGTTTAAAGTAAAAGAAACAAAAAGGGTTCTACTTTGCCTTTGACTTTGGATGAATGTTTTAATTCTTTGCCAAGCGACATTTTTAGTGGAGACCAGTATATTGAAGGTGCGGAAGCTCAATTTTTAAGCTTATAAAGTAGTTACTAGCAGACAAACAATCCCCTTGAGCCTTGCGGTTCCTTCTAAAGTTCCGTTAATTCCTCAAATCCCCCCTACTCTTCTCCCAAGAGAGTGCGAGCAATCCTTGTATAGCACCTTCCCCGAACTAAAAGACTCAAACGGGGCTGAAATAGGGAAATGGGAAGACTTTATGGTTTGGCTTGTTTAAGGGTTAAACTGACTTTGGAGCTCAATAGCTTTACTAGGGAATTAGATGCCGAGTTTCAAAAAGATACAGCTTGTACTTTGCCAGAGCTAAACTACACTTCCGAAGTTGAGGTTATGCGCGATGCCAGTAACGATATCTCGAAATTCAAAGCTGATAAGTATAGGCGCTGAGACAGAGCATGCTCTTTCCAATCAGATGAATGAAAGCTTAACTTTAGAAGCAGAAGATTTCCAAAAATCGGGCAGCTACTTGGACTTGGAAGGAGGGTTTGAAATCCCTTTTAATGCCTATGATCCCGATCTGTCAGCTGAGCACCCTGAGGCTATGACTGAAGACGTTGAGGAAGAGTCCTGGGCTTTTGGATGCCTAGATCCCCACGAGGAGATCCCCATCCTCGAGGCACCATTCAAACGAGGTAGAGATTTTAAGCATTCTAAAGGCCAGGTGATTTCTCTCAGAAGCTTTCTAGAAAAGCATCAGCTCAGCCACTGCGCATAGCAAAATTAGAAGCTGATTTTCCACTCCCCAAGACCAGTTTTAAGCGCACAAGCTGTCCCGGTATAGAGCTTTTTTTGCATTTGACTTATGGCTTAGCCTTCTATGGTCTGATGCTGAATGAAGCCAAGAGAAGGCGTGCCAAGTTGATGGAACTTAAAGAGGCTACAACGTTTGATGAACTGGCCGCTTTAGATTCCGTTTGGGATGAACCCATTCTCAAAGATGATGACTTTGAACCCGAGTTTGAAGCATATTCTAGGGTAAGGCGGCTCTTTTGCAAGCTCATCTTTCAGATGCCCACCCCCCAGGGCAACTATGAAGATAGCAACCCAGAGGAATTCCTGCCTTATGAATCCACTGGGCTTGAATCTCCATTTGACAGGTCTTTCGGGGATATCGTAAGGGGGTTTCTTCCAAAATCTAACTTCTCAGGGGAATTATTTCCATAAAGTTCATGCCATTGAAAAAAAGGTTGAGACTAAACTCTCCAGAAATATCAAAGCCTGGGAACGCCAGCTTGCTCCTAGACTTGAAGCACAGGTACATATGACCAATCCTACTATTAAGTCTTTTAGAAAGCCGAAAAGCAATTCAGTATATCGAAATATAGTGCATCTATAATCGATTGGTTTGAAGAAGGTATGCTATTTAAGATAACTATTCTGATATCATAGTTTCTACCGTCCCCTTCAAAAGTAAGGTTGCATCTTGTGAAAGGACCGATGTACCTAGGCTTTTCTTGACAATGTTGCATATGGTAACCATTCTCTCAATACCATACTAACTTCTTTTAGGTAGAATCTGGCAACCTTGAAATTATCTCTGGTGAAAAAGATTTCTCTGTCAAACTAGTTTCAGATATTCTGCCATCTTTTGAAGAGCAGCCAACATTCAAATCCCCTTCATTTTTTATGTAACTTGGTTTTAATTGTAAGGATTATCTTGTACAATTTTTGTTTGGGTTTTACTTTTATACTGGAATATTTGCACTTAATCTTTGGTCATGTTTATCTTAAGTATATAGTTTCTTATATAAATGCCTGTTTCTAAGTTTATCACATTCTTTAACTGTAAGTCTTACAGTACCTATTTACTTCTAGCTAAACTTAATTGATTATATTGGCCTTTTTCTGGAGTACCTCTGGTAATCTTTACTTAGATTTGTGCACTAGTTTTAAAAGCTATGGCAACAACCAAAATGAACTCAGATTTAAACAAAATTCAACTAGCAGATTAAAATATACACTCCGTTAACAGGGATTTTTGGCGCTAATAGGCAAAATGGGTCAACACAGCAACAAAGTACTCACACGCAAAGCAAAACCATTCAAAATGAAATCCAAAATACATGGATTCACAAACAAAATGGTGTGAGTAGGCTTTTGGTGTACATATGTTTACTATGTGAATTGGTGACAAAATACACCCACACATGGTGCATCAAAACTCAATCCAAAAACAAAACACAATAGTAACTCACTGTGTAAACAAAATCACTCAAATGTTGTGTGCAATAAACTATACTTAAGAATGATACCAAGGTATCTAAAATAAGACACACAATCTGAGACATAAATTTTAAAATATTATGTTGGGTGTTAAATCTGGCAGTAAAATCTGAGGGAAAGGGTGGAAATTATTCTGGGTATTCTAAAATGGGCGTTGTAAAACCAAAAGCAACTAATTAAGAAATAAAAAATCTATAATTGGGATATTGGGTGGAGAAAACTCTAATTAAATATCCATATTCAGATAAAAAGCAAAAATTAAAAGCCAGTGTGTAACTTAATTGAATTTTATTTAGTATTTTATTAAATTTTAAAATGAAAGGAACACAACAACAGAGTAACAATACACCTGTTGTTTGCCGCAGTTGTGGTTGCCCCCTTGGGTCAAAAAATTGAGTTAGTGCAACACCAGTGCCTACTGAGAAAGGAGACAGGAGAGGAGAGTTCAATAGTGACGCTGTACTGATACAGCCGGTTCAAGGAGCACAACATGCAAGGGTGCAGAGCATCAACTCTTGGGTCCCCAAGCTTACCTGGAAGCCCACCAAGGTTTCCACAATAAAAACAGTTAGACATAAGGAGGTAAAACTTACTTCATATGTGTTCAAAGTTGTGAACCGGCAAGAGTCAGTCCTGTCAGCCATGCTGGAGAAAGTTAAGCCTGTAATTGAATCTAGCTATGAGCCTTATGTCAGTGATAGCAATCAAGAAGAGGACAAGAAGCCTGAGTTCTACAGAACTGATGAGGGACAACTGGTGTTAAAAAAGGTTGCAGCCTTCTACAACAAGGTACTCATGCCTTGCAAGCCTGTCACCAATCAGGATCCCAGCTCATCTGAACCCACTAAGCCTTCCCAGAAGCGCATTCCTGATATCAAGTGGATCATCCTTCTCCAGCTCATGTGGGAATCTGGTGACTATAAGGCGGCTGCAGCTCTTGTTGGGGTGGATCCCAAGTACGCCTCAAAGACCTTCAATAAGTTCATCAATACTAGCCATGTCCTTGCCGCGGAGAAATCCCTGTGCATGTCCACTATGCTCACTAAGGAGAATAAATGGGCAATCTGCCAGTGGATAACCTGAGATTGTTATCTTGAAATGGCAAATATACAGGCCATGGTTAAATCTACTCTTGGGGTTGAGGCCTCAATTTCCTTTTACTATCATCTGGTGAAGGGAATTGTAAGGGATCCCATCCCTAACACAAATTGGAAACCAGACTTAAATTGTTTTAAAATAATTGACAAACCAGAAGTTGCATTTTTTAATGCTAATTTAGAAAACAAAGTAGAAACCAAATACATTAATTTAATTAATGCAAAAACACATTTGAAATTGATAAATGAATGTGTATTAATCAATTCCAAATGCAAAATCAAAAGTGAGTGTAAAAACAGAAACCAACACATAAATTCTACTTCAATTTCGAATTCCAAGGCTTCAGACAATGATAACAACAACAAGAATACTGATTCAGCATATAAAATTGGCTCCAGTCAATATAAACCAACCAATCAAGTTGAAATTAAATGTAGGAATCATCCAAAACAGATATGTGGGGACCCGGGAGGCCAATCAAAGACAACAAACCAACCAAGCCAGAGAAGTACCTCACATCCAACCCTAGAAATTATCCCCAACTATAGTGAAGTACAATACTGCAATGCAATACTCCAACCTGCCTCTTCTTGCATTGCAGGCTGCAGCCTGCTGCATCTCTGCAAGGCAATATTTCTCAGATCACTCTTGTAGGACCATCTGGTAACCACAATGTTCCCTTGATCACTTGAGCTCAGTATTTAAACTGGCAAAATCTTCCCTTCCAAATTTCTCCAACAATTTACTCCTATTCCTATCAATCAATACATCTATATTTTCAACTCTAAACTCTTGATTAGTAGATTCTACAGGTTCCCCTCTAACAGCATGAAGTTATCTTCCTTTTATGGACTTTGTGAGTGTTAATCAGTTATGGGCAAGCCAATGTTAACTTCAAAACCCCTGAACCAACTCCTACTGACAAATCAGAAGACTTAATTTGGTATTGTTTTGGTCCACTTCAACAATATGCCCCTTACATTGAAACAGCATGATTCCCACCTATCATCCACCCCAAGGCCCCCTGGTTGGTTTTGGGGTACACCAGTGTCTATTATCTCCTCAACCACTTCACTCCCTTCTTGGGAAGATTCCGCCTATTTGGTCACCTTCTACACATATTAATGATAGGGATTCCAGTAGGTTCCACTCTGGTCAAATTCAACTTGGGAGCTCTTCTTCATTCAATTGGAGAGAGACTTCCCAATGAGTGGATCTCTGACAGTTTGTTGGAGCCCCTACTGAACCACCTGATGGGTGGTCCAGGTTGACATTTTACCTATGAATTTATCTTCTATGTTGCCCTCATCAAATATCTTGCCCTCATAATTCTTACCTTCACCATAAGCTTCACCGTATACAAGATTCTGCCCCTCTTTCAAAAACCAACTACCTCAGAACCAATTTTCCCCAGAACCAGCAACCAGGTCCAAACAGTAGTTCTGAACACCCTATCTGCTGTTGCCCTAGGAGATAATAAAGGAAACAAGATCCTGATACTCCTGGCCTTTTCCAAGTCCCTGTTTGAAACCTCACCAGAAAATTTCACCACTGATGCACAAAAAGTGCACCATGTGGCAGAAAAGCTTACTGGTAAGTCTTGCCTTTGGTATGCCAAAGCAACACTCTAAGGAGAGGATCTCCTCAACAACTATGACCAGTTCTGTGACGCCCTCTTAGCTACAGTATCCCCTGCTCCAAAACCCGACCAGTTAAGAGACCAAATCTTGGCTCTCTACCAAGGAAGAATGTCAGCCCAAGATTACACCAAAGAATTTACCTGCCTCAATAATGCTATTGGGATGAGCAACAACAAAGCCTGCTACCTGTTTTGTAAAAAACTCTCCTTTGAACTGAAAAATTTCCTTGCCCATCATGAGTTGCCAACTGACTTTGACTCCATGGTTAAGGAAGTAATCAAGTGGTCTGCCAAGGTGAAGCAGCTTCTGTCTTGGGCCAAACCCCATAATCCTTCCCCCTTGCCTGCAATTGTTATTAATGAAAACAGAACCTCTCCTTCAAAAGTCCAAGGAGAGATGCCCAAAGGACTGATTCCCAAAGAGGGTGGAGGATAACAACTCTTGACAGAGGAGAAACAACGTTGAACCCAACTTGGACTCTGTATGTATTGTGGCAAAGTGGGACATTCAGCCAAGGATTGCCAAGCCTTGGCCAAGGTACAATCTCCTATTGCTCTTCTAGCTAGTTCTTCAAATAAAGAGCCCTCTCAATCTTATGCCCTATTGCCAGTCAAGCTAGGTTCTGCTAAAATCTTGCAGGAAGTAAAAGCCTTATTGGACACGGGCGCCATGGGGAACTTCATAAATAGCTCCTTGGCCCAACAATTGGGACTCCAGGAAGGACCTTCCACTTGGGTGACCCTTGCTAATAAGTCACACACCAAAGTAACTAGAATTGAGGGGAACCTAGGGGTCAAGGTAGGAAATAACTACTTTGACATCAGGGTGTCCTCCTTGTCAAATTTGGCTTTTCCACTGATTCTGGGCTTTCCTTGGGCCAAAACTGCCAAGGCCGTATTAAATTTGGACTCAATGACACTCTCCACTCAGAAGGAAGGGATTACTTCTTCTATTCCCTTTGACCAAACGGGACACAAAGGAATCTTGACCCCAGAAAACACCATCAATGTCCTCGCTGCCTTGAAGGAGATATCCCAAGCCCAGATCCCTCCAGAGCTTCAAGACCTGGGGGAAGCCTTTAGTGAATCCTCTTGTTACCAGCTACCCAGTTGCAGAGAGTCGGACTTGCGCATCAATTTAGTACCAGGATCAGTACCCACTTGGGGCAAGCTCTATCCAGTCAACCAAGCCCAGAGTCTAACCATAAAAACATACCTAGATGAAAATGTAGTAAAAAGATTCATGCATTGCTCAAACTCCCCCTGCTTGTCTCCTATATTCTTTGTGGGTAAATCAGATGGATCCCTAAGACCTGTGGTGGATTACTCAAATCTCAACAGCATCACAATCAAGAATTGAAACCCTATTCCCTCTGCTGAAACCCTCACTAATTGACTAACAGGGGCAAAAATTTTCTCCAAACTTGACTTTCAGAACACCTACCATCAAATTTGTATAGCAGAAGGCCATGAATGGAATACTACTGTGAGAACCCTGTTTGGTTTATATGAATACCTTGTAAAGCCTTTTGGTCTAAGTAACGCCCTGGCAGCCTTCCAGGGGCTTATGAATGAAGTCCTCTTTCCTTTTCTGGATACTTGCGCAGTGGTATACCTGGACAATATTCCCATCTACTCTAAGGACCATGACTCTCACCTCATTCATCTTTGAGAAGTCCTTCAGGCCTTAATCAAAGCTTGCTTGTTTTTTAAACTGGAAAAATGTGAATTCTATAAGAAAGAAATTGAGTTCCTTGGCTACAACATCTTAGAAGGAGGCTTTGCAGTTGCCCCATCCAAGGTCCAAGCCGTGGCAGATTGGCCTGTTCCTACCTCCCGTACCAAGCTTTGTGGGTTTCTGGGACTAGCTAATTTCTGTCGTAAATTCATCAAAGATTTCTCAGCTATTGCCTTACCTCTCACACAACTCACCTCAGACAAAGTACCCTTCACATGGAATCCTGAAGCCCAGTCTGCCTTTGATGCCTTGAAACACGCCTTCTCTTCTGCCCCTGTCCTCCTACGCCTGGAACCAGAGTGTCAATTTTTCTGGATACAGATGCCTCAGACTTTGCGCTGGGGGCAGTGTTGCTCCAGCTTGGGGAGGATGGAGAACTTCACCCTGTTGTGTTCTACTCCTACAAGCTCCTAGACAGGGAGCACAACTATCATGTCTACAAAAAAGGAATTATATTCCATAGTACGCGCCTTGGACCACTGGAGAAGATATCTACAGGGAAGTAAATAACCAGTCCACATTTGCACAGACCATAAAAACCTCCTATACTTCACAGAAAAACACAAGATTTTCCCCGCTTGGCCCATTGGGCTATTGACCTAATGACATACAGCTTCCAAATTGAATACACTCCTGGTAAGAAGAATATTGTCCCTGACGCCATTAGCCGCAGAGAAGACCTTGATGACCCTGATACCTCCTACCACACACACAACATCCAACAAGTGTTGGAACCCTCCCAATTCCTGAACCTCATTGCTATTGCTTCCTTGTACACCAACCTGGATAAAGAGATCCAAGAGGAGCAACTTCTGAACCCTCTAACTATCACTGCCAATCTGGAAATAAGAAACAACATCTGGTTCCATAACAACTCCCTGTTTGTTCCCCAAGGTCCTCTTAGAAAAAAAATCATCCAAGCCTTCCATAAACCTCCTCTATCAGGCCATGAGGGTATTACTAAGACCCTCAAAAGGATTTCCCAACAATACTGGTGGCCCTCAATGAATGTCATGGATTCCTTCCCTGACTCCTTTAATTATATGGATCACAGCAACAACATAGCACATACACCACAATACAGACACCAAGTTTCAAACACTAGTTTTTGTAAAATTAGGGATTGGAACGGGATTCAAACTCAAAACCTTCAAAAATCATCAACTGTTAGTTTAAAAATAGCTAAACAACTTTCTTCAGCTATTTATAAACCTTACATTGAATCAATTTTTGCTTTCAAAACTTGAATCAGTTTCAAAAAGGTTATTACATACAGCAATAACGTCACTTACCTCTCAGCAGTTGATTGGCTGTGTTGGCTCATCCTGGCGCCCTTGGATCTATCAGATGAAGATGAAACAAAGGCTCTGTTCTGCACTTTACTTGAGGTTCCTTATGTAAACCGCTTTAATTTCCAAGATCTTGCGGTTTATCTCTACTCTGCCTATGTTAGAAATATTATTATACTACATATACAGTCAAGAATTCATGCCCAGCTGATCCAGGTATTAGTTTCAGTCATCATATCTATGCAAATTATTTGAAAATCCCTCTCATCTCTCCCAATATCCTCTTAACTCACCCAGCCTCTACTTTTAGGCTATTTAAGTGTAACAACTTTACCAAACTTAGTTGTTCCAACAAAAAAAATTTATCTTACCCTTGCTACTCCTTCTTTTCTGATAAAACACATTTTTTTGAAGCCATGAGAGGAATTCTATTCCTATCCTAGTTTCTAGCTTACTTCTTGCCAGTGTTTTTGGCTTTGGAAAACTCAACACCTACAACTGACTGGTATAACTCCTCTCCAGATGACGCCTACCAAAAGGAATCTCTTGCCAATGGATGGTTCAAATACCCTTCTGGACATTGGGGACACAAGTTCCAATATGGTTGTTTGTTTACCCACCTCCTGCTAAACCTACCCTAGTTATACCTTATGCCTCCTTCTACCTCTTGATGTATTTGGCGGGTTACTGTCTACTTGGTTGTTTCAGTTCTATGTTTGGAAGATTTGCTTACCTAGGACACCTTGGACATCTTGCAATGGTCACAGTTCCTATCAGCTTGGTAATTGCAGGTTTGAATGTGGGGGCCTTGGCCCAGAAGTTAGGGAGTTTATTTCCTGCCAAGTGGGTCCCTGACAATAAAGAAGTCAGTGGGAAGCCACATAATCAAGTGCTTTGAGTGCTGTTGGAACAAAACCTCCCACCAAAATCCTCGAGGATTCCTGCAACCCTTATACATTCCTCCCCGCCCATGGTCTTCCATCTCAATGGAATTCATTGTTGAACTACCCAAGAGTCAGGGTAATACAGGAATCCTAGTAGTGGTAGACTGCCTTACCAAGTATGGTATCTTCATCCCCTTCTCCACCGCTTCCGCAGAAGAGACCACCCAGATGCTCCTCAAGAACGTTTTTGCCTACCATGGAATTCTAAATGACATTGTCTCTGACCAAGGACCCAGTTCACCTCCAAGTTTTGGTCTATCCTGATGAAAGGATTGGGAGTCAAGACCAACCTCTCCACCTCATTTCACCCCCAGACTGACGGACAGAATGAAAGAGTTAATCAGGTATTGAAGGCTTATTTACAGAACTACGTCAACACCCAACAGAATAACTGGTCTGAGCTCCTACCAGTAGCTCAATTAGCCTATAACACCAGCCATCACATATCCATTGGGATGTCCCCCTTTAAGGCAAACTATGGATATGACCCAGAAAAAATCCCTTCTCAATCAGAGACAACCCCAGTCCCACAGGTCAACAAGCATCTAAATGACCTCTCCACAATTCAAGCCAAACTTAAGGAAACACTAAATAAATCTGTTCAGTCATATAAGAAGTTTGCTGACAGACACCGCAGAGATCCCAAAGAATACTCCCCCAGATTCCTGGTGTTCCTAGACGCTCGCAACCTACACATCAAATGGCCATGTTGAAAATTGGGACTCAAGAAGATAGGTCCCTTGGAAGTAATACAAAAGATTTCCCCCTGACATACCAAGTCTGCCTTCCAGAAGAATCCACAGCCCATGATGTTTTCCATGTCTGTCATGAATGACAATTCAATACTTGTATTGAAAGCCCATGAGTCAAACCCCAGTCCCCTGAAGGCGGATTGGACCCCCCAGGACGGTCCAGGACCCGCCAATCCGTTAAGTCACAGACTCAAATTGTTAAGTTGCCCCACAACCCACCAGCCTAATACTGAGGATTCCCCAAATAGTTGCCAGATTGCCGCCAAACCAATGCCGCTGGAGACCCATACCTACGCAGGAAATGTGGTCTGCCTAAAGGAGGTTGGGAAAAGACCTGCTACTAGCCCTGCCAACAAACACCAGCTGTTACCAGTCTCCAGTCCCAGAAAGGTATTGCAATTAGCCAACTCAGGTGACATAGTGAACAACATCAGCAAAACAAAGCACTGTCACTTCTGTTCCCCAGAGCCAGTCTAGCCAAGAACCGCTGAACCGGTGCCACTGAGGGCCCAGATCTATGAAGAAGCTGTGGCTTGGGTGAGGTCCACTACTAGCCCTGCAAATAAGCACCAACTGCTGCCAGTCCCTAGTCCAGAAAGAGGAATGCAATTAGCCCGCTCAGGTGACATGATGAACCAAAGCGGCAAAATTAAGCATTGCCACTTCTGTTTGCCAGAGTGTACCCAACCAGAACCTGATGCCCTCCAGACCCTAATCCAAGATTCATGCCCTGCTGGAAAACCACCCATGGACCTGAAGCCTGCAAAAAACAAAGAAGCAAAACCACATGGTATAAGAATGCTGGCAGTGTGGTGATGACCACATTGTCATTTTTGATAATAAAGTTTATGAACCTTTTTGGTTAAAAAAATTCTACCCTATCTAGTCTTAGTGACTTCCATCTTAATTCTGGCCAAGTAGACAACCAGGCCGCTGCCCCCTACAGAGATCAACCTGCCAAACCGCCACAGGCATTATACTGTCCCCCAGGAGCCCCCTTTGGACCTGTGCACTTTACTGAATACCCGCCCAACCTGGCCTACACAGAGTACAACTTGGAGACCATCCTCATTGCTGACCCCTTGGCCAGGACTAGAGAAACTAAATACATAGGACGTGAAGGAAAGTGGTACAAAAGGCCACCAAGATTGTTCAAAGACAAGTATAATTATCTGCCTGCCTACTTTGTTCCCATGACTCCGCCCTTAACCCCAAGACCAGACCGCCCACTGGAACCTACCACCGCAGCCGAGACCACCTCTACCCAACTGTTTGGAGTGCTCTACATTACTTTGACAGGATTGGTGGATTCCATGGTCCCCAACTAAGGACCCTGGTCCTTGCTTGGGCAATCTATATCTTTCATTATCAAGTTAGCACCCATTCTATGGTGGGCCTTACCCGCTGGCTTGGCCGCTCCTCACCCCAAGCCGCCCAATGCCTCTACCTATGACTGGCTTCCTGAAAATGTAAGCCTTCTCAGCTGCTACCACAGATCTACAGAAAATTTCTCTCAGGCCAAATGGAACCCCCCACCTCTGGTAATGAATCATCTTCCTGAATGAGAGGTGGAAGAAATCATTGATGACAAAATGATTTGTAACCAACAACACTACTTGATCAAATAGGTAGGCTATGGTATGGAATCAGACAGCTGGGAACCCATTGGCAATTTGACCAACTGCCAGGAACTAGTTGACCAGTACCATCAGGCAAGAGGAGGAGATGGGGCCTTAAGAGAGGCTAGTGTAAGGGATTCCATCCCTAACACAAATTGGAAACCAGACTTAAATTGTTTTAAAATAATTGACAAACCAGAAGTTGCATTTTTTAATGCTAATTTAGAAAACAAAGTAGAAAACAAATACATTAATTTAATTAATGCAAAAACACATTTGAAATTGATAAATGAATGTGTATTAATCAATTCCAAATGCAAAATCAAAAGTGAGTGTAAAAACAGAAACCAACACATAAATTCTACTTCAATTTCAAATTCCAAGGCTTCAGACAATGATAACAACAACAAGAATACTGATTCAGCATATAAAATTGGCTCCAGTCAATATAAACCAACCAATCAAGTTGAAATTAAATGCAGGAATCATCCAAAACAGATATGTGGGGACCCGGGAGGCCAATCAAAGACAACAAACCAACCAAGCCAGAGAAGTACCTCACATCCAACCCCAGAAATCATCCCCAACCATAGTAAAGTACAATACTGCAATGCAATACTCCAACCTGCCTCTTCTTGCATTGCAGGCTGCAGCCTGCTGCATCTCTGCAAGGCAATATTTCTCAGATCACTCTTGTAGGACCATCTGGTAACCACAATGTTCCCTTGATCACTTGAGCTCAGTATTTAAACTGGCAAAATCTTCCCTTCCAAATTTCTCCAACAATTTACTCCTATTCCTATCAATCAATAAATCTATATTTTCAACTCTAAACTCTTGATTAGTAGATTCTACAGGTTCTCCTCCAACAGCATGAAGTTCATCTTCCTTGTATGGAATTTGTGAGTGTTAATCAGTTATGGGCAAGCCAATTTTAACTTCAAAACCCCTGAACCAACTCCTACTGACAAATCAGAAGACTCAATTTGGTATTGTTTTGGTCCACTTCAACAACATGCCCCTTACATTGAATCAGCATGATTCCCACCTATCATCCACCCCAAGGCCCTCTGGTTGTTTTTGGGGTACACCAGTGTCTATTATCTCCTCAACCACTTCACTCCCTTCTTGGGAAGATTCCACCTATTTAGTCACCTTCTACACATGTTAATGATAAGGATTCCAGTAGGTTCCATTCTGGTCAAATTCAACTTGGGAGCTCTTATTCATTCAATTGAAGAGCAACTTCACAATAAGTGGATCCCTGAAAGGAATGTGCTTTTCCTGGAAAAAGCTTGGGGTATTTCCCTATAATAGAAACAGCCCAACCAATGTCAAATCCTGGAAAAAATACGCTGAGGTGTACACTGCCCTTAAAGCCAAGGGGACGGTCAAATTTCACTATATTGACAAATCAGAATTTGCTTTGTCTATGTGCAATGCATATGGCTATGTTCCCAAAGGCTCAAATGATGGGGTAGCTTGGCGTGCTGCAGTCTGCGCTACAGCCTTTTCCATGGTGGCTCCCTTGTTCCAAAGGGGATCAAGCTCTATCAAATGATACTAGGCTCCCACAATAGCTGGACCTTACTGACATTCCTCTGATTGGTCCAGGAGCACCTGAGGCGCACAAGCCTGGGCTTCATTAATGTAATTTATCAGATAATGTCAGACTCCACAAGGTGGCAGATATTCTTGAGGAATTTTTAACTATTGACACCAGCATTGCAGTTGGCCCCCAACAATTGGCCACATCAAATTTGCGCCTATTATTTCTACCTGCCTATTCCTCAATCAAATTGAGGAGGTCTTTGGGTGGCTCAAGCAAGTTTTCAAGTGGAGGACACCAACTGGGACTGAGGACTTCTTTGATTTTCTGCAGGCTGGGATCCACACCCTCCCAGCTGAGACCATGGCCAAATTCTATGGCCACACCAATTTTTTCATCCCTGCGTGCCTTTTCCAACAGCCAATCAACTAAAGGCTTAGTGTTTCCAACTTTTTTATATTCTCTATATTACTATTTAAGAATGATTAATTATTGTTTAATAATTAGTGTCAAAACCGCAGGCTCGACCCGCCAGCAAGGTTCTAACCAAGCGGGTTTGTGTCCTGCAATCTGATTACACGGCCACTCAAAGCCAGACTAGGAAGTCAACTTGAATTGTCAAATCAATCACCATGAACAAACAATAATCCCTAACAGTGGATACCTTGATTTGGCGCTTGACTCATTAGCAGGATCAAGCCACCCCCTCTTCCATCCAGCTGTGTGATCACCAATCATGTTCCTGCTATCCATTGATTCACAATAGCTATATAATCACTATCTCACAATAAAGATTATCATCTATTCTCTAAAATATTTTTCCCTTTGTAACTTTGCTAAACAGCACAGTTACAACATTAGAAGCTTCCAAGCCCGCAATCACATTCAGCTAGACCATCAATGAAGGTTTGTAATTTATTTATTTATGTTAAATTATTTTATTATGGTATCTGGGGCTATCCTAAACACTTGATACTGGATTACGCAAACACATTAATATCACTTTTGTAAACTAAATATAAAAATCAAATTAAAAAGTTAAATGTAAAGTGTAAAAATTAGAAGTATATTTTATTGACATATATTACTAGGCTTTTATTAAGACCTTCTCTAGGATATATTTTGCAAAACTTGTTTGCTGAAATAAAAATTATAAAAATTTATTATAATAAAAATAATATAAATTGTAATGAACTTAATTTATAATAGAGAACTTATTAAGAGCACATATAGTGAGTTCTATGATATGTATCCACCTGGCAATGGAGGTGGTGCACAACCTCCACCGCCACACCATAGACAGTGGATACACCTTGATTAAAATATTCACAGCGGCTTGTAAAAGGCAGGATTGTCAGATGAGAGTGTAGTAGCAGCTTCTCTGGTGGGGCTGAAAACCTATAAATTCCCGTCAGGACCAAGGCTCCTGGATGACGTGGTCAACAAAGTCCTAACTTGGGGGACCTTCTTCCCATCCAGGGAGAGCCTGGTCTTTTCAATCCCAAGAAAACTCATTTCTAGGTCCTTGACGTTGGCCCCTATCCCAAAGTAGAAAAGGAACCACAGGTAAATCACCAGATGAAGCCTTTGCCCAGCAAGGCTTCAGTAAACTTGCACAATTTGTTGAATACTGTACTAATTTTTTCTTGTGCTTGGTCTTTGAGAAGGTCAGCTCCATGGCTGCAGAGACCCCTGTCTTTTCAGCGCTCCAGGCCAGCCCAAAATCTGCCAAGAGGATTTTTGTCTTCTTTATGGCTGTTGTGTCTGCAACGGCCAATTTCTCCACTGAGCGCCCAAATTTCTCAAGAAGGTAAGAGAGTGTATGCTCCACTGGGAAGAAGAAGCAAGCAGCCTCATGGGCCCAGCCCATCTCTGGTATTTTCTTGAATGGGAGCGTCTCCAGGATGTTCCAAACAAGCTCAATGGAGTTTACACAGTAAATTCTACTGAGGACCACTGGGTCAAGGCGGACCAATTGGGAATTATTGTAGAAAGTAACTGCCCACTCAGATGCCCCCCTCAGCATGTGTTAGCTCAGCCAATGCCTCCTGTGACATCATAAAGGTACCATGAACACGGTCCTCCAGCTTGTGCAAAACAGGGGGGACAGAAACAGCTGCCTTGCCACATGATTGGCGTAGTTTGTGTAGAATGTGGCAGGGACAAACTGGACCAGGACCTGGTGGATTTCACCGTCTATGTTTTCTAAAAAAGGTAAGTATGTTGAAATTTTTATTAATTTTGATTATTAGGTTATCTTCACATGTTTCCTCTTTGTCCGCAGCCTTGGCTGGCTTGGCCATTCTTGGCGCAAGTAGTTGGTCAGGAAATTATGTATCCTCTGTTTTTGCTTGCTTGGCTGGCTTGAGGTGGGCATACATCTCCGGGTCATCAACCCAGACAGACGGCGCGGAAAGATTGTAAGCCTTGAACTGGAGCCCCTCAACCACCGTTTTTTGAATATTAAGTAAGCGCTCAATTGTTGTTTTGGTAGTTTCTGGAATCTTGGCCATAAGCGCCTTGGCCAACACCTTGTCAATTTTATTGCCTTTGAGGATGGCAGACTTTACTTTTGCTTTGACCTTGCAGTCAATTTGTTTGATCTCTGCAATTGCAGAGTCAAGGTCTTTAAGCAGCTTCTTCAATTCTCTCATTGATTTTTTACTAACCTTTCCATATGTTTTTATAGCTTTCACCCCAATAAAATCTGTGTTATTCAGATACTATTGCCTCTTTGTTTATTCCTGTTTGTTTTCCCATTTGCTACACTATCCCAACTTTTTTACCCATTGTGTATATGTTTTACGCTCATCTCAATATGTGTTGTTTGCTTTGTGTTGGCATTGTTTCCTTAATTGCCATATTATTTTTGGCGCTTTGCACTGCCCCTTGTGATAATATTAACAACAATTTGGTGATCAGCTAAATTTGAATTATAAAATTATAGGTTAATTGTATTTAGATAAAGTTGTAACTGATCCAAATTCAAACCCTTAATGATAAACTTTAAGCCAATCAGGAGCCAAGTAATAAAGTGATTGTTGTGACATAAAGGGTCATTCAATAATTCTTTGGTGCATGTGCGCTAATTAATCTGATTGGCTGGATTTTTTTGCCATTTTGCACCATTGCTGCTGTGGCAAGTTTTTGGTGAACTAGTGCCCAATCAGCAGCTGATTGAGCACTATTCCATCAGGAGCTTGCCACAGAGGCAATGGCACATGTCAAGCCTCTGGAATAATGTAATAGACTTGACCATTTTTCTTCTTGGTTTATTGGGTAGACAGCCAATCACCATTCTGCTGGCTTTATTGTAGAAGCATCAACTTATTATGCTCCTTGGATATGGCTAGAAGTACATTGATGATTACTCCAAAGATTGATCCAGATCTGAGAATGGTACACTCATTGGATCAAACCTGAAGAAACAGGCTTGATGTTCTGGGTCACAATCACAGAACGTTGAACAGCTAATAGGACAGAATGCTCAGGAATATTAATGCAAAATGGTTGATGCCAAACATTTGCACTGTAGATACCTCAAATTACATGACCAATATACAAGGTTGTTCAGCTGAATAAATACATGATGCAAAATCCCAGTAGACAGGGCAACTAAACTTGCACTTGCATAAATTAAAAAACAGATGCCGCCAATACGCTGATGAGATAAGCTGAGGCCTGGTAATCTATTGAAGTCCCATGCCAGACCGGCATGGCTGCCTAGCTCTGGGGGCTGAAACTAGTAGTCTGGGGAACAGATAGACTGACTAGTAAGAGTTAGATGCATCAGATTACAATATGGAAAGAGGGCTTATCCACCCTATATAAGGTGCTCTCCTGATTAGAGATTGAGCAGAATATTCACCCTTGAAGATAGAGATTAAGGAATCTCTATCACTGTATCACTGCTAGCCAAAGCCTAGTAGTCATAAGTATACAAGTAAAGCACATTGCTGTTTACTTGCAGACCCATGTGTTTTCTCCTATGGAATTGGAGTACTGCCAGGCTGTAGTTTTACCTAAGACCCAATTGGTAGCAACAGACTGTTGCCATACAGTCCCCTATCAACACTACATTACCATTTCCTTTAATAAACACAATTCCTCAAGACCACAAAATCTTGAAAGTGGTGCTCACTACAAAAACAAGCTACCATCAGAGTCAAGTCAAGGCGCTGCCTTGCCTCTTTCCTTCCCCAGACTTGTTGATAATTATGGGGGGATGCATGGACACTAGTGACACCAAAAGGGACACTAGTCTCTACCTGGCAATTACGCCACACAGAGCCATTGAGCTCAAAGATGACTTCCTTCACTTGGACCCTGCCAATGTTCCAGGACCACACCAACCTCACCAGTATTCCCTAGAAGAGGTCCGCGCCATGCTAGGCGCACTGCTACACGGTCTTTGACACAAAGGGGCCCAACAGGAGACGGAGTTCACGCTTTTCAGCTACAATCTGAATGCTGCTGACCTCTGGACTGCATATTGTCAGTACCAGGAGGAAAACAGCATGCAGATCAGTCAGCTGTTGAACAAGGATAAGGGGCAAGTTGAAGACTTCCTCTCTTACTTTGTTCACCCTTGCATCAAGCACTTGTAGCAACTTCTTGCAAGACAAAGCTTGGAACTTACAGAGCTAGGGGCTAGCCGCAATGAATTGCAGGAATCCCAATTGGCTACAATTCATAAGCTAAACACCAGCTTTGACTCATTGCAGGGTATCCTGAGAAATCTGTTTGATACTACCAACCATGCCCACTTCAGAGTGGATGAGATTGTGCAACAATTTAACTCTCAGGTTGGACACATTGTTGCTAATTGCTTTGAAAGCACTGGAATCACTCCACAGTGGATCACTGATGTGACAGCCCACTGTATCAGCCTTACTCAAAGAGTTGACAGGTTGGACCAACATCCAATCCAGAGTGAAGGTACTCCTGATAAAGAAGCTCTGTGCTGTATACTGGACAATGCTGACAATAGAAGTACCAACTGATATAAAGAGCTAGTGACTTACATTAACAAACTGGCCAGCAAGTTAGACAACCTGAGAAATGGGAAGTTCCCTGCCCCGCTGAGCATTGCTTCCCAAGAGATTGCCTCTGACCCCCATGATTGTTGCCTATACCACAATGCCTACATGGATAACAAAAAAAATCTTTGAGAGACCATTGAAAGCGTCTAAGAACTTGCCAGCTTGCTGTATGAAGATCTGGAGTCAGCACGCAAACAAATTGCCCACCTGGAGGAATGTTGCATGAAGGACAAACAACGTCATGTTACGCTCACTTCTACGGTCATTATGCAGGAGGAGAACCACAGTAACCTACTAGAACAGCTGGTACATGAACAAGCAGCTAGAAAGGAGATGGAGCTCAAGTTTGCCACAAGAATAAGCAAGCTTGAGACACAGGCTAGCGGAGCAAGCAGTAGTAGCTCTGGCCAAGGCCTTTCACCCCTTCCCGCCTCTTCCTTGGAAAGGCAGAAGACTTCCTCTCCTGATTACTTCCATGAAGTAGGGTCTGATTGTGAGAGTAATGGCTCCCAGTACACACGTAATGTACCCATGGGAGTCACGGCACTGCCTCCTCTCACACCAATGACCTCCACCAGGCTTCCTTCTATTCCTGCCAGAAGACCAATGGCAACTCCTATAGAAGAGACTTTGGTTCCTGATAATAAGTTCAAGCCATTGAACTTATCTAAATTCAATTGTAATGGGAACATCAGAATATTTATACGGCTATTTGAGATGTCCATGAGAGGATCATCAGACCACATGAAGGCCACCACCCTCATTAATGCCCTGGATCCCACCAGTGTAGAGATTATCATGCCACAACTATCACAGGAAGAGTGGACATATACAGACTCCAAACAGACGGTCATTGATGAATTTGGTAGCAAAACTAAACTCCAGGCCAGAAAGGCGGAGTTTAGCAATATCTTCTTTAAAAAGTACAAGACTGTCTCTGACTTTGCCAATTGATTCTACCACAAGGTGCAGATTCTTCTTGGTGAAGGAGTACTTTCCAATTTATATTGTTGCATTACTATGAGCAGAGCATTACAGCCATATTGTGAGCTTGCCAATATGATGTTCCTGGTACTCAACCAGTCCAATGACACCCAGAAAATTTCTAGCTATCTCAGCAGACTTGGTTCCCAGTTTGAGGCACCAAACAAGGGACAGTCAGGTAAAAGTTTCAAAAACTTTAAGGAGCGTGCCCAAACCCCCAAGCCAACCAATTCCACACCAGACACAGATAAGCCAAAGTGAGAAAACAAATCCTATCAAAATTCTGGTAACTGCAATAAGTGTGGGAAACAAGGTTGCTTTGCAACAGACTTCCAAGGAGGAAAGCCTAGTCCTCCTTCTATCAATGTGGTCATGGTAGCCAAGCCTGAAGATCAGGGAAAGGGAAGGTGGGCCAGTAACAGAATGTACTGGTCCCACCAATCCCCTCCCTATTCCAAAAGATCCTGATCAAGAAACAGCCATCCAGCGCCCTCAGGTCAGTCACACAGTCTCCATGCCTACCAGCAAGGAGATAGCACCTACTCTGATGATATCCACGGACACATTCACTTCCAGCAACCAGCCCCTTCCTGATCTATTCCTACTGGAAAAAGTCTTTGAGGAGGACTCTATCCATAAGCTAGTAGCAGATGACCTGTATGCAATCCCCACTCAAAGGAGAGGCTGCCCCAGGAGAATCAACACCAACACAATAGAGACTGTCTCCAAGCCCTACGCCGCTCAAGTTCAGGAGGTATGTACTAGTTCTAACCCAAACATGTCCAAAGCTGTCATCACTGAAAGGTGTACAGTTCTCCATGCCACTGGAGACCATAGAAGCCAACTTCCCTGAGATTGGCCAAAGCCTCCGCCAATATTTCAATACCCCAGGACCACTGGGTATCCATCTATTAAACCTCTAATCCAAATCTTATACTGAATGTACTTATGCTGATATTTCCGTAAATAAGGTAAAAGTACGGGCCATTATAGATAGTGGGCCCCCCATCAATATAGTCTCAACCTTCCTGGTGAAAAGACTGGGTCTGGCTCCTGACATAGCCCACTCCAAGGTCTATGGTACTGCCAGCATACATACCACTACTTCAGTTGGAGCATACAATTTTCTGCCAACGAGATTTGGTTCAATTGTGGTTTCCTTGCCTGCAGTATTCTTGCCCAGTCAAAACTATAATATACTGATTGGGACGGCATTCCTTTGCAAGTACAGGTTTAAGCTAGACATGGAAGTGGACACACTGACATTGCTCAGTCAGACAATCCTGTTGTACTACTCTAAGGAGAAGATGCCGCCAAAGGAAACTAAAAGCATTCACCTGGCGTACAAGGATGGAGTGGTAGCAGTACCCTATGAAATCAAGGGGGAAAAAGGGCAAGTGGCTGCCCATGCAGATAAAGAAGCACAAGGGCATTACCTCTGGTCAAGGTCAACCTTCACACTCCCAAGCAGCACCCAGATGGTCATCAACTCAGGTTTAACCTTAGACATACCTGAAGGACTCTACGGGGATATCCATCAGCCTTGGATCCGCTCCCCTTTCAAACCATGTATTGCCCCTGGAATCATCATTCCTGGGAAACAGGAAATTCATGTTCTTTTGGCTAACTTACAAGGCTTTGCTATAAAGATTAAGAAGCATCAGGTAGTTTCCTTTGTACACCTCCTCCCTGTCATCAAAATAGAGGAATTCTACTGCATAGGTGACTTTTCTGACATGAGGTTGCCAGATCAAGTAGAAGCCTCTGCTTATGCAACTACCTCTTTGGCTGACCTATCCTCTTTGAGAGATGAGGAACACAAGAAGGCCAGCGCGCTTTTTAAAAAGTATTGCTGCATTTTTGCAGAAGATGATTTTGATCTAGGATGTGCCACTGATGTCACCCATCACATTAACACTGGTGACCAGAAAACTATTTGCCTTTGTCCTATCAGAAGGTCCAAAGACAGCGAGGAGGTTGTGAGCAAGGAGATTAAGGAGCTCTTGAATAGAGGCATGCTAGTGCCATCTAAGAGCCCTTGGGCGTCTCATATGCTCATAGTTAAGAAAAAAGATGGTAGCAATAGGGTTGTAATTGACTACTAACAGCTCAATCTGATAACAAAGAAGAATTTTTACCCTCTCCCACAAATTGATGATGCACTTGATTGCCTAGGCAGAGCCAAGTATTTCTCCTCTATGGATCTAATTTCTGATTACTGGCAAATTATTTTGCTGCCTGAAGAACAAGAGAAGTGCACAATAATAACCTTGCAAGGGTTATTTCAGCCAACATGTATACCCCAGGGTCTGTGTAACGCTCTAGCAACATTCTAACAAGTCATGGATTCAATTCTTGGAGACCTCAAGTTGTCCTGCGTTCTGGTATATTTGGATGATATTAACGTATTTTCCAGGACCTTCAATGATCATCTAGAGGCCGTATTTAAAAGACTGGCTGACGCCAATCTGAAGATAAAGCCTTGAAAGTACCAGTTCTTTAAGGATCAGCTCAAATACCTTGGCTTTGTTGTAGACACAACTGGACTTTGGCCTCAACCTACTAAGGTATAAGCAATCACAAATATGAAGTAACCAGAAAGCAAACAAGACATACAAGTCTTCCTAGGGATGGTTGGCTACTACCGGTGCTTTATTCCAAACTTCTCCCACACTGGCAAGCCACTGTTCAACCTCCTTAAGAATGGAACTACCTTTGAGTGGACTATAGTGTGCCAGACAGCCTTTGATTCTCTCAGAACCAGCCTTTCATCCAGCCCCATCCTAATGTATCCATACTTCAGCAAGCCCTTTATTGTCCACATTGACGCATTGTTGTCAGCATTGGGAGCAGTGCTATCCCAACACAACAATGAAGGAGCTAAGCATCCTGTAGCCTATGTCAGCAGGTCTCTTAGGTCCATAAGCAAAACTACACTGTCACAGAAAGAGAATGTCTTGCTATGATATACGCCTATAAGCAGTTTAGGGTGTGCCTACATGGTGTACACTTCACTGTGGTAACGGATCATGTCAGCCTCAGTTGGCTTCAGAATCTCAGAGAGCCCAAAGGACGCCTTGCCAGATGGACACTGAATCTTCAAGCCTTTGACTACAAGATAGTTCACCGCCCTGGAGCCAGCCACCAAAATGCTGACTGCCTGTCTTGCCTACCCACTGTAGCACTGGTATCTGCATAAGCAGAAAACATGTACAACAAGATGGTAGAATCCACCTTTGATAAAAAGCCAGAGGAAATGCAGGCCATTCTGAGGGAGCTGAGAAAGGATTGCTAAGTAAAGAACAAAAAACTCTACAAATATCACAAAGGTAAAAAGTACTTATTCCCTTGACTGTTGGACAGACCCAAAATCATACTTGCTGCCCACAATGCAGTGGGTCACAGAGGATTCCAGAAGACTGTTGCTCAGCTGCAGCTTCACTATTAAAGGGAGTCCCTGCTGTTTGACGTCAAAGAGATCCTCACCTGCTGTTCCAAATTCCAGAATGAGAAACCATTTGTGGTCCGCCACCAGTACAAGAAGGTGTAACCAAAATTTGCTTGGCACACTATAAGCATAGACGTTGTAGGTCTGCTTCCAATGTGCGTAGGACGCCTTTAATATATCATAGTGGCCATCAATCACTTAACCAAATGGGTCAAAGCCAAGCCACTTCAGAGAGTAAGCGCCAAGGCAATGGCCACCTTCATCTTAGAGTGTATCATCCATTGACATGGATGTCCTCAGTTCATCCTCACAGACAACAGCACTAATTTCACTGCCAATGTCATTCCTAAGCTGAAAAAAATCATGGGCATAAGAGAAGTTCTCTTCACTCCATACTATCCTGAGTCAAATGGTATGGTGGAGAGAGTAAATGGAACATTAGTCTCTATCCTGAGAAAATTAGCAGATAGCCATACCTCAGAATGGTACCTGTTCCTGCCTGCTGTGGTCTTTGCCTGCAACATATCAATTCATAGCACCACCAGGTTTTTGCCCTTTCAGCTAGTATATGGACGCCACCCTGCTATTCCGCCAATCCTGTACTCTGCCATGGGCAATCCCAAAGATATGACTTATCAGCAGTACCTAACTAAGTTAGCCGAGATGCTAATCAAGCTTCAATCTGAAGATTGATCAGAAACCTCCCTGTTCAGAACAAAGGGCCAGATAGCAAATAACACAAAGTGCTGTCCTTTGATGGAATTCAAAGTAGGAAGTCAGGTTTCATACCACAACAAGGTTGTGGGTTGCTCCCATAAGTTAGATAGCTTATGGAAGGGTCCTTTCAAGGTTATAGAAAAAACCTCACAGGACGCATATACTATTAAGAATCTGGCAGATGGACAACTCATAAACCAAGTACACGCCAGATTCCTTAAACCCTTCTTTTCTATGCCTAGTATTGGCAACAATTAAACCTTACAATTTATATACAAAAACTAAAAATATAATTGTAAACATAGGTGTTTATTATATGGCTAAGGGTTGCCTTCTTGATATTCTGGACCTTCATCATCCTCATTGTCCTTATCCTTGTCCTCTTCAGTCTCTTCATTGTTGCTAGGGTCTTGGCTCACTGGAGTTTGACGCTCCACCACCTTCTCCTGGGCCTGCTTAGACTGGCGCCTTCTTCCCAACTGAGCCACGCTACGGGAAGGAACAAAAGGAAAAGTACAATCTCTGACAAAAAAGGAGGTGGCAACCTGAAGCCACACTCTATAAACTGCAATTGGCTGCTGGTAGTACTGAACAAGCGGAAGGGGAATAGAGGCCTGCTGGGTGTCCAATTGCCAGAGCCTGGCGTCCAGAGGGAAGCAGCACAAAAGGACCATGCAGTCAAGCATGAAGCCGGAAATATATCAATAAATTTGCGGCAGAGGAGCTTAAATACCACCTATCTTGTTGCAATACTTCTCCCAGTGCGCCACCATATTGTTGAACATCCCCATAGGCAGACAAAGGTCCAGAGTCAGGAGAAGATCCCCACACAAGGACATTCCTCAAAGAGCCAGCTTCTTGTTGCCACAATGAAGTGCCTCCCAGGACCTCCTAGTAGCCCAACAAATCCGGCTGTCTTGTGCATCAGAATTTTTGACTCTCAAGGAACTATACACCTCAAGAAAAGGCTTTAAAGGGGAAATCCAGCTGTTGAGAACTTCAAGGCCAAAATCAAGGATAAACCCCAGGATTGGCATGTCTACTGCCCTCACAGTTGCTGAATCCGCTAGAAGATCAGTCAGGTCTTGCAAAGCATCCTGCCAAGAAGACAAGTCTTCTACTGCGTAAAATCCACTGGCTGTTCTTTGAATTTGCTTCTTCAGATCCACCCAAGGACGCTTCTGCGTTTCCACAAAAAGAAACAGAGGAATGATATCCTCACCCAGGAACAGATTCCTCACAGAGAAGCCTTCCTCCCCCAGACAAACTGGGTAAACACAGATTCTTGGGTTCCCCCAAAGGCATCATATTAATCCTGGGCTGGAGTTGCAACTAACTCACGCCCATTGGTGACCTGGATTGAAGCCCAGGTAGCCTGCTTAGACAAACACTCATCATCTGGATTTTCTGAAGGACACTTCCCGGAAGCAGTTGTGTCAGTTCCCTCTGACTGCTTACTGTCTTCCTGTGTATACAATTGGAAAAGGTCTTCTAACCCAGTAAACACTGACTCCAAACAACTTTTGTGAAGTCCTCAGATCAACGCCTGTCTGGCCTTAATTGAAAGATTATAAAACACCTTACGCTCTTCCTCCAACATCTCTGCAATGTATTGTCTAGCGTCTGTCTTGCTAGTATAATCAGAGTAGTTTGACGTGTTATCTATATGCACAAGGTCTCTGGTCAAGGGAAGAATATATGGTCCAGTCTATCCAGGGGAAATGTCAAGCCTCCAGAATAATGTAATAGACTTGACCATTTTTCTTCTTGATTTATTGGGTAGACAGCCAATCACCATTCTGCTGGCTTTATTGTAGAAGCATCAACTTATTATGCTCCTTGGATATGGCTAGAAGTACATTGATGATTACTCCAAAGATTGATCCTGATCTGAGAATGGTCCACTCATTGGATCAAACCTGAAGAAACAGGCTTGATGTTCTGGGTCACAATCACAGAACGTTGAACAGCTAATAGGACAGAATTCTCAGGAATATTAATGCAAAATGGTTGACGCCAAACATTGGCACTTTATATACCTCAAATTACATGACCAATATAGAAGGTTGTTCAGCTGAATAAATGCATGCTGCAAAATCCCAGTAGACAGGGCAACTAAACTCACACTTGAATAAGCTACAAACCAGATGCTGCCAATACGCTGATGAGATAAGCTGAGACCTGGTAATCTATTGAAGTCCCATGCCAGACCGGCATGGCTGCCTAGCTCTGGGGGCTGAAACTAGTAGTCTGGGGAACAGATAGACTGGCTAGTAAGAGTTAGATACATCAGATTACAATCTGGAAAGAGGGCTTATCCACCCTATATAAGGTGCTCTCCTGATTAGAGATTGAGCAGAATATTTACCCTTGAAGATAGAGATTAAGGAATCTCTATCATCTTATCACTGCTAGCCAAAGCCTAGTAGTCAGAAGTATCCAAGTAAAGAGCATCACTGTTTACTTGCAGACCTGTGTGTTTTCTCTTACAGACTTGGAGCACCACCAGGCTGTAGTTTTACCTAAGACCCAATTGGTAGCAACAGACTGTCGCCATACAGTCCCCTATCATCACTCACATTACCATGTCCTTTAATAAACACAATTCCTCAAGACCAGAAAATCTTGACAGCACACAATAGCAAAACAACCAGCCAATCATATTAATTAGTGCACATGCACCAAAGAATTATTGGGTGACCCTTTATGTCACAACAATCACTTTATCACTTGGCTCCTGATTAGCTTTATTTTTATCATTAATGTTTTGAATTTGGATCAGTTACAACTTTATCTAAATACAATTAACCTATAATTTTATAATTCAAATTTAGCTGATCACCAAATTGTTGTTATTATTATCACAAGGGGCAGTGCAAAGCGCCAAAAATAGCTGTTTTCTGGATCTAGATACATGGTATAGTAAATATATGATTTTATCAAAATAAGCTGAACATAAAGAATAACCCCAACTATAAACAAAGAGAATTTTACAACCGGGTCTCCATACTTGCTTGCCAATGTATCTTACAATACAAAGGGGACGCTAAATGAGCCACCCCTTGATGTATCTAACAATATGAACCAATCTGATGGCAATATCAAATTGTGGGCACTTTCTCCTAATTAGGAGTGTTATCAATTCAACCTGATGATCCCTGCACAAGTTATTCCTTGGCTCTAATCCTTACATGGAACAAGCCACCATGCCACCCCCTTGTGGCCATGTGGCTTTCCCTGTATAGTATATTAATCACATTATCTACAATAAAAAATACTTTATTCTTATTATTCCTGTCCTTTCTATTGGACTGTTGTCTTCCCCAATTCAAATACTGAACCCTTATTGGTTCAGTTACAACAATAACATGAACAATTGAAATTCAAAATAAAGATAATATAAATAGAAAACGTTTGACAACAGGGGTTTTATTGGAGTAGGAATAGTGATGCCTAGTAGGCAGAATAGAGCAGGAAAAAAGACGTAGAGGCAGTGCTGGTGTGACCGTACAACAATCAATGTTAAGTATTTAGCCAAATAAATACTCCAAGATATAAAGTTGCTCTGTTTTTGCTGTTTGTTTTATGTAGATAGGTTTGACTGGAATCCTTCATATAAAGGTTCCTGAAAACTTAGTATCTATATTCAATAAAAGAACAGAAGGCAAGATTGGCCAAATCAATCTTGGAGATTAGGTGTCTCAAAAACAATTTAATTAACCAGGAATATCAATTAAAAAATACATGGGAATATAATTAATGAGGATTTAATTATATTGGTTAATTATATCAGGAATGTCATTCCTGACATTCCTGTCAACAATTGTTGTATTGGCACATGGGGAGAAATATTCCCTTCCTTGGGTTGTTTTGGGTCCCCTAAAATTAATGGGTTAGTATGTAATATCTGCTCTTGTTTACCTGTTAATTTGGCCTCAGAATGGGTTCTGTAATCAACCTTGACGTCAACGGGATTCAAACCCGGGTCTTCTTTGCTCTCAGATCCTATTTTTACTAAGAAAACAATTAGTAGTTTTGTAAAGGACAAATCATAACCTTCCAATCTGGGTTTCAGCCAATCAGAGGTTACACCAATCAAACCAGTAGATGCATTTAAACACCCTGATGACAACCAGATCTGTTTCAACCTTGTTTTTGCTTTGGATGACCCGTTAGCCTCTGCTTCTGTTGCTGGTTCTTGTTTTCCTTCCCCAGCTCTGTCTGGGGAATAGCTGGGCTCCTGGCTTACTTATGGAAGTAATGATACTTTAAAAACATTAATGATTATTGGTATTGCTGAGGTTAGGAGTATGCTTAGTAACACAAATAATCTTATTTTTAATTTTAAACTGCCCATGATCCCCAGATCCCCTCCAAATTTCCCCCATTTCAATCCCCATGAGATTTGATCTCCTTTATTTTCTCTCCAGATTATCATTTACCTTCCATACTATATAATGCTGGTAACTTTTGATCTTCCACTTGTTCAATCAATAAAGTTTACATTCACCCACTGTGGATTATTTGCCTAATTCTTTTAAACTTGACTTAAGCCTTAACATCCAAAACCATGAGATTACCCAAGACTCCTCCTGTGGAGTCTCTTGGGTATAAATGGTTGTATTGGATAATCTTGCTGCTGGCTGTGTTGGCCAGCATTTTGATGGGTTTGCGTGCAGATTCAGGCACCTCTCCAGAAGCGCAATTCCTCGACAGTTCTTGGTGCCAGGTTATACCAGGAGTATGGTATACTGCTACACCTTTATCATATAACCCCCTCTCAGAGAAGAAACCAAGGACTATCAGTCCACATCCCAGATCCCAGATCCCCAAGCCCCAAGTCTTCCATCCTTTGGCTTCTTCCTTCCTCCTGTGTTACTTGGGGGCATACTTCTTCTTGGGACAATTCAATCTGTTAATGGGCATATATTGAGTGTTTGGAGAATTATTCCATCTAGGAATGGTGTCCTTGCCTGTATGATCTTTGTTAACCAGACTAAATCCCTCTGCCATCATTCATCACCTGGGAAGATTAATTCCTAGTTGGTGGGTGCCTGAAAAATTGCCTTGACTGTGTAAAGAGGTATGTTTAAGGTTGACCATAGGTAACCCCCCCCCCCCAAACATTTGGGCTTAAAAACACCGTGGTGGTGTCTTGATTGAGGTTCAAAGCATTTTAATAGGGTTTTAAAAACACAAGAAAACCATTAAATGTAACAATAAACAAATAAAGGTAATGATGCCTAGGAATTCAGGTTTGATCAGCTGGTTCCCAGTTGGAATATTAATAGCTGAGTTTTGGGATGTGTAATCCACAGGGTTTTGGCGCCAGGAGCTGGGGAAGCTCCATGCTGAATAGGTAAATTAGGATGAATGGAGTCAGGTGACTTCTTCCCATTGTAGATTGGTTCTCATAGGTTGAGAAATATTGGTGATATTTTAGGTAAAGATCTAGGTTAGGATGACTTGAATGTCATAGACCACGTGAGATAAATCATAGGTTGATTCAGGAACCAGTGGGGTTTTCAGCCAAATATGCCCTGAATGGTATATAAACAAAAACAGCTAAATTTTAATAAAAATATATATTGTCAATTTTGATGCTTTCCCCTCAACTACCTTTTCAATTCTTATGTCTTCTTTACTATCATTTGAAAGAGCAAAATTCAGAGTGCTTTGTGTAGAAACTGCTGCTGCTAGGAAGGAAGTTCCTATCAGTTCACTCAAGGAGGCTTGGGCAAGTCTGGAGGTCTCTAAGATTGCACCTGAAGAATCTTTGATAGAAGTAAAAGCGGCTTTTGAAGAACTATACTCCAACTATTTTTCCATAGAAGGAACCCTAGCACAAGGAAATTGAGTTTATACATGGGACTCCTGGAACTTGCTGTTAGGGTTTGATGAAATTTTGCAACAATTAAAGGACAGAGCCAATCATGAAGTTGAGGCGTTGAGAAACAGAGAGGAAAAGAGTGTCAAAATTATGGCTTGTTGAAGAGATGGCAATAAAGTGTTGTCTCACAAAATTGCCTCCTTGGAGGCAAAGCTCCTCAAAGCTTTGTCACAGGAAGGTACCAGTAACAAGAGTCAAGGGCAAGATAACGTTAAGTTTGACTGGTTAGACCTGGATCCGTGACACCCCCTTTGAGCGGTTATTTCAGTCCTCCACTGGGCAGCATCCTGGTGGTTTGTTTCACCGGGTTGGGAGCCAAACTTAGTTAGTTTAGCCCCCCTCTCTTACAGCCTCAGTGATATGTGACTTGGGGGCCTTCTTGGGCTTCTTGGCTGTCCCAATCAGATTCCCCTTATTCATTAAGTTATTAAATTCTCACGTTATTGTAGCCTGGGTAAATTGCAATTGGGTTGCAATCTGTTCCCAGGACAGACCCTGCAGGTTCAGTGCCACAATTTCCTGGAGAATTTGGGTGGTGATGATTTGC
This sequence comes from Entomophthora muscae, assembly GCA_014839935.2. NCBI lineage: Eukaryota > Fungi > Entomophthoromycota > Entomophthoromycetes > Entomophthorales > Entomophthoraceae > Entomophthora > Entomophthora muscae. The sequence goes on along the minus strand of QTSX02000007.1, from coordinate 492,928 downwards.
TGCTTGGGGTGCTGGGCCACAGGAGCTGAAGCCTGATTGGCTGAGGGGGGCAGGTTGGCTTGTGGTGGGAAGTTTTTCCAAATTAAGGTTGTCATCCTGATTGGTTGGTTGGTGGGCAGCTTGTGCTGGGGTGAGTACGTGGGCAGGGACAGAGCTAGACACTATGTGACTACTGAACAAGTCAAAGCTATATGGGTTGGGGGTCAGGTACAGGTCAGCTTCCTTGTTACCTGCCTCAAAGGCTTGGGCGTAAACAGGTGCCTCCACGTTCTGAGCCTTGCCTCCATTGAAGCTGGCTTGGCTGCTGCTGGCTTGGTTGCTAGCACTGTTGAAAATGTTGTTGCTATTGAGAACCATTGTAAAAAAACCTAGGATAAAATCACTAAAAGTAGAAATTAAAAATTTTATTATTTATTTTTATTGTAATCTTGAGTCCATATTTGGAAGGTTCTCAAAACCCTTCCATAAAAATCTGGAGCTATGAAAAGAATAAAATTCCTCTGTTTCTAAATTGGATAGCTGTTGATTGGCTATTAAATTGATAGTTTTCTATTTTAGGCTGCTCGTACTACACATCTTGTGTGACTCCATTTTGTTTTGTGTTTGTGGAATCTTGTTTCTAGATTGCTCAAGTTTTGTTTCATTTTAGTCCTTCTGTTGGTGCCTCATATGAATTCTGATTGGATTATAATATACTCCAGGATGACATCCATCCATCTCACTTGTTGTGTCAGTTTATTTTTTTTGTGATTTGAACTACACTGCTTGATGTTTGATATAATTTTGTATAATGGGCTAGTGGAATTTTGTTTTTTTTGTTTGACATTTCATTTATTAACTGGAATTTTATAAATTAATTGAATCCTGAATCTTGTGCAACTTGGATTTTGTTCAAATTTGAAATCATTTTGTTTAAATCTGATGTATTTTTGGTTGTTGCCATAGCTTTTAAAACTACTGTAACAGGAACATGATTGTGATGATCACATGGTTAGATAGTAAAGGGGGTGGATCAATCCTAATAATGAGTCAAGCACCAAAACAAGGTATCTACCGTAAGAGATCATCATCTGTTCCTGTTGCTGGATTTTGTAATTTTAGTTGACTTCCTAGTTTGGCTTTGGATTACTGGAAGGTCAGGTTGTGGGTCACAAACCCACTTAGTCAGAACCTTGTTGGCGGGTTCAGTCTGCTGTTTTGACATTAAAATGAACATTTATACAGACTATCATATGCGCTAATTATATTTCATATATATTATCCTGATGAAATCATATTTTTAAGTACTATAATAACATCTTTATTACAATTTGTCATTTTTATTACAGTAGTTTCAAAAGCTATGGCAACAAGCAAAAATACTTCAGATTTAAATGAAATTAACTCAGATGTAAACAAATTTAAAAATAAATATACTGTAAATTAATATAATTTTATAAGTTCTAATTTTGTTTACATCTGAGTTATTTTTGTTTAAATTCAAAGTATTTTTCTTTTTGCCATAGCCTTGAGAGCTACTGTATAAAAATATGCTATGCTTATAAAGGATCAACATTATAACTTTTATGACATGTATTTGACTTTGTAAAAAATCAAACTTTTATTAGTAAAAGTAAAGGAGGAACTGTGTCAGATTGAAATGTTGATCAATCTTGTGCAACTAGTAATTTCCTCAGTGAATTTGTTTCTCTGGTCAACAGTGGCCACTGTCAACATAGCGCAGTTGCCCCCACTGGTCTGATTGTTATATTGCTCATCAATCACATAAACTTATTTTAAATAGCAAAAAATACTGTAAAAAAAGCAACAAAAATTGCCAAAAAAGTTTAAGTCTCTGTAATATGAATTCTTTGTAACCATAAGTTGCAAGTTGGTGTTGCAACCAGCTTTCCCTCTGTCAGGGATCCACTCATTGGGAAGTCTCTCTCCAAAAGAATGAACAAGAGCTCCCAAGTTGAATTCAACTATAGAGGTCCCTACTGGAATCCCTATCATTAACATGTGAAAGAGGTGACCAAATAATTGGAATCTTCCCAGGAAGGGAGTAAAGTGGTTTAAGAGATAATAGACTCTAGTATACCCTAATATCAACCAGGGGGCCTTGGGGTGGATAATGGGAGGGAATTGTGCTGTTCTATGTATGGGGCATAGTGGCGGTGTGGTTCAAAACAATACCAAATTAAATCTTCTGATGTATCAGTGGGGGTTGGTTCAGGAGTTTTGAAGTTCACATTGGCTTGCCCATAACCAATTAACACACAAAAATCCCATACAAGGAAAATGAGCTCCATGCTGTTTGGAGTGTGGAGCCTTTTTAAAATCTACTAATCAAGTTTTTAGGAGTTTGTTGAAAATATAGATTTATTGGCTAAGATAGGAATAAAGAAATTGTTGGAGCAATTTGGAAAGGGGAAATTCCTCAGTTTAAATGCTGAAGTCAAGTGGAGGAGGGAACATATTGGTTACCAGGTGATCCTGCAATGTTAGATTGGAAAGTATTGCTTTGCAGGTCTTCAGTCTGCAATGCAAGAAGAAGAAGTAATTTGGGTTATTGCATTTCAGTGTACTTATGCACTATGATGGGGATAGTATTTTGGGTCTGGATGAGCATTATTTCTTTATCTTGGTAGTTTGACGTCCAGTGATTGGCTAGTAGGGTCCCCTGAATAGTTGTGATTGGTTGTTGTGCATTTAATTTTGGATTTATTGGTTGCTTTTGAAGTTTTGGAGCTTATTTTATATACACTTTTGTTGTTGCTGTTGCTTTCTTCATCAGCAGGTTGAACATTTTACTTTTAAACTAGGATTTATGTTATCAACTAGGATTGAGTTCTTGCTTTCAAAAGTGTTTTTGTTAATCAGTCTTGTACGCGGATTTAAATTGATTAAATGAATTGATTATGTATTCTGATTTATTCCCAATTTTGCATTTAAAAATGTAATTTTGGGATCACCTTGTGTATCACTAGCCTTAGTGTTAGATGGGTTATTTGTGAAAGAGAAGGAATCCCTTACACTAGCCTCCCATAAGGCCTTTCCCCTCCCCTTTTCTTGGTGATAGTAGTCTAATAGGTCCCAGAAGTTTTTCAAATTGTCAATGGGTTCCCAGGTGTTTGATTCCATACCATAATCTACCCATTTGATCAGGTAGTGGGGTTTGTTACAAATTATCTTGTCATCAATGATTTCTTCCACCTCCCATTCAGGAAGATGATTCATTACCAGAGGTGGGGGGTTCCATTTGGACTGAGAGAGATCCTCTGGTAATCCGTGGTAGGGACTGAGAAGGCTGACATGGAAGACGTCATGAGCTGTGGATCTCTCTGGCAGACAGACTTGATAGGTAAGAGGGTAAATATTTTGTATTACTTCCAAGGGACCTTTCTTCTTGGGGCCTAATTTTTGATATGGCAATTTGATGTGTAGGTTGCAAGTGCTGCAACTGAACCAATGAGGATTCAGTATTTGGATTTGGGGAAGACAAAAGTCCAATAGAAAGGACAGAATAATAAGAATAAGGTATTACTTATTGTAGAATATTGTGATTAATATACCATATGGGGAAAGCCACAAGGCCACAAGGGGGTGGCATAGTGAGAAGTTCCATGTAAGGTTTGAAGCCAAGGAATAACTTGTGTGGGGATCAGCAGGTCAAATTGGTAGCGCGCTTAATTAGGATGAAGTGCCCGCCATTTGACATTGCCACGAGATTGGTTCATGTTGTTAGATATGTCAGGGGGTGACTCATTGAGCGCCCCCTGTGTATCATAAGATACGTTAGCAGGCGAGTCTAGAAACTTGGTTACAACACCCCCCTTGCCCCTGTTTGTTGTCAGACACCAGGATTGGAGTCTGTGGAGGATCTAGGAAGATCCGCACAAACAACCTTTGTGTGGAAATGGCGCAGCAGGGGTGCAAGCAATTGTGGTGAAGCTTCTTGGTATTCCCTTGGGCATCTTTGAGTTGGTAGGTATGATTGTCATAGACAGCAGCTATCTTGAAGGGCCCTAGGTGGTTGGGCTCCAACTTGGCAGAATTGGGGTTGAAGGTGTAGACAGGATCACCTACAGCGTACCTGGCTTTGAGGTGCTTTGTCCCTCCTTCAATTTGCCTGTGTTCAATCTCCTGGGCTTTGGCACTCCATTAGTCTAGGGATGGGGTTGTCACTAGGGGAGATTTTTCAGGAACTCTGGACCGTAGCTTTCCCTGTTCAACCCCTGTCAGACTGTCAGGCGTCCCAAAGGCCAGGGTGCTGGGGCTGAACCCTGTGCCCCTGTTGACTCTTGCTTGTAGGATAAGTAGAGTGGTAGGCAGGTGTTCAGTCCATGCAGTGTTGGGGTGCTCTTGTGAGAGCTTGGCAATCAGTTAAACCAGTGAGCCATTTAACCTTTCTACTCACCCATTAGCTTGTGGATGGTAGGGGTTCATAACTATACGTTGGAGTGCGTTCTTGGCGCAGTATGCCTTCATGACATGTCCAACAAGTTTGGGGCTGCCATCTGTGATGAGACGTTTGGTTTGCCCAAAGCGGGCTATAATTTTCTTGCCAATAAAGCAGGTGATGGTGGTGGCAGTGTGGTTAGTTGTTGCCCAAGCTACTGGCCAGCAAGTGAAGTAGTTGATGGAAGTATAATGTACTTCTTCCCCAGTCTGTCCTTGGGGAGTGGTCCCACAATGTCAAGAGCCCACTGCTTGAAGGGTTCCATGGCCTTGATGAGCAGGACAGACTTGGGGGTGCAGGTTTGGACGTATTCTTTTCGCACAACACGCAAGTTTTGAGGAGATCCAAGATGTCTTGACGCATGCGCAGTGTTGGGAATTTGGACCAAGCAATGATGCCAATTATGACGGAGCTCACGGATTGGGATTGCTACAACCAAATCCATAAATTAGTAGTACAAAATACAACAACACTAATTATGACGGAGCTCGCAGATATGAATTGCAGCTACCAAATAACAAGAATTGGTAGTATAAGCTACATGCAAATTGGATTAGCAGTAGTCTGCTGACCTAAGCCTAATACTAGCCAATGACAAGCGCCGCCGCGGCACTTAATAAATACATAAAGCGCCGCCTAGCAATTGGATTAAGCGCCAAGGCGCCAAACTACTTTTACATCAAGCGCTGCCGCGCCAACTGAAAATTATTGCAGGCGCTGCAGCGCCGCCTGGCAAATATTACAGGCGCCACTGCGTTGCCTTACTTTTACATCAAGCGCCAAGGCGCGGGGTTTGATTCCCCATAATCTTGAATTCCCTTAATTGTCATATTAATAAGCATTAAGCTGCAGTACACTAGGAAAGCAGGAAGTGATCCTGAAGTAACTAATTTATTCCACGCCAGCAAGGATCACCTGTGCTGGGTGAAGATGAAGATATTCTATTGGTTGACAGGCAAGAAAGCGCCAAACCTAGATTAATAATTACCCAAATTAGGGGTGTTTTAGAATGTCCTAGAAGACATTGCTACCAGCCCATAGATTACCCTGGTAGTAGGTATAAGAAGAATTAATCATTTACAATAAAATCAAGCTTGGAACTGTCTTTATTTTATCCTTAATTGGTTAACCTTTATCCTAATTCTTAAGTGCTTCTGTGCAATCAGAAGCCACTGCTGGGCAATAACCATGGTTCCGTTCTATCCTGGCTCTTCTGATACAGTACTACTCATATCCTCACATATGACTGTATTCTGGCAAATGTCCTGTACCCTATAATCTCTATTAATTGTTGCGCTGTAATGCAAAAAGCGTGACACACAGCCACCAAACCTTATGTTTCATGATCTCAAAGAGATTACACCCTCTGATGTGACCCAGGGTTTAGTGGTAGTGCAATATTGTGTCACCTTGTTATGTGGTGGAAATGTAAGGCGTCTTTTCACCTGTCTTTGCCTGACAGCAGACGTTACCAGCATTGGTGGTGAACTGACTTTTGTTGTCCTTCAATCTGGAGATGGTTATCAAGTTAAGGTCTTTGTAGTGAGTTGCCTCAGGGAGGAGCTAGAGCATGGGCCAATACAGGTCCAAACCATTGTGCCCAGTGATGGACGCCACGTAGAGTTGTGAGAGAGCGTCAGCTGTGACAAGATCCTTCCTAGGCTTGTACTTAAGCGCAACTGGTCTGGGGATAGACGCTCAAACCAACCTGCTTGGCAACGTGTCAAGTGGGACTGTGTGTTGAGGTTCTGGAGTGACTTGTGGTCCATCAGAACACAGGGTGGAAAGGTGGCACCATCCAGGTAACAGCGCCACTTCATGACGCAGTGCACAATTGCCGCCATTTCTTTATCATGAATGGGATAACATTGTTCCAAGTCAATAAGCTTCCTGGACTTATATGCCACAGGGAATAAGGCGCCATTGTCAGTTTCTACCTGTAGCACACCCCCTATGGCCCTGTCAGAGGCTTCAGTCTTGAGTTTGTACTGGTGGTTTTGGTTGGGGAACTGCAGTACGGGTGCTGTTGTAAGTCTCTTCTTCAACGTCTTAAAGGCTTGACCTATGGCAGGGGTCCAATGGAAGCGCTGTTTGGTGTTGAGGAATTTGGTTAGAGGTGCAATTAGCTCTCCACAATTGGAGATGAACTTGCGCAGGTAGGCGACTATGCCTAAGAATGTCTGCACCTGGCCCACATCAGTGGGGGGCGGCATGCTAGTGATTGCCTTGATTTTGGCAGGGTTGGGCTTTATTCCTTGGGCAGAGATGGTGTGCCCAAGGAATAACAGCTCCAACTTGAGGAGCTCACATTTGGAGGGTTTAGCTTTTAGCTGGGGTTTCCAAAGGGTGTCAAGGGAAGCACAGAGGTGTTAGATAAGTGTGTGGTTTGATCTTGACTGAAGACAATAATGTTGTCAAGGTACACAACCACACATTTTCCAATCAGTTCCTCAAATGCTTTTTTCATCAACATGGCAAAGGTGAAAGGAGCGTTGGTCATTCTAAAGGTCATGAATTGACACTCAAACAACCTGTAGCGTGTGCAGAAGGCAGTTTTTGCCTCATCCCCTGGTGCAATGCGGACCTGGTTGTACCCCGCAGTGAGATCAATCTTACTAAAGACCTTTGCACCTGCGAGTGTATCAAACAGGTTGTCAATCAACAGCAGGGGGTACTTATTCTTAACAGTCACCTCATTTAAGGTGCAATAATCTGTGACCAGGCAAAGGGACCTGTCCTTCTTGGCTATGAAGAAGACAGCTGCCCCGTATGGAGAGAGTGAGGGGCAAATGAAGCCCTTGTCAAGCGTGTCACCAAGGTGCTGGCGGAGGGTCTCATCTTCTTTGGGCGTAAGAAAATACAAGGGGTATGCCTTAGGTAGCAACCCTTGGAGTTGTACAGCGTGCTGGATCTCCTGGGGAGGAGGTAGTTGTGACAGAAATCACTGGATAATATGAAGCCGTTTCTAAATGATGGGGAATTACCATCCAAATCCACATAGAATTGATGATTAACCACCAATGCGGCTTTAAATATCTTTTTGTGAAATTTCCAATTGAAATTCCAGAATTAAGTAGAACAATCAATCCTAACCAGAGTAAACCAAGATAAATGACCTGGGAAAGCATCAATGCATCTTCAGCGTAAAATTCTGGGCATTGGGAAGTGACACAATTTTCAGTTTCAAGAATGGAGGAGGAGCTACAAAATTGACTGGCATGAAATTAACATTTTTTGGCGCTAACAACAAAGTTCCAGATGCTGGGCCCCGTCTTCCTGAAATAATTCTGTTCAGAATCAGATTGTACGGGATATACCGCAACAACCCAAGCACAGGATGTATTTTTAAATTTAAAATTAGAACTTGGGATAATTGATTTTTATTGAGTAAATTTAGAAAGACTCAACTCTTAGAGTTGAAACAGGGAAAATTATTCAATATATATCATAAAAATTGACTAAGCAATACCACCTGAGTCTTGATCTCCTATTCCTTTGGTATCTTCAAGTAAGTATCTAGTCCAGGTTGCAAAGAACCCTTGCGTGACCAGTTTCTGACAACCATGCTGATTAATGAGCTTATATTGAGTGACCCACATATTACGTTAATTTATCAACGTCAGTTTACAAGGGGGAGCTGGTTTCAGCTGGCATACTGGAGCAGCTGTGACCCATTTTCAATTGACTGTTTGGTTTAAATCTGTTAACTCGGTCAATTTTGATACAGGTTTTCCAGCCTTCCGTGCCTTCTTACTTGGATGGACAATACCTGGCATTATGGAACTTACCATGACAGTAGTTGCTCAATTGTCTTACTGAACACGTCCTTTTACTCCTTGAGGAGTGCAGCAAGCGCTGGTGGGGTTGAAGTGGTCAAGGGAGGGGCCGCAGGTGGTTCTATGTGGATAAATTTGACTAAACATTGGTTGAAGTCTAGTTTCCCCCCTTGAAGTTGTATGAGCCTGTCTCTGTTATCCTAACAAACACAGTATTGTAGGGTAGCTTGCTCATTTCAATAGGATAAATCTGAAATCCCACCCCATTTCTATTGAGAGTGATGACAGAGGTATCCCAGTCAACATAGGGATATTTGTGCCAAAGCCAGTTGAGGCCAGCAATTACGTTGTGGCTGAGCCCTGCCATTTTTTTTAAAAAAACCTTTTTATAGTGGCTGATCCCTGCCATGATTGGCCCATAGAGCTTAACCTGGATGTTCCCCATTCTCATGGAGAAGGGTACCGTCTCATGGGTAATTTGCAACTCTACGAGAGTCAGCAAAGCCTAGTCCACCATAGTGTGTTGGCCCCAGTATCTACCAATAGTTTGTGGGTATTCCCACAAAAACGGAAGGGATAGGCTAAATGGGTGACTTTATTTGAAGATTGGCTTGCTTGAAGTACGGGGTTGTCACTATGAACCTGGAAGACATCAAGGGTTTTGACCTTGTGTACATTGTAGTTGCAGGGTTTCTTTGCAAGCAGGGATTGAGAGGAAGGGTCAAGTGGGTTTGTAGAACCTCACGTACCTACAACCCCCAGGATTTTCTCTGGTACTCAATTTGTGCTAGCTGGAGTTCCCCCTTGCAGGGGTGTTTGATTTCATTCTCCTGCTGGTGGGGCTGGCAGCGGCCTACTTGGTTGTGGCCACTGCCAGGTGTTGCACAAGGTTGAGGTGGAGTGTTACTAGTACAGTGAAAGCCCGTCAAAGCCTGATTGTTGGCCTTCACAATGGCCTTGTAGCAGTCATTGATGGAGGTGCAACAACCCACGGGAACCCACTTACAGATATGGGGCTTGAGCCCATTGACTATTAGGGTCAGAAGCATGGCTTTCTGTTGGTTATGGCTTTGGGGGCAGTGGCAAGAGCTTGCTGCCAGGCGGCAAGGTACTTGGGAACAGACTCAGTCTGTTTAATTGCTAAAAGAGGAGTTCCAATCACAATAGGCAAGAAGTTTTTGCTGTAGTGGGATCTCACGGTGTCCTGGAATGCCGCCCTGGTGACTTCAATTTCCTGACTGGCCCAGTAGGTAAACCATACAGCGGCGGGCCTTGTGTCAGGAATGACAATTTGGATGCTCCTAAATCTCAAAATACAGAACCAGAGTCAAACCCTGGACAAAACCCTTTGCAGACTGCCAGGCTCATAGTTGCTATCAGCTTGCCAGGACCCAAACCCTTAGCTGTCCTGCAGGATTCTGCAAGCAAACCTCCAGTGCAAGATGCTGAGAATTCCCCCGAGGTGCCAACGCCTGACACCGGCGGTTTGCCCAGTGAAATAGACAATCTCCCCCTGGGAATTATTCCAAACTCTCCCAAAGTCCCGAGGAAGGCACTGAACCCAAAGAGGCACCCAACATTTGAATCAATAAACAGAAGGATTTGAAGACTTCTCACCCCGAAGCGGCCAGTGGCAGACCGCCAGTGCCAAGCGCCACACTGCCATCTGAGACACCCAATGCCAACCTGCCCAAGTCCAGAAAACCCAACCAAGAAGTGAAGCCTGGCAGTGAGGGATAAATACCTGCCAGGCCAAGACCAAAACCCCATCTTCATTTTTAAATAAAGGTTATGAGATATTGGTTTCCCCAATTCTTGCTGTATTTTATCTTTGTAATCTGCCAGTTCACTCAAAGATCATCTGGTCCACCCACCAATCTGCCAGCTATGTACCACCTGCCAGGTGCCCCCTTTGGTCCCGTCCGCTTCATGGAGTATCCCCTAAAGCCAGATTACAGAGACTATACCAACAACATACTATCCTGGGATCCCTTGGCCGGAATCACTGAGAGAACCAGATACAACCAAGAAGGCCCTTGGTACATTACCAAACCCAGCCTGTTCAGAGATAAATACAACTTCCTCCCTGCCTACCAAATAGACATGGAGCCACCTGTCATCCCCAAGCCAATGCCTGCCTCTGCCGCCGAACTCCCACTGGACCATATCAACAAGCTTTTTGGAATTGTATATATAACTCTCACTGGAGTAATAGATACTATTGTTCCTGCCGCCGGTCCATGGTTGTGGTTGGGAAAGTCAATGTACTACCCCATTAAGTTAGCACCAATCCTTTGGTGGGCCCTGCCCACCCAGTCCGCAACCTGCCAGTTCCCAGACGCTAGCAAGCCGGCCAGTCAGGGTTAGTTCCCTGACACCTTGTGAGGCGCCCAGACGCAGTGGCAACCCAAATGAGTTCAGAAACCTGGTAGATACAAAGGCGGGTCTCAGTGGATTGAAGACCACTGACAATGTTGGCTCCTTTGACTCCACCTGTAAAGGATTCCAGCTGGAGATTGAGCATACATTGTGAAAGGTCTGACTAGGGAGGGTTGACGCTGGCATCACGCTGCCCAAGACAGAGCCAATCATACACACTTGTACGGACTAGCTGGTCTTGGTAAATAACATACCCATTGGGGATGTCCCCCTTGAGGATTGAGAGGAAAGTTTCTTGATGGGGAGTAGCCATACGGCCTGTACTCTGTCCTTTCTTAGGGGGATTTTTGTTTTAGGTAGGTTGTGAACCTACTGCTGCTACCACTGTTGCAACTGAACCAATGAGATTCAATATTTGAGTTGGGGAAGACAACAGTCCAATAGAAAAGACAAGAACTAATAGAATAAGGTATTGTTTATTGTATAATATTGCAATTAAGATACCATATGGGGAAAGCCACAAGGCTACAATGGGGTGGCATAGTGGCATGTTCCATCTAAGGTTTGAAGCCAAGGAATAACTTGTGCGGGGATCAGCAGATCAAATTGATAGCGCTCCTAATTAGGAGAAAGTGTCTGCAATTTGATATTGCCATCAGATTGGTTCATGTTGTTAGATACGTCAAGGGGCGGCTCATTTAGCGCCCCTGTGTATTGTAAGATACATTAGCAGAAAAGTATGGAAACTTAGTTGCAGCATTAGGAACATCATTCTTCTTACCTGGGGTGTATTCAATTTGGAACTCATATGTCATTAGGTCAATAGCCCACTAAGCCAAGCAGGGAAAAGCCTTGTGTTTCTTTGTGAAGTATAGAAGGTTTTTATGGTCAGTGCAAATATGGACTGGGCATTTACTTCCCTGTAGGTATATTCTCCAGTGGTTCAAGGCGTGTACTATGACATATAATTCTTTTTTGTAGACATGGCAATTGTGCTCCCTGTCCAGGAGCTTGCAGGAGTAGAACGCAACAGCTTGAAGTTCTCCATCCTCCCCAAGCTGGAGCAGCACCACTCCCAGCGCAAAGTTGGAGGCATCTGTGTCCAAAAAAATTGACGCTCTGGGTCAGGGCATAGGAGGACAGGGGCAGAAGAGAAGGCGTGTTTCAAGGCATCAAAGGCAGACTGGGCTTTAGGATTCCATGTGAAGGTTACTTTGTCTGAGGTGAGTTGTGTGAGAGGTAAGGCAATAGCTGAGAAATCTTTGATGAATTTACGACAGAAATTAGCTAGTCCCAGAAACCCACAAAGCTTGGTGCAGGAGGTAGGGACAGGCCAATCTTCCACGGCTTGGACCTTGGATGGGGCAACTGCAAAGCCTCCTTCTAAGATGTTGTAGCCAAGGAACTCAATTTATTTCTTATAGAATTCACATTTTTCCAGTTTACAGAACAAGCAAGCTTTGATTAAGGCCTGATGGACTTCTCAAAGATGGATGAGGTGAGATTCATGGTCCTTAGAGTAGATGAGGATATTGTCCAGGTATACCACTGCACAAGTATCCAGAAAAGGGAAGATGACTTCATTCATAAGCCCCTGGAAGGCTGCCAGGGCGTTACTTAGACCAAAAGGCTTTACAAGGTATTCATATAGCCCAAACAGGGTTCTTACAGCAGTCTTCCATTTGTGGCCTTCAGCTATGCAAATTTAGTGGTAGACGTTGCAAAGATCAAGTTTCAAGAAGACTTTTTCCCCAGTTAGTCAATCAGTGAGGGTCTCAGCAGAGGGAATAGAATTTTGGTTCTTAATTGTGATGTTGTTGAGATTTGAGTAGTTCACCACTGGTCTTAGGGATCCATCTTATTGTCTGACAAAGAACATTGGAGAGGAGCAGGGGGAGTTTAGGAGCACATGAACCCCTTTGCTACATTTTCATCTAGGTATGTTTTTATTGCTAGACTCTGGGTGCAGTTGACTGGATAAAGCTTACCCAAGTGGGTACTGACTCTGGTACCAAATCAATGTGTAAGTCTGACTCTTGGCAACTGGGTAGTTGGGAACAGGAGAATTTGCTAAAGGCTTTTGCTAGGTCCTTTTGAAATCCCTGGCTTTTTGACTTGACAATTCAGCCATCAATCTATTGATTGGAATTTTGAAACATATTCAGAATAAGTTGATGTTTGGCTCAGACGCTGATGCACCAGCCAAATTTGGTGGCACTAAGGCCAAGCCGCTCCAAGAATTAAGAATGATCTTCCCTGACCCAAAATCAATGGACCAGTCCGCCTAAATCCAATCTGAATCAAGTATCCACCTTTGATCAATCCAGCAATGCGGCGGCACAACCCTAAAATATCCAAGTGCTCCATTGGAGCTAAAAACTTGGCTGATAATGCATTTTCAGGTGCTCATCCCAATTATCATAATCACAATAGTGGTTAGTCTATGGTTTAACCCAGTTCTGCCTACATTGGCTGGGGTTGAACCCCAAAAAATTCTTTTATATATTTTTCATATGTTATTTTATTATACTCTGTGATGGAGTAGATCCCATCCATAGTAAATGGGATGGATGGGCTGGGTTTCAGGAAGAAAGCCACAATAGCAGCTTGACATTACAGCTGGTATCACGCTTGCCTTAGGATAAGGTCAGGAGCAGAAATCATGTAATAACAATAACTCTGTGACCAAGCATTGGGCAAGATGGCTTTTGGGATAACACTATTCAGTAAACCCCCAATACTTAGGCCAGTCTGGCCCTAGGATTCTTGGGACAACTGCCCATAAGATAAAAATCCTATAAAAGGATATGTTTCTAACAATAATAAAGATTCAACTCTTGCTCTCTTCAATTATTGCTTCCTTAATTTTTATCTGCGTTTATAGATAGTAAGACTGTGTTTTGGTCTGCCTAGATAAGAAAAAGGTATTTTGAAGTCAGTAACTGTGTATTAACTTCCTTAGTCTTCAAACAAGGAACCAATACTTTATTCCCTACAAGCAAACCAACCAAATCTCCTCTTACTAAAGGCAATATTTGGTGCTCACTACAGGTTGTACAAATCAATACATGTACCCCTCCTTCAAACAGCAAAAATGTCCCAAGAGCCTATGGATACCACACTGCCCCCCAAGCCCATTTTCTGTACCTCCAGTTCCTTTTCCAATGTGGCTGCCCCAGTGGAATCTATGACTCCTTCTGTTGATGGTATTACTATTAGCAATCACGCTATGGTACTTTACCAAGCTCCATTAACTCTACCCTATGACAGAGTGGCACAGGTCTCTCAGTCCCTCTTATATGGCTACCAAGCCAGTCCAACTGGCAACGTGGACTCAGCCTGCTCTCTGTTTTATTGAGCCCATAATCAAGGTGACCTCTTCCTGGAATACAAACGCCTCAGAGCAATCACTACGGCAACATTTATGAGCTAAATTCTGGACCTTACATATATCAAAGAATACATTGCAAAATTTCTTTTGCCCACAACTCTTACTTCCCAAATTTTTATCTCTCAGCAACAGATTTCATTGCAAGACCTTGCTATACATGCAGAGAATGCATCAAATAATTACACCAAACTGCTCTTCCAATTAGAGATCTCTTTCACTGAAGCCCACGAGTTTATTATGGCTAACCAACGTCATTCAGGTTAGACTCAGTCCAGACTGTAAAACCTGACTTGGGAATTGAATGAAAACCTTCCTGGAATCATTGAAACCAACCTTTGGGACCATGGCCTGACCACTGAATGGATTGAAGCAGTAAACTGTTGCTGTCACCAGTTCAAAGAGTCCACGGCCGCATCTTTCACTCCTGTAATTGGTCCAACTTTGCACAAAATAACAGAAATACAAGACAAAGTGGAAATGCTACAAACTGCTGTTATTCACGTCACCACTTTGACCATGTTTAATGGTCAAAAAATCCACATTACTGCCCTTCAGACTGATGTTGATGACATCATGAATTCTAAAAACAAATTGTTTGGTCAAATTGCTGAGTTACAGATTCAAGTGGATTTACAACAACAAAAGATCAATGATTACCAGTCTGCTCTTGAAATAGCCCAAGAGGAAATTTGGAAATTTCATCAATACAAGGCTAATTGAGCCAGATGGGAAAGCTCCATCATGGATTGCCTCCAAAGCCTGGAGGACAAGCCAAGCCATATGAACTATAACCCTCCTGAGATATTTCAAAGTGAACTGGGCTACAAATCCACTTCTACCAGTACACCCATAGCAGGAAAGTGTACCATCCCAAATACCATGATGACAATGCCCTCCAATCCAAGTGCTAGCAGACAAGCTCCTCCTCAAAACGCACAGTGTAGTAATTTGCCTTCCCATACTTCCTCACAAACACCACCTCTTCAGAGTGCTGGCAATAGATTCAAAGTTGGTTTACTTCCAAAGTTTGATTGTCAAGGGAATGTGCACACCTTTTTGAGACTATACAAGATGGCAACAGTAGGAGCGCCAGACACCAAAAAGGCATACCTAATTATTAATTTACTTGACCCTATGAGTAGAGTTATAATAATGCCAAGTCTTTCTGCTGGCAATATTACCTACCAAGACGCCATAAGTGCCATTCTGGGAGAATTTGAGAGTAATGTTTGCATTATAGAACACAAGGATCTCTTTTCTGATATTGAGTTCAAGACCAATGAGACACTTTCTGAGTTTGCCAACCAATTTTATCACAAAGCCCAAGTCCTCCTAGGAGCTGGTGCAATGGTGGAACACAATGCCAAGTTAGCAATGAAGAATGCTGTAAACCCTTATCAAGAACTTTATTGGGCAATAACCTCTTTCTGGGTCAAGAGTTTACCATGGTGAAAATGCTGGACTATCTCTGCCATTTAAAAGTAACCCACAATGCACCCAATAAAGAAAAGCCCAGATATAACCGCCCTGCCAACACTAGCGCATCAGCAGCTGGAAGTACTTAGACACGTCAAACTCAGGAGAGACAAATTTCTCTCACAGATATCACTTGCTACTGCTGTCAAAATAAGGGTCATTACGCCACAAAATGCCCTAATGGATGGAAGGTACATGTGGTCTACGTCCCCGCCAAAGAGCAGGGAAAAGACCAAGCTCAGTAGAAGAGGGATATTCTACTGAGCTCAAAATTAACATCCCTCCTGATAAACCAGTTATGCTAGTCTCCCCGCCAGTAATCTGCAACAATGTTGAAATTGCCGTGCCGGCCAACCCTAGTCCGCCTTGCCTTGAGAAAACTGAAATGATCACTACTGAGTTATTTTTCAAGGATGAGCCCATTGATCCTCCTCATCAAGTTGTTTCAAATGATGTTTGCATTGTCTTAACCCAAAGTCAAAAGGCGTCCTTGGAAGAAGAGGGAGAGGCCATAATAGCCCGGCCATACACACAGCAAATTATGGAGATGAATTCAGGTGAACCTCTCTGATCTGAAGATACCCCCATTTGGAGAATGCCAGTATTGCGCTGCCTTTCAAAGAAATGGCAAGTCACTACCCCGGTGTTATTGATTCTTTGATGCAGTTTTTGGAAGCATCAAATAATCCTTCAATCCACTTAGTAAATGAAATTTCTACCTATTCTGATTGCACATATTGCAATATTTTGGTCAACAAGGTCAAGGTCCAAGCCATAATTGACAGCGGCACTCTGGTCAATATAGTGTCCACTACTTTGGTTAAACAACTGAAAATAGCTCCCAATGTAGATTATTGTAAACAATATGACAATGCGGGACTATTACCTACTGTTTCCCAAGGAATGTACAGTGTGCTGCCACTACAATTTGGATCTCTTGCAGTCTCCTCTCCTGCAATTGTATTTCCTCACAAGGATTTTGACATCCTCATAGGCACTCAATTCATGCAAAACTTTGGTGCCAAGATTGACTTTCAAGAAAATGACTTGGATATCTTAGGTCAAAAGTTACCCATATACTATACACTGGATGGTAAAATTCCTGAGACTAAAAGGTGCAACTACATAAAAATTGCGTATCAGGATGGCATCATACCAGTGCAGTTTTGCCAAAGTGGAAAGAAAATTTAAGTGCCACCTACTCAGATTGAGGAAAACAAAGGAATCCCCTTGAGAGCCTACAAGACTTATTGTTGTGAATGCCGCTATTCACAGTATTTCAATTTTGTCTTTGGTGGGCCATTTTGAGGACAAATCTCTCACTTTTGCTTTTGATACTCAAAATGAGTTAATGGCTGATTCAGGAAATACAATTTTTTGGTTTCCTGATCTTTGCGCAACTCACTTGCCCCACTAATGCTGGTGCCAAGTGATCCTACCGTCCTGGTAGTGTTTTGTGGTATTCTCAACCACTATATATTCCATTTCCTTAGTCACCAATAAAATTAAGTTCTATTCACATTTTTGTCTTTGTGTCTTCTGTACTTCTGCGCCTCTCTCTAGCCACAACTAGTAGAGATTATTCTTCCAGTGCCACAAGGTAAACACATTTTCCTTCCCTGTCATCTAACCAAGACTTAGTACAAATCTAATCCTAAGGTTAGGATTTCCTGTTGTGTGTCTGTGCTGCGCCTCAGAACACGACACTTATGAGATAAAACCACTTGGCCAGCATATTCTTGAGACTAAATTAACTCTTGAAATTCCTGAAGGGATATATGGCGAGATTGAATAGCCATACCAAAGATCTTGCCTGGAACCATCAATATGCAAGGGGATAGTCATCCCAGGTCACAAGGAAATCCAAGTGTTAGCAGCTAACCTCACTTCTAACACAGTTCATGTCAAAAAGGGACAAGTCATTGCATTTCTCCATATTTTGCCCTCCAAGGAAATTGCCAAATTTGAGAATTTTGGCAGTCTAACTGACATGGGCCTACCTGATACCAAACTGCCAGTATGCCCAGTTATTCCTTGAGAAATTCTTGTTGGATTATCTGCTTCAGAAAAAGACACTTTAATGGAGCTATTTGAGAGATACAAGTCTATCTTTGCCAAAGATGACTTTGACTTGGGCTGTGCAAGAAATGTTCAGCATCACATTGATACTGGAGACACACCGCCCATACAGATGAGACCAATAAGAAGATCCAAAGCAGCTTATGAAGTGGTTATAGACAAAGTAATAAAACTCTTGAAAACAGGCATGTTAGTACCCAGCTGCAGCCCTTGGGCATCACCAATTCTTATTGTAAAGAAGAAAGACGGCTCCAACAGAGTGGTCATTGACTATAGGAAATTAAACCTTATTACCAAGAAGGATTCATATCTCCTACCTTGTATTGATGACATTTTAGACCAACTTGGTGGTTCAAAGGTCTTTTCTGCAATGGATTTCATCAGTGGATACTGGCAGATTGATCTCCCCCCTGAAGATCAGGAAAATTGCGCTATTATAACTTCACAAGGATTATATCAACCTACTAGAATGCCACAAGGACAATGCAATACACCGGCTACTTTTCAACGGGCAATGGATTCTATACTTAGCAATCTCAAGTTATCATGTGTGTTATTTTATCTTGATGATATTAATGTCTTCTCAAAAACATTCATCCAACAACTTGAGCACTTGGAATCAGTATTCAAACGCCTTACTGACGCCAATCTGAAAATCAAGCCATGTAAATGTCAGTTCTTTAAGGAGCAGTTGGAGTATCTTGGATTTATAATAGATTCCAAAGGTCTAAGCCCTCAGAAGCCCAAGTTAGACGCCATGGTGAGGATGCCACCACTCAAGAGCATGAGAGATGTATAAGTCTTCCTTGTTAATGGTTGGATACTACCAGTGATTTATTCCAAATTTCTCTAAGATTGCCAGACCGCTCTTTCACTTACTAAAGACTGATTCTAATTTTTCTGGGTGGAGGAGTACCAGATAGCTTTCAACAAACTTAAGCAATTACTAGAAACTGCACCAGTATTGCATTATCCAGACTTTGGTAAAGAGTTTATTGTCCAAACAGATCCATCCCTTGCCGCAGTAGGAGCTGTTCTCTCACAACTTGATGAAAATGGTGATGAGCACCCGGTGGCCTATACTAGCAGAACCATGGATATTCATGAATTCAATTACACTGTTACAGAAAAGGAATGCCTTGCAGTTATTCATGCATGCAAACAATTCCGCGTTTATCTTCATGGCACACATTTCAAGGTCATAACCAATCACTCCTCCTTGCAATGGTTACACAACCTCAAAGAACCCAAAGGCTGCCTTGCCAGATGGCCCTGAAACTTCAAGCTTATGATTACAAGATTCATCATAGAGCTGGTGTGGCACATCAAAACACTGATGGACTGTCACACTTACCAATGATTAACGCTGTGCTTCAAATGGCTGACCAACTTTTTGATAAGATGCAACTCAAATATTTTAAGGACAAACTGCCCAAAGTACAGAAACACCTTGAAACTCTCAGTCAAGACTGTGTTGTAGAAGACAATAAATTGTTCAAGATTAAGGATGGCAAAAAGCTTATCTTTCCAAAGCCCTCCAAAAGAACAGACCTTATTGTTAAAGCGCATCAGGAAGTAGGCCACACTGGCCTGATGAAGACTCTGTCGCAGCTCAAGGAATCATAATTCTGGGAGTCAATGCAGTTCAACATGCACAATATCCTTGGTGCTTGCATAGAATGCCAACTCAACCAACCCCTCAATAAGAAGCTCTGCTACAACTTGGTGAAGCCAAACTTTGCTTGGCACACTGTCTCAATTGATATAGTGGGCCCTCTTCCAGCAAGCAGCCTTAATACCCAATATGTTATTATTGCAATTGATCACCTAACCAGATAGATGGAAACCAAAGCTCTCCAAGATCTTGGCGCATTGTCTACTGCCAAATTTATTTTGGAGCACATAATCTACCAGCATGGCTGTTTTCAATTTATCCTAACTGATAATATGACAAACTTCACTTCTCACAGCATTCCAAGGCTTAATGAACTCATGGCAATCAGAGGAGTATTATCAACACCCTATCATCCAGAAACTAACAGATTAGTGGAACAAGTTAACAGCACTCTGGTGCAAATAATCCAAAAGCTGGCTACCCATAAAACCTTGCAATGGTCTTCTTTCTTGGGGCAGCTTCTTTTGCCTAAAACATCTCAAAACACTCAAGTACAGGAAATTCTCCTTTTAGCCTTCTGTATGGCCGCCAGCCCACCTTGCTGCCCATTCTGTATTCCCTTGTAGATGGTAGCAGCAAGGTGGACCCCACAATGTATATGATGCAATTAGCCAATACCCTTGTAAAGTTGCAAGCCCTGGTGTATTCTAATACTGTTGTAAAGAAAATTTCAAGCAAAGACAGTGCAGATCCCGCCAGACTGGCACCCATCAAGTATAAGGTTAGCAACATTGTAGTGTACTGTGATACTCATGGGTTTGGAAGAACCCACAAGTTAACAGCATTGTGGACTGGTCCTTTCAAGATTATTGATAAGACATCCACACAGGCTTTCACAATTAAGAATACAGACACAAAGGCAATAGTCAACAGATTAAATGCTAAATACTTGAGACCACTTTGCCTGATTTAATTAAAATTCATAACTATCATATGCTTATATATTTTTAAAAAATTATGTTTATTGTGAATAAGCATGGAATATCAGGAATATTTCCCAACAGTTGTGCTACTGATCTGAATTGTCTGAAGAACTAACTTCCTCTGCCTTATTGCTCTTTTTACTCACATCAACTTCTTCCTTGCTTGTCAAGTTATTATTGCTGATATCCTTAGTCACAGTTTGAGGAATACATCTAGAAGGAACCTCTACAGAAATTATTGTGCCATGACAGGCATAATGCTGACTAGAACTGCGGGTCACACGCTTGCTTATAGCTACAGGTTGTGTCTGGCGTGGAACATATTCTTTGTCTTCTTCAACCATCTCTGCAGGAGCATCCCCTCTACGCTGATGTGAACCAATGCTTAATTTGGTATCAAGCTCACACCAAATTGTTGCCATTACCAGGATACAGCAAGCCCACATACGCTGCTTGTAATGATCCAAGGAGCTCCAACGCATGATGGGAAGTTCAATCCAAAAACGAGTATCCAAAAGATGACCCAATCCAGAGATAGGGGTATAGCACGCAGCCAGAATCAGGAAATCCACCAGAAAATCCTCCATGTTGTCATATATTGGGGGAATTCTACTTTTGCTATGAAAAGCTGACAGCAAGCCTCATCAAGACAGCAATTCATGTCAGAAAGAATAAAGCAAGGAACACTATCCTTAGGAAACATTACATGAGCTCCCAGTAATGCCATTTGGGCCACTGCAACACCATAATCACCAAGGTGAAGATTTGAACTTACATGGCCAAACATCATACTGACCCGACGTTCTCAATTATCCTGAGAACTTACCTGCAAGGTACGCTCAAATCAGGGATGGTGAAAACTTCCACACTCCAGCTCATAATCACCAACTTGCAGAATCAAAAGACAACAAATTTCTCCAGGACATCAGTAATAAAATTGGCTGAGACCATTGCAGCTGTCACGGTAGGTTCCATAATGCAGGGTATTGCCCGTCCAAGTAAGAAGGCTTGGAAGGCCGGAAAACCTGTATCAAAATTGACCAAGTTAACAGATTTAAACCAAACAGTCAATCAAAAATGGGTCACGGCTGCTCCAGTCTGCCAGCTGAAACCAGCTCCCCCTTTCAAACTGATGTTGATAAATTAACGTAATATGAGGGTCACCCAATATGAGCTTGTTAATCAGCATGGTTGTCAGAAACTGGTCACGCAAGGGTTCTTTGCAACCTGGACTAGATACTTACTTGACAATGTGAAAGGAATAGGAGGTCAAGACTCAGGTGGTATTGCTTAGTCATTTTTTCTGATATATATTGAATAATTTTCCCTGTTTCAACTCTAAGAGTTGAGTCCTTCTAAATTTACTTAATAAAAATCAATTATCCCAAGTTCTAATTTTAAATTTTAAAAATGCATCCTGTGATTGGGTTGTTGCAGTATATTATGTACAATCTGATTCTGAACCAAATCATTTCAGGAATATGGGGCCCTTCAGCTGGAACTTTATCGTTGGTGCCGCCAAATGTCAATTTCATGCCAGCCAATTTTGTAGCTCCTCCCCCATTCTTGAAACTGAAAATTGTGTCACTTCCCAATTCCCATAATTTTACGCTGAAGATGCATTGATGCTTTCCCAGATCATTTATCTTGGATTACTTTGGTTAGGACTAATTGTTCTACTTAATCCTGGAGTTACAATTGAAAATTTCACAAAAAAAATATCTGAAGCCACGTTGGTGGTTAATCATCAATTCTATATGGATTTGGGTGGTAATTTCCCATCACTTAGAAACTGCTTCATACTATCCAGTGATTTCTGTCATAGTGGCATCTAACTCACTAACTGTGTAGTTGGATAGACAAGCATAGTCATAACCGTGGCAATAAGTAGAGCCTTTTCTTAAGCAAGTTGGTACATTGCTCTCTTGATGCAATTTCAAAACTTGAAAGAATAACTCCTGCAGGATACCTGGCATGTTTTGAAAAGACTGTGCCGGTACAGCCAATTTCTCAAAATTAGACTGGCACCGCAAATCAACACCAGAAGCCAAAACGTCAGATGAGACCTTGAAGAAAGACTGACTGGAGTTCTCTGGTTTTTGAACACATTCATGTGTTCATCTAGTTTGAGACCCAGACCCTCTATATAAGACTGACCTGCCGCAGTGTCAATATCTAAGGACTCCACTGTACCAACTGATGCAGCGTCAAACGTAGGGGCAACAGATATCTTAGACATGGTGTCAAGGGTCTGGATGTACAAGTATTCCGGCTATTGCCATCACACCTAACATCCAGTCATTGCCCAATTTGTTGCCTTTCCAATATATCATTTGACATACCGGAAATGGCAACAAACCAATATCACATGACTGACCAGGTATCCAACGACTCAAACCCATCTAGCACATGACCAGCCCCAGGGTTTGGTCCAACTAATATCCCCGCCACAGCTAAATCTATATAAGTCTAAAGTATCATCCAATAAAATATACTTATTCTCCTCCTACTTTTATATTCAAAGCTTCCCAAAAGGCGCTCCTTATCAATGGTTTCCTCTTGCTCACCAAAATATTGAGTGATTATTTTTTGACAGGTAGAGGACTTCTGTGCCAAGTATCTCCTTAGCTGAACGTCATCCAAGGTCTTCATGTACTCTTTTTTGAGCGCTCTGGCATCTGAAGTGTTGCTTTTGGTATTGCTGATAACACCGTGGTTGTCAGCCATTTTTCTTCTTTCTGTACTGTCAAGTCAGGTGGGGGGAAATGTGAAATCACTGGCTTTTTGACATGCCAATTCAGCCATCAATCTATTGATTGGAATTTTGAAACATATTCAGAATAAATTGATGTTTGGCTCAGATGCTGATGCACCAGCCAAATTTGGTGGCAATAAGGCCAAGCCGCTCCAAGAATTAAGAATGATCTTCCCTGACCCAAAATCAATGGACCGGTCCACCTAAATTTGATCTGAATCAAGTATCCACCTTTGATCAATCCAGCGGTGCGGCGGCACAACCCTAAAATATCTAAGTGCTCTATTGGAGCTGAAAACTTGGCTGATAATGCATTTTCAGGTGCTCATCCCAATTATCATAACCACAATAGTGGTTAGTCTATGGCTTAACCCAGTTCTGCCTACATTGGCTGGGGTTGAACCCCAAAAACTCTTTGATATATTTTACATGTGTTATTTTATTATACTCTGAAATGGAGTAGATCCCACCCATAGGACATGGGATGGATGGACTGGTTTTCAGGAAGAAAACCACAATAGCAGCTTGACATCACGCTTGCCTTAGGATAAGGTCAGGAGCAGAAATCATGCAATAACTCTGTGATGGAGCATTGGGCAAGATGCCTTTTGGGATAACACTATTTAGTAAACCCCCAATACTTAAGCCGGTCCGGCCCTAGGATTCTTGGGACAACTGCCCATGAGATAAAAATCCTATAAAAGGATATGTTTCTAACAATAATTAAGATTCAACTCTTGCTCTCTTTGATTATTTCTTCCTTAAGGTTTATCTGTGTTTATAGATATTAAGACTGTGTTTTGGTCTCCCTAGATAAGAAAAAGATATTTTGAAGTCAGTAACTGTGTATTGACGTCCTTAGTCTTCAAACAAGGAACCAATACTTTATTCCCTGCAAGCAAACCAACCAAATCTCCTCTTACTAAAGACAAGAATCCTGAAGCTCGGGAGGAATCTGGGGTTTGGATATTTCTTTCAAGGCGGCAAGGACATTGATGTATTCTGGGGTCAAAATCCCTCTCATGCCTAGTTTAGTCAAAGGGGATATAAGAGATGACCCCTTCTTTCTGAGTGGAGAGTGTCATTGTGTCCAGATTTAGTATAGCCTTTGCAGTTTTGGCCCAAGGGAAGCCCAGAATCAGTGGAAAGGCCAAATTTGACAAGGAGGATACCATGATGTTGAATCAGTTCCTCCCTACCTTGACTCCTAGGATCCCCTCAATTCTAGTTACTTGGGCACATGACTTATTGGCTAGGGTTACCCATGCAGAAGGTCCTTGCTGATGGCCCAATTGTTGGGCCAGGGAGCTACTTATGAAGTTTCCCATGGCGCCCGTTTTTATTAGGGCTTTCACTTCCTGAGAGTTTTTAGAAGAACCTAACTGAACTGGTGATAGGGAATAAGATTGAACAGGTTCTTTATTTGAAGAACTATCTAAAAGAGTGGTAGGAGATTGTACCTTGGCCAAGGCTTGGCAGTCCTTGGCTGAATGTCCAGCTTTCCCACAATACATACAGAGTCCAAGTTGTGTTTGGCGTTGTTTCTCCTCTGTTGAGAGTTGATAACCCCCACCCTCCTTGGGGATTAGTCCTTTGGGAACATCTCCCTGGTCCTTTGAGGGGAGGGTTTTGTTTTCCTTAATAATGACTGCAGGGGAGGGGACAGGGTTCTGAGGCTTGGCCCAAGATGGGAGCTGCTTCACCTTGGCAGACTGCTTGATCACTTCCTTGACCATGGCGTCAAAGTTGGTTGGCAACTCATGATGGGCAAGGAAGTTCTTTAGTTTGAAGGAGAGTTTTTTACAGAACAGGTAGCAGGATTCATTGTTACTCATCCCAATGGCTTTCTTGAGGCAAGTAACTCTTTGGAATAATATTGAGCTGACATTCTTCCTTGGTAGAGGGCAGAGATTTGGTCTCTCAGCTGGTCTGGGTTTGGAGCGGGAGATACCGTAGCTAGGAGGGCGTCACAGAACTGGCCGTAGTTGTTGAGGAGATCCTCTCCTTGTAGATTTGCCTTGGCGTACCAAAGACAGGACTTACTGGTAAGCTTTTCTGCCACATGATGTACTTTCTGCGCATCAGTGGCAATTCTTTTGGGTGAGGTTTCAAACAGGGACTTGAGGAAGGCCAGGAGCATCAGGATCTTGTTTCCCTTTTTATTGCCTGGGGCGACAGTGGATAGTGTGTTCAGGACCACTTTTTGGACCTGGCTGTTGGTTCTGAGGTGGAAGGTTTTTGAAAAAGGGACAGAATCTTGTATATGGTGAAGCTTACGGTGAAGGTGAGAATTACCAGGGCCAGGCATTTGATGAGGACAACGTAGAAGATAAATTCATAGGTAAAATGCTGACCTGGACCACCCATAAGATGGTTCAGTAGGGGCTCCAACAAACTGTCAGTGATCCACTCATTGGGAAGTCTCTCTCCAATAGAATGAAGGAGAGCTTCCAAGTTGAATTTGACTAGAGTAGTCCCTGCTGGAATCCCTATCATTAACATGTGCAAGAGGTGACCAAATAAGCGGAATCTTCCCAGGATGAGAGTGAAGTGGTTTAAGAGATAATAGATGCTGATATATCACAATATCAACCAGGGGGCCTTGAGGTGGATAATGGGAGGGAATTGTGCTGTTCTATGTATAGGGCATGGCGGCGGTGTGGTCCAAAATAATACCAAATTGAATCTTCTGATTTATTGGTGGGGATTAGTTCAGGAGTTTCAAAGCTCACATTGGCTTGCCCATAACCGATTAACACACAAAAAGCCCATACAAGAAAAATGAGCTCCATGCTGTTTGGAGTGTGGAGCCTTTTTAAAATCTACTAATCAAGCTTTTAGGAGTTTGTTGAAAATATAGATTTATTGGCTAAGATAGGAATAAAGAAATTGTTGGAGCAATTTGGAAAGGGGAAATTCCTCAGTTTAAATGCTGAAGTCAAGTGGAGGAGGGAACCTAGTGGTTACCAGGTGATCCTGCAATGTTAGATTGGAAAGTATTGCTTTGCAGGTCTTCAGTCTGCAATGCAAGAAGAAGAAGTAATTTGGGTTATTGCATTGCAGTGTACTTCTGCACTATGGTGGGGATAGTATTTTGGGTCTGGATGAGTATTATTTCTTTGGCTTGGTAGTTTGGCGTCCAGTGATTGGCTAGGAGAGTCCCCTGAATAGTTGTGATTGGTTGTTGTGTATTTAATTTGGGATTGATTGGTTGTTTTTGAAGTTTCAGAGCTTATTTTATATGCACTTTTGTTGTCACTGTTGCTTTCTTCATCTGCAGGTTGGATTTTTACTTTTAAACTAGTATTTATGTTATCAAGTAAGATTGAGCGTTTGCTTTCAATTTTGCTTTTGCTTTTGAAAGCGCATTCATTAATCAGTCTTGCATGTGGATTTAAATTTATTAAATAAATTGATTCCATATTCTGATTTATTCCCAATTTTGCATTTAAAAATGTAATTTTGGGATCAGCTTTTGTATCACTAGCCTTAGTGTTAGATGGGTTATTTGTGAAAGGGAAGGAATCCCTTACACCCTCCTTGCCGGCCAATGTATCTTACGATACACAGGGGGTGCTCAATGAGTTGCCCCTAAACATATCTAACAGTATGAATCAATCTGATGACAATATCAAATTGTGGGTACTTTCTCCTAAATAGGAGCACTACCAATTTGACTTGCTGATCCCCACATGAGTTAATCCTTGGCTTCAAACCTTACATGGAACACGCCACTGTGCCTCCCTCTGTGGCCTTGTGGCTTTCCCCATATGGTATATTAGTCACAATATTCTACAATAAAATACATCTTATTCTATTCATTCTTGTCCTTTAAATTGGACTGTTATCTTCTCTAATCAAATACTAAACTCTAATTGGTTCAGTTTCAACATTGGGTAGTTCCTAAAAATGTTCTACTCAAATAAGGCATCATCAAATTGATGCAATGCTGCAACTCTCAAATTAGATAGCTCCTGGTTGGCTGTTAAAATGGTATTGCTCTATTTTAGGATGTAGATGGCATACATCTTGAATGGCTTCATTTTAGTTTTATCTGTGAAGATTTGTTTACTCTTCTGTCGGTGCCTCATCAGCATCCCAATTGACTTATAATACATCCTATAATAATCTCGATCTATTTCGCTTGCTGCACCAAGTTTTTTGTTTGTAGTTTGGGATGTAAGCCTAATGCTTGATTCAATTCTGTAGTTAAAGTGGGGTTGTACAGTTTCTTGCTTGACCTTTTACCAGAACCGGTAAGATTAATTGCCATCTGCAACCCACCCGAGTTAGATCGTGTAGAAGTTTGAGTCCAATCCGCTTAGAGTTGAGCTGGTTTCGCTTAGCATGGCAGCTTTGAAAGAACTTTTATCGATTTTCTAAATAACTTTGTGTTTAAATTCCATGGCCAAGCCACTAGCTGCAGTTGCTCATTTTTACCTACAATACCTCCTAGGTATCAGGAAAGCATGCAGGGTGAATCCAGCAATTGCTGCGTAAGTATGTGAAATTGAGATATTAAGTACTCTAAATTCAATAAATATTTATTTACTGCTTAACTTTTGGAAATCGGTATAACCCTTGCACCTATGAAGTGAGGCTTATCTGTATAGATGATCTGGCTCCAGAATATATGGATTAAAATTCAAAGCGGAGAAACATATTGCTTAAAAATATGATAAAATTTAAAATACTTTTATATGATTGGATGATTAAACTTTATGTCGAGGATTGGATTGTCCGACGAAAAGATATATGATTCAAATCCTATATATAAATATTAGATTTAGTAAGAGATAATTGGCTTGTACACTTGAGTTTTATTTATTTTCAAGTGAAAGAATAGAACAGTCCACTCGGATGCATCACCTGATCCGATTGGCTGCTGATTGTTTCAGATCTAATAGATGGATCACCTGATCCGATTGCTGAAGATGGTTTCAGAGTTAATCTTGCTCACCATTACACCCCGTAATAAAAATGACAATGGAGTAAACAAGTAATAACAATGAAATAATTTTTATGCAATTAAGAGTATCTGGATCAATTTTCAGAAAATTCCACTCAAAATGGCACTAAACATGATAGCTCTAGATGCTGAGATATAGAGCAAAGTGCTGGAATCGAGCTCGTGTCAGATTAAAGGCCCAGAATCAATTTGATTCATCTAAATTCACTATCAATACACATTAAAAATTAAAAACAGCATATCTCTGCGAATACTAAGTCAATCAAAAAGTTCAATAGCTTATTTAAAGTTTAAAGCTACCTATCAGCTCTGCATTTATCGAATTTGATAACAAACCCAATAACAATACTCCACTTGACTATATCTCTGCTTCCAGAGCAATGCTTGGGTATGGACTAAGTAGATAACAACATTTAATAAATTTTAAATGAAATCGACTTCTATAAGTATTTTCTGAATTGAACGGATGATAAGCAGCTTTATCCTAAAGATCCAAGAGTAGATTGAGTTCAACTTTCTTTCCTTGGATTAGCAACCGCCTAGTTGCAAATGTTTAGCAGGAGTTGATCTCTTAACATGATCGATGGTCCAGTAGTTGTTTGGTTTGGCAGGGGAAACGTTTTCAATGAGGTTGCTTGGTGGATGTTTATAAGGTTAGCACATGGAAAAGTTAGTTGAATTTCGGTTTAGTTGATATTTTTATTTTAAAAATGTTTATAAACTTGGGTCTAGTTGTTTATAGGGTTGGTCTACAGGGAGTTGATTAAGGTTTGGCAACCCGATGAGGATAGTTCGGCAGGATGAGGGGATATGATTTGGAGTGATGGTTAAGGAGTTCTGTATTTACAGGGTGATTGGCGTTCTATTTGAGAAGATAGCCAATCAATTGAATCCTGGTGGATCTGGGGGCAAGAGAGCATATCGTGATCCTGCTCGGGGTAGATGCGGACAAGCTTATCGATGGAGCCAGTGAGTTGGTACAGGAGATGGGCTCCGTAAGGGTCTAGCATGGAGTCTTGTGCACCCTGCTGGACCAGGAATGGGAGTTGTAGGGGCGATAGATTTTGGGGGAGCTGGGCAGTAGATCTGAGAATCATCATGAGTGTACCTATGCGTGCGCTTTGCTGGTAGGTGAGGGAAGAGTGTGTTGTGTCTACACGTTGTCGACGTGGGGGGGAGGGTAAAGCAAGACGCGGGGTAAGGAAAGCTATCATGCGAGCAAGTGTAATGAGAGAAGAGTCGCGGAGGACAGCAGGGTTGAGTTTTACGCATGGCGAGATGAGGCTTAGGCCGGACACATCCTTGGGGTGCTCCAAACAATAGCGAATGGCCACAAGCCCTCCAAGAGAGTAGCCCATCAAATAAATAGGACCACCGTGCGTTCTTTTTACATGCTGGACGACCCCATGTAGAGCCCTGATCAGGCGCTGCATGCTGGCAGCATCGGCATGCACCCCATCCGAGCGGCCATGCCCGGGAAGGTCCATGAGGTGAACACGGAGTCCAGCAGCAGTATAGCCAGGCACAAGCTTCGCTAGACATCCGCCATAGGCAGCTATGCCATGCAGCATAATCACTTCGGCTTTGGGCGTAGAACCCTGTCGGGACCACGTCTGCAGATACACTCGCTTTCGGGATGAGGCCACTGACACCAGACCTTCCGCCCAATCATACGCGCAAGTCTTCCGCAGCATCTCCTCGTCCGGGTGATGGGGAAGCTTTCGGCGCCCAAAAGAAGGATCGGGCACTTTGCCGCCCAGCGACGAGTGTAGACCGTGAAGAAACACCTGATAAAACTCTGTCGAAAAGATATCAAACTTCATCATCCCTCAAACTTCCCTTCTTCCCACCTTTATAACTCCTCCAGCCCTGATTACGATTCAAGTTCCGTCTCCATCACTATTCTTTCCGCTAAATTCCTGGAGGCAAACAAAGCACCGCCACATGCAAATCGATTCCTTCTACAGCTATATAAATAAATTATCAATGCATAAAAGATTAATTAATCAATCTACATCCCCAGCTTATCATCAGCTGAATAAATTCCTATTCTTAAAACGATTTCGATTCCCCCCTGATCAACTTATATCATCTTCCACGTGCCATCCACAAGCTGGCAGGCCCAAGCCAACGGCCATCGCTTGCCGAACGAAACCAGCGCTTACCTAAAAGGAGAAGCCTGCCTCTCAGGTTTGATCTCTTCAAGAAGGCAATCTGCCGATCCGGCACTTCAAACTTAAGCTTCTCAAAAGATCCCCTCCGAAACCAACTGCCAAAAATTAAATTCCCTCGACGAACCTTGGAACTGCTTAGCGGGTTCTTGCTAGTACCACAGTCCCCGTAAGATCCATGCGAACCCTAGGCGTCAACCCTGCAGGAACCCGGATAAATCCCCACTATCCAATCAAACCCCACCCCGCCAAGTCTAACCAATCAGCTAAGATCCCCCAATCCCCAATAGAAAAGCTTGGCACCAATGACATCCAATAAATAAAAAAACAGGTTACATCTGAACCAAATCCAGTATAACCCCTTACATCAAGAACTAATCTACGCTTAAATAGATTGGTTGATGAGTATTGCTCCCGATGGAGTCAAAATAGCAATGATATCAGTCTACAGAATCTCTCCACACTAACTTCAACCAATACAAGGATCAGATATGGTAGCAACCTCTTTGATCGAAGATCCCCCTTT
The DNA here is from genome assembly GCA_014839935.2 of Entomophthora muscae. Classification (NCBI taxonomy): domain Eukaryota; kingdom Fungi; phylum Entomophthoromycota; class Entomophthoromycetes; order Entomophthorales; family Entomophthoraceae; genus Entomophthora; species Entomophthora muscae. Next base: position 462,367 of record QTSX02000007.1, on the reverse strand, counting down.
ATATCGAAACCATGACCACTGAGCAGATTACTGGATATCTATCGCATCGTTCAAGAACCATCTATAGTCGATGGGGCAACAGTGATGAGACCTGGCACCAATCCAGGATTGTAGTAGATACCGCCATTTCTAAAAGGATTGAGATCAGGGTTGGCAAACCACAAAGTAATCCCATCACAAAGCCATTCTATGGATCAAACTATCCTGGCTTGTCAAACCAATATGCATATATTATTCGCAATCAAGGCTGGAATAGGAGCAGCAATGTGTAATCATAACGTCACAAACCCACTTTTAAACATTTTTGATTAAGGCCACAAAACGAACTTGGTGGATCTTTTTGCAACTTCTGGAACGGGTCACTATCTTTGCCTCACTCTATTGCGTAGGCCATAAAGAATAAAAATGATGGTGGTCTTCAGATAAGAGACACATGGTTTCATCCTGCGAAAGGTGCAGGATGCAAAACCAAGTAGTTTCAGATTCCGAAGTTTAACCTTTTACACAGTTCATCAAAAGCTTTAACCATCAATATATTACAACAGTGGTCTTGATTATCCCACCGTTTACTTTAGCTAATTATGGTGTAAATCTTTTTGACTAGACTTATAAAGATACATTACAACCAAAAGAATAGCTTGCATGATTGGTCAGAACACAGAACCAGGTAAGGTTGTGCTCGGTCACATCACAATCCATACCAATTTGTCTTGTGACCCATGATGCTACTTTAATGTCCTTGCTGCCTGCTCTAGACGTCGAGTTACAATCTTTTGAAGTTCCACAGCCAACTGATACATCTAGCAGCGTGAACCGGCAAAAGGATCAGGCCCCAACTCAAGGAACAGGTCAGTTTGAAACCCCAGCATAGCTCATCATTTAGCGAACCGACTTGGACGTCAAAACACTTGTTTTAAAGCTTCATACCAGGAGAGCAAGTTAAAGTTATTTTTAGTCAAGCTACAGATGCAAGTTCTGATATGCAGGATGATTAAAAATACAATCATCCTTCTCAAAAGATGCTCCAAACCCCCAGCCTGATACCACAAGCAGAGCCTCTAGAGCTGCTAAGAAGGGTCAGGAAGGGTCTACAGGCCCTAATCGAATGGTAGACAAATATGATGCCCAAAAAGATCCCCTGTGATAACTTTAAGTTTAACTCGGTAAAAAGGTTTGATCTTTGTCACTGTCAGGCACACCCCCTGGGAACATACACCCCAGACAGGGAAGGATTGCAGAAGAGTTGATGCCTGTGACCAGAGATCCCACAGGAAGAGACACTGTTCTCATATGGAAGAGCTCCCAATTTTCCAGTAATGACCCAAAAGAGGGCTGGAGCAACCCAAGAAGAAGTACAACCCCAGATAACTCAACAGGAAAGCCAAAGCTGTCAAAACTGCAGGCTCAACCCGCCAGCAAGGTTCCAACCAAGCGGGTTTGTGACCCACAATCTGATTATCCAGTTACCCGAAGCCAGACTAGGAAGTTAACTCAAATTACCAAATCCAACAACATGAACAGATGATGATCCTTTACGGTAGATACCTTGTTTTGACGCTTGACTCATTACCAGGATCAAGCCACCCCCTTCACCATCCAAACTGTGTGATCACCAATCTTATTCCTACTATCCACTGATTCACTATGACTATATAATCACTATCTCCCAATAAAAATAATTATCTAGTTTCTAAATATTTTCCCCTTGTAACTCTGCTAAAACAGCACAGTTACAACATTGGTATCACAGGTAGGTTCTCCATCCTACTTTATCTCCCAAAATTCTTCCTTTTGCCCGCACTTGCCGCGGCCAACAAATCCTCAATAGAATCATGTCTGGCCTTCCACCTGACTGGACCCCGTACACTCCTGGTACTGCAATACACAAAGGCTTTGTCTTGTACCAGAATATGGTGATCCCCCTACCCGCTTTCAACACCATGTCTGCATAAGGGTTTTTTCAGGCTCCCTCACCTATGCCACAACTAACTGACCAAAGCGCCATGCCAGCCTACGTAGCTCAGAGACTTTAGAGCGCCGCCTTGGAACCTTTTACAGGAGCCAACAACGACAACACCGCAGCCTGGATCCAATCTGCTCAAAGCAAGCTAACTCAGATGGAATAACCATACAGATTTTGGATTGCAGAGATCTCCATTTGACTTACGCATGACGCTGGTACCTGGTGCAACAAACGGTATGAGGAGCACACCAAAAAGAACTGGGACACCTCCAAGCAGGATTTCTTGACAAGATTTGTGCTGAAAGACACTGCACTCATGATCATCCGCCAAGTAAAGAACTTGACCCAGACTGGTACTGTAAAAGAGCTCACCCGCACCTATGAGGAACTTTGTCTCCGCGCTCCCGCTGATATGGTCTTCAACAACCCAGCCACACACCTCATGTACTACAATGCCCTTAAGTCACACGTAATGGGACATGTAAACCTGGACCAAGTGACCAATTTGCAAAGCCTGTACCGTGAAGCCAAGAAAGCAGAAAAAACCTCCAATGCTCTCCACAAGGCACAAACAGGGAAGAGGAAGACCCAAGGATTCACATTCAAGTGGGTGCTCCAACAGACCACCCCCCAGAAACGGTAATAGCAATACCAACCACAAACCCTCCGGCTCAAATGGACACAGGAATGGGAGTAACGGACAATCAAATAGAACCCATTTCCGTGTGGTGACCACTCAGGACAACCAGGACAAGGGAAAAGCCCGGGGAGAGCATTAAGCGAGCCAAGCTCTCCCCAGACTACCCCCAACTCGCCCAACAATGAGTATTGCCCAGAGGACGTGGACCAATGCCCAATGGTTCAAGTACCCTCAGAAGACCCAGTGCTCTATACCATCGCCAGACACCCAAATAAATTGATGTCCTATCCTTTCCAATTATGCAGTTACACAGGATCAGCTCTCCTGGATTTGGGCGCAAATCAAACCCTAGTCAACAGCAGCTTTGTAGATAAGTTCAATATAGCCACTAATCCTTTGCGGATTAAAAACGTGGTCCTGGCTGATGAACACCACATTGCCGTGACAAAAGAAACTGCCCCCTTCTCCGTCATGCTTGAGAACCTCCACTCCACCATCCAAGATCCCATCATTGACTTCCCTAAGTTTGAAATTGTACTGGGACTAGACTGGTTACGGAAAAACAACCCCCACGTGGACTGGGTGACCTCAGTACTGATCATCAAACGTGAGGCGTCAATCACCAAATCTATCCTGACTCTGTGGATCAGCTCCTTCATGACCACATCTTTTTACACATCACTGAGGCCTTGGACAAACAGGAGAACCTCAAGGCAATTGACTGGGACTCTTGTCAATATGAGATTATCCATTTTAAGGATCACCAGGATACCACCACGCCACAGGACCGTGAAATTGTAGCTTGACATCCAGAAATCTTCAAGGAAGCTCTACCCGGGCTGCCCCCTGAGAAGCACATCCAGCATTCCATCCAACTCAAAGGAGAGGTACCTAAGGCACGACTCATCTATTGCCTTACTCTCAACGAGGACGACACCCTGTGTGCTTACCTCAAGGAAGCTTTGGAGAAAGGACTTATCCGCCCCTCACAGTCTCCTTTTGGTGCTGCAGTATTCTTTGTAGCAAAGAAGGACAGTACCCTATGCCTAGTTACAGATTACCGAGCCCTAAACAAAGTCATCATCAAAAATTGCTATCCACTATGACTCATTGACAATCTCTTTAATGCTGTGAGAGAGGGGGGCTAAACTAACTAAGTTCGGCTCTCATCCTGGCAAGACAAACCACCAGGATGCCGCCCAGTGAAGGACTGGAACAGCCGCTCAAAGAGGAGACCACAGGGAGGACGCAGGAGACAACCAAGGGAAATAGGCATTCAGTGCCATCAATGTCAATCCGGTGAGCAGCCAGGGGGTACGAGTGGGGGTGGATGGAAGGATTGCAGAAGCCTGCAGAGGTATTGAGTCACTCTTCTCTGAGCCGGGGGGAGGGGGCATTGGCACCTTCTTGCCCACAGGGGCGGGAGGAGCATAGTCAACTCCCTCCAAATCCGGATTGTCACAGGTCAAACTCTTCACCACAGCCTCCCCAGAATAGAGGAGGCTACCAGGCAAGCTCAGGAGGCTGGAGGGGGCCGCACTCGCAAGACACGCTAAAGAAGAGAGCTTAGACCACAGGTCTGGTGAGGTGGACCACAAGAGGAGCAAAAAGGGACCCAAGGAAAATACAACAAATCTTAGGGCTGGGAGTATCATAGCTGAAAACTGCACAAAATTTGGAGGAGATTGAGGTAGTTTCCAGAATTGCAAGCAATAAAATTTGGGGTCACAAGGGTAATCACTGGCAAAAGGGGGACAAGAGGAGCAGCAAAGATGGGTTGGAGGACTTGGCGTTGCACTCGGGTGTCTTTAAATAGCTCAGAAGCAAAAGGGGTCAAAATCTAAGTGTTTTAAAGGAAAAATCAAAATAAAGTAGGTATTTATATTAAAATTGACTAAAAATTTAGACTCGAGCGTAAATATCTTCAAAGCAAAAGCGAAACCAAACACACTATATGCTGAAGCCAACGTAAATAGTTCCAGAAGAGAGCCCGAGTTCAAAACGGGGGGGAGGTAAGGTAAGCAGTAAAGCAAATACTAACACTTCAAAATTCTAGGTAATGGAACTCTAGCAGAGGTCCAACCAGGCAGTAAATTTTTAAAATTTCAGTGTTTAAAACCCAAAACTTTTAATAATTGTGAATTGACAAGCAGGGGACTCAAAGTCCCCTGGCCTTGTTAAAAGGGGTGGGATTGGCAGAATTTGGTCACATGGCTTCCAATGTAGTATTTGATTGGGCAGAGGAGAATTTTTGCTGGCCAGGGCCAGGGGGACTGGAGGGCTCCAGTATAATTTCCGCAACTCCCTCTGATTGGCTGGAAGGTAATGCAAGCATTTCAGATCTAGTTGACTTTGTAGTTGCTGATGTGGCCCCATTTGATTGGGCGTTCCTGATTGTCTTTAAAAGCGGACAATACCATGCTAATAGATAGTCCAAATTAACTAGCATTTTTTCCCCAAGCTGGAGCAACCAGAGCTGGGAGTCCTGCAGGATATGCCAACACAAATCTTTCATCCACTATGTGAGCTAAATCATTGAGGGAATTTAGTGGTTTTGCTGGGCTTTGTGCAGTCTTTTTTGTGCGACGAGGAAATACCGTCCTATCCAAAGCCAGGGGGGCAGTGAATTTACAAATGCCCTTGGTGGCGCCGCAGTCTTCTCCAATATTGATCTTACGGCAGGTTACAACCAGATCCGCATCAAAGAAGAGGCCATACTCAAAACAGTCTTCCGCACCAAGTATGGCTCATATAAATGTGTGGTGATCAATTTTGGTATGACAAATGCCCCGTCAACCTTTGTAACCTTCATGAACGAGGTGTTTGCTCCCCACATTGGCAAACATGCCCTGGTATACCTAGACAACATCATTGTGTACAATCCATCAGTAGAACGGCATCACAAGGATCTGGAGGCAGTCTTTGCCATCCTAGCGCAACATAAACTGATGGCCAAACCTTCCAAATGCCAGTTCTTCTGTGAACAACTACCCTTCTTGGGACACATAGTTTCAAAGGATGACATTAAACCTGACAGTCAAAAGATCCAGGCCATCTGCAAAATGCTGCCGCCCAAAAGACAAGTCAGAACTTCACACATTCTTGGGAATGATGTCAGGGACCCACTTGGCAGGGAACCAGTTCCCTATCTGGTGGGCCAAGGCCCCTAAGTTTAGCCATGCTATTACCAAACCAATGGGCACCGTGATCATGGCAAGATGACCTAAGTGTCCCAGGTAGGCAAATCTTCCCATTAGGGAGCTGAAGCGCCCCAACAGATAATAGTCTACCACATAAGATAACAAGTAGAAGGAGGCATATGGTCTGACCAGAGAAGGTTCAGCCTGAGGAGGGAAAGGAGAGGAACAGACATAGTTAAACTTTCTGCCCCAGTGACCTGAGGGATACTTGAACCAACCATGAGTGAGGGATTCCTTCTGATGAGAGTCGTCAGGAGATGAATTGTACCAATCTGTAGTTGGAGTAGGATTCTCCAAGGTCCACACCACAGATAAAAAAGATGCTAGAAACCAGAACAGGAAAAGGCTTCCCTACATAGCTTCAAGAAGAGATTTAGAGTCAAATGTAATCAAAGATAATACAAAGTCTCCATTGTTGGAACAACTACAGTAGTTTTAAAAGCTATGGCAACAAGCAAAAATACTTTGGATTTAAACAAAAAAATTCAGATGTAAACAAAATTAAAAGTAATTTATTTATATCAATTTACAATAGATTTTTTTATTTTTAATTTTGTTTACATCTGAGTTTTTTTGTTTAAATCCAAAGTATTTTTGCTTATCGCCATAGCTTTGAAAACTACTGTAAGTTAGATAAGGTTTTTACAATTAAATAGCCTCAAAAATGGAGGCTGGGAAATTTAAGAGGATATTGGGGAAAATAAGAGGGATTTGCCAATGATTTTCATGAATATCATGGACAAAATTAATACCTGTGTCATATTGGCATTGATTTAGGACTGAAAATGTAATATAAACATATAGTTAAAGGGAAAGGAACCAAGTCAAGCCACAAGATCAGGATCAATTAAGCGGTGCAATAATTGAATATCAAGAGAGATGAAGTGCAGAGCCTAAGTTTCATATACTAACAATAGGTGCTTTCTGAAGGTTCCGGGGTTGATTCCTGTTTAGATCCAGGACAGAAAAAAACTGGTGTCCAGTAATTGTTAGCTGTGTTGTTGTGTCTTTGCCTTAATATCCATATTATCAATAAAATTAAAAGAGTCAGGGAAGGAATCCCTGAAAAATGGTTGTCTATTTACAACAATTCATACCCAACTGTGGTGTCCTGACTGCACTCCTGTCCACCATAGCTGGCGCCAAATCTAAGTTTGTATGGACCCCCAACGCAACCTTTGCTTTAGACTTCTTAAGGAGAAGCTCACAACAGCACCCATACTACAATACCCCAAACGTGATAGGGAATATCAAATGGAGACAGACACCTTGGACGCATCCATTGGGGGAGTACTACAAATCAAAAACAATGATGGTGACTTCCTCCCTGTGACCTAAAAATCACGCAAACTGACAGACAGCAAGTGCCAATATCCCATACATGACAAGGAACTGTTGGCAATCATACACTGTCTAGTTAAATGGCGCTGCTATTTGGAGCAGAAGGAAGAGTTCACAGCCCTGACAGATCACAAATCACTCATCTACTTCAAGACCCAAGCAAATCTATATTGCAGACAAGCCAGATGGATGGAACTTTTAGAAAGGTTCAACATGCTTATACAGTACAAACCGGGCCCAGAGTTGGCCATGGCCAATGCATTATCTCAATTATACGTTAGGGCCACAAGAGGCAAGAATGGGCTTGACCCAGACTGGCCTCTCCTGGTGCTCCAGACAAATGATGAGGTTTCACCTCTGGCACAACCGACATAACAAAGGAAACAGTCATCAAAAATGAACACCTGTTTGCTGACGTTTATGGGACCTTAAACAGAAAAATGTCTGATGGCACAACCATCCCCTACATTCCCACACACCAACAAGTGGACACCATTTTACGCTACCACTGAGACCTTGGGCATAGCAAGAGCCAAAACCTATATGAGTTCCTTAAGCATAAGGCCTGGTGGCCAACCTTGTATTGCAATGTTCAAGAAGTGCTAGAGCAATGTGAAGTATGCAAAAGATTTTTTCAAAAGTAAAACCCTGCCAAAGTCAGTACTTCCCATCCACACACAACTACCTTTCAAAATATGGGCTCTTGACATTGTTGGCCCCATGCCAGGAAAACACAATGACAAGAAATACATCATCATTACCTTTGACTTTGCACCGCAATGGCCAGTAGCCCAAGCAGTAAGGGCCCACACTGGCAACAATGTACGACAATTTATTGGCAAGGAGATAATCAGCAAGTTCAGAAAGCCAGAACTCCTGATAACTAATGGAGGGAAAGAGTTATCCTCCAAAACCACCAATGTATACCTCACAAAGAATGGGGTCAAACACACCGTAACAACGCCATACCACCCACAGGCCAATGGGTGTGTAGAGAGGCTTAATGGTAGCCCCGTACAAGCCTTAGCCAAACTCACTGCCGGCAAGCCTGAAGACTGGTATAAGCAGCTATCAACTGCGCTACTTGTGTGTCAAACCCAAGTGAACAGATCTACCAGAAAAAGCCCTTTTGAACTGGTATACAGCACACAGCCAAATATTATTCAAGCATTGACAGGACCTAAACTGGAAATTCCAACTAAAGTCCCCCCACACTCAGACCCCCACGTTGCAGAAGCCAACAGCGGGCAAGCAACAAAAGAAGAGGAATGTTTACAAAAGACCTTTGTTCCTATCCGCAATAGACATGAAGTTGGGGACAAAGCTTAGGTCATGAACGTTGACAAAAGCAAACTAAAACCCAAAAAAGTAGGGCCAACAATCATCTTAAAGGTAAACAACAATAACACTTACCTTGTGCAGGGGCTTGGAAAACATAAACAGGACAAGACCCTACACCATTATTGCCTGCAACCCTGTAAAGCAAGACCAAAACAACAAGAAACCGCCCTGCCCACCACAGAACAACAATTAGTCCAATATGGCGCCCGGGCTCCTGACAACCTCCCTGACAACCTGCCCCCAGAGGAGGCCAACCCTCAGCCAGGGGGGTGTCAAAACCACAGGCTCAACCCGCCAGCAAGGCTCCAACCAAGCGGGTTCATGACCTGCAATCTGATTATCCGGTTACTTGAAGCCAGACTAGGAAGTCAACATAAATTACCAAATCCAACAACATGAACAGATGATGATCCTTCACGGTGGATACCTCAATTTGGCGCTTGACTTATTACCAGGATCAAGCCATCCCCTTCACCATCCAACCGTGTGATCAACAATCCTGTTCCTACTATCCATTGATTCACTATGACTATATAATCACTATCTCTCAATAAAGATTATTATCTAGTTTCTAAATATTTTCCCCTTGAAAACTCTGCAAAAACAGCACAGTTACAACAAAGTGATAGTTGGATCAAAAAATGATAAAAAATTGTAGATACCATACTGATCCTAGAATTACTCACCATACACAAATTGCTAAAAAAAAATTCTAAAAAAACTTTCCCAACCCAAGATCATCAAAAAGCCAAAATCTTGAGGTTTAAATTTAGGTTAATAAAATTGAAATTTGAAAAAAAAACCTACCCTGTTCATGAGCAGCTTCAGGGTAAAAATAACATTAGGTAGTTGGCTAAGATTTCACCAAACCCCCAAGATCTGCTGCAGTAAAAAGACTGAGCATTTATTTAAATAAGATTAGTTATTAGGAAAAAACCTACCTAGTGTCAGGGATCCAGCCAGTGGGGGGTTCTTGGAAACTTGCAGGCGGACAGCCCACGGGCCCAGCAGGGAGGGCCCACCACAGTATTGGGGCTAACTTTACAATATAGGATAAAAATTTGCCCAGGATTGCCCAAGGTCTGCTTGCAGGCACCATAGAATCAATCAAGCCAGTAATACTGATATACATCAACCCAAACATCTGGGTGGAAGTGGATTCATTAGCAGGAACAGATTCTTGCAGGCAGTTGGACCACAGAGTGTGGGGTGGTGTCATTGGAACTAAATATGCAGGCAGGAAATTATACTTGCCGCAGAATAGCAGAGGGGGCCGGATAATCTTGGTGCCTTCTCTGTAAAGGATCTCTGTCTCTCTAGTTCTAGCCTTGGGGTTGTAGATTAGGATTTCCTTTAGGGTAAACTTTGAATACACAGGGTTAGGTGGGTACTCGGTGAAACATACTGGGCCAAAGGGAGCTCCTGGTGGACAATAAAGGTCAGGCAGCTGGTCCGCGGTTTCTTGGGGTAGATGGGTGTGAGGTACGGAACTGTGGGGAGTAGACTGTGTCAAGATTATACTTCTAAGAAGTATAATAAACAAATAAAAGGGGAAGATTTAAGAGAAGAATGATACTTTATTGGATATGAATATAGAATGTTATATAGTATCATGGGAAGCCACATACTGTCCATGTGCGTCATGTAGGTCATGTAGTTTATCTGAGTAATGTTCCTCTTAGGTCATGAGGCTTACTCAAGCTGTGTTCCGCTTAGGAGCTGGATTGTGTGATCCCCATAATAGATGGTTGAATGATAAGAGTGCCACCAATCTATTGATTAGACGGTGAACCATTCAGTGTCTCACTCAGTGAACTACTTGGGGTGTTAATTCCCCAAGAGGGAGTAATTGAAGATGTTGCAACATCTCCCCCTGGGGTACTAGAAGGCGGAGCCTTGGGAATCTTCTTCAGAGAGTCAGGGATATGTGCTTGGTATTGATCCAGTTTGGCGTTGGGGACAGGAAGTCTTGAGTTGCACTGAGCTGTTCTTGCCTTGCACAGGCAGAGGTGGTTGTGGTGCATACGTTTCAGTTTGGTTTGAGCCCCAATTCCTTTGATGAGGTAAGTGTTGTTGGGCTTGACCTCCATAACAATGCCTGATCCACGCAATCCTGAGTCCAATTTGTGCTGGTCATGGTTGACAACCCAGATCTTGTCTCCAGGTTGGAAACTTTCCTGTTGTAGTGGGATTGCTTCTCTCTTGACTCTTTTACGTTCTATTTCCTCTTGGTCCTTTCTAGCTTTTTGTACGCCAGGGTTGCTGGCTTCTGGTACCTTCTTGGGTAGAGGTAATCTGGGTCCTGCCGCTGTACTAACAAGGGCGGGCTTTTGCCCATAGACTAACTTGTATGGACTTTTACCAGTATTACGGTTGACTTGCGTACAACAGACCATGAGCGCTGTTGGAAGCATGTCAACCCATGCCTTTGTATTGTTAGCAGATAACTTACTGAGGGCTTCTACAAGTGCGCCGTTTAGTTGTTCTCATCCATTTGCTTAGGGGTGATATGGGCTGTATGTGATGTGTCTTATTCTGTTCTTGGCAAGGTAGATGTTAGTGTTAATGGCTTTGAGTTTGGTGCCTCCATCCGTGATTAGGAGGACAGGGTTTCCAAATATGCCTATGATCTCTTTGCCAATGAATTGTCTCACATTGTTGCCTTTGTGCTCTTTTGTGGCTTGTGCCACGGGCCATCTGACTGCATAGTCAATTGCTGTTATGATGTAATTTTTCCCTTTATTTTCACCAAGCATTGGTCCTACAATATCCAACAACCATACCTCAAAGGGCTGTGTGATGAATACAGGTACCACTGACTTGGGTGGTGCTTTGGTTTGGGCGTACTTTTCACAGACTTTGCATTGCTCTAATACTTCTTTGATGTCATCTAGCACATTGGGCCACCATTAGTGTATCTTAAGATATTTGTGTAGGTTCCTGCTACAGGTGTGTCCCAAGTCTCTGTGATATCTGAGTATGGTGTCAATCTTTTGCATTGACGGAACGTAGGGTACAGTGTCACCACTTGGAAGTATTCAGTGTATAGTACCATATACATTTTTGAACATGTCTTTGTTCTTAAGGACCTTTTCTTGTATTTCCATGGGGGTGCCTGATGGAAAACCTTCCTGGAGATTCACCATGATGAGCATGGGCCAGTCGGGGTTGCCATTGGGGCTGAGGGCATGCTTGCTGTACAACCTTGATAGGGTGTCTGAGGTAAGCATTTCTTTGCCCGGTTTGTATTCAATTTGCATGGGGTATCTCTGTATGAGACTCATCCATTTGGCTTGTCTTCTTGATAGATGTTGTTGTTTTTTGAAGAACACTAGGGATTTATGATTGGTGAGCACCTTGAATGTTTGAGCTCCTTCTAGATAACAACACCACTTTAGGAGGCAATGTACGATGGCCACCAATTCCTTGTTGTGGATTGGGAATCTTTGTTCACCCTCAGATAGTTTCCTTGACTTATATGCAACAGGGAGTAATTCTTTCTCTGTGGTTTGGATGTGGAGTACTCCTCCTATAGCGCAGTCAAAGGTGTCTGTTTCTAATTCATATATCCCTCCACAGTTTGTGTGTTGGAGGATGGGGGCTGTGACCATTTGTTCTTTTAACTGGCGGAAATGCTGGTCTTGTAACGGAGTCCATAAAAACTTAGTTGTTTTGCCTGTAATGGCTGACAAGGGGGCTGTTAGAGCGCCCCAGTTGGGGATAAACCTTCTTATGTAGGCAACCATGCTTAGGAAGGTGCAGAGCTCACTCTTGTTTCTGGGGGCTGGCATTTCAGTTATGGCGCATATTTTCTCTGGATCTGGTTTGATCCTGTCCTTGCTAACAATGTGGCTGAGGAAGGGGAGTTCTGACAAGAAGTCACATTTGGATGGCTTGGAAATGAGTTGGTTTTCCTTGAGGGTGTAGAGAGCTAGACAGACATCTTCCCAGTGTTGTTTTAGGTTTGGGCTGTAGATGATAATGTCATCCATGTAGATTAATGCTTGTTTCCCAATGTGTTCCTTGAAAACCTCGTTCATGAATGTCACAAAGGTACTGGGGGCATTTTTCATACCAAAGTTGAGGACAATACATTCAAAGGATCCATATTTGATTCTAAACGCCGTCTTTGGAATGTCTTCAGGTTTCACGCAAATTTGGTGGTATCCTGCTATCAGATCAATTTTTGTGAAGCTTTGAGACCCCCCAGGGCATCAAAAAGGCCATCAATCAGGTGCAGGGGATACCTGTTCTTAATTGTGCCCCCATTGAGCGCTCTGTAGTTGGTGAACAGGCGGAGTCCTCTGTCTTTCTTTGCTACAAAGAAGACAGCAGCGTCAAAGGGTGACTTTGAGGGTCTAATGAGACCCTTGTCCAGAGCCTTGTCAAGGTAGGCCTTCAAGGTGTTGTCTTCTTGGGGCGTTAAGCAATATATTGGGTGTGCTTTGGGTATGCATCCCTTTAGGTCAATTTTGTGTTGTATACTGCGGTCAGGTGGCAACCCAGGGAGTGATTCCTGGAACACAGAGGGGAATTCTTTGATTAGTTGATCCTGGATATATTCATTTTTGCGTCTTGCTTCAGTATTCTTGAAGTGAATGATTTTGTATCTACAGGTATTCCAATTGATCTTGCTGAGGTCTTTTTCCTCTTATGTTTCCATTATCTTTACAAACACATGGTCACGCATGAGAGTGTCAAAGTGAGTCAGGTAGATGTGATGGTGTACTTTGCCACGCTGGATGGTGAGAGTGGCACTGTCCCAATCAATGTGGGGTTTGGTTTTATGCCTCCAATCTAAACCTAGTATCACATCATACTTAGGGATTGGTATTATAGGACCACTGATTGTTGTTTTTACGTCTCTAAGTTGAGTGTGGAAAGGTTTTTTCCCTTAGTGACTGGTGTGCTCCTGTTGTCTGCCATGATGACTCTCTTGACACTGCTCTGAACTGTTGGTAATTGCATAAGGTTGGCAAATTTTTTTAACAAGGGATTGATCTGTTCCAGTGTCAAATAGTGCTGTGCCTTGGTATCTGCAAAAACGGAAAGGATAGGCAAGGAGTTTATTTCCAGTTTGGGCGGCAAACAGTAGAGGATTGCTGGAGGGCAGTTAGATCATGGTAATTAAGTCCACATATTGATCCCTGTACATGTCTTGTGAGTTGGGGGAGGGCGGCTTGCCTAAGCACTCCCCTGAGCTTTTCCCTCCTTGTTAGTATCTTCAGTGCTTGCCTGGTTGGCTTGGGCTGTATGATTTCCATTTCAAGGGTGAGGGTTATTGGCTCGGCTGTTCTGCTTACTAGGACAAGTGTCCTTCTTAGCAGTGGGGCTCTCCTTGCATTTGTTGGTTGTGTGTAGATCATTGGATTTCTGTGCCGCGTGTTTTCCTTCTAGTAACACATCCTTGAGGTTCTTGCAGCAGGTCATGTCAAACTGACGTCTAATGTGCATAGGGAGGCTATTGTAGAAGTCCAGGTGTGGCCCGGGTTCATCAAAGTTGATGGAGCTAGGGGCACAGTCACAAAGGTTTTTGTATGCTGCAACATATTCTTTGATTGTTCCAGTCATTTTGAAGGTTTGAAGTTCTGTCATGATTACTACATTGGAATCCTTCATGGAGAACTTTTTGAGGAAGGCATCTTTGAATAGCTCCCAGTTTTCTTTCTGGTTGGGGCGTTGGGCCATCCACCTGCTTACAAAGCGTGATGCAGTTCCCGTGACGCGGAGGGGGACTTCACTGACCCAGAGTATATGGGGGTACTCTACTTGTTTGAATTTACTTTTGGTACTGTTAATCCAAAGAGAGGCATTCTTGCGGCGTAGTCCTGCAAAGGTGCCAATTTCAGCTGTACATAGGCGCTGGAACACAAGGTTGGATATTTCAGGCTGTTGTGGCGCTGTTACGGTGGTTGTGGTGGAGGATAACAATTTGCGGGTTTAGAGAGGGTTGTATTGTTCTACAGGGATAAGAACATTGTTCATGATGACAAAGCCGTTTGGAGTCTCTTGTCCCTCATTGTAGTCTCTCCAGCCGCTGGGGAGTACCATTGTTTGAGTCTTTTTCTTAGGAGGAATTTTTCCTTAAGTTGGGTAGGTATAGATAACCTACCTGTTCTACCACTGTCAAGATTATACTTCTGAGAAGTATAATAAACAAATAAAAGGGGGAGATTTAAGAGAAGAATGATACTTTATTGGATATGAATATGGAATGTTATATGGTATCAAGGGAAGCCACATACTGTCCATGTGTGTCATGTAGGTCATGTGGTTTATCTGAGTAATGTTCCTCATAGGTCACAAGGCTTACTCAAGTTGTGTTCCGCTTAGGAGCTGGATTATGTGATCCCCATAATGGATGGTTGAATGATAAGGGTGCCATCAATCTATTGATTAGACAGTGAACCATTCAGTGTCTCACTCAGTGAACTACTTGGGGCGTTAATTTCCCAAGAGGGAGTAATTGAAGATGTTGCAACAACTTTAAATGAAGTAGAACTAATAATAAGTATGGAATAACCTGGTCAAGCCAAAGGTTCATGTCACTTTATTGCAAGAATGACAATGTGCATCTTCCTGGCAGTCCAGGGTATAAGTATGCCCATCTGTCATGGGTAAACTTTTACAATTTCTTTGGCCCAGGTGTTACCGTTTATAAGGGTTTTCCAGTCCTTGGTGGCATCCATTGCGGGAGTTATTTCATTGGCTGGTTTGAACTGAGAATACTTGAATTTCCTTTTTGGGTTGTGGGGTTGATCATCTCTGGGTGCCCTGCATTCTATAGGAAGTTTCTTTGTTTCCCCTTCCGTGATGGCCCAAGTTATTTTGGGTTCTATAGCTAGGCCCGCTTGCTGATTGGTTGAGTTAACAGGAATCTTCAACATGGGGAGCGTCAATGTAGGTGATTTTGACTCATCAAGCCTTAGAGGATTTCCCAAAGTCAAATCCTGCTCTGGTTTGAGCCTGAAAATCTGCGGGCAGCTGGGCATCTGGCCCTTGGGCTGGAGGCCCACAGGGTGTCAGGGTTCAAATCCCGTAGTTGAGGGTTTCCAGTGAGCATTATCAATAGGAGTTTGTCACTTGTGACATCATTCCATTCTCTCCTGTTACCTGTCTTCTTCTAGCACTATTTTCCAAGTATTGCTGTATGGCTCTGTGTGCATTAGACAGGTTGGAGACAGAATCCCAGGTGCTCTCTTTGGGGGGGGGGGTAACCTACCCATTTGACGTAGTAATGTGGGATATTGTAGTGGAGGCAATGTCCATGGATGTACTCCACTTTGTATTTGGTTGTGCGTCCCTCCTGTATGGGCGGGGGGTTAGTCTTGATCTTCTGGTGGGGAAGGGAGGTCACTTCTTTCTTGAATAGCAATGATTGGTGGAAGACATTGTGAATTTTCCAAGTAGGCAGCAGTTCTAGTTTGTACGCCACTTCTCCTATTTGCTTTATAATCTTGTAAGGGCCACAGTGACAGTGAGCTAGCTTCCTACTGGGTACATGTAGGGGAACATTATGTGAGTTGAGGTAAACTTCATTACCTATCTCCAGAGATTTTCTGGGGACTCTATTCTTGTCAGCAAACACCTTGTAGGTCTTATTGGCGCAGGTCAGATTTCTGAGGCAGGTTTCTTAGGTGGTATGTATTTGTTTGATCCAGGTTTGTCCTGCAGTATTCTGTTCCTTGCTACCAATACTAGGGTCCCAAGATGGGTCAAATCCGTAGTTAGCCTTGAAGGGAGACATACCCATGGATGTGTGGTCTTTGCAGTTATAGGTGTATTATGCCATGGGTAACATCTCTGCCCAGTTGTCTTGGTCTGCGTTGGTGTAGCATTGGAGTTATTGTTCCAAGATTTGGTTGACTGGTTCAGTTTGTCCGTCCGTCTGTGGGTGGTAGGAGGTCAACACACAATGTTTTATTCCAAGGTCTTTCATCACTTTGGTCCAGTAGTGGGAAGTGAACTTGGGTCCTTGGTCAGTGACAATTTCTTCCAGAGTGCCGTGTTGTGTCAAGATGCAGTCGTGGAAGTGTCTGACGGTCTCAGCTGCCATGCAGTGAGTAGTGGTTGGGAGAAAGTACACCATTTTTGTGAAGCAGTCAACCATGACTAGGATTGCGTCAAAGAATTTTGAAGGGGGGAGCTCTACTATGTAGTCCATTGACACTGATTTCCAGGGTCCAGTAGGGATGTCCAGAGGTCTTAGTAGTCCTTCTGGCTTTGAGCAACATGTCTTGGTTCTTATGCAGATTTCACAACCGTTGATATAGTCAGCTACTTCCTTGTCTATGCCTGGATATGCGTAGTTCTGCTTAATACTTAAGAGTGGGTTTGTGTCTACCAGGGTGGCTGGCCATCTCTGAATTGTGGTGGTCAATCAACATGTTTGTTTGGGTTGGGCCTTTAGGTACATAGATCCTGTTGTGGAGCAGCAAGGTAGCGCCTTTCAGGGAGTATCCTTTCTTTGAGTGATGGCAATCTGGGTCCTTTGTCAGGGCTTTGACTAGTTTGGTTGAATAGGTGTCTTGTTTCTGAGCTCTTATCATGTTGGGTTTGCTGGCAGCAATCTTCAAGTAATTCAGTTGTATTCCTAGGCTGGTGGGGTCTAGTAGTGTATGGGTGTTGCAGTCCTTGAATTTTGTAGAGGAGGGAATAAGGTATGCTCTCCTGCTCAAGGCGTCTGGTACCACATTCACTTTCCCTGGCTTGTAGCCTATGATCAAGGTGTAGTTAGCCAGTTCTAAGGCCCATCTTGCTTGTTGTTGGTTCAGCTGACGTGGTTTGAAGAAGTAAACTAAGTTTGTGTGATCTATCAGAACCTTAACTGGATGTTCAGCACCACACAAGTACCTGCACCAATGCTTCAATGTCTTCATTATAGCTAGCATCTACTTGTCATATATTGGGTAGTTCCCTTCAGCTGGTAGCATCTTCTTGGAGTAATAAGCTACAGGATGTAGCATACCATCCCCTCCTTCCTTAAGAAGGACCACACCCACTGCAATGTTGGACGCATCTGTCTCCAGCACAAAAGGTTTAGATGGGTCAGGCATTGCCAGGACGGGAGTGGAGGTGAACACAAGTTTTAGGGCCTCAAACAAGGAGGTGCACTCCTCAGTCCAGACAAACTGGACCTTGTCAGAGCAAAGACGGGTCAGGGGGCAATGCAATCTGAGAAAAATTTTGGATGAAATCCCTGCAATAATTTGCCAGGCCTAAAACTTCTCACATCTTTTCTGCATTTGGATACTGGCCAGGCTGTCACTGCTTCCACTTTGTCCTGCACCATAGCAAACACATCAGTTTTCACTAAAAATCCCAGGAATTTGACTTCAGACTGAAAGAATTTGCTTTTCTTCAGCTTGGCGTGTAAGTTGGCCTATGAGAGTTTCTCCAGTATACGGTCAAGGTGTTAGAGACGTTCTTCATGTGACTTGCTGTATATGAGGATGTTGTCTAAATATACAATGCAGAATTGGTCAAGGTACTTGCCTAGGACTGAGCTGATCATTCTTTGTAAATTACTGGGGCATTGCATAAGCCAAATGTCATAACTAGGTATTTGTACAATCCATATCTGGTTTTGAAAGCTGTCTTGTATTCATCTCCTTCTTTGATTCTGATCTGGTTGCAGGCGTCTCTCAGGTCAATTTTTGAGTACACCTGGGCTCCAGTCAGTACGTCACAAAGGTTGTCAGCATTGGGGATGGGATAGCAGTTCTTCATTGCAATGTTGTTCAGTTTCTGGTAGTTCATGCAGGGACACATTCTGCCATCTTTCTTCCCTACAAACAGCATGGGTGACAAGCAAGGGGCCTTTGACACCCAGATGAACCCTTTTTTGTCATGTCCTCTAGGTATATCTTCAGGGCTACTTTTTCACAATAGTTGCATCTGTAGATGGGGCCGTGATGTGGTTAGGTTCCTGGTACCAGGTCTATGGCGTGGTCATAGATTGAGTGGCTGGGGAGCTTGGTTGCTGCTTCCTCACTGAAGACGTGGCTCCACTTCTCTAAGGGGGCAGGTAGGCATCCCACGCTGGGTTCCAATCTCAGAGTCAGGAGTGTATTAGGCTTCTTGCTTGTTGGGCCCAACTGGAATGGTACCACATCAAACAAATTGTCTCATTTCAAGGCAACTGTTTGATTTCAAAAGTTCAGAATAGTGCCATGTCTTTGGGATCACAAGTCCCCAAGGATCAGGGGGTGGGGAAGTCCTTTCAGGATGATGGGAAATGCTGGGTACAAGTTCTGCCCAATTTTCAGGGGCAGTTCTGTAGCGCACCTGAAACCCAAGTCATGAGAGCTGTTCCCCATGATTACTTTGACGCTTTCATTGGCGGCCTTCAGTCCAAGGTCCTTGGCAAGGGTGGCATTGATAAAACTCTCTTCTGCTCTAGTGTCAAGGAAGGCTCCCATGGTCTGGGATGTTGTGAGTGTTTTGTCTTTGACTTGGATAAACTTATAAGATTGAGTAGAGGTGTTTATTTGCGCCAAGGAAACTGAGCTTTACTCTTCTTAGGGCATTCCTTGGTAAGGTGCCCGGGTTTGTGGCAGTAGGAACACAACCCTTCACAGTAGTGGTGTTGTACTTCATCAGGGGACATTCCTGGCCTATTGGGTGTCAGGGCTTGGTTTGTGTGCTGAATGTGAGAGGGGAAGCCTTCCTGGTTAAGACTCAACCCTCTACACAAAAGGAGTCATTTGTCCAGGACAAGCATAGGGGGATGGTGCTTAAGGAGCTCTTTCAAGGCGGGGCAGGCTCCTTGGCAGTAAAAGATGGCTGATAACTTGTACTCAAGTTGGTTTCTGGCTTTCATTTTCAGGAACTTGTTGGTGTAGGCTTTTAGAGTGTGTGGTCTGTGTCTGATGTCTAGTAAACTGAGTAGGGTGTGATGGCAGGTGTCTTGGTTGTTGCCAGTAGCCATCAGTTCACTTTCAAATTGGGAGTAGTCCAGGAAGAACTTGCCGTCCTTGGCAGAGGACTTCCCAAACCAGTCTAAGGCATTACCAGAGAGCATGGAGGTCACTCCAAGGACTTTCTCAGTGATGTTGGAATATGAGTCTGTGTTGGCCTGAAAATGGAGACGGAGGACTGGGTTGGCTCTTCTGGCTTCTTCTAGGGTGAGCTTCCCCATCTGCGGCATGTCCACCTTGGTTGTGGTCTGATTCACTATAACGTTCTGAACCTGCAAATTCAGGTTCTTGGTCTTCTTGACACCAATCAAGGCTTATTTTGGTTCTGTACTGGTTTGGTGTCAATTGCTGATGCAATTAGGCTGGTAGCTAGCTTGTGCGCGTAGTAAGCTGAAATCAATAAAAGTAGCATACAAGATGCCCCAAGAGTTAACAACATCTTGGGGCCCAGGTTACTGTGTTTAAGTTAGATTGCTGTAATGCCAGGGATCCAGCCAGTGGGGTGTTCCTGGGAACTTGCAGGTGGACGGCCCACGGGCCCAGAAGGGAGAGCCCACCACAGGATTGGGGCTAACTTTACAATATAAGATAACAATTTTCCAAGTATTGCCCAAGGTCCGCTCGTAGGCACCATGAAATCAATCAACCAAGTGAGGGTGATATACATCACCCCTGTTGTGAATAACGGCATTCACCATGTTTCAATTTTGCCTTTGGTGGGCCATTTTGAAGACAAATCCCTCTCTTTTGCTTTTGCCTCTTGAAATGAGTTGATATCTGAATCAGGAAATATGATTGTTTGGTTTCCTGACTTTGTGCAACTCACTTGCCCCACTCATGCTTGTAGCAAGTGATCCTACTGTCCTGGTAGTGTTTTGTGGTATTCTCAACCACTATATATTACATTTCCATATTTACCAATAAAATTAAGTTCTATTCACATTTTTGTCTTTGTGTCTTTGTACGTCTGCGCCTCTCTCTAGCCACACCTAGTAGAGATTATTATTCCAGGGCTGCAAGGTAATCACATTGCCTTCCCTGTCATCTAACTGAGACTTAGTACAAATCCAATACTAAGGTTAGGATTTCCCGTTGTGTGCCTGTGCCGCGCCTCAGAACACAACAAAAATGGTTCTCACTACAGGGGCTATAAGCCCCTTGGTTATCCCTTTTGCATCTACGTTTTCAGGTCCCTTGCCTCCGCCTATTTGAGAGTAGACTTCACCTGAAATTACCAGCCCTCTTATTGAGGAAGACATTGCCAACCTGCCTATTGTCCCTACTGTACTGTCCTTGGGAATGGTCCCCGCCTAGTTGCTTACCCCATGGGTACCCCTGACTTGGAACAAGTCATGGTGGTAGCCCTGGGGATAGCTCAGGACGGAGCCATCCCTTGCCTTCAGCTACAGTTCAGCCGTGTCAAATACTACAAGTTAATTATGGCCCCTCAGTTTCCACAACATCTCCTCTCAGCGGCTGGCTCCACTGAACACCTGCTGTCATCCTTTGTACAGCCCGCCTTGGCCCACCACCAGATGGTGTTGGGACTCCACGCTCAAGAGATCTTGTCTCTACAAGCAGCTGTTACTCATCATTGGGATCAGTTTGCCGCCTATCAACAATGGATTCACTCCCTGTTTTCCTTGATATCTGACAACCAGCTTAATTTGGTCACCTCTCAAACACGCTTGGTCAATTCTATCAAACAAATGTGCCAGTCCATCCCTGAGTACGTTAGAGAGCAACTGCATGAGTTTCATCAGTTAGAACAACCCTGGCAAACCCAAGTAGACTCCACCCTAAATGCTTATCTCACCAAATTTGAACGCCTAGTGCAACAGCTCAATGCATTCAGTGCCTATTCCTTTGAGCAATTGCAACAGGTAGCAGACCTTGCCGCCCAAGGCCTAAATGACCTCAGTGTGGAACTTGATTGAAAGAGAGCTACCACTGCTGCCGCTATAGCCAAACTTCAAAGTCAGGTGGATAAGCTGTCTACTCCCAAGCCTTATGTCACGCCTTCTCCTCCTACCAACAATCTGGTGGACAGAGAACAGAGAATTTTGGATGCCATTCTAGAGCTACGCGCTTCTACTTGTAGCCAAGGACGTCCTACTGAAGCACCTCAACTTGATCCCCAGGTTATTGCGCTGACTGCTCAGGTTGCTGATCTACAGCAAGAAGTTGCTGCCTTATCAGAGGTTGTGAAGGCTGCTGCTATCCCAGTTGGAGTTAACAAGGAAGATGGCTGCTGTCCTGGTTTGGCAGGGGCTCCTCAAATTCATTGTGCTAGGGAATCAATTGCCCTAGCTAATGAAGTGGACCATATGAAACAAGACAAGACTGAGTTGGACAGAGACTTACAAGAGATGAGTGAGCTGATTAATTTGGTAAACAACAGGTTTGCCTCCTGCCTATCAGTGGGGCCATCCCTTACCTCTCAACTGGCTGAGCTCTCCACTGTTGTCACTACCCAAGGAAGCGCCTAG
The DNA here is from genome assembly GCA_014839935.2 of Entomophthora muscae. Taxonomy (NCBI): domain Eukaryota; kingdom Fungi; phylum Entomophthoromycota; class Entomophthoromycetes; order Entomophthorales; family Entomophthoraceae; genus Entomophthora; species Entomophthora muscae. The sequence continues at coordinate 440,474 of QTSX02000007.1, read as the reverse complement.
ATGTTACTGAACAACAGGCCACTCTAGCCAACACTACAGGTTCCCAAACTACCAAGATTCTGACGACCCTTGAAGAAAGTGTTTGACAACTATGGGCTATGCAACCCCCTCCAAATCTGAAGCTGAGTTCTCCCTGCGCATAAATGTACTCAATAGCAATAATGGTGGTCCAACTCCAGAGGCACATTTCAAGCCTAACTTTAAGCAAGTCTTCAATCCCAAAACCTCAACCATTGCAGCTTTCCTGACTATTTATGAGACTGCCATGAGACAAGCATCATATGAGGTTAAGAAAGAGCACATTCCAACTTGTTTACACCCAACTTGCCAAGAGGTGGTGGTACCTGAGCTACCCACCATTGAGTCTTGGGAGGATATGAAGCAACTTCTGATTGACAAGTTTGGTGGTGATCTTAGTCTGGAAGTGAAGAAGGATGCTTTCATGCACATATCCTTCAAGCCTAAAAAGACGCTAGCTAAATTTGCAGACAGATTTTACATGGAGGGACAACAATTGATAACAAGTAGACAATTGACAGCGCATGAAGCGTATATGGCCTGCGCCCAGGCCCTCAAGGTGAATCAGCTCCTGTGTCTTCATTTCAAAGCCCACAAAGCTATGCTGTCCTCCATGAAAATTATAAAGACACTGCTACAGGATATGCATCTCACCCATTCTGGGGAAGTTGTTTGAGAGAGTTGTGCTGCTTCTAACTCTGGAACATTTTCTTGTGGCCCTGGATCCTCACTATGAACTCACAAAACCCTCCTTGGCGTCAAGGTTGCCACAATTGTGGCCAAATAGGTCACCACTCTTGCGTCTGCACCAACCTGCGGGTTGAAGGAGCTGATCCCAAGGATCAGTCAGGAAAAGAACAGTCAACCTAGAGACAGAGACGCTCTTGGTTGAAAATTCTTCCCAGTCTCTTTCAATACCTCCCCCTGCTACTGACTCTAAGCCTGCTGATGATATGGCTCCTCCCATTCTCCTTCTGTTCCATGACATTTCTGATGATTCTGATGTGGATGAATCTGATGTTGAGGATCCTGACACGTATGGGTATTCTGTCCTTGCTGTCCCCAAAACTATTGCAGTCCCATACAAGCTACGCTCTGGGAAGACTACAACTACCGTTAAGCCCTTGTCTGAGGCCAAAGTGGTTGTCTCCTGCCCCTATCTTACTCAGGCAAAACGGTCTCCTGTATTAGTGAAATCATCAGAAGAAGCTGCTGAAGTTGCAGACGCCACTTTCAATAATGTATCTGTTTCTCTCCCTCTCCAAACCTTGTATAAGGAGTTCCTGGGACTAAGATGCATGATTGAGAAGTGGGATAAGGAACTAGCAGAGGCACAGGATATCCTGGCTGTCCTTCCACCCTTTGGATGCACCATCACCTGGGTAGAAATATCTATCCAGAAAGTAAAAATAAAAGCCGTCCTGGACACCAGGTCCCCTGTCAATGTTGTCTCTTCTAAACTGGTGAAGAAACTTAAGCTGCCCCCCCTGACCTCAACTACCATCAATCCTATGGCACCGCTGGTCTCTCCATGACTCACGCCATTGGCGGGTACTCTGCCTTGCCAATGCAATTTGGTAAACTCCTGTTGGCTGCGCCAGCTGTTGTTCTAGAAAACAAGAGCTACAACCTTTTGGTTGGTACCCAGTTCCTTTGGGAATATAATGGGATCATCAACCTTAAGGATGGTTATCTCTCTATCCTGGGATACAAAGTCCCTCTGATCTTTGAGGAGCCAATAAAAGTTCCTGGTAAACGTTTGAAGACATGTACACTGGAATACCCCACTGGGGTTTTCAGTCTAAAATACCAAACCCATTACACCAACATGAAGTGTCCTCCCATGGCTTCCCTGCAACTGAAGGGATCCCTCTCATGGCCACGTCTGCTGTCACCATCCCTCCTGGCTTGCAGGCCATTCTAGACTCCCAGATATCTTATGATTACCTGAGCAGACCTTCTTAGAGCTGTACTCCCCTCTTTTGCTAGAGTGTAACAAGCCTTACCTTTGTCCTGGAATTCTAGACGTCTCCCACAAGGATCCCGTTCAATTACTGGTTGCCAACCTAACCACACTTTCTATTACCGTATCCAGAGGACAGGTTGTTGGTTACAGAAAGTTGTGAAATGCCCCTGACATCTTGTCCCTTCACCCCTTTGGAACGTTTCAAGACTTTAACCTACCCAAAGACAAGCCTCAAGTCCTATCTGTGACTGTACTACAGTCACTGCTGAGTATTTAGACAAATAAATGCTCCAAAATATAAAGATATTCTGGTTTTTGCTGTTTATTACATATAGATAGGTTTGGTTGGAATTCTTAAGGTAAAGGTTCCTAAAACTGGATATCTATGTATAATAAAAGAACAGAATATAGAGGGTCAGTTAGGTTAGGCTAACTAGGAAAATTGAGGCAAGATTGGCCAAATCAATCTTGGAGACTAGGCGTCTCAAAACAATTTAATTAATTGGGAAGGTTAATTAATAAACGCAAGCTAATATAATTAATGGGGATTTAATTAAATTAGTCAATTGCCTTGACTGTGGCAAGAGGTTTGGTTAAGGATAACCATGGAAAACCCTCTGAATTTGGGTTAAAAGCGCCGCGTCAGCAAATTTACTGGGTTAGAAGCGCCGCCGCGCCGCCTAATGAATTTGAGATGCGCTGAGGCGCCGCTATCAAATTTTCTCAGGCGCTGGAGCGCCGCCTGGGGAAATTGCTTGGCACCACAGTTGCGCCTAGTTCAAGTTTCAAATCGTTTTAATGGGGTTTTAAGGCAATACCCCATTAAATGCAAAAAAACTAAATAAAGGCAAGGATGCCTAGGAATTCAGGTTTGATCAGCTGGTTCCCAGTTAGAACACTGATAGCTGAGTTTAGGATGTGCAATCCACAGGGTTTTGGCGCTGGGAGCTGGGGAAGCTCTATGCCAAATTGGTACATTGGGTTGAATGGAGTCAGGTGACTTCTGCCCATTGTAGGTCAATTCTCATAGGTTGAGAATTGGTGGTAATCTTTTAGGTAAAGATCTATGTTGTATGACTCAAATGTCATAGACCACATGACGTAAATCATTGGTTGATTCAGGAACCGGAGGGGTTTTTAGCCGTGTATGCCACAAATGGTATATAAGCAAAAACAGTTAAACATTAATAAAATATATTCACATTGTTGGTTTTGACGCTTTCCCCTCACCTATTTTTCAATTATCATGTCTTCTTTGTTAAACTTTGAGAGAGCCAAATTTGGAGTACTTTATGTGGAGACTTCTGCTGCAAGAAAGGAGGTTCCTACAAGTTCATTGGAAGAAGCTTGGGCCAGCCTGGAGGTCACCAAGACTGTTCCTGCAGAGTCTTTGGTGGAAGTAAAGGCTGCGTTTGAAGAGCTGTATTCCAATTATTTTGCAAAGGAGGGGACTCCTGCCCAAGGAAACAGAATCTATGCTTGGGATGCTTGGAACTTATTAGTAGGATGGGATGAAATCTTACAACAAGTAAAAGAAATGGCAAACCATGAAATTGAGGTGTTGAGAGCAAGAGAGGAAAAAAGCATTGAAATCATGGCTTGTTGGCAGGATGACAACAAAGCGTTGTCCCATAAAATTGCCTCCCTGGAGGCAAAGCTCCTCAAAGCTTTGTCACAGGAAGGTAATGGCAATAAGAGTCAAGGGAAGGATAATGGTAGGATGGAAAAGGTTAGGCCTGGATCTGCCACACTATCTCTGTTCACTGCCCAAGACTTCCCTCAGTTGTCCCCGGTGCAACAGAAAGAGGTGCTTGATTTACTAGACCAATTCTCAGACATCTTTGCTAAAGATAGCACTGATTATGGGCTAGCTAAAGGCGTTATCCATCAGATTGATACAGGAGATGCTCCCCCCTTTTGTGCCAAGCCATATCACCGCAGCCAAGTGGAGGACACACAGGTTTCTAAGGAGCTCAAGCAGCTGCTGGACGCTGGACTACTAGCTCCCTCTCAAAGTCCCTGGGCTTCTCCCCTGATTATCTTAAAGAAAAAGGATGGAGGCCATCAAATTGTGATGGACTATCATAGGTTGAATTCTCTAACCAAGAAAGATTCCTATCCCTTACTGCACATTGATGATGCCCTTTGACGTCTTGGGGATTCTAAGTTTTTCTCTGCCATGGATTTGGTGTCTGGTTACTGGCAAGTTGACTTCTCTCCTGAAGACCTTCAGAAGGCTGCACTCATTATGTCAGAGGGATTTTTTGAGCCTACCTACATGCTTCAAGGGCTCTGCAATGCCCCAGCAACTTTCCAGAGGGCCATAGATTCCATCCTGCGTGATTTGAAGCTGTCTTGCATCTTAGTCTATTTAGATGACAAAATGGTCTTCATCACTACTTTCACCAATCACCTAGCCCATCTTAAAGAGGTGTTCATAAAGATCCAAGAGGCTGGCCTCAAGCTAAAACCCTCTAAGTGTGCTTTCTTCAAGGAACACCTTGTATTCCTGGGCCATGAAGTAACCCAAATGGGGATTTGTCCAATGACCAAGAAGTTTGAAGCCATTGACAAAATGCTTCCACCCACCAACCTACAAGAAGTACAGGTCTTTCTGGGCATGATGGGTTACTATAGGTAATTCATCTCTGACTTTGATGATACTAGCAAACCCCTGTTCCAACTGTTACGTAATGTCCCTTTCAAATGGACTGCCAGACAACAGCAAGCATTTGAGACCTTAAAGCAGAAACTCAAAGCAGCGCCCATCCTAGTGTACCCCAATTACAATAAGGAATTCATCCTGTACACTGATGCTAGTGACCTTGCTATCAGGGCTATCTTGGTGCAGCTTGACAATGAAGGTGTGGACCACCCTGTAGCCTATACTTCCTGTGTGCTAAATAAGCATGAGAAGAATTATAGTGTTACAGAGAAGGAGTGCCTTGCTGTGTTGCATGCAGTCAAACAGTTCTGCAACTACGTGTATGGTACCCATTTCACTGTTGTTACTGACCATGCTTCACTTAAATGGTTACAAGAACTTAAGGAACCTGAAGGGCGCTTAGCCAGATGGGCCCTCCACCTGCAAGGTTATGACTTCACTGTGCTCCATTGCCCTTGGATTCAACATCAAAACGCTGATGGGTTGTCCCAAATGCCCATCCTTGCTCTGCATCCTGCTGAGGCTGACTGCCTGTACAAGCTAATTGGCTACCCTTCCTCCTGGGAAAGTGAGATAGAAGAGGTCTGACTTGCTCTGTCCAAATTGTCTGAAGACACTCTCATACACAACAATCAGCTCTTCAAGAAGGTGCAGGATCAATACCTCCCATATGTGCGCCCCAGTCTTTGCCTCTCCTTGGTGTTGCAAGCTCATAAAGAGACTGGCCATGGAGGCATTGTCAAGACCTTTGATTGTCTCCAGAAGAACTACTTCTGGGAGAACCTTTGCCTATTGATCCCAGATGTCATAGCTAGTTGCCATGACTGCTAACTTCAGAGGCTTTGAGCTGCTTCCCATAAGTTCAAATTGATTCCCCTCCAACACGCCTTTCATACGGTTAGCATTGATGCTGTAGGCCCTCTCCCCCGCTCACGTTCTGGGTGCTGCTTTATCCTGATTGCCGTCAACCACTTCAGCAAGTGGGTAGAAGCTCGCCCTACTAAAGACATCACTGCTAAGACTACTGCTGCCTTCCTGCTGCAGGATTTTTTCTACCGCCATGGCTGCCCTCAAGTGCTGTTGTCAGATAATGGAACCAACTTCAACGCCAAGCTGGTAACCTCTGTTGTTGAAGCTCTGGGGACTTACCTGTCTTTCTCTGCCCCCTATAATCCTTCCACTAATGGGGCAGTTTAGCGTGCCAACTCAACACTGGTTTCTATCATGAGAAAGCTCACCTACTATGACACTGCCAATTGGGACCTATATCTACCTGCTGCTCTCTTTGTCTATTGTCTGAGCAGACAATGGGTAACAGGGTACTCCCTCTTTGCCATGTTGTATGGGCGTGAGGCCACCACTCCGTTGCTCTTGGGGATTCCCCTACTCTCCTCTAATAAGGCCATGAATCCTGACAACCATATCAAATACTTAGTCAAACACATTATTGATATACAGGCCACTGCCTACACTTCTGCATACAAGACTAAGATGCTCAAGCTCTCTCCTGATAATGCTGGGCGCTCCCCCTTACCCAAGTTTGATTTTGGTGATCATGTCCTGTACTACCAACACCATGTGGGTGGATGTGCACATAAGTTGGACTCTCTGTGGATTGGTCCCTTGGAGGTGACTTTCAAACAAGGGTCTGAATACACTGTAAAGCTCCTCTCCAGTGGTTGCCATTTTGCTTGCGTGCATGCCAAGTTCCTCTGCAAGTATCACCCCCCAAGGCCAATCTAGAGGGGGGCAATGTCATGAATAATGGCATTCATCATGTTTTGATTTAGCCTTTGGTGGGCCATTTCGAAGACAAATCCCTCTCTTTTGCTTTTGCCTCTCAAAATGAGTTGATATCTGAATCAGGAAATATGATTGTTTGGTTTCCTGACTTTGTGCAACTCACTTGCCCCACTCATGCTTGTGGCAAGTGATCCTACTGTCCTGGTAGTGTTTTGTGGTATTCTCAACCACTATATATTATATTTCCATATTTACCAATAAAATTAAGTTCTATTCACATTTTTGTCTTTGTGTCTTCTGTACTTCTGCGCCTCTCTCTAGCCATGCCTAGTAGAGATTATTATTCCAGGGCCACAAGGTAATCACATAGCCTTCCCTGTCATCTAACCAAGACTTAGTACAAATCCAATCCTAAGGTTAGGATTTCCTGTTGTGTGTCTGTGCTGCGCCTCAGAACACAAAAACCCCCAAACATCTGGGTGGAAGTGGATATATTGGCAGTGTAAAGTTACGCCTCCCCCTTAGGCCTCCACTTCCATTCCTGCCAAATGCTTGGGAATTTCTACCAAATTATGTTTGAATATTTATCTGAAAGGTTACTGAAAAATCCTAAGAAAGGCAATCAATTTAATATTTTAGAATTATTCTAAAGATGCCCCTGCCTAACCCACCCAAGAGACACCTCTGGTTAAATATCATGTGCAAGAGCAGCTGGGAGCAGTGGTAATTGGATTCAAAGAATATTCCTGATGTTAGTTGGTTCAATTTTCCTTTTGACTACGTCCATTCAAAATTTATCAAGATCTTCCTGCCTCAAGAAATGCATTTATATCCACTCATTTCATTGGTCAATTGGTTTGTGACATTAAATCTACCACCCTAATCCTATCACATCCCTTAAATGAATGCAAGTGTTGTAAAAGACCTTGCTTCATCATTTTCTAATCTAATAAAGTAAAAATTTGTTAGTAAAACTGGCCATTTGGTTTTATCTGTTACTTTGTGTGTTCAGTTGATCCCACACACCCCCTTTGGCCTCCCAGGAATTGTTGGTAGCAACCATTTGGTTGTTGCTGAAACCATGATTTTATTATGGATGAGAGTATGGTTTTATTTCCTACTAACCTGCTCCCCAATTCTCACAGGCAGCAACAGATTCTTGCGGGCGGTTGGGCTGCAGAGTGCAGGGTGGTGTCATTGGAACCAAATATGCAGGCAGATAGTTGTACTTGTTGCAGAATAGCAGAGGGGGCCAGGTAATCTTGGTACCCTCTCTATAAAGGATCTCTGTCTCTCTAGTTCTAGCCTTGGGGTTGTATATTAGGATTTTCTCTAGGGTAAACTCTTAATACACAGGGTTGGGTGGGTACTTGGTGAAATGTACTGGGCCAAAGAGAGCTCCTGGTGGATAATAAAGGTTGGGCGGCTGGTCCGCAGTTTCTTGGGGTAGATGGGTGTGAGGTACAGAACTGCAGTGAGTAGACTGTAAATGAAGTAGAACTAATAACAATTATGTAATAAACTGGTTGAACCAAAGGTTCATGTCACTTTATTGCAAGAATGACAATGGACATCTTCCTGGAAATCCAGGGTATAAGTATGCCCATCTGTCATGGGTAAACTTTTACAAATTTCTTTGGCCCAGGTGTTACTGTTTACCAGGTTTTTTCAGTCCTTGGTGGCATCCATTGGGGGAGTTATTTCATTGGCTGGTTTTAAATGAGAATACTTAAATTCCTTTGTTGGGTCATGGGGTTGGTCATCTCTGGGCGGACTGTGTTCTATAAGAAGTTTTCCTTGTTTCTCCTTCTGTGGTGGCCCAAGTTATTTTGGGTTCTATGGCTAGGCCTGCCCGCTAATTGGTTGAGTTAACAGGAACCTTCAACGTGGGGAGCGTTGATGTAGTTGATTTTTACTCATCAAGCCTTAGAAGATTTCCCAAAGTCAAATCCTGCTCTAGTTCAAGCCCAAAAATCTGAGGGCAGCTAAGCGGCTGGTCCTGCAAGCTGGCGCCCCGCAGGGTGTCAAGGTTTGAATTGCATAGTTGAGGCTTTCCAGTAAGCATAGTCAATAGGAGTTTGTCACTTGTGACACCTAGCCCAAGATTGGCTTTAGGGAAAAGTTTTGGCTTTTTGTTCCAGGTTAGCAATTTGGTAAAAAAGCTTTAAAACCCAATATCTGCTGCAGGACAAAGCTTTGTGTTTTTAAGATCAAGGTTAGTATATTTGCAAAAACAATTAGTAAAAACTGCTTATCCAATCAAAGTTTGGCTCTGGGCTACATTCCAGGTTTTTTAATCTAGATTTGTAAATTTGATGAAAAAATAACTTACCCAGATAAAGATCAGCTTTGGACTAAGTCTATCTAAAAGGATTCAAAGGTTAGTGGTTTATTGGAAATGATTACCTGATGAAATGAGAATTTGTTTAAATAATATTAGTGGATCAAAAATTACTCACTAAACCTTGATTCATTTCAGGGAAGATTTGGTTTTTAAATCTAGGTAGTTAATTTAGTAAAAAAGCTTACCTAACCTTGATTTGCTTTGGCGCAAAGCTAAAAAAATAAGGTTAGTAGTTTTAAATGAAATAGTTGCCTGAATTAAGGCTTTGATTTGAAGTTGAAATGAGCTGGATTTTTTTAAAACTTTAAGTACCTTTTTGAAGTAAAATTAGCTTCAAAAATTTAAATTTAAGCTTACCTTTAATATATTTGGTGTTTCCTGAGTCAAATAGTTAGTAAAATGGTTATTTTTAAGCTTACCTTTAATATTCTGATACTTTATGATAAAAATAGTTAATATTATGTACAATTTGAAGCTTACCTTCAGTTTGAAGTAAATCTATAGTATTTTGAAGTTAAAAGATTAGTATTAAAGTTAAGTGAAGACTACATTGATAATTAATCTAAAATCCAATCTCTATGTTTACAATTATATAATCATATTTGTGTCAGGATTGACAATTCATTACCCTGGGAAACCCGGGCCCAAGGGTGGGATTCAAACCCTGAACCTATATTCCTGCGGGCCGCTGGGCCCATGGACCAAGGCCCCGTCTGCCCGCAATTTTTTGGGATTGAGCCCATGCAAGCCAAGGCCCCGCTAAGTCCCAAAGCCAGAATACCAGCACAAGATCAACTATGGTGGCGCCTGAAGAGGAGCCTCTCAAATTGCCTAATGGAGACAGAGATGGCGCCTCTGTGAATTTCATGAGTTTGAAGTCCTCTCAATTAATCAATTGAACCCTACTGCCAAAGATAAACCCAGGCTTTGGGCCCAACCCCGTGACCACAGCAAAGAATCAAGAAAATCAAGTGACCAAATTGGAAGTTCTGATCAATGAGAGAACACCCAGCTGAGGTTCCATTTGGCTGCTCCCACACCCGGGCCTTCTGGTCACCTGCCTGCACTTTTCCTGATATTTTGATGAAGCCCTGATAGAAAATACTAAGTTTGGAGGCGGAATGCTATATATGCCTATAGATTCTGAGCTCAAACATTATTGCCATTTTTTAATAAAGGTTATGTTACTTTGGCTTATACAGCTACTGCCATATTTTGTATTTGCCATCTACCAATTCAGTTCAAGATCTCCCGGCCCTTCTGTCCCACTGCCCACAGTTTTCTGTCCACCTGGTTCACCCTTTGGGCCCGTTCACTTCACTGATTATCCCTTGAAGCCTGAGCACAAGGATTATACACCAGAAAAAATCCTCAATCTTGATCCATTGGCCTGCATCCAATCTGCTATTAGATACAACCGTCAAGGCCCGTGGATATTCTCCACCCCAAACTATTTAGAGGAAAATTCAACTATCTCCCGGCCTACAATATCTATATGGAACCGCCTGTGACATCCAAACCTATGCCTGCTTCCTTTCCTGACCTCCCAACTGATCATACCAGCAAGCTCTTCAGAATAGTGTACATCACCCTCATGGGGGTGATGTACACCATCATACTGGCAGCCAGCCTGTGGTCTTAGGTGGGGGAGTCTGCTTCCTACCTTCTAAAGTTAGCTCCTCTCTTGTGGTGGGCCCTGCCCGCAAAAACCCCAGCCCAAGTTACCCCTAAAAACGGCAGGCCAGCCGCCCAAGACTGGATCCCTGACAATTGGGATAGCTGCATCCTTTTCACAAATCATGTGTGGTGCACAAAGTGCAATGTTGGCTGTTGTCAGTGTTATTTTCTGAGGCGCAGCATAGACACACAACAGGGAATCCTAACCTTAGGATTGGATTTGTACTAAGTCTTGGTTAGATGACAGGGAAGGCTATGTGATTACCTTGTGGCCCTGGAAGAATAATTTCTACTAGTTGTGGCTAGAGAGAGGCGTTGAAGTACTGGAAGACACAAAGACAAAAATGTGAATAGAACTTAATTTTATTGGTGACTGGGGAAATAGAATATATAGTGGTTGACAATACCACAAAAAACTACCAGGACAGTAGGATCACTCACCACAAGCATGAGTGGGGAAAGTGAGTTGTGCAGAGTCAAGAAACCAAAAAATTGTATTTCCTGATTCAGTCATCAACTCATTTCAAGAGGCAAAAGCAAAAGTGAGGGATTTGTCTTAGAAATGGCCCACCAAAGGCAAAATCAAAACATGATGAATTGCAGCATTCATGGAATTACCCTCCCCAAGATTGGCCTTAGGGGGGTGTTATTTACAGAGGAACTTTGCATGCACTTGAGCAAAAACAACCACTGGAGAGGAGCTTTACAGTGTATTCAGACCCTTGTTTGAAGGTTACTTCCAAAGGGCCAATCCACAGAAAGTCCAGTTTATGCGCCTGTCTACCTACTCAGTGTTGTTAGTAAAGAACACGGTCATCAACGTCAAACTCAGGCAAAGAGGCACGTCCAGCATTATTGGGAGAAAGTTCAAGCATTTTAGTCTTGTACACAGAAGTGTAGGCAGTGGCCTGTATATCAATTATGCGGTTGAATAGGTCTTTGATGTGGTTGTCAGGATTCAGGGCCTTATCTGAAGAGAGCAGTGGGCCCCCAAGAGCAACAGAGTGGTGGCCTCACAACCATACAACATAGCAAAGGGGGAGTACCCTGTGACACAATGCTTGCTCAGGCAATAGGAAAAGAGTGCAGCAGGTAAATATAAATCCCAATTAGCGGCGTCAGAATAGGTGAGCTTTTTCATGATAGAAACCAGAGTTGAATTTGCACACTCAACTGCCCCATTGGTTGAGAGATTATAAAGGCAGAGAAAGACTGGTGAGACCCCAAGGCTTCAACAACAGAGATTACCAACTTGGCGTTGAAGTTAGTCCCAGTGCCAGACAACAACACTTGAGGACAGCCATGGCAATAGAAAACATCTTGCAACAGGAAGGCAGAAGTTGTCTTAGCGGTGATGTCCTTAGTTGGGCAAGCTTCTACCCACTTACTGAAGTGATCAACAGCAATTAGGATACAGCAACAACCAGAGCAGAAGCGGGGGAGAGGACCCACAGCGTCAATGCTGACAGTGTGAAAGGTATGCTGAGGAGGGACTAATTTGAACTTGTGAGAAGCAGCTTGCGGTCTCTGGAGCTGGCAGTTGTGGCAACTAGCTATGACGTCTGGGATCAGCAGGCAGAGGTTTTCCCAGAAATAATTCTTCTGAAGCCAGTCAAAAGTCTTGGTGATGCCTCCATGTCCAGTCTCTTTATGAGCTTGCAACACTAGTGAAAGGCAAAGACTAGGCCTTACATAGGGCAAGTAGTGGTCAGTACTTTCTTAAAAAGTTGATTGTCACAAATGAGGGTGTCTTCAGATAGCTTAGACAAGGCTAATTGGACATCTTCCGTCTCTTTCTCCCAAGAAGGATGTCCAATTAGTTCATACAACCAGTCAGCCTCAGCAGGATGTAGAGCAGAGATGGGCATTCTGGATAAACCATCAGCGTTCTGATGTTGAATACCAGGGCAATGGAGCACTGTGAAGTCATAACCTTGCAGGCAGAGGGCCCATCTAGCTAGTCATCCTTCTGGCTCCTTAAGCTGCTGTAACCACTTAAGCAAAGCGTAGTCAGTGACAACAGTAAAACAGGTATTATACACGTAATGGCAGAACTGTTTGACTGCATACAGCACAGCAATATATTCTTTCTCTGTGACACTGTATTTCTTCTCATGCTTGTTTAGAACACAGGAAGTATAAGCCACAGGATGGTCCACACCTTTTTGTCCAGTTGAGTCAAGATAGCCCTAATAGCAAGGTCACTAGCATCAGTGTACGGGATGAATTCCTTATTGTAATTGGGGTACACTAGGATGAGCGCTGCTTTGAGTTTCTGCTTTAAGGTCACAAAGGCTTGCTGTTGTCTGGCAGTCCATTTGAAAGGGACATTACGTAATAGTTGGACCAGAGGTTTGCTAGTATCAGCAAAGTCAGAGATAAATTGCCTATAGTAATCCATCATGCCAAGAAAGACCTGTAGTTCTTGTAGGTTGGTGGGAGGAAGCATTTTGTCAATGGCTTCAACCTTCTTGGCCATTGGACAAATCCCCATTTGGGTTACTTCATGGCCCAAGAATTCAAGATGCTCTTTGAAGAAAGCACACTTAGAGGGCTTTAGCTTCAGGCCAGCTTCTCAAATCTTTAGGAACACTTTTTTGAGATGAGCCAGGTGATCAGTGAAGGTGGCGCTGAAAACTGTTATATCATCTAAGTATAATAGAACACATAACAGCTTCAAGTCGCAGAGGATGGAGTCCATGGCCCTTTGAAAAGTGACCTGGGCATTGCAGAGCCCCTGGGGCATGCGGTTAGGCTCAAACAGCCCTTCAGATGTATTGAGTGCAGCCTTTTGGAGATCCTTGGGTGAAAGGTCAACTTGCCAGTATCCAGATGCCGGATCCATGGCAGAAAAAAACTTAGAGCCTCCAAGACGTTGGAGAGCATCATCAATATGCGGCAAGGGATAAGAATCTTTCTTGGTTAAAGAGTTCAATCTCTGATAGTCCATCACAATACAATGACCCCATCCTTCTTTTTTAGAATGAGTAGTGGTAAGTCCCAAGGACTTTGAGAAGGGGCCAGTAGCCCAGCATCTAGCAGCTGTTTGAGTTCTTTAGATACCTGCGCGTCCTCCACTTGACTACAGCAATATGGTTTGGCACGGAAGGGGGGCATCTCAGGTATCTATCTGAGGATAACGCCTTTGGCTAGCCCATAGTTGGTGCTGTCTTTAGCAAAGATGTCAGAAAATTGGTCTATCAAGTTTAGCACCTCTTTTTATTGAACTGGGGACAACTTAGGGAAGTCTTGGGCAGTGAACAGAGATAGGACTTGGGGCTCATCATTGGGTAGGTTAAAGTCTTGAAACATTCCAAAGGGGTGAAGGGACAAGACGTCAGGGGAATTTTACAACTTTCTGTAACCAACAACCTGTCCTCTGGATACGGTAATAGAAAGTGTGGTTAGGTTTGCAACCAGTAATTGAACGGTATCCTTGTGGGAGATGTTTAGAATTCCAGGACAAAGGTAAGGCTTGTTACACCCTAGCAAAGGAGGGGATTACAGCTCTAAGAAGGTCTGCTCAGGTAATTTGTAGGATATCTGGGAGTCTAGGATGGCCTGGGAGCCTGGGGGGATAGTGACAGCAGACGTGGCCATGAGAGGGACTCCCTCAGCCGCAGAGCAAGCCATGGGTGAACATTTCATGTTGGTGGAATGGGCGCAATAGCTTAGAGTAAAAACCCCAGTGGGGTATTCCAGTGCACATGTCTTTAAGCGCTTCCCAGGAACTTTAGCTGGCTCTTCAAAGATCAGAGGGACTTTGTATCCCAGAATAGAGAGATAACCATCTTTCAAGTTGAAGATCCATTATACTCCCTAAGGAACTGGGTACCAACTAAAAGGTTGTAACTCTCATTTTCTAAGGCAACAACTGGCGCAGCCAGAAGGAGCTTGCCAAATTGCATGGGTAGGGCAGAGTATGCTCCTACAGTGTGAGTCATATATAGGCCAGACGTGTCATACAGCTGGTGATAATTGAGGTTGGGGCAAGTTTGAGTTTCTTCACAAGCTTAGAGGAGACAACATTGACATAAGATCCAGTGTCCAAGACGGCCTTGAATCTTTACTTTCAGATAGATATTTCTATCCAAGGGTAGTGCAATAAAGGGTGGGAGGACAGCCAAGATATCCTGCGCCTCAGCTAGTTCCTTATCCCACTTCTCAATCATGCATCTTAGGCCTGGGAACTCCTTATAAACAGTTTGGAGAGGGAGAAAGACAGATACATTTTTGAAGACAGCATCAGCAACTTCTGAAGCTTCCTCTGATGACTCCACTAAAACAGGGGACCTCTTTGCTTGAGTGAGATAGGGGCAAGAAACAACTTCTTTGGCCTCAGGCAAGGGTTTTGTAGTAGTTGTAGCCTTCCCAGATTGTAGCTTGTAGGGGACCACAATAGTTTCAGGGACGGCAAGAACAGAGTATGCATACGCATCAGGGTCTTCAACATCAGAATCATCTAAGTCAGAATAATCAGAGATATCATGGAACAACAGGAGGATAGGAGGAGCTTCATTATCAGCAGGCTCAGAGTCAGCTATAAAGGGAGGGATTGAAAGAGACTGGGGAGAATTGTCAACCAAGAGTGTCTCTGCCTCTAGGTTAACTGTTCCTTTCCCGCCTGCTCCTTGGGATTGGCTCCTTCAACCCGTGGGTTGGTGCAGACTCAAGAATGATGACCTGTCTGGCCACAGTTGTGGCAAACCTGACGTTGAGGAGAATTTTGTGAGTTCATGGTAAGAATACAAGGGCCATGGGAAGACAACCCAGAGTTAGAAGAGGCACAACTCTCCCAAACAACTGCTCCAGAATGGGTAAGGTGCATATTCTGCAACAGCGTCTTTATGCTCTTCATGGAGGAAAGCATAGCTTTATGGGCTTTGAAGTGGAGGCACAGAAGCTGGTTAACTTTGAGGGCTTGAGCACAAGCCATGTAAGCTTTGTGAGCTGTCAGTTGTCTGCTCATTATCATTTGCTGTACTTCCATGTAGAATCTATCTGTGAATTCAGCTAGGGTCTCTTTTGGTTTGAAGGCAATGTGCATGAAGGCGTCCTTCTTCACTTCCAGACTAAGATCACCACCAAAATTGTCAATCAGGAGCTGTTTCATATCATCCCAAGTCTCAATGGTGGGCAGCTCAGGCACCACCACTTCCTGGCAAGTTGGGTGTAGGCAGGTTAAAATATGTTTCTTCTTAACCTCATCTGATGCTTGTCTCATGGCAGTTTCATAAATAGTCAGGAAGGCCACAATGGTCGAGATTTTGGGGTCAAAGACTTGCTTGAAGGTAGGCTTGAAATGTGCCTCCAGAGTTGGACCACCATTATTGCTATTGAGTACATTTATGCGCGGGGAAAATTCTGCTTCAGTTTTCAAGGGGGGGTTCTAGCCCATAACTGTTGAACACTTTCCTCAAGGGTCGTCAGGGTCTCAGCAGCGCAGGCACCTGTATTGTTAGCTAGAGTGGTCTGCTGCTCAGTAACATCTAGGCGTTGGCTCTGGGCAGTTACTACTGTGGAGAGCTCAGCCAGTCAAAAAGTAAGGGAAGGTCCTACTGAGAGACAGGGTGCAAACCTGTTGTTCACTGAGTTGATTAGTTTACTCATCTCTTGCACGTCTCTATCCAACTCAGTATAACCCCGCTTCAAATGATCCACTTTGTTAGCTAGGGCAATTAATTCCCTAGTGCATTGGATTCAAGGGGGCCCTGGTAAGCCAGGGCAGCAACCATTGTTGTCAACAACCCCAACTGGACTAGCAACAGTTGCCACCACCTCACGTAAGGCAGCAAGTTCCTGCTGTAGCTCAGCAACTTGAGTAGTCAACTCAAGCAGCTGTGGGTCAGACTGAGGAGCTTTAGTAGGACGTTCTTGACTAAAATTAGATGTGTGTAGCTCTTGAATGGCATCCCATAATTTCTGCTCTCTGTCCACCAAGTCATCAGAAGGAGGAGAAAGCGGAACATCTGGCTTGCACATAGACAGTTCATTCACTTGATTCTTGAGTCTAGTTATAGCAGCGGCAGTGGCAGTTCTTTCTTTATCAAATGCTGCATCAAGCTCATTAAGGCTGTTAGCAGCAAGGTCCACTACCTGCTGTAGTTGCTCAAAGGAATAAGTGATGAATGCATTGAGCTGCTGTACAAGTCATTTGAAGTTGGCAATATAAGCGTTTAAGGTGGAATCTAATTGAGTTTTCCAGGGTTTTTCTAACTGTTGAAACTCATGTAGTTGCTCCCTAACGTACTCAGGGATAGACTGGCGCATTTGCTTGATGGAATTGACTCAACGTGTTTGAGAGGTGACCAAATCACGCTGATTATCAGATACCAGGGAGAACAGGGAATGGATCCACTGTTGGTAGGCAGCAAACTGGTCCCAATGATGGGTAACAGCTGCTTGTAGAGACAAGATTTCTTGGATGTGGAGTCCCAACACCATCTGGTGGTGGGCCAAGGCAGGCTGTACAAAGGATGACAGCAGGTGATCAGCGGAGACAGCCGCTGAGAGGAGATTTTGTGGGAACTGAGGGGCCACAATAAACTCGTAATATTTGGCATGGCTAAACTGTAGCTGAAGGCAAGGGATGGCTCTGTTACGGGCTAGTCCAAGGGCTACTGCCATGACTTGTTCCAAGTCAGGGGTACCCATGGGGTAGGCAACTAGGCGGGGACCATTCCCAAGGTTCAGTACAGTAGGGACAATAGGCAGGTTGGCAATGTCTTCCTCAATAGGAGGGCTAGTAATTTCAGGCAAAGTTGGCTCTTGTATAGGTGGAGGCAAGGATCCTGAAAATGTAGATGCAAAAGGGATAACTGAGGGGCTTACAGCCCCTGTAGTGAGCAGCATTTTTGTTGTGTTCTGAGGCGCAGCACAGAAACACAACAGGGAATCCTACCCTTAGGATTGGATTTGTACTAAGTCTTGGTTAGATGACAGGGAAGAGTATGTGATTACCTTGTGGCCCTGGAAGAATAATCTCTACTAGTTGTGGCTAGAGAGAGGCGCGGAAGTACTGGAAGACACAAAGACAAAAATGTGAATAGAACTTAGTTTTATTGGTGAATGGGAAAATGGGATATATAGTGGTTGAGGATATCACAAAACACTACCAGGACAGTAGGATCACTTGCCACAAGCATGAGTGGGGCAAGTGAGTTGCTGCAGAGTCAAGAAACCAAACAATTGTATTTCTCAATTCCGCCATTGACTCATTTTGTGAAGGAAAAGCAAAAGCAAGGGATTTTTCTTTGAAATGGCCCACCAAAGGCAAAAATCAAAATGTGATGAATTGCAGCATTCACAACAGTTGGCAAGGTTTGGGCTTTAAAATAAACCTGTAAGGGCCAGCCTGGGTGGAACGGGAACAGGGTTCAAACCCCCACACCTGGCTGCCAAGCAAAAGAAAGGGCAGCTGTGAAAGCCCACTGGGGGATTCAAACCCCCCAACCACCCACCAGGGCGGACAAGGACCGTTTTGAACTGCCCTGGCCTATTTGGGCAGTTTGAAGCAACCCAATTTTGGGTCCTGTCCTGGGGCCAGCTTTAATGCTGGCCTGGGGGAGCTTGCGGCTCCCAGCGGTATTGGAGCACCCAGCCCCAATGCTATAATTGGGCTGGGTGCATCCAATGCCACCCTTGATCAGATCTTCTGGGTGCTGCAGAAGATCTATGATCAAACAGATCTGCTGCTTAATGCAACCAGAATATCTGATAAATTCCAGATTTCTGCTGCTGCTCCTGCAGTTAAATGTAGCACTGTTCCTGTCACCTCAAATCACAAAAGCTGAACTAAATTATTAGTTAAGAATCTTGCAGCTACTGAGGCTGCTGCTAACACAGCATAATAAATTGGTTGAGAACAGCCCCTCAATTGAGCTGCAAGATTCAGAAAGTCCTGCAGTTGAAGCCAAACCTGAGGAAGAAACTTCCTCATTTCCTAACCCAATAAGATCCCAGATTGAAGATGTCAGCCAATTGTCCACCAGTCACCAGCAGAATTCCCCTGCCCAGACCAAGTCACCCAAATTCCAATCCTCACTTCCCAAGCCATATTTCACTACTTCTCAGAAGCCAGTGCCCAAGAGTTGGGACACCAAAAGCTCACTAAAAGTAGGAAGCAGTATTTTTCAAGATAGACCAGACAAATGGTATAAAAACCACTTTCCTCACTTAAATCAAGTGTGACAACATCAAATAAAGTGAATGAATCTTTCAGTTTTTTTTGCTTTATTAGGATTTCAATTTATAAACCACTTGAGCAGAAGTCAAACCAGAAGACTAGAGTACCACCCTAGACCTACACCCATGGACTACCAGCCAGGTCCAGAACCTGGAATGGCTGGCATTCCCTGTGACCCCCCTGCTCCTCCTATCCCTCAGTCCTACAACCACAGTAGAGCTGGGATAGTCATCCTGACCATCCTCAGTCTGGCCAAAGTTGTCATTCCCAACCTTGGTGCCTACTGCCCCTTAGCTGCTAGATTGCTTTAACTAACCTTTGCAGATCCATTCCTCTACTGGGCTCTTGTTACTTGTTATCTGGATGGATTAAGCTCCCCTTCAATGCCTTGGTACATGACAGCCTCTGGCCATGAAAAAACCAATCAAAATCAACAAAGGTATATTTTGCTCCAATAAAAATTAGTAAGTTTTAAATATATTTTTAGATCTCTTACCTTTTAATCAAACCGGACTATCATAAGTCAATTCCCTGATCTTTCCACTTTGAACAAAACTGCTGCAGGTAGGGAAGCTTTGAGACACTGCCAAGTGTCCAACTCCTTCTCCTGCAGCAGTATCAGCTACCAAAACTGAGCTAATATTTAGGTGCAGTGCTTACTGTTGTTGGCCTTATCTAGTCTTTAAAAAAGCTAAGCTTTTGTCAGGGCCCAGAATTCCCTGGACAATCAGCTGGCCTTCCTAGAGGCAAAACAACCCACAATCTGGAAACCATTACCAACTGTCTCCCAGAGTAAAAGCCTCCCCCTTTTGAATAACAAATGGCCTAGGATTTGAGAGACCCACAATTCTTGAATCCCTGGCTTTGATTCTATTAACAAATTCAGCCAACTTTACTATCAGTAAATGGCACATTGGGAGCGCAATTGTTCAATTGTGCAATTGGGCAACCAATTGCTTGCAGATTTTATAAATAGCTGTGGCACCTTGGCATGCTGAAGCTCAAGCAAGGTTCCTGTTATGCTAGCCAATAAGCACCCATCCCAAAGCTCAAGTACTGTCAAGGTAAAGTAGAGAGAGCTCGTTGTAATCAATCATATGAGGAATGTACACCCAAATTAGGATGACATTACCAATGAGGATAAGACAATGTGTGTTTACTTGTAAATGATATCCCTTGAAGAGTGAATAAGGAAAGGTTCAGCAGAAGATTATGCACAGGTACATCAGGAAGACCTTAATTTGGCTCAACATCAAGGAATCAGCAGCATATATAGACTCACATTCAATTTTGCGGGCTTCAGGAATCATTTCAGCAGAAGGTGGAAGATTACCAGTAAATTGCAGAGGTGAGAAGGCAGAATCTAGAAGTCTGGTTATTACAAATCTGATTGGAAAATATTAAAATAAGTGAATTGTTGAGGCAAGATATTTATTGAGAGTAAAATTTCAAACTACTAAGGTAGTTTGGTGGGGAAAATTCTTACTTGAAGCCTTTGGGTACATCTTGATGATGTGGCCTCCTTAAATACAATATTTGGACAGCTTACAGATACCACCAATGGTGGTTCTGTAAGCTGTTAACTGACCTCCTTTGAGGTCAGGATTTGTTGACCAGCAGTTCAAGGAAGGGAAAATTGGGCGTGGGGCATCTGCGCCCCACTTGGACCCAATTTTCTGTGCCATCACCCACTTGTGATCAATTATTAGATTTAAATCTACAATTGCCGCAAGCAGGCAGGGCTTTGGGCCGGGTTTCCCCAGGTGGCGGCGCTTTGGCCAAACCACACCTGGGAAAACTATGGCCATGACAAGTACACAATTTCTAGGGAAAATCACCAGTTTGACTGAAAATGATGCTACAAGATCCCTGGTGGCACAAAAGGCTGAACTTTAACAGTAAGTGTAAGTAGTGAGGAGGAAAGCCCTCCTCACTGTTGACATCTTAAAATAAACAAATTTATGCTCATGAATCATTATTTTCTGAGAGGAATTATCTATTTTTGCTCTAATTTAGTTATTCTGTTTGCATCTATTTGTGAATCTACTACTCAATATAAACTTGCCTATCTGTATCCTCCTGCTACTTCAGTCAAGCCACCCTGCGCTCTTGACTTGGAGTATTTCCATCCCCATCATCTGGATCTCCCTCCTAGTTGTGCTAGAGAGACCATCCTGCCTGCTATGAAGGAGATTACTACTATTCTCCCCCTGCCCAACGCGCCTCCTGCTCAGGATTTCAGAAAGTTAGGGTTTGTTTATGTTGCAACCAAGTTTCCAGACTTGCCTGCTAATGTATCTTACAATACACAGGGGGCGCTTGATGAGTTGTCCTTGACGTATCTAACATCATAGATCAATATGATGGCAATATCAAATGGCAGACACTTCATCCTAGTTAGGAGCTCTACCAAATTAACCTGCTGATCTCTGCACAAGTTATTCCTTGGCTTCAAACCTTACATGGAACTTCCCACTATGCCACCCCCTTGTGGCCTTGTGGCTTTCCTCATATAGTATATTAGTCACAATATTCTACAATAAACAATACCTTATTCTATTCATTCCTGTCCTTTCCATTGGACTGTTGTCTTCCCCAATTCCAAATACTGAACTCTCATTGGTTCAGATGCAACAGTGGTAGCAGCAGTAGGTTCATAACCTACCTAAAACAAAAATTCCCCTAAGAAAGGATAGAGTACAGGCTGTATGGCTACTCCCCAACAAGAAATCTTCCTGTCAATCCCCAAGGGGGACATCCCCGACGGGTATATCATCTACCAAGACCAGCTAGTCCTCACAAGTGTGTATAATCAACTCCGCCCTAGGCAGCGTGACACCAGCGTCACCCCTCCTCAGTCAGACCTCTCACAACACATGCTCAATCTTCAGCTGGAATCCTTTGCAGGTGGGGTCAAAGGGGCCAACATTGTCAGTTGGCTTCAATCCACCAAATCCTGCCTTTGTATCTGCCAGGTTCCTGAACCCATGTGGGTCCCCACTGCATCTGGCCGCCTCACAGGGCCTGCCGCTGTGTGGTTTACCTACCGGGCCAGTCAGGAAATTGAAGTCACCTGGGCGGCATTCTGGGACACTGCAAGATCTCACTACAGAAAAAACTTTTGCCTATTGTGATTGGAACTCCTCTTCTAGCAATCAAACAGACTGGATCTGTTCCTAAGTACCTTACCGCCTGGCAACAAGCTCTTACTGCCGCCCCTGAAGCCATAACTGGTGGAAATGTAATGTTACTCACCCTCATTATCAATGGGTTAAAATCCCATATCTGTAAGTGGGTCCCTGTAGGTTGCTGCACCTCCATTGATGAATGCTACAAAGCCATTATGGAGGCCAACAACCAGGCTTTGATGGGCTTTTACTGTACTAGTGACGCTACATCTCAACCTTGTGCAACACCTGTCAGTGGCCACAACCAAGTGGGCCACCACCAGTCCTGTCAGCAGGAAAATGGGGACAAACGCCCTTTCAAGGAGGAGCTCCAGCTAGCACAGATTGAGGATCAGGGAAAAGCCCGGGGGTTATAGCAACAAGAGGTGCTACAACCACACTTGACCCTTCCTCTCAATCCCTGCTTGCAAAGAATCCCTGCAACTACAGCATCCACAAAGTTGAAACCATTGACATCTTCCAGGTCTACAGTGACAACCCTGTGCTGCAAGAAAGTCATTTTTCAAATAAAGTAACCTGCTTAGCCTATCCCTTCCGTTTCTGTGGGAACACCCACAAACTACTGGTAGATACCAGGGCTGACCACACTATGGTGGGCCAGATGTTTGCTGACTCCCAACAAGTAGATCAAGTGCCTAGCAGGTTCAAGGCAGTACAAGTAGCTGATTTATGCAGAGTTGCCATTACCCATGAGACAGTACCCTTCTCTGTGAGAATGGGGAACATCCAGGTCAAGCTCTCTGGGCCAATCATGGCAGGACTTGGCCCCGACATAATTGCTGGCCTCAACTGGCTTTGGCACAACTGTCCCTACATTGACTGGGATATGTCTGTTATCACACTCAATAGAAATGGAGTGGGCTTTCAGATTTACCCTGTTGAAATGAGCAAGCTACTCCACAAAAATGTGTTTGTTAGAATAACAGAGACAGGCTTGTACAACTTCAAGGGGGGACTAGACTTGTGCCAGTTCTCAGTCAAAGTTATCCTCATCTAGACATCTGCGGCCCCTCCCTTGGCCACTGCACTTCCTCCAGCACTTGTTGCTCTCCTCAAGGAGTACAAGGACGTCTTCATCAAAACACTGGACAAATTGCCTCCTCCCCAAGAAATTCAACATGCTGTACAACTCCAAGGATTGTTACTGTTGTGCTGAGGCGCAGCACAGACACACAATAGGAAATCCTAACCTTAGGATTGGATTCATACTAAGTCTTGGTTAGATGACAGGGAGGCAATGTGTTTAACTTGCGGCTCTGGAAGAATAATCTCTACTAGGCGTGGCTAAAGAGAGGCGCGGAAGTAAAGAAGACACAAAGACAAAAATGTGAATATAACTTAATTTTATTGATAAATATGGAAATGAAATATATAGTGGTTGAGAATACCACAAAACACTACCAGGACGGTAGGATCACTTGCCACAAGCATGAGTGGGGCAAGTGAGTTGCGCAGAGGCAGGAAACCAAACAATCATATTTCCTGATTCAGATATCAACTCATTTTGAGAGGCAAAAGCAAAAGAGAGAGATTCGTCTTCAAAATGGCCCACCAAAGGCGAAATCAAAACATGGTGAATACTGTTATTCACAACATTGCCCCCCTCTAGATTGGCCTTATGGGGGTGATACTTGCGGAGGAGCTTGGCGTGTACGCAAGCAAAAGGGCGACCACTGGAGAGGAGCTTTACAGTGTACTCAGACCCTTGTTTGAAAGTCACCTCCAAGGGACCAATCCACAGAGAGTCCAACTTATGTGCACGTCCACCCACACAGTGTTAGTAGTACAGGATGTGGTCACCAACATCAAACTCAGGCAAGGGGGAGCGCCCAGCATTGTTAGGGAAGAGCTTGAGCATCTTAGTCTTGTATGCAGAAGTGTAGGCAGTGGCCTGTATATCAATACTGCGGTTGACTAAGTCTTTGATGTGGTTGTCAGGATTCATGGCCTTATCAGAGGAGAGTAGGGGGACTCCTAAGAGCAACAGAGTGGTGGCCTTGTGCCCATACAACATGGCAAAGGGGGAGTACTCTGTGACCTATTGTCTGCTCAGACAATAGGCAAAGAGTGCAACAGGTAGATATAGATCCCAATTGGCAGTGTCAGAGTAGGTGAGCTTTCTCATGATAGAAACCAGAGTTGAGTTGGCACGCTCAACTGCCCCATTAGTGGAAGGATTATAGGGAGCCAAGAAAGACTGATGAGTCCCCAGAGCTTCAACAACAGAGGTCACAAGTTTGGCATTGAAGTTGGTTCCGTTGTCTGACAACAGCACCTGAGGGCAGCCATGGCGGTAGAAAACATCCTGCAACAGGAAGACAGCAGTAGTCTTAGCAGTGATGTCTTTAGTAGGGCGAGCTTATACCCACTTGCTGAAGTGGTTGACGGCAATCAGGATAAAGCGGCACCCAGAATGTGAGCAAGGGAGAGGGCCTACAGTGTCAATGCTAACTGTATGAAAAGCGTGTTGAGGGGGAATCAATTTGAACTTGTGGGAAGCAGCTTGGGGCCTCTGAAGTTGGCAGTCATGGCAACTAGCTATGACATCTGGGATCAATAGGCAAAGTTTCTCCCAGAAATAGTTCTTCTGGAGCCAATCAAAGGTCTTGACAATGCCTCCATGGCCAGTCTCTTTATGAGCTTGCAACACCAAGGAGAGGCAAAGCTGGGGCGCACATATGGGAGGTATTGATCCTGCACCTTCTTGAAGAGCTGATTGTTGTGTATGAGAGTGTCTTCAGACAATTTGGACAGAGCAAGTCAGACCTCTTCTATCTCACTTTCCCAGGAGGAAGGGTAGCCAATTAGCTTGTACAGGCAGTCCGCCTCAGCAGGATGCAGAGCAAGGATGGGCATTTGGGACAACCCATCAGCGTTTTGATGTTGAATCCAAGGGCAATGGAGCACAGTGAAGTCATAACCTTGCTGGCGGAGGGCGCATCTGGCTATGCGCCCTTCAGGCTCCTTAAGTTCTTGTAACCATTTAAGTGAAGCGTGGTCAGTAAAAACAGTGAAATGGGTACCATACACATAGTGGCAGAATGTTTGACTGCATGCAACACAGCAAGGCACTCCTTATCTGTAACACTATAATTCTTCTCATGCTTATTTAACACACGGGAAGTATAGGCTACAGGGTGGTCCACACCTTCATTGTTGAGCTGAGCCAAGATAGCTCCAATAGCAAGGTCACTAGCATCAGTGTATAGGATGAATTCCTTATTGTAGTTGGGTACACCAGAATGGTTGCTTCTTTGAGTTTCTGCTTTAAGGTCTCAAAGGCTTGTTGTTGGCTGGCAGTCCATCTGAAAGGAACATTATGTAACAGTTGGACCAGGGGTTTGCTAGTATCAGTAAAGTCAGGGATGAATTGCCTATAATAACCTATCATGCCCAGAAAGACCTGTACTTCTTGTAGGTTGGTGGGCAGAAGCATTTTGTCAATGGCTTTAACCTTCTTGGTCATTGGACAAATCCCTGTTTGGGTTACTTCATGGCCCAGGAATTCAAGGTGTTTCTTTAAGAAAGCACACTTAGAGGGCTTTAGCTTGAGGCCAACCTCTTGTATCTTTATGAACACCTCTTTAAGATGGGCTAGATGATCAGTGAAAGTAGCGCTCAAGACTGTTATATCATCTAGATAGACTAAGACACATGACAGCTTCAAATCACGCAGGATGAAATCCATGGCCCTCTGGAAAGTTGCCGGGGTGTTGCAGAGCCCTTGCGGCATGCAGGTAGGTTCAAACAATCCTTCTGATGTAATGAGCGCAGCCTTCTGTTTGTCTTCAGGAGAGAGGTCAACTTGCCAGTAACCAGACGCCAAATCCATGGCAGAGAAAAACTTAGAACCCCCAAGACGTCAAACAGCATCATCAATGCGCGGTAAGGGATAGGAATCTTTCTTGGTTAGGGAACTCAACCTTTGATAGTCCATCACAATTTGATGGCCTCCATCCTTTTTCTTTAAGATGTGCAGAGGGGAAGCCCAGGGACTTTGAGACAGAGCTAGTAGTCCAGCGTCCAGCAGCCGCTTGAGCTCCTTAGAAACCTGTGCGTCCTCCACTTGGCTGCAGTGATATGGCTTGGCACAAAAGGGGGAGCGCCTCCAGTATCAATCTGATGGATAACGCCTTTAGCTAGCCCATAATCAGTGCTATCTTTAGCAAAGATGTCTGAGAATTGGTCTAGTAAATCAAGCATCTCTTTCTGTTGCACCAGGGACAACTGAGGGAAGACTTGGGCAGTGAACAGAGATAGGACTTGAGGCTTGTCTTTGGGTAGGTTAAAGTCTTGAGACGTTTCAAAGGGTGAAGGAACAAGACCTCAGGGGCATTTTACAACTTTCTGTAACCAACAACCTGTCTTCTGGATACAGTAATAGAAAGTGTGGTTAGGTTGGCAACCAGTAATTGAACAGGATCCTTGTGGGAGACGTCTAGAATTCCAGGACAAAGGTAAGGCTTGTTACTCCCTAGTAAAGGAGGGGAGTACAGCTCTAAGAAGGTCTGCTCAGATAATCATAAGATATCTGGGAGTCTAGAATGGCCTGCAAGCCAGGAGAAATGGTGACAGCAGACGTGGCCATGAGAGGGATCCCTTCAGTTGCAGGGAAAGCCATGGGTGGACATTTCATGTTGATAGAATGGGTGTGATACCTTAGGGTGAAAACCCCAGTGAGGTATTTCAGTGTAAATTTCTTCAAACGCTTCCCAGGAACCTTAACCAACTCTTCAAAAATCAGAGGGACTTTGTATCCCAGGATAGAGAGATAACCATCCTTTAAGTTGATGATCCAATTATATCTCCAAAGGAACTGGGTACCAACCAAAAGGTTGTAGCTCTTGTTTTCTAGAACAACAGCTGGCGCAACCAAAAAAGTTTATCAAATTGCATTGGCAAGGCAGAGTACGCACCAATGGCGCAAGTCATGGAGAGACCAGCAGTGCCATAGGATTGATGGTAGTTGAGGTCGGGGGCCAGCTTAAGTTTCTTCACCAGTTTAGAAGAAACAATGTTAACAGGGGACCCAGTTTCCAGGACAGTTTTGATTTTTACTTTCTGGATAGATATCTCTACCTGGGTGGTGGTGCATCCAAAGGGTGGCAGGACAGCCAAGATATCCTGCGCCTCAGCTAGTTCTTTGTCCCATTTCTCAATCATGAATCTTAGTCCTGGGAACTCCTTATGTACAGTTTGGAGAGGGAGTAAGACAGATACATTCTTGAAGACGGCGTCTGCAACTTCAGCAGCTTCCTCTGAGGATTTCACTAATACAGAGGACCTTTTTGCCTGAGTAAGGTAGGGGCGGGAGACAACCACTTTGGCCTCAGACAAAGGCTTGACGGTAATCGTGGTCTTCCCAGATTGTAGCTTGTATAGGACTGCAATAGTTTCAGGGACAGCAAGGACAGAATATCCATACACTTCAGGGTCTTCAACATCAGACTTGTCCACATCAGAATCATCATAAATGTCATGGAACAGAAGGAGGATAGGAGAAGCCATATCATCAGCAGGCTTAGAGTCAGTAGCAGGAGGAGGTATTGAAGGAGACCGGGAAGAACTGTTAACCAAGAGTGTCTCTGCCTCTAGGTTGACTGTTCTTTTCCTGACTGATCCTTTGGATCAGCTCCTTCAACCTGCGTGTTGGTGCAGAAGCAAGAGTGGTGACCTATTTGGCCACAATTGTGGCAACCTTGATGCTGAGGAAGGTTTTGTGAGTTTATAGTAAGGATACAAGGGCCACAAGAGGATGTTCCTGAGTTAGAAGTGGCACAACTCTCTCAAACAACTGCCCCAGAATGAGTGAGATGCATATCCTGTAGCAGCGTCTTTATACTTTTCATGGAGGACAGCATAGCTTTGTGGGCTTTGAAATGAAGACACAGGAGCTGATTCACCTTGAGGGCCTGGGTGCAGGCCATATACGCTTCATGCGCTGTCAATTGTCTACTTGTTATCAATTGTTGTCCCTCATGTAAAATCTGTCTGCAAATTTGGCTAGCATCTTTTTAGGCTTGAAGGATATGTGCATGAAAGCGTCCTTCTTCACTTCCAGGCTAAGATCACCACCAAACTTGTCAATCAGAAGTTTCTTTATATCTTCCCAAGTCTCAATGGTGGATATCTCAGGTACCACCACCTTTTGGCAAGTCAGGTGTAAACAGGTCAGAATGTGCTCTTTCTTAACCTCATCTGATGCTTGTCTCATGGCAGTTTCATAAATAGTCAGGAAGGCTGCAATGGTCGAGGTTTTGGGATCAAAGACTTGCTTAAAGGTAGGCTTGAAGTGTGCCTCGGGAGTTGGGCCACCATTGTTGCTATCAAGTACATTTATACGCGGGGAGAACTCAGCTTCAGATTCAGAGGGGGGGATGTCTAGCCCATAGTTGTTGAACACTTTCTTCAAAGGTTGTCAGAGTCTTGGTAGTTCAGGCACCTGTAGTGTTGGCTAGAGTGGTCTGTTGTTCAGTAACATCTAGTCGCTGTCCTTGAGTAGTGACAACAGTGGAGAGCTCAGCCAGTTAAGAGGTAAGGAATGGCCCCACTGATAGGCAGGAGGCAAATCTGTTGTTTACCAAATCAATCAGCTCACTCATTTCCTGTACGTCTCTGTCCAACCCATTCTGGTCTCTTTTCAAATGGTCCACCTCATTAGCTAGGGAAATCAATTCCTCATCACAATGAATTTGAGCCCCTGCCAAACCAGGACAGCAGCCATCTTCCTAATTAACCCCAACCAGGCTAGCAGCAGCCACCACTACCTCTCGTAAAGCAGCAATCTCTTGCTGTAGTTTGGCAACTTGAGCGGTCAGAGCAAGAACCTGGGGATCAGGTTGAGGAGCTTCAGTAGGACGTCCTTGGCTACAAGTAGAAGCACGTAGCTCTAGAATGGCCTCCCAAATTCTCTGTTCTCTGTCCACCAGATTGTCAGCAGGAGGAGAAGGTGGGACATCAGGCTTGGGAGTAGACAGCTCATTCACCTGACTTTGAAGTTTGGCTATAGCAGCAGCAGTGGTAGCTCTCTCTTGATCAAATTCCGCCCTGAGTTCATTTAGGCCTTGGGCAGTGAGGTCTGCTACCTGTTGCAATTGCTCAAAGGAATAGGCACTGAATGCATTGAGCTGTTGCACTAGGAGTTTGAAATCAGTAAGTAAGCATTAGGGTGGAGTCTACTTGGGTTTGCCAGGGTTGTTCTAAATGGTGAAACTCATGTAGTTGCTCTCTAACGTACTCAGGGATGAACTGGTGCATTTGTTTGATAGAATTGACCAAGCGTGTTTGGGAGGTGACAGAATCACGCTGATTGTCAGATACCAGGGAGAAAAGGGAGTGAATCTATTGTTGATAGGCGGCAAACTGATCCCAATGATGAGTAATAGCTGCTTGTAAAGACAAGATTTCTTGGACATGGAGTCCCAACTCCATCTGATGGTGGGCCAAGGAGGGCTGTAAAAAGGATGACAGCAGGTGTTCAGCAGAGCCAGCTGCTGAGAGGAGATGTTGTGGAAACTGAGAGGCCACAATTAACTCGTAGTATTTGGCATGGCTAAACTGTAGCTGAAGGCAAGGGATGGCTTCATCCCAAGCTATCCCCAGGGCTACTGCCATGACTTGTTCCAAGTCAGGGGTACCCATGGGGTAAGCAACTAGACAGGGACTATTTCCAAGGTTCAGTACATTAGGGACAATAGGTGGGTTTGCAATGTCTTCCTCAATAGGAGGGCTGGTAATTTCAGGTGAAGTCAACTCTCAAATAGGCAGAGGCAAGGGACCTGAAAGCGTAGGTGCAAAAGGGATAACCAAGGGGCTTACAGCCCCTGTAGTGAGCACCATTTTTGTTGTGTTCTGAGGCGCGGCACAGACACACAATGGGAAATCCTAACCTTAGGATTGGATTTGTACTAAGTCTTGGTTAGATGACAGGGAAGGCAATGTGTTTACCTTGCGTCCCTGGAAGAATAATCTCTACTAGGCGTGGCTAGAGAGAGGCGCAGAAGTACAGAAGACACAAAGACAAAAATGTGAATAGAACTTAATTTTATTGGTAAATATGGAAATGGAATATATAGTGGTTGAGAATACCACAAAACACTACCAGGACGGTAGGATCACTCACCACAAGCATTAGTGGGTCAAGTGGGTTGCACAGAGGCAGGAAACCAAACAATCATATTTCCTGATTCAGATATCAACACATTTTGAGAGGCAAAAGCAAGAGATTTGTCTTCAAAATGGCCCACCAAAGGCGAAATCAAAACATGGTGAATGCCGTAATTCACGATAGTTACCTAAAGCACAACCTTTATATTGTCTTACACCAAAAGAAGATGAGACCCTCCACCAGCACCTAGTGAACGCACTGGATAAGGGCTTCATTTTCCCCTTGCTCTCTCCATACAGGGTGGTGGTCTTCTTTGTAGCCAAGAAGGACGGGAACCTTTGCCTGGTCACAGACTACTGTGCCTGAAATGAGGTGACTGTTAAGAAAAAGTACCCCCTGCCGCTGATTGACAACCTGTTTGATACACTCACAGGTGCAAAGGTCTTTAGCAAGATTGATCTCACTGTGGGGTACAACCAGGTCCACATTGCACCAGGGGATGAGGCAAAACTGCCTTCTGTACACGCTACAGGTTGTTTGAGTGTTGGGTCATGAACTTCAAAATGACCAACACTCCTTCCACCTTTGCCATGTTGATGAACAAAGCCTTTGAGGAACTGATAGTAAAATGTGTGGTTGTGTACCTTGACAACATTATTGTCTTCAGCCAAGATCAAACCACACACCTCCAACACCTCTGTGCTGTCCTTGACACCCTTTGGAAAAACCAGCTAAAAGCTAAACCCTCCAAATGCAAGTTTCTCAAGTCAGAGCTGTTATTCCTTGGGCACACTATTCTGGCCCAAGAGATAAAGCTTGACCCTGCCAAAATCAAGGCACTCACCAGTATGCCGCCCCCCACTAACGTGGGCCAGGTGCGGACATTCTTAGGCATGGTTGCCAATGTGTGCAAGTTCATTCCCAATTGTGGGGAACTAATTGCACCCCTCACTGAGCTCCTCAACACTAAACATTGCTTCCATTGGACCCCCGCCAGAGATCAAGCCTTTGAAACGTTGAAGCAGAGACTTACAACAGCACCAGTACTGCAGTTCCCCAATTGAAACCACCAGTACAAGCTCAAGACTGATGTCTCTGACAGGGCCATAGGGGGTGTGCTAAGGGTAGAAACTGACAACGGCGTCTTCCTCCCTGTGGCATACAAGTCCAGGAAGCTTACTGACTTGGAACAATGTTACCTATTCATGATAAAGAATTGGCGGCAATTGTGCACTGCGTTGAGAAGTGGTGCTGTTACCTGGAAGGAGCTACCTTTCCTCCCTGCGTCCTGATAGACCACAAGTCCCTCCAGTACTTCAACACACAGTCCCACTTGACACACCAACAAGCAGGCTGAGTAGAACTCCTATCCCCCTATCAGTTGCACATTGAGTACAAGCCTTGGAAGGAACTTGTCACAGCTGACGCCCTCTCCCAAATTTATGTAGCGTCTATCACTGGGGACAATGGCTTGGACCCAGATTGGCCCATGCTCTACCTCCGCCCTGAGGCAACTTGTTACAAATGCCTCAACTTGGTAACCATCTCCAAGCCAAAGGACAACAAAAGTCAGTTCACCACCAATGACGGCAACGTCTGCCGCCAGGAAGAGACAGGGGAAAAGACACCTTACATCCTCATCACACAACAAGGTGACACAATACTGCACTACCACCAAACCCTGGGCCACATCAGAGGAAGTAACCTCTTTGAAATCATGAAGCAAAAGGTCTGGTGGCGCACATGCATCAAGACATCTTGGACCTTTGCAAAACATGTGTGCTGTGCAAAAAGAATACATCCAAACCTGCACCCCCCAAGTCTGTCCTGCCCATCAAAGCCATGGAACCCTTCAAACAGTGGGCCCTTGACATTTTTGGACCCCTCTCTGAAGACAGACTGGTGAAGAAATACATCATAACTGCCATCAACTACTTCACTGATGACCAGTGGCCTGGACAACAACTAACCACACTGCCACCACCATCACCATCACCCGCTTCATTGGCAAGAAAATTGTGGCCCGTTTTGGGTGGCCCAAACGTCTCATCACAAATGGTGGTCCCAAACTTGTTGGGCATGTTATGAAAGCATACTGCTCCAAGAATGCACTCCAACAGTTAGTTACAACCCCCTACCATCTGCAAGCCAACAAGCGTGTGGAGCAGTTAAAAGGCTCATTGGTCCAACTGATTGCCAAGCTCTCACAGGAGCACCCCAATACCGCGTGGACGGAACACCTGCCTACTGCTCTACTCATTTTACAAGCGAGAATTAACAGGGGCACAGGGTTCAGCCCCAGCACCCTGGCTTTTGGGACGCCTGACGGTCTGACAGGAGTTAAGCAGGGAAAGTTACAGTCCACAGTTCCCAAAAAGCCCCCCTAGTGACAACCCCTTCCCTGGACCAATAGTGTGCCAAAGCTTGAGAAAAGAACACAAACAAATTGAAGGAGGGACAAAGCACCTTGAAGCCAGATACGCTGTAGGTGACCCCATCTACTCCCTCAACCCCAATTCTGCCAATTTAGAACCTAACCACCTAGGGCCCTTCAAGATAACCGCTGTCTATGACAATCATACCTATCAACTCAAAGATGCCCAAAGGAATACCAAGAAGCTTCACCACAATTGCTTGCGCCCCTGCTGCACCATCCCCACACAAAGGTTGTTTGTGCAGACCTTCTGCAGGCTTCAATCCTGGTTTCTGACAACAAGCAGGGGGCAAGGGGGTGTTGCAACCAAGTTTCCAGACTTGCCTGCTAATGTATCTTACAATACACAGGGGGCGCTTGATGAGTTGCCCTTGACGTATCTAACATCATAGATCAATATGATGGTAATATCAAATGGCGGACACTTCATCCTAATTAGGAGCTCTACCAAATTAACCTGCTGATCTCTGCACAAGTTATTCCTTGGCTTCAAACCTTACATGGAACTTCCCACTATGCCACCCCCTTGTGGCCTTGTGGCTTTCCTCATATAGTATATTAGTCACAATATTCTACAATAAACAATACCTTATTATATTCATTCCTGTCCTTTTCATTGGACTGTTGTCTTCCCCAATTCCAAATACTGAACTCTCATTGGTTCAGTTGCAACATTTATATCACAGTATTGGGGCTGGCCAATCAAGTTGTGCTCTATACTGGGAGTTGGTGTCCCCTAGCTACTGCAGTGAATTACCTGGTCAGAATAGCGCCTATTGTGTACATGGCCTTCCAGGCCCGGCCTCCCCTGTGGGAGTCCAGCCAGACTCTGGCATTGTGAGGAATCACTTCACTGATAACAGTTATCCAATAGATAATGCCTATTCCAACCTCTAAATTTGGATAATATAGGTCACTACTACTCAAATAATTGTCAATTAATTGCTCTTATACACCACATAAATGCAGATGCAAGTAAAACCTGCAAGGAACTCAGTACTATAATACATCTAAAAAAAGCCTGCATCATGATTCCTGCCATGCATGTGAATCATTACACCTGAGTTTTAAACTCATTAAGTCTTTACTCCCAATCTCACCCCTAGTATAAGAAACCCCATCCAAATCCCAAGTTAATTGTTCAATTAAAATTTATTTCTACAATAAAGCAATCTTTCCCTATTATTTACTTGAGTGTTTAATAATATCTCCTAGTTCAGATGATTGGAATCCCCTATTTGTGGTCTGTAGTCACCATCTGGCTCTCCTGTTTCCTGCCTTGTATCCTGTCTCAGGAGCCAGCTACCTTGTGCTTCCCTGATCATAGCCCAACCCCTACCCTACAGCTTGAAGAGCTATCTTCTGTTGTAGAGAGTAACATACCCTTGTTCAATTCCCCAACTGTATTCTCCTCTATAAAGAGGGCCCCTTACAGGCATGGGCTGTGACAGCTTTTCTAATCAAAAACATAGTAAAAAGCTTCTCTAGCAACTGGAGAAGTCCTGTGTAAATTCACTGCCCCCTTTGGCCCTGGATAGGACAGTCTTTCCCTGTTATACTAAGAAATCCCCTCAAAAACCAGCTAAACCTCTCAATTCTCTTGAAGACTTGACCCACACAGTTGACAAGAGATTTGTGGTTGCATACCATGTGGAGTCTCCACCCTCCTCTGCCCCCTCCATTAAAGAAATCCTGATTAATTTAGATTATTTGTTAGCCTGGTGTCAACCATTGTTGAAAAGCATTAGGATTGCACAATCAAAGTGCTCCACATCAGCGTCACCAAAAGCAATTGATCAACATGACTCTGAAGGCATCTCTAGCCAATCAGAGGGTGATTTGGAAATTAATTCAAACCCCTCCAACTCCCCTGACTTAAGTCAGCAAATATTCTCACCTGACCAATCAGACCCCATTCTCCTGGTCATGTGATAGTCCAGTGATATTACACCCCTTTTAACATAGCCAGGGGACTCCCAGTCCCCTGCTTGTTGATTCTACATTCACAATTAAAAAATATTGGTTCAGTAAATTAATTCCAAGTATCCTTGGCAAGATCAAGTTGCTTTATATTTTACTATTGCATTCTAAAGAGTTAGACTTTTCTTTTAAATGTTTTACCTTTGCTTGGACCCGTTTGAACCCCATTGTCACCTTCTTGCTTTTGAGAAAAGTGTTGGCGCTTAATTGTTACCTATTCTACTTTTGCTTTTGAAATTGCACTTTGATCTTAAAATTTCAAGTTGTAATTTATATAATTTTCTATTTGAATTCTATATTTTCTCTTGTTCTCTTTAAATTTGAACCTGACTTTGCTTCATTCATCCCCCAAGGCTCCCAAGACCACACTCAAGCTCCCCTTTGATCTCAAAGTCTGTTCTATACTGGTTTTCTTGTCTGTGGCCCAATTCCCCTCATTTTTAAACATCCAAAGCCCAAAAATTATACACTTGCACTCCAAATTTCCTGGAGAAATCAAATATGAGGTTCACAATCCTTAAATTTGCAGTATTTTCTTTGGTCCTCTTTCTGCTGTTACCCTGGTCCCCCCTTAGGTGCCTGTCCCAATGCTTTGCTGGGCGGCATTGCGGCGGTTTGTCTTGCCAGGATAGGAGCCAAACTTAGTTAGTTTAGCCCCCCTCTCTAACATCCTGAGGCAACAACAAGCGTGTACTCCTCAGCAGACTGTCAAAAGAAAACTAATCATTTACACTGTTCATTATTAGTTTCCTTTTAGACAGTCTGCCTAAATCTGACCCCTAGTCTCTTGCTTGGAACGCACTTTTTAGAATGTTTATTTATTGATATGAATAAATAAATTTTTGGCTTTAGATAATAAATTTTATTAGATATGGTTTGATAAAAGGAAATATGTGTTAGGCAGGTTGCCAAAAGGGAAAGGCTGTACTTTGCTCAGCTTTACTCTTTTAAAGCAGCCTGCTCATATAAGTTTTTGATATCCTAGAAGAAATACATTCTTATTAGTTTAGCAGGACTTTTTTGGATTTTATTGGAGTATCCCAGTTGTTAAATTTATATTTAATAATGAGGGTAAACTTATTATTTCTCAATGAATTTTTATATAGACATTAAACTTTATCAAAATGAGTTGATAAAAGAAAAAAGTGTTTCAGATGAGCTACCAAAAGAGAAAATATGAGCTAGGACTGCTTTAACTATTTAAAGCAGCTTGATGGTATAAGATTATGTTATTATATTTGTAAATGTGGATTTTTTAGCTTTAATTGCATATGTTCTCCATGGTTATTGTACATTTAGTATCTGTTTGATATAAGCAAAAAATAATGTACCGTGCATGCTTTGGGATTTTGAGATGCAATCATAAAACAATACTTATTTAAATATTTTGATTCTGTAAAAAATAAGATAGTTGATCTTTTGTGGGACCTATATATAAATGCAACTTTTTTATTTTGAGAAAACAGATTGTACAGTAGTTTTCAAAGCTCTGAGGATGAGCAAAAAAGTCAGCCTGAAACAGCATTTCTCAGTAAAAAAATAAAAGAATACTAAGTTTATTGTTAATTAATATAAATCCACTTTTTATTTTTTAAATTCTGAATGTTGTTTTGCTTATATCCATATCTTTGAGAACTACTGTATATGAAATCTATCTGCTTATCATTCTAAACTTCATCTAAAAATTGTTTTTTATTAAAGCGTATATATACTTACACTCTTGAATAAATATGTATAATTTTTATTGAATAATTAACCATTTGCGATTTTAATAATTTATTACCAATATATTTATTAAAAATGCTTTTGGGCTAATAGCTTTTACTGTATTAGTAGGTTATAAGGTATAAATTCAATTCTTTAGCTCTTCTTAATATGACTATGTAATTAAAGGTCAAATTATCTCCAGCTAGATTTGAAGGTAATCATAAATTATAGAGGTGCTTTTTGTTTTATTAGAAAATGTATAAAAAGTAAATTATTTATATATATGTATAAAAAATATGATTCAACCTTTCAACACTTACTTAGAACCAACTATTAAAATAAAGCCATCTAGCTTTCTGTACTATGAATGATACCAAGTAGCTTAATATAATTAAGTTTTAATAGAGGCTATATTTAGACTACTAAGATCAGATTTTATTTTTATACTTTTAATATAGCCTCTTAGAAAGCTATAAAAAGTAATTATAGTAAGCTAAACTTTAAAGCTAATATAAATTTTATGTAAAATAACTTCTGAGATGAGTATAGTTTTTTATTGTTGATTTAAGGTGATAAATGTTAGATTCTGAAGCTTACCTTTGATGTTTTAGGATAATGAGAAGTTAACATAAAAGAGCTATTATTCTTTATGAAGCTAAGATTAATAAAAAAAGCAGTTAAGGAGTTTGATCTAAGGTTGGTAGATACTTTAAATATTACATTAAAAATTAATAAGTTTTAGACATAAAGGCTTTTATTAAAAAGAAATTAGGCTTGAAAGCACATCTCTTAAATAATAAAAGGTTCATAAATCCAAATAGTTCTTAAAATTTTAGTTTCAAATTTAAAAGGTATATTAATTATGATATACATCAAAAATCAGATCAATAATTATTGGTGTCTTAAGGTTGAGGCAAAACTACCTTGGATTTTAGAAGAAAGTTGATTATATAAAATATATAACAATATTCTATTTTGGGTTTAGTTAAGGACAAAATAGGTTAAGATTGTACACAGATTGATTATAAAATCAATGGTTTTGTTTAGAAAAATGATTGCAAAGGGAAAATACACCACCTAAATTATTGAGCACTTACACTTTATCCTCCAAGGTAGTATAAAATGATATTATGAACAAAATTTAATTTGGTTAAATCTAAGTTTAAATCACTTATATTTAAAAATCTTGACAGTTTTTATAAGGTTTAGTTATTTTGAAGCAAGATAAAAATAAGCTAGTTGTTAAGCAAGATTAGATTAGTTATGGTTTTGTTTTTGAAAAAGGTTTAAAATCTAGAGCACTTACAACTTTTTATTTTTAAAAAAATTCTGATGATAAAAGCCATATAATAAAGTTATATGTCTAAAGAATTGCACAATTTTAAGCTTGGTTTACCTGGCTGAGTTAAATACCTTGATTATATTTAATATTAGTTGCTGGTACCTCATTGACTTCTCTGAAACCAGTTTAATCCACTCTGAACGCTACTTTGTACAAAGCGTTAAAATAGTAATGCAATATAAAATCTTATTTAAAGTTTATAGGTTGGACAACAAATCAAATTACAAAGTAAATCCCAAAAGAGCTAATCCAATAAATTGGATTGGGTGAAATGGTATCTCCAATATTCTTTATTAAACTTTTCCTCCATCAATAAGGTAAGATGCTAAATTCTCTTCCTGTCTAGGTAAGTCCGCACTTTAGTTAATTAGTTTATGGTTAGAACTTCAGCTTATTTGATTCATTTTTGACAATAGTTTTCTATGTGTTTATTATTTTTCTCTTTTTTAGACTAACTTTATCAATAGGCTCGTGCTCCTTCAGGTCGAGAGAATACTTGGCAAACTTCTATAAAAACCAAGTCCCTTAAATTCACTTTTTCTTTTTATTATTTTCTTTAAATCAAATTCTTTTTATAAATTATTAGCTAAACTCTTCAACTTTTAAAATAACCAAGCACAAGTATTTTTTGAGACATAAAATCGCGAAAGTATAAAAACATAAAAAGCAAAACAAAGTTAAGATCATTAGTTAAATTAAATTTACATGTTTCTTAATTTATCTGCCCATCATAACAAAAAATATGGAGTTCATGCCTCCTGATTTTTGAATTTTATTTGCTGAGCCGTAAAATACCCAACTAGTGATATTTCTTTATAATAACAGTAGAGTGAAGGTGTAGTGTTATTATATCACCTGAATCAGATCAATTATATGCCAAATGCCTTAATATGACTTCGCCCAAATGCCAATATCTACCCCACTCCTACCATACAAATATGGTAAATCTTCCCTAGCACTCATGAATATATAATCTTGAGTCCTCTAATTACCCAATATATCAATAAATACATATTTCCTTTTTTGATAACTATCCATAATTTCCAGATAAACCTAGCTATCCAGCCCAATACAAGACCAGCCTTGATATAACTGAAGTTATACTGAAAACTGAAGTATCTCATCTCTTGGTTTTCAGTAGCTTTAAATGTAAAATCTAATCTTCTAAATAAAAATGTATTACTCTCAAACTTGGTACTTTAGTAGACATGATTGCTTCATTTTACTGAAGAGGCTTTGTGGTGAATTTACGAGCTTAGTGCATGTTTCTGGGTCCCAATCCATGATGGGAGCAGTTATGAATCTATTGGGGTGGCAACAGCGCCCATGTCAACATAGCCACTGTCAACTCAAAAATTCAATTCTACTAAGTTTTTTACTAGTTATGCTAGCTTGATTCCCATTTTTTTAAAGCGCTCAGGGGTGCAAACTCAGAAAACATAAAAAGATTGTGGCCATTTCAACACAATTTAACCCAGGTTTCCCTTTACTGTAGTAAGAAAAACTTTATTTTTTATCAAGTTGTTTTTACAATGTAAAAGTGACAATGTTAACACTTTAAGCCCAACTTATTTTTAATAACAAAACTGAAACATCTACAAGATAAATAATATAAGTGCACTATTTTTTTAAAAAAATTAACACAAGAGTTTTAAAAGCTATGGTAACAAGCAAATATACTTCAGATTTAATCAGATTGAACTCAGATTTAAGAAAACTCCAACTATTAGTGTAAAATATACACTCTGATAACAGGGGTTTTTGGCGTTAGTGGACAAAATGGGTCAACACAGCAACAAAGTGTTCACACTTCAAACAAAACTATTCAAAATATAAACTGAAATGCATGGATTCACAAACAAAATGGTTTAAGTTGACCTTCAGTGTACATATGTTTACTATGTAAATCAGTGACAAAATACACACACATGTAGTGAATCAGAACTTAAACCAGAAATAAAACCTAATAGCAACTCAACATGTAAACAAAAGCACTTTACTGTTGTGTACAATGTATTGTAGACAAGAATGATACCAAGGTATCTAAAATAAGACACAATCTGAAACATAAATTTTAAAAATATTGTGTTGGGTGTTAAAATTTGGTGTAAAATCTGGGAAAATGGGTGTAAATTATTTCAGGTATTCTAAAATGAGCATTTTGAAACCAAAACAACTAATTATGAAATGAAAAATCTATAATTGTGATATTGGGTGGTATAAATTCTAATCAAATATCCATATTCAGATAAAAAGCAGAAATTGAAAATCAGTGAGTCACTTAATTGAAATTTATTTAGTATTTTATTGAATTTTAAAATAAAATAAACACAACAACAGAGTAATAATGCACCTGTTGTGCGCCATGGTTGTGGTTGCCCCTGTGGGTCAAAAATTGAGTCAGACCAACCCAAGTGCCTAAACAGGAAAGAGATGGGAGAGGAGAGTTTGATAGTGACACTGCACTAACACAGCCAGTTCAAGGAGCACGAGCTGCTAGGGTGCAGAGCATCAACCCTTGGGTCCCCAAGAGACACAAAAGCCCACCAAGGTCATCACTACCAAGAAAGTTAGAAACAAATAAATAGAACTTACTTCTTTTGTGTTCAACCCCATCTACCGCCAGGAAGCTGTCCCAACAGCAATGATGGAAAAGGTGAAGCCTGTCCTTGACACCAGCTATAAGCCCTATGTCAGTGACGGCAACCAAGAAGACAAAGATGAGCCCAAGTTTTATAGAACTATGTAAGGGCAGCTGGTGTTAAAGAAGGTTGTGGCCTTTTACAACAAGGTGCCTATGCCTTATGTACCAGTCACCAATCAGGATCCTGGCTCATCTGAACTCACTAAGGCCACCTGGAAGGCCATTCCTGACATTAAGCACATCATCCTTCTCTGGCTTATGTGGGAATCTGGTGACTACAAGGCAGCTACTGCCCTTGTTGCAGTGGATCCCAAGTATGCCAGCAAGGTATTCAACACATTCATCAATACTGGCCAAGTTCTTTCTGCAGAAAAATCCTTGCATATATCCACCATGCTCACCAAGGAGCACAAAGTCAACCACCAGAATTAACCCATTCTGCAAGTTGACTTACTGAATGTTGACAATTTGTTGGCATTCAGTAAGTCAACATTATTTTAGTATTTATCTGCCAGAATTGGGTATTTCCAAAACTAAGCTAATTTTTCATAGTAAATTATTAAGTCAGAATTGCAAAATTAAAAAGGAAAAGGCATAATGTTGGCACCATTTAAGCAAAGGCTTAATTGTAAGCCAAAAAACTAATATAATTTACTATGAAAATGTAAGTTTCTTTGTACTTTTACATTAAGGTTGACTCCAGTAAGTAATATCTGGATGTCAACCCCAAATAAGAATCCATAAATTTCTTAATAAAATATACAATATTCTAAAAATAACTACTTTTTATGTTTTATACTACTGTTTTTATTAAATATATATTAAGATAAGCATTGAAAAAGACATATGCCAACTTTCATAGTGCTCTTTGTATTATTTAGATATTTAATGTTATTTTAAACTCACTGGATAAACTATAGCTTATTTCCAGAAGTCCACTTAAGCCAAAACGCATATGTTAAAACTAGAATTTATATATGTATTTATAATGTCAACTTTGTGTAAAATCAATGTGTCACCTAAATTGCAACAAAGGGGTTTGGCTAAGCAAACAAAGTGACATAAATTAAGCAAGATTTAATAGGAGAGTTACTATAAAAGAACACTGACTGCCTGAATGTTGACACCTTCACTGGTTTATTAGTAAAACACTGCCGCTTAACAAAAAGCACACATACAATGGTATGATAATTCAGGCCAAAGCACCCAGGGCTGTACTTTAGACTTCCCTCTACAATCCCTATTATTTAGTTTTCATAAGTTACATATACAAATCTTTAATTTTTTAAATTTAAAAATAATCAATTTCTGCCTTAAAAAACCAACTCTGGAAAATATTAACCAAGTTTTATAAGTGATTTAAATAGTGTTTTTCTAGTTTAATGCTGACTGTCAGTATGTCGACATCAAAATTAAAGCATTTTTTATGCTGGCATACTAAATTAAATATTTTTGACTATTGTGACTACCAGAATATCAACTTTTTATTTAAACATGGTTTTTTCTATTCTTTACTAATAAACTAGCTCTAAAATTACTTTCCATGCTTCTATAAACTATTTAATTCATAATAAAATTTAAAACATGTGATTATTGTTTAATTTTATTCATGTTTCACATGATTATTCTTACTTTTTTAACTCTAATTATTGTAGGACAAATATTCCAAGATGTCATGCCCTGCCCCAAAGGGCAGGCTCTTTAAATTTATTATATTTGTTAATTTTTGATTGATTTAAGATTCAGTATTTTTTAATATTGAATTTTTTGAATTAAGAGTTAATATATAAGTATTTTAAAGTTAATTACCTTGTTTCCCTTTCACAATTCACGTTCAAATTGTTGTCGTTGTTGTTGCTGTCTTCTATTTTATACCGCTATATATTTCTACTTTAAAGTAGAATAATTTTCACCTATTCTTACCTTCAAATTTCCCCACTTACGTTGTTGCCACTCTCCAGCTTAATGTTGCAGATCTGCAATTTCTGTTGGGCTTTTAAGCTCCCCTTTCCCTCCAGATTTTTGCCCAACTTCTCCCAGTTGTCCCTGTTCTTGGCTGCTTTTCCCAGGACTATCATTCAACAACTGGCAAAGACTCTGTCTATAAATAAAGATCTTGTGAAGAGTAGGCTTTAAGCCAAAATTTTAAGTGATTTCTTTCCTTCAATCTTTTATCTAAATTTAAACTTTGAGATCT
This sequence comes from Entomophthora muscae, assembly GCA_014839935.2. NCBI lineage: Eukaryota > Fungi > Entomophthoromycota > Entomophthoromycetes > Entomophthorales > Entomophthoraceae > Entomophthora > Entomophthora muscae. The sequence continues at coordinate 398,277 of QTSX02000007.1, read as the reverse complement.
TAATTTCTATAAATTTATACATTTTTATTAGTTTCATTTTAAGTTTAGCCTTTTCTTTCCTTAAACAAATGGAACTTGTAAAACAACAAGCCTTAGGTTTTTGTATCCATTATTTTCCCTTAAGGAATCCTTTAATAGTTATATGTACCAATTTGCTGATGGAAAATATCCTAATATTGACATTCCCTTAGTTACAAATTGTTCACTATTAAATACTTTTTTTGTCTTCTTTGTTTAGGGTTCTTGTACTCAATTACTCCTTTCATGACCCAATATAGGTTTTTAGCAGGGTTCACTAATATTATCTTACAGACAGTTCCTATGTTTTTATATCTTTTAAATTTGAATCCTAATGCCTTGCACGCTCTAGTTTATAACCTTGCATCATTATGGACAAGAACTTTCACAAGAAGCCACAAAAGAACCCCAAGTCAACCAAGAAAGTGCCCAAAGCCTCTGGAAAGGCCCAAAATCCCTACCCCAACAAAAAACCAGCCAAAGAGCCCCCAAAGAAACAGAGGACAAAGGAGAAGACCCCAGACCCTGAAAGCAAAGAGCCCTCCCCTGACTCCTCCTCTTCTACAAGCTGGTACCAATCAGAAGGAGATGAGGTTCCACTAAACAAGCAAGGAAGATAGAAGATACCCAAGAGTCCAGAACCCCAGTTTAAGCTCAAAGGAATCAAGCCCCAATGAATCAAGCTCATCCCAGTCCAAGAAGCGCAAGAATCTAACTCCAGTGAATTCCCTTCCACTGCCCAAGGAATCTGCACCTCCATCCTACTCATCAAGTATCAATAGAGAAGATCTTGATGATTACCTGTCTGACTATCATCAAGCTCCAATTGGCCCATGAGATCCCCTAAAGGTTCACAATATATGTAATGTCAAAGGAGAGTTTAAGTTCCCAAAGAAGTTCCCTCAGGTTTCCCTCTAATGTCTCTCAAAGGAGGTGCAAGTTTAGTATGTGATGGCTATGTTTTTAATTGAAACAATCAGAAGAGAGCAGGAAAAAAGAAAGCATCATGTATGTGAAGATAGAAGCTGCACTGCCAGGATCAACACAGAAGGATGGGATAAGGTCACTAGTGAAAAAGGAAAGCACACATGCAATGCTCCAATAAATATTATTGAAAAGCTTCTAAAGTGGTATCTCTATCAAATGGTTCCAGTCTCCAAAGACGTCAAGGCTTCCGATCTGGCAGTTAAGACCACTACACACCTAAGTAATGAGAGCCTGAAGCTCATCCCTGACCGCAAATAGTTAGTGAAGTACATATGTGACAAACACTGTGATCTATTCCCACATAATAAATCTGCCATGGTCCAAGGAGAGTTGGTATTGACAGAGGAGTTAAAGATGTTCAATGGTAATGAGGTATCCTTTCACATGATGATGGGCCTACAGAAGAGGCAAGAATTATATGCTATGCTACACAACAGAACCTGGAGCAGTTAAGAGATTCAGAGACCTGGTTATGTGATGGTACCTTTGCAGTATGCCCCAGCCTTTTTTACCAACTATGGGTTGTAAATTCCCTTATTGAAGGCAAGGTGATCCCATTTGCCTACTTTCTGCTTCCTGGGGCAACAGAAGAGATCTACACAAGGGCCTTTAAAATCCTTCAGGAGGGCTTGAAAGCCCTACCCAGTAATAAAAAGAGTCCCCCTGGCCATAACACTAGAGCCAATCCAGATGATGATGAAAAGGATGAAGCCACCCTTGCTGCAGAACAAGAAGCTCATGATAAAGCACTTGGCCCCTCAACTATAATAATGGACTATGAAGCTGCCCAGTATAATGCTTTTGTAAATACCTTTGATGGAGAGGTCCAGGGGTGTTTTTTCCATTATTGACAGGCTATCAACAGGCAAATAAAGGGTCTACCTGAGCTCAGCAAGTCCACCGTCTAGATACATCAGGAAAGTGCAAGTTCTTAATTCAGCAGCTTGTAGCACTAGCCTTTGTAAAGCCAGAGCATACTGGACAAGCCTTTGACCTCCTATGTCAGGATCTATATACCAAGAAACATGAGGATGCATTCTACCCTTTCATTGAATATTATGAACCACAGTGGATTGGACGTAAGATCACTAAGCGCTGGAGCAAGCCCAGAGCAAGAAGCCAACTGGAACTGCTACCAGGCAGTTCTTAAGGATGAGATGAAAACGACTTCATCTTTAGAGGGCTGGCATAAGCATATCAAGTCCTCCTTTGGAATCAAGCCCAGATACAACACCTTCTACAAGCATCTCAAAGTCCAACAGGGGAAGACTGCTGCATCCATCAGATATATTGAGAGCCACCCATCCAAGAAGAAGAGAACCACTAAAGAGAACAGTATCAAGAGAAGATCAAGGAAGTTGTCAAGGCCAAATATAAGCTTTCAGAGATTGGGGAATACATCAAGAAGATTGCCACAGTTCTTAATGGCAACCAGGTGATCACAGTCTAGCTTTTAATTAAATTTATTAAGTATTGCCTAATTTTGTATATAGTTCTTATATGCTCAGTATAATATTTTTATATAAATAGTTAGTCTAAATCACTCATTAATAATTTATGATACTGTTTTTATAAAATCAATGATTTTCTATTGATAGTTTAATGCCTTAGACTGTATTACATGGCCTATATTGGTATTTTACTAGTAAATTATATGTTTTTTGTAGTTTTCAATATAGAAAAAATTTTATATTACTGTTTCTGATTAATATATTTTCCTATAATATGTAATTATTTATGTAGTACATTTTTGTATATTTGGATTTTTTGTTTTTACAAGTGGGAAAAATTAATTATAGTAAAGATAGCTAATTTCATAGTAAATTATTTTTGAAGTGTATTTTTATGAATTTTTTTAATTGTCATGTATTATATTTTATGGACTTTTTAAAATTTATGTTGTCACATTACCCTAAAAAGTATTTTGAAGCTTAATTTTATTAAGTAAAATGTTCAGTAAACAGGTTTCTGCTTATTAAAAAAGTGTCAACATTTAGTAGTCTGCATGAATGAAAACTTAATTCTGACTTTCCAATGCTGTTGACATTAAAGTGTTTTTAATTCTGATTATCAACATTTAAGAATTCAACTTGCAGAATGAGTTAATTCTGGCAGTTGCCCATTGCTTTTAGCAATTTCTCAATCAATAAAGAAATTAAACCTTTTTAATTCACCCTTTATTGTTTATAAGATCTCCAGTAACCTCCATGAAACCACTTAATCCTTCCTATTTCCAGGGAGCTAGGTGTTGCAACATCTTTGATTACTCCCTCTGTGTCAGGAAGCCAGTTGTAGGTAGAGGCTTTGGGCGGCTTGGAGTGAGGTGCGGCCAAGCCGGCGGATAAGGCCCACCATAGAATGGGTGCTAACTTGATAATATAAGATACAGAACGCCCGAGTAAGGACCAGGGTCCAGAGTTGGGGACCAAAGAATCTACCAAACCTGTCAAAGTAATGTAGAGTACTCCAAACAGTTGGGTAGAGGTGGTCTTGGCTGCGGCAGTAGGTTCCAGCGGGCGGTCTGGTTGTGGGGTTAAGGGAGGAGTCATAGGAACAAAGTAGGCAGGCAGATAATTGTACTTGTCTTTGAACAATCTTGGCGGTCTTTTGTACCACTTTCCTTTGCGTCCTATGTATTTGGTTTCTCTAGTCCTGGCTAAGGGGTTGGCAATGAGGATAGTCTCCAAGTTGTATGCTGAATAGGCCGGGTTGGGGGGTATTCAGTAAAATGCACAGGTCCAAAGGGGGCTCCTGGGGGACAGTATAATGCCTGGGGCAATTTGGCAGGTTGGTCTTGGGGGAGGGCGGCGGCCTGGTGGTCTACTTGACTGGACTTAAGATGGAAGATCACTAAGACTAGATAGGGTAAGATTTGTTCAAACCAAAGGTTCATAAAACTTTATTATAAAAAATAATGATGGGGTCTTTGCCATACCGCCAGGGTTTTTATACCCTGGGACTTTGTCTCTTCAATTTTTGCAGGGTTCAAGTTTGCAGACAAGGCACTGGCGGGACGTGGGTCTTGGCTTGGGGTCTCAAGGGCGGCAGATCCAGGTTGTGCCTGTTCTGGCAAATTGGAAAGGGGACTCTTTGTTTTGCCGTCACTGTTCACTATGTCACCTGAGTAGTCCAATTACACTACCCCTTCTGGGCGGGAGACTGGCAGTTGCTGGTGGTCATTGGCAAGGTTAAAAATAGGTTTGTCTTAACCTCCTTAAGGCAAGCTGCAATCTCTGCATAGGTTTGGGTCTTTAATGGCTCAAGGTTGGCATCAATCTGATGAACATTTGGGGAATTGTCTCTGAGAGGCTGGCGGGTCTTGGAGTAACTTGTTAACTCAAGTATGCAATTTAGCAAGTTGGTGGTCCCCTGTCTACTTTGTGTGACTCGAGCTGTTTTCAAAGGGTCCTTTGTAGTAGGCTGGCGGAACACGGAGTGATTTACTGATTTGAGCCCGTTTTTTAACGGATTGGCGGGTCCTGGACTGGTCTGGAGGGTTGGATCTGCCTTCTGGGAACCAGGGTTTAACTCTTGGGTTTCAATACAAGTATTGAAATGTCATTCATGACATCATCCCCTTCCTTCCTAGGGGTCCCTTCCATCCCAGGGGTCCCTTCCTTCCTGGCCTCCTTCTCAAGGTATTGTTGGATTGCTAGTTGGGCGTTGGGTAGGTTGCTTAATGGTTCCCAGGTGCTTTCCTCAGGTGGGTATCCCTTCCACTTGACGTAGTACTGGAGGGTTTTATAGTGGGTACAGTCTCCATGAACATATTCAACTTCATATTCTTCAAAGCGTCCTACTTAGATGGGAGGGGGTTCTGTCTTGAGTTTCTGGTGGGGGAGTGAGTTCCCCTCTTTCTTGAATAGAACCGCGCGGTGAAAGACATTGTGTATTTTCCACAAGGGGGGTAATTCTAATTCAAATGCTACTTCACCCACTAGTTCGGTGATCTTGTAGGGGCCACTTCTTCTGTGGGCTAACTTCTGACAGGGAACAGTCAGAGGCACGTTTTAAGAGTCCAGATAGACTTTGTCCCCTACCTTCAATGGTTTCCCAGGAATTCTCTTTTTGTTGGTGAAAGCCTTATAGGTCTGGACATCACAGGTCAGATTCTTAAGACAGGCTTGTTGGGTGTTGTGTATCTGTTTAATCCAGGTTTGTCCTGACGGGTTTATTTCCCTACTGTCAATACTGGGATCCCAAGATGGGTCAAATCCATAATTGGCCTTGAAGGGGGACATTCCTGTGGAGGCGTGGTCTTTACTGTTGTAGGCATACTGTGCCATGGGTAGCATCTCAGCCCAGTTATCCTGGTTGGCGTTGGCATAGCATTGTAGGTATTGTTCAAGTATTTGGTTCACTTGTTCAGTCTGGCCGTCAGTCTGTGGATGGTAGGAGGTTGATACACAGCGCTTTACCCCCAAGTCCTTCATCACCTGAGTCCAGTATTTGGAGGTGAATTGTGGTCCTCTATCAGTGGTGATTTCCGACGGAGTGCCATGTTGAGTTAGGATGCAGTTGTGGAAATGTCTAGCTGTCTCTGCAGCAGTGCAGTGAGTGGTGGTAGGGACAAAATAGGACATCTTTGTAAACCTATCTACCATGACCAGGATAGCATTTAACACATTAGAGGGAGGCAGTTCTACAATATAGTCCATTGAAACAGACTGCCAGGGCCCCACAGGTATGTCTAGCGGTCTTAGCAGGCCTTCAGGTTTAGATCTACGGGTTTTGGTTCTTCCACATGTCTCACAGCCTTTGATGTAGGCGGCCACATCTTTGTCCAGTCAGGGCCAAGCGTAATTCTTCTTGATTCCTTGGAGTGTCTTGAGTCTGCCAGGGTGGCTGGCCATCTCTGAGTTGTGATAGTCAATGAGTACTTTGGTCCTTGTTTCACCTTCTGGTACATAGATCCGGTTGTGTAATAGCAGGGTGGATTCTTTCAGCAAGAATCCTTTCTTGTGGTGGCGGCTCTCTGAGTCTGAGGTCAAGTCATCAACAAGGTCCGCTGATTATTTGTCTTGTTTCTGTGCCTCAATTACGTCAGGTTTGCGGGCCATGATTTTCATGTACATCAGTTGGATGCCTAGGCTGGCTGGGTCAAGGAGTACATGTATGTTGTGGTCCTTAGTTTCTGTAGAGGAAGGAATCAGATCAGCTCTTCTACTCAGGGCTTCAAGTACCACGTTTGCCTCACCAGGCTTATAGTCAATGATCAAGGTATAGTCAGTGTGGGGTTCCTGGTCACCAGTCCCCATAGTGTGTCCTGGGTCGTAGCCAGGGACCGTCTTGGAGGAGTTGTCATTCTCCAACAGGGGGGGAAGGGTTGGTGAGAAGCTTATACTTGGCTTGCATAAGGGCAAACTCCTCAAGTACCTTTCCAATTACCAAGCGCGCATCTCCCCTGTATACCTGGACTTCAGCAGGCGCCAGCCCGCCTGTAGGCCAATACCAATCCTGGAGTAGCCTTGCAAACTCTTCTCCGATGAACTCTCTTCCTCTATTTGACATTTCCAAATGCCTGGTCACCTTCTCCCACTCCTCCTGGGCAGATTTACTAGAGGCAAACTTCCTGCACCCTAGACAGTATGATTCCTCATCCCCTGGGCTAGGGTAAAAAATATGGGGCAATTGACTCATGAGACTTATATTTTCTTTTTATACGGGAAAATCAGATAGGGGTTGTAATTGGTGCTTTATTCTCTGTCAGAAGGAAGATCCCCTTAGAAACCTTCTGAGATATCACCTTTGGGTTGAAAATAAGAAAGGGTTTGTGCCAAAACTTGGAGTCCTTTAACAATATCTTGGACTCCTTGTACTTGGTCTTTGACTCCTGCTCCTTGTTCTTGGGCTCCCTGGCTTTGGTCTTGGGCTCCGGCACCTTGGCTGTGGGCTCTGTTGTCTTAACCTTAAGCTCATGTGGTCTGACTTGGCTCTGGCTTCCTATCCTTGGTCTCCTGCTCCTTCTGTAGCTTTGGTGGCCTTTGTAATCCACTTGATCCAGTCCCTGAAGAGTCTCAGATAGCTCTCCCTTTTATAGCTCCCTGTTTCAGACCAAAATCCTCTCTTAGAACTCTGGTTCTTCAAAGCTTAAACTATCCTGTTTTTCTTCTTCTATAATATATTAAACTTTCAAACTTACTTCAGCCAATGAAAGCCCTGAATTTTCCGCTTCTGCTCCCCATTTTTTAGGCTTTAACTCTCAAGTTAAAGCCCTTAAAAACCTGATCAAGTAAGCTCCAGGTCGCAGCCAATCAAACTCCTTGCTTCAACAGTTTTGCCAAAACAGTTCATCCAAATGACCCGTTCCTGACCATGGTTTGAACTCCAAGCTGCCCTGCTCCGAGTAAACCACTGCTCCGTGTTTCAAACAGTTTTGCCGTAATTCCTGTCACATTTCCCCGGCAAATCTTGAGCGCTTCCACATATGTTTTACTTAGGCAATTTTCAATCCTTTGATGTTTCAACGTTTCTCCACGTTTCTCTGTGTTTCTGTCAATGTTTTGCATCTTTGAACCTGCCTGCTGCTCGTCCTTTTGCTCCCCTAGTTGTTCTCGGCGAAATTTGCTCTTTTGCTTTCACAGTTTCTCCGTTCTTCTTCCAACTTCTTCCTGGTCCTTTCTCTCTCTCATCTTTTCCTTAAAAAATAACTTATAGTTCTAACAAACTATAGGTTATTTTTCTCCTCTTTCTTTTTCTTTATATAACTTTTAATCCTTTTTAATCATAATCAGGCAGTATTCAATCATTCTTTAACTGCTTTTTTATATCCAAACTTCTTCTCAAAAGTCACTAAACCAGCTCTTCCAGCCTCTGTATTCAGTCCAGCTAGGTCATCCTCTCAACTCTTCAGTTCTTCAGCACCAATTTCTGTTCCTTTGGCCATTCTACCCCATAATCTGCTAGTTCTCCATCCTGTCTTCTTGTCTTTCTGCTTATCCTTCACCAGTTCCACACTAGGAACTTCATTTGTTCCCTTAACACACTGAACCATATTGGTCCATTCCATTCAATATGAATTAACAGTTCATCAACTAGCCTTCACTGTGACCAAACAGTCCCTCTTGCTAGGTTTCTCTGCTAATTCCTTGAACCATCTTGGTTCTTTATCTCAGCCCCCATTACCAGAACTCGTAGACCCAGGCATGAGTCTACATTGAACTGGCGTTTGACTGGGCCCTCGCAAGTGTCAATCCACTTAGGCCATTCAACCATAAATCTATGTTTATGTGTGTCTTTACTCACCTAGGTGATGAAGTCTGGGCTTTCAGTTGCAGAGTAATCAGCTTTACTTCCCAGAGGCCTGATCACACCAAGTTGTGCAGCTTGCTTCCCCAAGCAAGCCACCCTGGTGACACCTCTGAGCATGCCTATACCCTCCAATGCTCCCTTTGGGTTTCCCCAACGCTCCCATGGGGGCATAAACGAGGACACCCTGCCAGTCTTTTAGGAAGGGTGCTTGCTCACAGACCTCCTGCAAGCGTATTAGGGTACGTTGAGCCTTCAGAGCTCTTCCCCTCCCTGGCAGTCCGCGTTACCCGCCAGGGGTCCAAACTTAAACTCCCCCCCCCCCCAGACAGACAAAGTTCCCTGCTTTCTATTTCAGTCTCCACCCTGCTAGGTGAAGTACTATAGCCCAAAGCAGCCAACATCTTCTGCTGGGTGGAGGCAATAACTGCCTCTGGTAGTCCTTTGTTATCTACCAGCCAGGCCTTACTTACCCTAGTAGACCATGTTACCTACTAGGCTTACCTCACTTACCCCTAACCACACACTGTCATTTCTTAGCATATTGTCTTTATTTGAAGCCAAATTCACCCTTGCCTGCAAACCGCACACATGTGGATCATCACAGTCAGCCAGTTCCAAGGCCCATCTAGCCTGCCTCTGGTTTAGCTGTCTGGGTTTAAAGAAGTAAACCAAGTTCTTGTGGTTGGTTAAGTCTTTTACTGGAAATTCAGCACCACATAGGTACTGGCGCCAATGTTTCAGGGTCTTCATTATTGCAAGCATCTCATTGTTGTAGATTGGGTAGTTTACTTCCGCGGGAAGCATCTTCTTGGAGTAATATGCTACAGGATGTAGCATACCATCCCCTCCTTCCTGAAGAAGGACCCTACCCACCGCAAAGTTGGACGTGTTGGTTTCCAGTACAAATGGCTTGGATGGGTCGGGCATGGCCAGGACAGGGGCAGAGGTGAAAGCAAGCTTCAGGGCCTCAAATGCTGATGTGCACTTGTCAGTCCAAGTAAAGGTAACCTTGTCAGAGCAAAGGCGGGTCAGGGGCAAGGTAATCAGAAATTTTTTTTGGATGAAATCCCAGCAATAATTTGCCAGGCCCAAAAAACTTCTCACATCTTTCCTGCATTTGGGCACCGGCCAAGATGTTACTGCTTTTACTTTGTCCTGTGCCATGGCAAACCTGCCGGTCTTCACAACGTATCCCAGGAACTCAACCTCAGGCTGGAAGAATTCACACTTTTTAAGCTTAGCATGTAAGTTTGCTTGGGAGAGTTTTTCTAGTATAAGGTCCAGGTGGCACAGGTGTTCCTTGTGGGTCTTGCTGTAGATGAGGATGTTGTTGAGGTAGGCCACGCAGAACTGGTCAAGGTATTCACCCAATACTGTGTTTATCATGTGCTGGAAGGTGCTGGTGGCGTTGCATAGTCCAAATGGCATCACCAGGTATTTGTAGAGTCAATACCTGATCTTGAACGCCATTTTGTATTTGTTGCCCTCTTTGATTTGGATTTGGTTGAACACATCTCTTAGGTCAATTTTCAAGTACACCTGGGCTCCAGTTAGTACGTTGCAAAGGTCATTGGCGTTGGGGATGGGATAGTGGTTCTTCACAGTGATATCATTCAGCTTCTGGTAGTTTACGCAGGGACGCATTCCGCCGTCCTTCTTCCCTACAAACAGCATTGGTGACAAGCACGGGGCCTTTGATACTTGGATGAAACCCTTTTTTGTCATATCCTCCAGGTAAGCTTTCAAGGCCACTTGTTCTTGGTGGTTGCAACTATAGATGGGGCTGTGGTGTGGTTGGGTACCTGGTAGTAGGTCTATAGAGTGGTCGTAAATTGAGTGGCTGGGTAGTTTTGTGGTCTCTTCTTTGCTAAATATGTGGTCCCACTTTTGCAGGGGAATAGGTAGTGTCCTGACGCTGGATTCCATCTTTATGGTTAATAGTCTGTTGGTCAGGGTTCTGCCGGGACTCATACGGAACGGAACGGTGTCACAAGATTCAGGTTGTCCTAAGGTGGTGGTCTGCTCACAATAATTTAGAATCAGACCATGTCTGTTGGACCATGAGTCCCCCAGTACTAGAGGATGGGGCAATCCTGGCAAGAGGATCAAGGGAGTTGGGTACACGTTCTGTCCAATTGTCAAGGGAAGTTCCTGTTTGCACTTGTAGCCAGTGTCCAGGGAACTGTTTCCCATGATTACTTGTAGGCTGCGCTCTGAAGCTGTTAGTCCTAGTTCCTTTGCCAGGTTGGCGTCAATGAAGCTTTCATTGGCTCCTGTGTCAATAAAGGCCTCTATCTGACGCTTGATTCCCATGCAGTCTATGGTCACTTGGATGAATTTATAAGATTTTGCAGAGGTGTTTATTTGCGCCAAGGATACAGAAGGTGTATTCTTCTTAGGGCATGCTCTGGTTAGATGCCTGGCCTTGTGGCAGTAGAAACTAACCCATCTCAATAGTGGCGTTGTAACTTGTCAGGGGACATTCCAGGTCAATTGGGCGTCATGGCTCTGCCAGCTTGGGTAGGGTTCATGTTCTGTCCTTTTTGGTTTAGACTCAGCCCTTGCATAGGGGCAGTAATTTCTCTAGGCTCAGTATAGGCGGGTGGTGCTTCAACAGGTCTTTCATGGCTGAATTAACTCCCTTTCTGAAGATAATGGCAGATAATTCATCTTCAAGTTGGGTGCGCGTTTTCAGTTTAAGGAACTCGTTGATATAGGCTTGGATAGGGCGGTTTGCTTGTCGGATCTCTAACATAGAGTTCAGCTCATAGTATCTGGTGTCTTGGTCATCGCCAGTGCTCATGAGTTCAGCTTCAAATTTTGAATAGTCAAGGCAAAATTCAACATCTTCAGCGGTGGCCTTCCCAAACCAATCCAGTGCGTCTCCCGATAGCATGGCGGCCACCCCCAAGACTTTCTCAGTGTCACTGGGGTAGGCGTTGGCGTTGGTTTGGAAGTGGAGGCAGAGGACTGGCATGGCTTGGCAGGCTTCTTCTAAGGTGAGTTTGCCCATCTGGGGCATATCCACCTTGTTCTTGGTCTGGTTCACTATCACATTTTGCACTTGTGATGTGGCCGGGTTCTGGGGTTCTACACCAGGTGCAGGGTCTTTCAATTCTTTGGTGGGTTGGCTCTTCATCCATGGGAGTATCAGGGAGGTAAGTGCCTTATGGATGTAATAAGTGATTATCACAAAAAAGAGCATACAAGTTGCCCCAAGAGTTAATAACATCTTGGGGCCCAGGTTACCGTGTTTGTAAAAGATTGTCATAATGTCAGGAAGCCAGTCGTAGGTAGAGGCATTGGGCGGCTTGGGGTGAGGTGCGGCCAAGCCAGCAGGTAAGGCCCACCATAGAATGGGTGCTAACTTGATAATATAAGATACAGAACGCCTGAGTAAGGACCAGGGTCCAGAGTTGGGGACCACAGAATCTACCAAACCTGTCAAAGTAATGTAGAGTACTCCAAACAGTTGGGTAGAGGTGGTCTCGGCTGCGGCAGTAGGTTCCAGAGGGCGGTCTGGTCATGGGGTTAAGGGAGGAATCATAGGAACAAAGTAGGCAGGCAGATAATTGTACTTGTCTTTGAACAATCTTGGCGGTCTTTTGTACCACTTTCCTTTGCGTCCTATGTATTTGGTTTCTCTAGTCCTGGCTAAGGGGTTGGCAATGAGGATAGTCTCCAATTTGTATGCTGAATAGGCCGGGTTGGGGGTATTCAGTAAAATGCACAGGTCCAAAGGGGGCTCCTGGGGGACAGTATAATGCCTGGGGCAATTTGGAAGGTTGGTCTTGGGGAAGGGCGGCAGCCTGGTGGTCTACTTGACTGGACTTAAGATGGAAGATCACTAAGACTAGATAGGGTAAGATTTGTTCAAACCAAAGGTTCATAAAACTTTATTATTGAAAATGATGATGGGGTCTTTGCTGTAACGCCAGGGTTTTTATACCCTGGGACTTTGTCTCTTCAATTTTTGCAGGGTTCAAGTTTGCAGACAAGGCACTGGCGGGACGTGGGTCTTGGCTTGGGGTCTCAAGGGCGGCAGATCCAGGTTGTGCCTGTTCTGGCAAATTGGAAAGGCGACTCTTTGTTTTGCCGCCACTGTTCACTATGTCACCTGAGTAGTCCAATTACACTACCCCTTCTGGGCAGGAGACTGGCAGTTGCTGGTGGTCATTGGCAAGGTTAAAAATAGGTTTGTCTTAACCTCCTTAAGGCAAACTGCAATCTCTGCATAGGTTTGGGTCTTTAATGGCTCAAGGTTGGCATCAATCTGATGAACATTTGGGGAATAGTCTCTGAGAGGCTGGCGGGTCTCGGAGTAACTTGTTAACTTGATTATGCAATTTAGCAAGTTGGTGGTCCCCTGTCCACTTTGTGTGACTTGAGTTGTTTTTAAAAGGTCCTTTGTAGTAGGTCAGCAGAATGCGGAGTGATTTACTGATTTGAGCCCGTCTTTTAACGGATTGGCGGGTCCTGGACTGGTCTGGAGGGTTGGATCTGCCTTCTGGGAACCGGGGTTTAACTCTTGGGTTTTCAATACAAGTATTGAAATGTCATTCATGACACTCTGAGAGAATTAACGCCTCAAGCAGTTCACCAAATAGATCACCAAATGGTTCACCGTCTAATCAATAGACCTGTGGCACCTTTATCATTCAACCATTTATTACGGGGATCACACAATCCAGCTCCTAAGCGGAACACAACTTGAGTAAGCCTCGTGACTTAAAGAGGACCATTACTCAGATAAGCCACATGACTATCATGACATACACAGACAGTATGTGGCTTTCCATGATACTATATAACATTCTATATCTATATTCAATAAAGTATCATTCTTCTCTTAATTCTTCCCCTTTTATTTGTTTATTATACTTCTCAGAAGTATAGTCTTGACATAGGTTTAAATGGTTGTTAATATTTCTGAATTTTTATTTTGTACAGAGTTCATTACAAATGAAAACCCAACCTGGTTCAAGCACTGACATTGATTATTGTCATAATGATAAATGGGCTCCTGTGGTTCCAAAAAAGTGATATAATGCTTCCTTGTTCTCCCTCAACCCACCAGTTAAGGAGAAACCGCAACCAGCACCAGTCCAGCCTAAGCCTTCCAAATTGTTCCACCTGTTTGCTTCCATCTTCTTGATCTATTACCTGGGGGCCTATGCTTTGCTAGGTTGCTTCAATCCCCTCCTCATTCAATATTGTGTTATCAGTAAACTATTTTATTTGGGCATGGTGTCATTGTTTATTGGGTCTATGTCAACAGGTTTAAATCCTTCTACATTAATCCAATATGAAGGGAAGCTTTCCCCCAAATGGTGGGTTACTGACAGCATCCTATACTGAGATTTGGTGTTCCTGGGCTACTGTTACTGCCTAACTGGTGATTATAGCACCATAGTGCACATGGCCTTCCAGGCCAGGTCTGTTACTCATGCTGGAGAGAAGGCAACATCTGGTATGGGCTTGAAAAATAAAGTACTGTAGATTCAAAACCTGTTGGGAAAAATGTGGGATTGTCAAATTCTTTTGCATAAACTCAACAACTTACTGAAATATTTTTCATCCTTTTATATAAAAAAATAAGTTGTTCTGGAATGAAAATCACTCCATTAAGCTGGTGAATTCATGCAAAAGAATTTGACAATCCTGCATTTTTCCCTTTAGGTTATGAATTTAAAGTATGTTTAGCAACTATTCACTGTGACTTTATTTAACACAGTGTTCTGTCACTATCCTGAGCAAGCCATACTTTTTGCTACAAAGAATACTGGATTACCATAGGGGGATTGTGATGGCCTTATAAATCCTCTATCTAATGCCTCTGCTAAGTGTTTACGCAGTGCACTGTCTCTGTTGGGGGTCAATTTGTAGGTGGCTGTAAGAATTAAAACTATCAGAATATAACATCTTCATGTCAGAAATCTCAAAATTTATTTTGGCTTTATTTTTTGTAATCTCAATTAAGACTTTTAAGTTAAAATTAATTTACCTTTTAATATTGAGAGAAATTATTTAATCCAAAAAGATTTATCATCATAAAAAACAGAAATATATTTTGATAACTGTTGACATGGAGGATTTTACATTCTGGCAGTTTAAGTTCTGACAGCTGCCAATTTGTATATGGGCCTTTCCTTGGGTAGGCTTCCCTTAAGCTGGATGAAGTGCTCAATGTGTCTCTGAGACAAAAATCCTGTAAGAGTTCCTTTGAAAAATTCAGGATACTGTGTGACTATGGGTGCAAGATTTCTTGTCCTCTATCTCTGGTTTCTTTTGCGTGAAAACATATTACCTCATAGTTGCAGATGTCCCAGTTAATTTTTCTTGGGTTGAACTGTTTTTCCTGGGCTCAGTAACCATTACAGGTATATGGTTGCTAAGCAGTTTGTCTGCAGAGCTGGGGTAGATATGGTAGTGAGCTCCTCCATGTTTTACTGTGAGGTTCAAGGTCACCCAATCTATGTGAGGATTGTCTTCTTTAGCCATTCCAACTTCAAAACTAAGCCATAATGGGTGGAACTTAGAATGAGGGCCTTATAGTACTTTTGAATTTTCCTAGATAGATTGTGAAGGGGTTGGTCTCTTCCTGAATGGGCAGCAAATGGCCATCAGTAAGATTCATACTTTTGAAGCTGCTAGATTTTGGTAGGTATTTTCATGGTTTTTACTAGACTCTCATTTATCAGTGTGTGGTCCACTCATGAGTTTGGGAGTGTCAGGGAACCAACCCTGATTGGCCGGCTCACTAGCGTTTGGAAACTGGCGGGTTGCAGACTGGATGGGCAGGGCCCACCAAAGGATTGGTGCTAACTTAATGAGGTAGGACATTGACTTGCCCACCCATGACCACAGACCGGCGGCAGGGACAATAGTATCTATTACTCCTGTGAGAGTAATATATACAATTCCAAAAAGCTTGTTGGTATGGTTCAGTGGGAGCTCAGCGGCAGAGGCAGGCATTGGTTTGGGGGTGACAGGTGGCTCCATGTCCATTTGGTAAGCAGGAAAGATGTTGTATTTATTTCTGAACAGGCAGGGTTTTGTAACGTACCAAGGGCCTTCTCGGTTGTATCTGGTTAACTCTGTAGTTCTGGCCAAGAGATCCCGGGCTAATATGTTGTCAGCGGTGTAGTCCTTGTACTCAGGCTTTAAAGGGTACTCTGTGAAATTAACAGGACCAAAGGGAGCACCTGGTGGGCGGTACATAGCTGGTGGGCTGGCAGGAGGGTCAGATGATCTTTGAGTTAACTGGCAGATGACAAGAATAAAATACGGCAATAATTAGGGAAGCCAATATCTCATAACCTTTATTTAAAAATGACAATGGGGTTGATCTTGGCCTGGCAGGTATTTATACCACACTGCCAGGCTTCACTTCCTGGCTGGGTTTTCTGGGCTTGGGCGGGTTGGCATCAGGGGTCTCAGATGGCAGTATGGCGCTTGGCACTGGTGGTTTGCCACTGACCACTTTGGAATGAGAAGACTTCAAATCCTTCTGTTTGTCTATTTGGGTATTGGGTACCTCTTTGGGTTCAGTGCCTCCCCCGGGACTTTGGGGGAGTTCAGAATAACTCTCATGGGAAACTTTTGTATTTTACCAAGCAAACCGCCAGTGTCAGGCGTTGGCACCTCGGGGAAATTCTTGACATCTTTCACTGGTGGTTTGCTTGCAGAATCCTGCAGGACAGCTAAGGGTTCAGGTCCTGGCGGGCTGGTAACAGCTTTATTTATCATTAGTGGGTTATTGGGTTCCCAGCCCATGGGTCTGGCAGTCCGCAAAGGGTTTTGTCCAGGGTTTGACTCTGGTTCTGTATTTTGAGATTTAGGAGCATCCAAATTGTAATTCCTAACAAGGAGAGTGAGCCATTTTTAAGTACAATGATGTATAGTATAGGCCATGAGTTTATTGCTAATGTTGGTTGGGGTAAAGAGCCAGGGGTCACCAGAGGTAAATTTGCACATGGTGATCTCATCAACTTTATGAATTTAAAAATTGGGTGTTACAGGCTGCAATTTGTTGTTGTGATTGGGGGGCCATGACTTACTTATTGGGTGCCCTAAGAGGTTTCCACCTCTTCACCTTCCTGAGTTGTACTGCTACAAATTTTGTTATGTTTCTTTATACAGTGAAGCCTGAAGTTTGAGAAAAATCATAAGGCTTATTGATAAGTTGTGCTTATCCTGGAAAAAACCAACATGTAGGTCATTTCTGTGTCTTTTTGATGAGTGTATCCAAGTGTGTTTTCAGAGTAAGTATTTGGTTAAAGAAGCTATTTATGCCTTGCTGTAGGTGCTCTATAGGTCCACCCAGTTTCTCATGATCATAAAGCACTTGCTATCTGGGCTGAGGCCATCTCAAAAGAAAAAGCACAGTGACTGGACTGTCAAACACCATGCCTGGGGGTGCTGAGCAGTGGAGCTCTTCCTGAGTGTTGATGAATTCTTTTAGAGTGCCTGTCTGCTTAATCTTGCGCATTTTGAGGGCCGCAAAATTCAGGCATCTCTTTGACAGATTTTTTGGAGAAGGCTTCCTGGAACCTTTTTTTGTTATGTCTTCAATGGGTGTGTCATTATGCCATTCTGCCGAACAGATAGTGGCGTCTTCTGTGAGGCAAATGGCAACTTCTGGGATCCAGAAAGTTTTGGGGCACTGAATCTGTTCTGGTTTATTGTGGGCTGCTGTTAGACAGGTGTTGGTTGTTGTGGATCCCATTATTAACACATTATCAATTTTGCCTTTGAAGGAATCACATTTCAAATGCAAATCCTCCTGTTTCCTTTCTCTATTTGAAACAGTTTTCACTCTACTTCAGGTGAAGGAATCATTTACATTCCAACTGATGACATGAGTGATCCTCAACTCACTTATGAGAGTGGCCAGTTGTCAGGGATCCAGTCTTGGGCAGCTGGCCCACTATTTTCTGGGGTAACTTGGGCCAGGGTTTTTGCGGGCAGAGCCTACCACAAGAGAGATACTAACTTTAGAAGGTAGGAAGCAGACTTCTCCACCCAAGACTACAGGCCGGTGGTTGGTATAATGGTGTCCATCACCCCTGTGAGGATGATGTACATTATTCCAAAGAGCTTGCTGGTATAGTCAGTTGGGAGGTCAGGTGAAGAAGCAGGCATAGGTTTGGGCGTTACAGGTGGTTTCATGTGGATATTGTAGGCAGGAATATAGTTGAATTTTCCTCTGAATAATTTTAGTGTTGAAAATATCCACAGGCCTTGACAATTATATCTAATAGCAGATTGTATGCAGGCCAAAGGATCAAGTTTGAGTATCTTTTCTGGTGTATAGTCCTTGTACTTGGGCTTCAAGTGGTAATCAGTGAAGTGAACAGGCCCGTAGGGTGAACCAGGTGGACAGAAAACTGCAGGCAGTGGGACAGAAGGGCCAGGAGATCTTGAACTGAATTAGTAGATTGCAAATACAAAATAAGGCAGTAGCTTTATAAGCCAAAATAACATAACCTTTAATCAAAAATGGCAATAAGGTTTGAGCGCAAAATCTATAGGCATATATAGCATTCCGCCTCCAAACTTAGTATTTTCCATCAGGGCTTCATCAAAATATTGGGAAAAGTGCGGGTGGGTGGCCAGAAGGCCCAGGTGTGGGAGCAGCAAAATGGCACCTCAGCTGGGTGTTCTCTCATTGGTCAAAACGTCCAAATTGGTCACTTGATTTTCTTGATTTTGGGCTGTGGTCATGGGGTCAGGCCCAAAGCCTGGGTTTATCTTTGGCAGTAGGGTTTGATTGGTTACTTGAGAGGACTTCAAGCTCATGAAATTCATAGATTCACCTTCTCTGCCTCCATTAGGCAATTTGAGAGGCTCTTCCTTGGGTGCAACCATAGTTGAGCTTGGCTGGTATTCTGGCTTTGGGACTTAGCGAGGCCTCAGCTTGCAGGGGCTCAATCCCAGAAAAACGCAGGCAGAGGGGCTCTCAGTACAAGGGCCCAGCGGCCTGTAGGAATATAGGTTCAGAGTTTGATCCCGCCCTTGGGCCCAGGTTTCCCGGGGTAATGAATTGTCAATCCTGATATCATCCCCTTCTTCCCCACAGGGCCCTCCCTTCCAGTCCTTTTTGTTCATATATAGTTGGACGGCTTCTTAGGCACTAGCTAAGTTGCTCAGCGTTCCCAAGTATTCTCTTCTAGCGGGTATCCTCTCCATTTGACATAGTACTGGGGTTTTTGGTAGTGGATCCTGTCGCCATGTATGTATTCAACTTCATATTCCTCAGTGTGGCCTGTTTGGATGGGGGGTTTGTCTTGAGCCATTGGTGGGGGAGCAAGTTCCCATCCTTTTTAAACAACAAGGATTGGTGGAATACGTCATGAATCTTCCAGGAGGGGGTAGGTCTAGCTTATAAGCAACTTATCCAACTAACTTGGTGAACTTGTGAGGACCACTTCTTCTGTGAGCTAGCTTCCTACAGAGCAAATGTAGGGACACATTGCAAGAGTCCAGGTATACTTCATCCCCAACTTTCAAGGGTTGGCCTGGTGTTTGTTTTTGGTTGGCAAAGGCTTTGTAGGTTTGCACTGCACAGTTCAGATTGGTCAAGCATGGTTTTTGTGTGTCGTGGATCTGCTCAACCCAGGAACGTCCAGTGGTGTTAGTTTCCTTCTCATCAATCTTGGGATCCCAGGTGGGGTCAACCTGTAGTTGGCTTTGAACAGAGACATTCCAGTGGAGGTGTGGTCTTTACTATTGTAGGCAAACTGGGCCATGGGAAGCATGTTGGCCCAATTGTCCTGGTTGGTGTTGGCATAGCATTGGAGGTATTGTTCAAGGATCTGGTTCATTCTTTTGGTTTGGCTGTCTGTCTGTGGGTGGTAAGAGGTAGATACGCACCGCTTGATTCCCAAGTTTTTCATCACCTGTGTCCAGTAGTTTGACGTGAATTGGGGTCCTCTGTCTGTGATGATTTCCTCTGGTGTTCTGTGTTGTGTGAGGATGCAGTCATGGAAGTGTTGGGCTGTCTCTGCTCCTGTGCAATGAGTGGTGGTTGGCACAAAGTATGCCATCTTGGTGAAGTGGTCCACCATAACCAGGATTGCATTGAAAGAGAGTAATGGGGGCAGTTCCACAATGTAGTCCATGGAAACCAATCTCCAGGGTCCATGGGGTATATCCAAGGATCTTAGGAGTGCTTCAGGTTTGTTTCTGCAAGTTTTGGTCTGCCCACAGGTCTCACAACCTTTCAGGTACGCGCTTACTTCTTGGTCCATTCTTGGCCAAGCAAAGTTCCTTCTTATGCTCCGGAGGGTTTTGAGTCTCCCTGGGTGTCCAGCCATCTTGGAATCGTGATAGTCTCTCAAGATGTTGGTCCTGATTCTTCCTTCTGGCACAAAGATCCTTCTGTGGAGCATTAGTGTTGTTCCCTTCAATGAGTAGCCCTTTTAGTAGTGGGTGCTATCCAAGGATTTTGAGAGATCAGAAATAATGGTTTTAATAAATTTGTTGAGTGATTGGGCCTTCAGTACTTCTGGTTTGCTGGCTCTGATTTTTATCAATCCCAGGTAGATGCCTAAGTTCACTGGGTACAAGAGTACTTGAGTGTTGTGGTCGCGGGTTTCTATGTGAGTGAGTGCCAGATCAGTTCTTCTACTTAGGGTGTCAGGTACTACGTTCACCTTTCCTGGCTTGTAGTCTATGATCAGTGTGTAGTTGGCAAGTTCTAAATCCCATATTGCTTGTCGTTGGTTAAGCTGGAGTGGTTTGAAGAAATAGACCAAGTTCTTGTGGTCTGTCAGGACCTTTACTTGGAATTCAGTGCCACAGAGGTACCGGCGCCAATGTTTCAGGGTCTTCATAATGGCTAGCATTTCTTTGTCATAAATTGGATAGTTTACTTCCGCGGGAAGCATCTTCTTGGAGTAATATGCTACAGGATGTAGCATACTATCCCCTCCTTCCTGAAGAAGGACCCCTCCCACCACAAAATCAGACGTGTCAGTCTCAAGTACAAAAGGTTTGGATGGGTCAGGCATGGCAAGAACAGGGGCAGAAGTAAAGACCTGCTTCAAGGTCTCAAATGCTGAGGTGCAATCATTGGTCCAGACAAACTGGACCTTTTCCAAACAGAGCCTGGTCAGTGGCAACTTGATAGAGGAAAATCTTTTGATGAAGTCCCTGCAATAGTTTGCTAACCTTAAGAAGCTTCTGACATACTTCCAGCACATGGGGGTAGGCCAAGAGGTCACTGTGTCTACCTAATCTTGAGCCATCAAAATCCTCCAGTTTTGACTATGTAGCCCAGGAATTCCACTTCTGGTTGGAAGAATTTGCATTTCTTGAGTTTTGCGTGTAAGTTGGCTTGAGAGAGTTTGTTCATTATTAGGTCTAAGTGGAGTAGGTGCTCTTTGTGGGTCTTGATGTAGATGAGGATGTTGTTGAGGTAGGCCACACAGAACTAGTCAAGGTATTTGTCCAGTACTGTGTTTATCATGCGCTGGAAGGTGCTGGGGGCATTGCATAGTCCAAATGGCATCACCATATATTTTTAGAGTCCATACCTGGTCTTGAACGCTGTTTTGTACTTGTTGCCTTCTTTGATTTGGATTTTATTGAACGTGTCTCAAAGGTCAAGCTTGGAGTATACCTGAGCGCCTGTCAGCACATCACACAAGTTGTTGGCATTAGGTATGGAGTAGCAATTATTTACGGTTATTTTGTTCAATTTCTGGTAGTTAACACACGGGCACATGCCGCCATCCTTCTTACCCACAAACAGCATTGGTGACAAACAGGGGCTCTTGGACACACAGATGAAGCCTTTCTAGGTCATTTCTTTGATATAAGCAAGAGCTTCAGCTGTTCCTTATGGTTGCAGCTATAGAATGGTCCATGTTTGGGTTTGGTGCCAGGCAGGACATGAATAGCGTGATCATACTTTGTGTGTTCAGGGAGGCGGGTGGCAGCCTCTTTGCTGAAAATGTGGGCCCAGTTTCCTAGAGGAGCAGGTAGAACTCCCACGCTAGGTTTGACCTGTATGGTCATGAGCCTTTAGGTAAGTTCCTCTGGGTTGGTGCATAAGGGTACAGTGTTGAGAGTTCCTTTATCACCCAAGGTGACATTTTGTTCCCAGTAGTTGAGGATGAGGCCATGTCTATCAGACCAGGAATCCCCAAGGATGCAAGGGTGTGGTAGGCCTTTCAGCAGGATGAGAGACAATGGGTACATGTTGTTTCCTATAACCAAGGGCAGTTCTTGTTTGCACTTGTACCCTATATCCTTTGTGCTATTTCCCATGATGATCTGGAGGCATTTTTTGGATGCAGACAGGCCTAGTTCTTGGGCTAGGTCAGCATCAAGGAAACTCTCATATGCTCCAGTGTCAATGAACGCCTTCAGTTTCCGGATTGTTCCTCTGATGTTAACAGATACTAGGATGAACTTGTAAGTCTGGGAAGTAGCGTTTATTTGGGCCAAAGAGATAGGAGCAGGGGTTTTCTTAGGACAGGCTCTGGTCAAGTGCCCTGCTTTGTGGCAATGAAAGCAGAGTCTTTCTCTGTAGTGTCTTTGGAGTTCCTTGGGGGTCATTCCCCCTCTGCTAGGTGTGGGGGTTTGGGTCTGGCGGTGTTGGGTAGTGCTGGTGCCTTCTTGGTTCATGCTGAGGCCTTTGCATAAGGGGACCAGATCCTCTAAGCCAAGGGTGAGAGGGTGGTATTTCAGTAGGTCCTTAATGGCAGGGTTCACTCCTTTTTGGAATAGGATGGGTGACAGTTTGTCCTCAAGTTGGGTGCAGGTCTTCAGTTTAAGGAATTTGTCAATATACGCTTGGATGGGTCAGGAGCCTTGTCAGATTTCTAGCAAGGAGTTCAGGGCGTAGCATCTAGTGTTGCAATCCTCCCCATTTTCCATTCATTCAGCCCCAAACTTGGCGTAGTCCAAGCAGAATTCTACATTTTCTGCTGTGGCCTTGCCAAACCAATCTAGAGTGTCTCCTGAGAACATGGAAGCAACCCCAAGTACTTTCTCGGTGTCGCTGGCGTAGGAGGGGGTGTTGGTTTGGAAGTGCAGGCTGAGGAATGGCATGGCGCTTCAGACTTCCTCAATTGTAAGCTTTCCCATCTGGGGCATCTCAAACTTTGTGAGAGACTGGTTCACAATTACGTTTTGCACTTGGGAGGAGGGGTCTTTTTTGGTATCAGTGGTGGCGGTATTGGTTCTTTTCAGGTTGTTCAGGCTTGCATTATTCCACACAGAAGAGATCAGGTTCATGGTCATCTTATAGGTGTAATAAGTGATTATCAATAACAAAAGCATACAAGATGCCCCAAGAAATAATAACATCTTGGGGCTCAGGGTACCAGGTTTTAAAAAGATTGCCATAATGTCAGGGATCCAGTCCTGGGCGGCTGGCCCGCCATTTCTGGGGGTAACTTGGGCCAGAGTTTTTGCGGGCAGAGCCCACCACAAGAGAGGAGCTAACTTTAGAAGGTAGGAAGCAGACTTCCCCACCCAAGACCACAGGCCGGTGGTTGGTATAATGGTGTCCATCACCCCCATGAGGGTGATGTACACTATTCCAAAAATCTTGATGGTATGGTTGGTTGGAAGGTCAGGTGAAGAAGCAGGCATAGGTTTGGGCGTTACAGGTGGCTCCATGCCCATTTGGTAGGCAGGAAGGAAGTTGTATTTATCTCTGGACAGGCAGGGTTTGGTAACCTACCAAGGGCCTTCTTGGTTATATCTAATAGCAGATTGTATGCGGGCCAAAGGATCAAATTTGAGTATCTTTTCTGGTGTATAGTCCTTGTACTTGGGCTTCAAGGGGTAATCAGTGAAGTGAACAGGCCCGTAGGGTGAACCAGGTGGACAGAAAACTGCAGGCAGTGGGACAGAAGGGCCAGGAGATCTTGAACTGAATTGGTAGATGGCAAATACAAAATAAGGCAGTAGCTTTATAAGCCAAAATAACATAACCTTTAATCAAAAATGGCAATAAGGTTTGAGCGCAGAATCTATAGGCCTATATAGCATTCTGCCTCCAAACTTAGTATTTTCCATCAGGACTTCATCAAAATATTGGGAAAAGTGCGGGTGGGTGGCCAGAAGGCCCGGGTGTGGGAGCGGCAAAATGGCACCTCAGCTGGGTGTTCTCTAATTGGTCAAAACGTCCAAATTGGTCACTTGATTTTCTTGATTTTGGGCTGTGGTCACAGGGTCAGGCCCAAAGCCTGGGTTTATCTTTGGCAGTAGGGTTTGATTGGTTACTTGAGAGGACTTCAAGCTCATGAAATTCACAGATTCACCTTCTCTGCCTCCATTAGGCAATTTGAGAGGCTCTTCCTTGGGCGCCACCATAGTTTAGCTTGTGCTGGTATTCTGGCTTTGGGACTTAGCGGGGGCCTCAGCTTGCGGGGGCTCAATCCCAGAAAAACGTGGGTGGACGGGCTCCCAGTCCAAGGGCCCAGAGGCCCGTAGGAATATAGGTTCAGGGTTTGATCCCGCCCTTGGGCTCAGGTTTCCCGGGGTAATGAATTGTCAATCCTGACACCAGTGATCTATCTGTTATACTGTTTTGTGGTAGACAATTACCATATAGCAATCAATCAGATTCACCCAATAAAACAAGTTCTATTTACACTCTTATTTTGTGTTTATTTTGTACTTTGGCACCATCCCCCTAGTTTGTCTAGAGGAGGAGTGCAGACAGGTTGCAATATGGGTTGGCATGATGTTTGGGTCAGCCACCAGCATGGGCATGAATAGTCCCCCTGATACTGAGATGGTGTTGAACTGGACTGTGAGAATCAATAGTCCATTCCAGAGGGTCAAGCTATCTGGGACCACAATTCCCACAGTGTAGGGTTGCCATCTGTTAGGGAGGACAATCATCATTAACTGGTGGTGTGCTTTTGTATGCAAGTGTAGATGGTGATTTTTGTCTTAAAGTGTGTAGGATGGGAAACCCTACCTGTGCTACCACTGTTGTAACTGTTCTTTAAGCTGCAGTTATCCAAAAGGAAAGAAAGAGAAACTGGTTTAAGATAAGATTTATTGAGAGAGAGGAAAGGGTTTTATACCCTGCAATAAGTCACCAGGGGTTGGCTTGCGGGAAGGGGGTTCTCAAGGTTGATCTTTGTTAACATGTGAATGATTCTATTTGGACAGTACTGGTGGTATACTAGCTGTGATAGTTTATAAGGTTTAAGCTGAGTGGTGTATATAAGTAGTTGCATAAATTAGGCAACAGGTCAAGTCAGGAGTTAGATGGCTATCTGATCTGTTAAGGATTTAGCTTGTTGTGACACTACTGACCAACTGGAATGGTAGTTCTGAGAATAATAATAACAATAAAAATGAAAAGGAGCCCAAAGAAGCAGCTGAAAAGTATCCTAACATTGATGCCTTTTTTAGGCAACAAGCTGAGTTGGGTCATGAACCAATCTGTGGCCAGGGAAACTCATTATACCAAAGATAGGTGGTTTTGATTTGAATAGCTGAAAATTGATTGGCAGGAAATGATTGACAGAAAACTTTCTGCCCCTTTTCTGGGGTTGGATCTACTTTTTCATTGGCTTGAAAGACTACATTACAGACAAAATCTGTCACATCAAAGCACAATTGCAATGCAGGTGTTGTAACTGAACTGATTGTAGTTCAGTATTTGAAGGAGGAAGACAACAGTCCAAGGAAGAGGACAGAGATTTAAGATAATAGTTTTATTGGGAAATGGAAGTTATTATATGGTAAAGGGAAGCCACAGAGCCACAAGGGGGTGGCATTAATGCCATGATCCAAATATGGGCTGGGTTTCAAATAAGTTGTTGAAGGTGTTTGGCTGGAATTGGCTACACTCTTATTAGGAAGTATTGGCCCATGTTTTGACATTTGGGGCAGGAGGTGGAATGACATTTGATGTCATGGGTAGCTCATTGAGCACCCCCTGTATATTATAAGATGCATTATCAGACAAACTATTGACCTTGGTTACAACACAAGTCATGGTTGGCAGAGTGCAAACCAAAAAAATAACCTTAACTTTCAAGCAACATTTTTCTGTGAATATGAAGGGGTTCATGTTGTTTTTGGTTTAATAGCAAAGGAAAGTAAGATGGTTTGAAGAACAACAAAAGTTGGCTGCAAATACTCTGATAAAATCATAATCAACTTAAAAATGCAAAATTTTTGAGTTGGCAAACTTGATGTGATTAAAGTCAGACTTGTATTTTAAAACTTCAATTTATTTTGTTAGTTTGCAACTTTTGAACAAATAATATCAGCTAAACTCAAACCCAGACCTACCTTGATGAGAAACTTTCTTTCAACGGCATACTTTCATTACACCTGGCTTTTGGTAAAATGAATAGTAGCAGTAGGCAGAAATAAACACTTAGAAAGATCAAATCGAGTCTAAATGATTAACATTCTGCTCTGGGAAAAAATGCAAAATGAATTCTTAGGAGTCTTTAGAGAAGATATAGAAAGCAGACACAAAAAAGCCTAGCAAGTTAAAATTAAAACCTACTTAGAAATAAGATCTAATTTATTAAAACACATCCGAATTTGATTGCAGACTAAAAAGCATTTACTTATAAGGAAACTTCTAAATTAAAAACCACATAAAGGTTAATTAGAATGCCCCCTTAAAATGCCATAGTTTTCTTGACCATCAAGAAACATTAAATCAAAGGCTTACAAGCATTTTTATCCGGATAATATTTTTTGACGATTTACCTTCAAAATCAGATGCTTTTATAAACTAAATGTATGTTGTTTAAGAGTTTAAAGTCTATTACGCACCGACTGAAAATTTATTCACCTCAGGAAGAAGCTTTAAACTTGTTGGAGGGAGACTTATTACTCGAATAATTAATCTATTAACAGTGTAAATTAATTGAAAGCGTAAACAGGCTTGAGTTGGAGATTTAAAAGTTAATAATCAATAGAGATTCTACCTTAAAATGGTGTTTTGAAGCATTTATTTAAAATCTATGAAACCGACCAGTAAAAGAAGGCTATTTTATGATACAGCCAGGGCAAACATGAGTAATAATAACTATTAAAATCCCTTCAGGTTTGTTCAAAAAGGATTTTTCTGTACCAGACACTGTTTTGAAAGGTTAAGCCCAGTGGAATTCGAAGATAGAGTTGTATTCTCTTTAAGCTTAGAATTTTTCTGGAGACTCGGGCGCTTATTATCTTCGTCTAAAACATTAGAGCTTGAATCTGAATTTTCAGACAAAATATCATCAGAAGAGGAAACCAAAATATGACTTAGTTTTCTAGCTCGACTAATTCCCTCATTGTTTTGGTAGATATCACTTGAAGAAGAAGCCAACTCATCAAGTGGTGAATAATTATAGCCTGTCCCGAGTTGACGAAGGGCTAATATAGATGAATTATCTAGACTAGCTAAGTATTTCCGAATATTCCTAAAGTTATTATCGCTATTTACAAAATGGACAGAAGAAAGCTGTTCAAGCGGCTCTTTTCTTGTGTGTACGGAAAAGCCTGTTGAAGCTGTTTGCCGATCAGACAGCATACAGTCATACCTAGGTTGCTTAAAGCTTGTTATTTTTATGGGCTTCTTCTTTACCGGGAGGCACTTGAAACTTAAAGACATAATTGAAACTTAGGCCGAGATTGGCCAGCTTAAGTTTAATGAAGAGATTTTCAAATTGTTATAGTTTGAGAGCTATAAGCGGATCAAAAGAACCTGTGTATTTTAACTAGGTGAGGTGGCTGGTTCGCCTTTCTAACGAAACACCCAAGCCAGCCTAGCAAATAATTTTCAAGGCCTCCTTTAGGCTGAGGCTTTTGGATGCTTGATTCCAAGATGCAAGTGTGGCATCATTCCACTTTGTTTATCGGCCATTATGTTGAGAATTTCATAAGTTTCAGTACATTTAATTTGGAACAAGCCAAAGCTTAATTTAATAAAAAACCTATGCTGCTTAAAAAGTAAGAATTAGTAGTTAGGCCTGATGTAAAAAGGGTTACCTATCATTTCTGGCACAATTTTTTGAATCGTCTGATCAATATAATTTTTGCACTTTTTCGTAACTATATTGATGTAATTCCCATACTAAATGAAATAAATAAATAAATTCAGTTCTATTCAGAACAAGGAAAGGTTGTAAATTGTATAAAGTATCAATTTTTTGGGGTTTATTGTTGCAACATATTCGATTACTCCCTCTCAGAGAAGTAATTCTCCAAGTGATTCCCTGACTAATCATTAAGTTGGTGGCACTCTTATCAAATGCCCATCTAATATGGGGATCAAACCTTCCAAACCCTAAGAGGGATAATTTCTTGGATAAGTCCCATGGCTGCCATAATGTACATGGAGAGTATGTGTCTTCTCACAATAAATATATAACTCCTAACAAGCATACCAATGAAGCATCATTATCTTCTTAATTTTCTCTTTTATTTTGTTTATTATACTTCTCAGAAGTATATATTTGACAGTATTAGGACAGATAGGTTATCCATACTTACACAACTTAAAGGGAAAGTTCCTCCAAGGAAAATAACCCAGAAGATGGCACTCCCCACTGGCTAGAGAAAATATGAAGAAGGTCAGGACGTCCTTACAGGACACACTGTCTTTGACAATATTCTTGTACCAACCAAACAATACAACCTTCTCCACACTTGTAAAGTCCTGAATCCGCTTACAACTTCTGCAAGCCCAAAATACCCAGCATTTGTATTTCAGCACTTCATGTGGCAGAAATTGGGACCTTCTCAGGACTACACCATGAGAGCGCCAACCTCTGGATTCAAAGTACACAAAACAAGATCATACAAGTGGACTATCCCCAGAGAGACTCTGGGCAAGTGAAATTGCTTTACACATCACTGGAGCTGCCTCCTGCTTTGTGAGAAAATGGTTCAACCAACACCCTGGTCACAACAAAGACTGGTACATGTCAAAAATGCCTTCCTGGAAAAGTTTACCATATGTCAGGGAGCCAACCTTCATCAGGTTCAGGGGAACTTGCGGGCGGATGGCCCGCAGGCCCAGAGAGGAGAGCCCACCACAGGATGAGAGCTAACTTTAAAATATAGGAGAACAAATTTCCAAGCAATGACCAAGGCCCATTGGTGGGCACCATAGAATCAACTAGTCTAGCGAGTGCTTGTAATACCCAAGTATTGAGGGTAAAAATTTAGTAACATAAGATGGCAGGTTAGGTGGCTCAAAGCCGTTCAAGGCGTAGACAATTGGATAGAAGTTTACTGCCTGACAGAAGGCTTTGGCAAGGATGTTGCATTGTCTAAGGCTGATGGCAAGGTACAGTAGCGTAGCTGCGGGGATCACATAAGTAGCCAAGTTGGGAGTTGGGCAAGATGACGCCAGAGGTGTCCACGGGTTCAAAACCATTGAGTTGAGGTGAGTTGGCTCATTGTACAATATTCCTTTTGGTCCCTGTGGTTCAGGACCAAACTGAGCATTGGTTGGCTGATGGCCCCCTATCCCAAGGTAAGCTTTCAAGACAGCTGTGAAGATGATGTAGTTCATCTTCTGACTTGGGGAGGGGTAATGGGTTTAGTAAGGTTACTTGCTTAGCCTGGGTAAAGGATTGATATATGTGATAATATTGAGGAGGATATTCACTCAATGATAGCATAAACTATCATTGAGGGGTTTGTCTTTATTTATACTAGTGGACCTGCAAGGCATGATTATTGGAAGGCATAGCATTGGGGAACCAAGAGTCTGAGTTGCATCTGTTATTCCCTTTTCTGGATTGGCTTGGGTGGCTGGCAATTGAGAAGGTTTGGTTGTATCCAAGTTTGCATTGGCATAGTGCAAGTTTGGTCTTCTTCATTCATTCAAATTCATTTACTGAATTTGGTGCATGATTTTCATTGTTGGATAGCCTGTCAGTCCATTCCCCATTTGGTAGGCTCCCAAATTGGGCAGTAGTTCCTCCCAAGTTTGGCTTTGGGGAAATTGCCTTTCCTGATTTCCCGATCTGGCTATTTCCCAAAGGAGTGGATGGGGACTGGCCTGCTGGCATGGGAGGGCAAAGGCTGGCAGGTGGCAGGCTGGCCCATGGGTGCCTGGTTTGAGGATGGCTTGCAGGTGGGGCTGGTAAGAGTGGTGTGCATCTGCTTAATGGCGGCAGGCAACAGCTTGGTGGTGGCGGGCTTCTGTGTGGTGGTGGTGTGTATCTGCTTGGCAGCGGCGGGTGCCTGCAAGTTGACGGCAGGTGACGGCTTGGTTGTGACAGGCTTATGCGTGGTGACAGCAGGGGCTCACGCGGTGGCGCTGGACGTCTGCTTGGTGGCAGTGGGTGCCTGCACGTTGACAGCGGGCAAAAGTTTGGTTGTGACAGGCTTCCGCATGGTGGCAGCATGTATCTGCTTGGTGGTGGCGGGGGCCCGCGTGGTGGCAGTGGACGTCTTCTTGGTGGCGGTGGGTGCCTGCATGTTGACAGCAGGTGACAGCTTGGTTGTGGCGGGCTTCTGCATGGTGGTAGTGTGTATCTGCTTTATGGCGGCAGATGTCTGCATTTTGACAGCAGACGTCTGCTTGGTGGCGTCGGGCGCCTTCACATTGGCGGTGGGTGACAGTTTATTGATTACAAAACTTTAAGTGTCAGGAATATTCCTGACAGTGCTATGTAGATGTCACCAAAATAGTTGAGTCAAGGTTGATTCATTAGAAACCACAGTTTCTTGTGAGCAGTTGGGCCGCAGGATTATGGGAGGTGTCATGGGCACTAAGTAGGCAGGTAGATAGTTGTATTTGTCCCAGAATAGAAATGGTTACTTAATATACCAGGTGCTTCACGTCCAATGAGTTCAGGCTCCTGGGTTCTGGATTTGGGGTTGGCTATTAGAATTTCTTCTAAAGTGAACTATGAATAGGCAGGATTGGGAGGATATTCCATGAAATTTACCAGGTCATAAGGTGCTTCTGGAGGACATTATAACTTGGGAAGCTTTTCTGCAGTTTCTTGGGGTTGGCTTGTAAAAGAGGCAGAGCCAGAGAAATTGATCTGTAAGTGAAAAAGTGCTAGAATTAGGTATGGAATGGCCTGAGAAAACCACAGGTTTATAACACTTTATTGCAAAAATGGCAATATGCAACTTTCTAGTGGCCCAGAGTATAATTATGCCCATCTATCACAGGAAAACTTTTGCAAAATCATTTAAGCTGGGTGATAGCATTTCCCAAGGTTTGTAAATCTTCTGTGGCATCAGAAATTACTGCCTTGTCATTGGCTGGGCTTGGGCAGAGAATATTGGATTCCCTCTTTGAGGCAGAGGGTT
The DNA here is from genome assembly GCA_014839935.2 of Entomophthora muscae. Taxonomy (NCBI): domain Eukaryota; kingdom Fungi; phylum Entomophthoromycota; class Entomophthoromycetes; order Entomophthorales; family Entomophthoraceae; genus Entomophthora; species Entomophthora muscae. The sequence goes on along the minus strand of QTSX02000007.1, from coordinate 367,755 downwards.
TGTCATCATCTGGCGGGCCTTGTGTGGTGTTCCAGCTCATTGGTCACCATAATGAGTCCTGGGTTGAAGCCAAGTACCAACTGGAAGGGGGTGTCATTACCCAGATGGGGCAACTTCTTGGGTTGAGGCTTGTACCTGGTTTGCATGGCGGCAAATTTCCCAAGTGTTTTCCTATTACCATGCAAGCATCTCCTCCAAACACCTTGACCTCTGCTGGGGCTAGATCATCCTGGGGTTGATAACAATCCTTGAAGAGTCTCTTGAACTCATTTCCTATGAACTCCTGGCCTCTGGTGGTCATCTCTAGGGTTTTGGGTAGTCTTTCCCACTCTTTGTCTGATGGTTTGCTGGCTGTAAACCTCCAGCAGCTCTGGCAATAGGCATCTTCTTCCCCTGAGCTAGGTAGAAAATGTTATTTGATTCACTCATTGAGAACTACACACAACCAGAGATAATTAACTAGGGTCAATAGTGGTGTTTATTGAGGACAGAAGGAAGATCCCTAAGAAACCTTCTGTCAGATAGCCTGTTTTGGGATGGATGTAATTTGGTTTACCAAGTCTGCAGTCCTTGTTTTTCCTCTTGGACTTCTGGCACTTGTTATTGGACTCCTTGTGTCAGGAATATTCCTGAAAACAAACTTTTGTCTTGCAAAAGTTTGTGCTCTTTTGATATCACAAATAAAAACAAAAAATTGCAGCAGTTCCCCCTGATTGGGGAAGCTGCCGCAAAACAGCCTCTGGATGAAACAGATTTTAAAAATTCTAAAAATTTAAAATTTGGTTTTTATACCTCTGCTGTGGGCCGCGCAGCTGGCTGCCAGCCGTCCGCAGACCGCACACCCAGCCAGCCAGCCAACGCCTGCCTGCCTGCTCCCACCACCCAGCCAGCAAGGGACAGCACACACCCCCACGGCAGGCCTGTCCACCCCTGCTGGATGGGGAAATTGCCAAATTGGGAAACCCAAAAAGGCAATTTCCCTAACCCTAAAAATAGGGGAAAGTGCTGCCCAAATTTGGAATCTATCAAATTTGGACGGGGTTGAAAGGCTGCCCTGCAAACCATTTAATGCAGAGATTACAGAATTGTAATTTGAGAGCATGAAAGTACCTAAAGAAGCTCCAGGGCAATGCAAGTCAGAGATCAACAATTCATTGCTTGCCAAACCTCTCCAATCCCAATCCCAAAAGGGAATTCCAGACAACACCAAGTTTTTGGGGTTCCCTGTTCAATGTTTTGCACTATTCATGCCCCATCAAGGATTATAGTATCTAATAAAGCCTAACCACTTGATGATAGTTTGTGCTATCATTGAGCAAATTACCCCTCAATTGTTATCACATAAATCAAAACAAAACTTTTACTTCTCAGAAAGTTAAAGACACTAAACTTTGTCTGCCCTTCCCTGGGACTAGAAGATGAACCATCTTATCTTCTCAGCTGTCCTTACAGCCTGCCTAGGGATTGGGGGCCACCAACACTATCAACTGCATGGGCCATTCAATGATCCAACTGGCGAGTACTTTTAAAAGGAGCCGGCACAGGTCAACACCTCCAATCATTACTCCTGGCCCACACTGGTTTTGCCTCACTCCACTCAGTCTGTAGCTATATACACCTTTATATACTACGTACTCACATATTTTGCCAGTAATTTGGACGCTATAACGTACACGCAAAGGTCTTTTGATGGATGATGTCAGTCTATCCCATTGTGACTGCGCTCACTGGGTTCCAAGTGGCCAACTTAGTACCTTATTTTGCTAAAATACTTCTCCAATTGTTGGATCTTTACACCTTGTCCTTGATCTTGTGGTCCTTGTCAGGATTGACAATTCTTCCTCTCTGGAAACCTGGGCCCGGGAGCAGGAATCAAACCCCAACCCTGGATCCCCCTGGGCCGCCGGGCCTGTGGACCGCAGGACTGCCCGCCCGCATTTTACTGGGATCAAGTCCCCACAAGCTGATACTGAGAATGTTGGCCCATGCAGTGAAACAGGCCAAAAAAAAGAAATTATTGCACCAAATGGAAGACTAATCACAGCGCCTAATGGAGGTACTGAAGCGGCAACTATTAGCTTCATGAACTTGAAATCTACACCAGCAGCCAATCAGGAGCCAACCCAGGAAAGAGGCACAGGCCCACAGCCTGGTCCCATGACCACAACACTAAAGCAAGATAATCAGGTAGCCAAATCAAGATTCTTGACTAATTAAAGAACTCCCAGGCCGAGTGCCATTTTGCTGCCTCTGGACCCAAGCACCCAATTCCCCCAACCCTGCCTTTCCCAATGCCCTGATAAACCCCCCCATGGAAAATGTTAAGTTTGGAGGCGGAATGCTATATATGCCTATAGATTTTGCGCTTCAAACTTATTGTCATTTTTGAATAAAGGTTATGTTACTTTGGCTTATAAAGCTACTGCCTTATTTTGTATTTGCCATCTACCAATTCAGTTCAAGATCCCACAGCCCTTCTGCCCCACTGCCCACAGTTTTCTGTCCTCCTGGTGCACCCTTTGTGCCCGTTCACTTCACTGATTATCCCTTGAAGCCCAAATATAAGGATTATACCCCAGAAAAGATACTCAAACTTGATCCTTTTGTGAGAGAGGGGGGCTAAACTAACTAAGTTTGGCTCCCATCCCGGCAAAACAAACCACCAGGATGCCGCCCAGTGGAGGACTGGAACGGCCGCTTGAAAGGGAGACCACAAGGAGGACACAGGAGACAACTGAGGAAAGTAGGCGTTCAGCGCCATCAGCGCCAACCCAGTGAGCAGCCAGGGGGTACAGGTGAGGGCAAAAGGGGGCGCCACAGACGCGCGCAGAGGTACTGAGTCGCTCTTCTCTAAGCCTAGAGGGGGGGACATAGGCACCTCCTCGCTTGCCGGAGCGGAAGAAGCATGGTTGAGGACCTCCAAATCCAAATCATCACAGGTCAGACTCTTCACCACAGCCTCCCCAGAATAAAGGAGACTGCCGGGCAAAATCAGGAGGCTAGAGGGGGCTGCGCTTGCAAGTTGAGCTGAAGAGGAGAGTCTGGACCACAGGTCTGGAGAGGTAGACCACAAGAGGAGCAAAAATGGGGCCAACAAAAATACCACAAATTTGATGACTGGGAGTATCATTTCTGAATTCTCCTCAAAATTTGGGCAAGGTAGGGACTTTTGTTTTAGGTAAATGGGTAGGATCAACACAAGTAGGGGGACCCACAGACAAGAAAAGGGCAGAAACAGCGGTGAGAAACTTGGTGGTGAACTCAGGTGCCTTTACAAGGGCCAGGAACAAAAGCGGGTTCAAAATCAAAGAATTTAGAGAAAAAACAAGGTAAAAGTAGATTTTTATATTGTATTTAACTAGAAAACTTAGTTTCAAGCGTAACGTTCTCAAAGCAAAAGCAAAAAGCAAACCGCTATACGCTGAGGTATGTTTCAAGGGTTCCAGAAGAGGGACCGGGTTTGAAATGCGGGGGCTAAAGGTAAGGGGCAAGACGTCGTCTAACACTTTAAAATTCTAGATGATGGGGAACTCAAACAGAAGTCCAACCAACCAATACAATTTGAAAATTAAGTGTGACAAACTCCAAACTTTTAATAAATTGAAAATTGACAAGCAGGGGACTCAAAGTCCCCTGGCCTTGTTAAAAGGGGTGAGATTGACAGATATTGGTCACATGGCTTCCAATGTAGCATTTGATTGGGCAGAGGAGAATTTTTGCTGGCCAGGGCTAGGGGGACTCGAGGGTTCCAGTGTAATTTCCACAACTCCCTCTGATTGGCTGGAAGGTAATGCAAGCATTTCAGATCTAGTTGACTTTGTAGTTATTGATGTGGCCCCATTTGATTGGGCGTTCCTAATTGTCTTTAAAAGCAGACAATACCATGCCAATAAATAGTCCAAATTAACTAGTGTTTCTTCCCAAGCTGGAGCAACCAGAGCCAGGGGTCCTGCAGGATATGCCAACACAAATCTTTCATCCACTGTGTGAGCTAAATCATTGAGGGAATTTAGTGGTTTTGCTGGGCTTTGTGCAGTCTTTTTTGTGCAACGAGGAAATAAAGTCCTATCCAAAGCCAAAGGGGGCAGTGAATTTACACCTTTGGCCTGCATACAATCTGATATTAGATACAACCGTCAAGGCTTGTGGATATTCTCCACACCAAAATTATTTAGAGAAAAATTCAAATACCTTCCTGCATATAATATTCATATGGAACTGCCTGTGACACCCAAACCTATGCCTGCTTCCTTGCCTAACCTCCCAACTGATCATACCTGTGAGAGAGGGGGGCTAAACTAACTAAGTTCATCTCCCATCCCAGTGTAACAAACCACCAGGATGCCATCCAGTGCAGAACTGGGATGGCCGCTTGGAGGGGGGACCACAGGGAGGACATTGGGGATAACTGAGGGAAGTAGGCGTTCAAACCCATCAGTATCAGGCTGGTGAGCAGCCAGGGAGTGCAGGTAGGAGCGGGAGAGGACACCTTGGAGGGCCCGGGGGGTACTGCATGCCTCTGGACCACATTGGGGAGGGGAGGCATGGGAGGCACTACTTCTTCAGAAACAGGTGAAGTAAGGTTCACAGTGTCCAAGTCCAAATCATCACACGTCAGGCTCTTGACCACAGCCTCTCCAGAAAAGAGAAGACTGCTGGGGAGGTCCCAGAGACTGGCAGGGTCTCTACCTACCAGACAGGCTGACAAAGAGATTCCCCCCCATAAATCAGGGGAGGTAGACCACAGAAGCAGCAAGAACAGAGCCAAGGAAAATACCACAAATTTGAGAGCTGGGAGTATCATAGGAATGTTCCTCACAAAATTTGGAGTAGGACAGTATATTTTTCAGATAAAAATAAGGCAGAACAAGGGCTGATAGGGTATACTTATCAAAATAGACCCAAACTGTAGCAGAACGGGTCCAGAGGGCTTTACAATGATTGTGAGAGGTTTGGGAAGAACAGCAAGCAAGAGGGGGTTCAAAATCAATGGTTTTAATAGAAAATTCAAAATAATAATAGATATTATAAGGAAAATCAATTGAAAATTTGAGTTTTTGAACTCTGTTTCAAAAGCAAGAACAGGAAAGACAACTACTAGATGAATCAACACTAGTATAGGGGCCCAGAAGAGAAGCTGGGTTCAAAACCGGCTGGCAGAAGATAAGCTTGAAGCAGAAACTAACACCAAAATCTTTAGGCTATAGGAACTCAAAACTGGGTTCCAAATAAACACAAATATAAAAATAAAGTGCAGAATAGCTCCAAACTTTAATATTATTGGAAAATAGACAAGCAGGGGACTAGAAGTCCCCTTGCTTGCATAAAAGGGATGGGCTGCAAATAAGTTGGGTCACGTGACAGTGGAACCAAATCTAATTGGCTGGAGGCAAAACTTTGCTAGGCAGGGGCAGGGGGACTGGAGGGTTTCATTCCAATTTCCGCGGTCAGATCTGATTGGCTGGAAGAGGCACTGGTCATTTGGAATTCACTTGTGTTGCTCAGTGCCAATGTAGCGGCCTCTGATTGGCCAGCTCTAATGGTTTTTAGAAGTGGGTGATACCAAGCTAATAAGTAGTCCAAATTAACCAGTGTTTCTTCCCAGGAGGGAACAACCAAAGGCAGAGGTTCCGCAGGGTAGGCCAGCACAAACCTCTCATCTACCGTGTGAGCTAAATCATTTAAAGAATTAAGGGGTTTGGCGGGCGTTTTAGAACCTTTCTTGGTACAACGAGGGAAAATTGAGCGATCCAAAGCCAGAGGTGACAGTGAATTTACAATACCAACAAGCTCTTTGTAATTGTGTACATCACCCTCACGGGGGTGATGGACACCATCATACCAGCCGCGGGCCTGTGGTCTTGGGTGGGGAAGTCTGCTTCCTACCTTCTAAAGTTAGCTCCTCTCTTATGGTGGGCCCTGCCTGCAAATACACCAGCCCAAGTTACCCCTGAAAACGGCAGGCCAGCCACCCGAGACTGGATCCCTGACAGTCCTGCTCCACGTCTTGGAGTCCTTGTGCTGGGCTTTATGTCTCCCTTCCTGGCCTGCTATCTCTTGCACTTCCTTTCTATTGGCCTTGTACTTTTTCCTGGTGATCCTGGGCTCCTGCTACTATGTCTTGGGCTCCTTGTCCTGGCTTATGACTTTTGAAATCCACTATATTCCCCTTGTTTCAGGCTGTTTCCCCTTAAATAGCTCCCTATTTCCTATGTTTTTCTTTTCTGACCTCCTGATTTTCAAAGCTTAAACTATCCTGTTCTTTCTGCTCTATAATAAATTAAACTTACTTGCCTCAGCAAATCAAAGAAGACATTTTCCTGCCAATCTCTTTATTTTTTAGGCCTTTTCACTTCAGTTTAACCAATGAAAAACATTGATAAAACAAGCTTTGACCTGCAGACAATCTAGTGTCTGTATTGTCATATTTTGCCAAAAAAGTTCTCTGGATGATCTTCTACTGATCCTGGTATAAATCTGTTGTCTTCTTGCTCCGGAACAACCATGGCTCTGTGTTTCCAACAATCTCCCCGCAATTCCCATCACATTTTGCTGGGTTGATTTGAGCATTTCAACCTATGTTTTACTTAATAGTTTTTTGTACCTTCATTTCTTCAACACTTCTCTGGGTTTTCCTGCTTTCTTTACCCTTTGCAAAACTCAAAACTGTCTGTCCCTTGCTCTAGGCTCCCTTTAACGCCTCAGCAAAATCCCAGCCTTTGTCCCCAGAGTTTCCCCATGTTGTTCCACATATTTCCCTTTCTTTTTCCATTGCAATCAATTCTTAATAAATTATTATCTCTTTTTACTTATTTTTCCTATTATCTTATTTATTTATTTATTTCTTTTATTTTTCTTTTATTATGTCTTTTTTCTTTTTTATTAGTTTCCTTAATTATTTTTAATTATTTTATATCTTTAAATCTTTTTCCTTGTTTCATATTACTTTTTCCTTTTCTATTCTTTATTTTCTTATTATTTTCTGCTTCCAATCTCTTTTGCTAGCCTTTATCCACTTTTTCTGCTCCTTTTTGTTGCTGCTCTCCACATTTGTCTTTCCCCTGTTCTGCTAGTCTCCATCAGTCAACACCCCAGACTCAGGCAATAAGTCTCCACAAGTGAATCAACTTAGACTTGACCCCTATCAATGACCTACACCTAGGTCATCAGAAGCAAGTATAACTCATACACTACTACTATTTTACTCACCCAAGTGGTTAGCTTGAGCTTCCAGACCCAGAGTAATCAACTTTAATTCCCAGAAATCTCCAAATCATTAAGTTATGCAGCTGTATCTGTGAAAAGCCACCTTAATGATGGTTCTGAGCATATCCAATCTTACTTAATAACTTTAAGACCTCTTTAAAGCTACTTGAAAATCATGGGGAGAACTTTACCCCTCCACTTTAGGTAAAGTTGTTCAACTGCACCTCCCTTACAGCTGGTCCAAGATCCCAGAGCTCCTCCAGTGCATCTCTTTCCATCTAGCCATGCCCTTATCACCATTCATTGCATGAACTCAAGGCCACCTTGCTCCCCTTTCATGGCTTGGATTTTTCACCTCTATTGGCTACAACCTACATAAATCAACAAAATAACTAACATTCACCTGTTTCTAGGCATTTAATCTTTATTGTGGCCAAATCATCCCTCACCTGCAACAATGCTCCCTTGTGGATTGTAACACCATGTTTTTGGGGGTAGTTCATGCAACACTCTATTGGCAGGGAGCTGGCTGGTCATGGGAATACTGCTCACATGGACAATTCTATTGGCTAGGCTAGAGAAAGCCATAAACAGGCATGATGCTCATGTAGTTTGCGCCTCATTGGTTGGGGTCAGAGGTTTCTTAAAAGTCAAATCTGCTCCTGGTTTAAGCCCAAAAAATGCAGGCTGGCTGTCTGCAGGGGCTGGTGTTCAAGTCCTGGGAATGGTATTCTTTTTTGTTAATTAATAGCAGACAACTGTCACTTGTGACACCATAAAAGACTCCAACATTGTAATTATGACATAAATCAGAACTCTTAATATGTCAGGAACCATCAAGGAGTAATACACATTGTTGAGGATCTGGATGTACAAGTATTCTGGCTACCACCATCCCACTTAACATCCAGACATTGCCCAATTTGGTGCCTTTCCAATATACCATTTGACATACTGGAAATGGCAACAAACTAATATCACATGGCTGTCCAGGTATCCAGCAACTTGAAATCATCCTGCACATGACCAACCCCTAGGTTTGATCTAACTAAAATCTCCGCCATAGCTAAAGCTATATAAGTCTAAAGTATTATCCAATAAAATATACCTTTTCTCTTCTTAATTCCATATTTGAAGCTTCCCCAAAAAGAGCTCCTTATAAGCATCATACAAAGGCATAAAAATTGAGCTCATGACACCATCAACCTTGATGAGGCTGGGCCACAACTAGACTTCTAAAATGGCCTCCCCGCACACATTGGATGTCAGTTTAATATGAGCCGCTGCAAGAACCTCCAGGATGTATTCTTGGAGGGAAAGCAAGCTGCTCAGAAGTCTGAAAATCTGCATGTAATCAACAATCAAAAGGAAAGCTCAACAATAAATAAGGACACTCACCAAAACAAGAAAACTAAACAAGCCAGTAACCCTCATCCTTGAGGTGAAAATTGCACAACCCAGGTGAATCAGATGAATCCTGACAATAAACCCAAGGAGGGAAAAACTCAGGGAGTGCTTAGGCAAGCTGCCCACCCCCAACTCACAAGACTTGTATAGGGACCAAGAAATGGACTCAATTACCATGATCCAAGTAACCTCCAGCAATCTCATATTGTTTTTTTGCCAAAACATGGAAATAAACTCTTCACTTATCCTTTCTGTTTTTGCAGATATCAGGGCAAAGAACTATTTGACACTGGAGAAGACCAATACCTTGTTGACAAGAAATTTATCAACCTCATGAAATTACCCACAATCCAGAGTAATGTCAAGAAAGTTATCATGGCAGTCAACAGAAGCACTCCAGTCAATAAAGGGGAAAAATTTCTGTGCACAAATAGGGGATGTATAAATGACCCTTGGTGGCCCCATCATTCTGATACCTAAATACTGTCAGGGCCCAGAATGCACTAGACAACCAGCTGGCCTTCTTAGAGGCCAAACAACCCACAGCCTGGAAACCCTCACCATTTTTCTCTCAGAGCAAAAGTACCCCCTTTCAATTAATGAATGGCCCAGGATTCAAGAAGCACACAAGCCTCAAATACCTGGCTTTGATTCTACTTAGAAATTTGGGCCACTTAATTATCGGGAAATGACACATTGGGAGCACAATTGTTCAATTGTGCAATCAGGCGCTTGATTACTTGCAGGTTCTATAAATAGCTCTGGCATCTTGGCATGCTGCAGTTCTAGCAAGGTTCCTGTTATAAAAATCAATGATCATCCACCTCCAAGCCCAACTACACAAATTCCTATCAAAATTTTAAGTTTAACTGAAATTGATGCCATCAGTTCTCTGGTGGCACAAAAGGCCACAAAATCACCAGTAAGTAAAAAATGAGGAGGGAAAGCCCTCCTCACTGTTGAAATCTTGAAATAAAAGATAACATGCCCAGGACCCATTATTTTCTTGCAGGAATTATATATTTTTGCTCTAATATAATTATTCTGTTTGCATCTATTTGTGAATCCACTACACAGTATAAACACATCTATTCATTCCCACCTGGTTCAGCTCCCGTCCCTTTGGCCAAAACGTCTAGAGTTCTTGACTTGGAGTTCTACCACCCCCACCACCTGGATCTCCCTTCTGGACACCCCATAGTGACCATACTGCCAAGCATGAAGGAGATTCCTACTACTCCCCCTCCACCCAACGCGCTTCCTGCTCAGGATTTCAGTAAGTTGGGGTTCATCTATATCACAGTATTGGGGCTGGTCAACCATGTTGGGCCCCATACTGGGAGTTAGCGCCCCCTAGCTACTGCAAAAAACTATCTGGTTAGGATCACACCTATTATGTACATGGCCTTCCAGGCCTGGCCCGCCTCCCCCTGTGGGAGTCTAGCCGGGTTTTGTTATGGGCCGTGACTAATACAATGGGGCAGGAAGATATTCTAGAATTTTTTCTGGCAACAGATTTTCCGTCAAATTTGATCCACCTGTTTTTTTCTTCATATGTAAAATATTTAGTTTACAACAATAAAAAATAAAAAGTTCAAAATAAAGAAAACTCATCCTATAAAAATTATTTTCATAACTTTATATGTTCTTATTTTGTTTTATGGCAGTTAATTTAATTTAATTAGACTTTTATGAGGTAAAGATTTAAGACCAAGTCTCTTAAAGAAAAAAATAGTATTAAAAATGAATAAATGTTTAAAGAATAGATTTTATTATTAAATAGAGTATTTTTATTTTTTTGTTTTATTTTAAAGTTAAATATTTTATATGTGAAGAAGAAAAAATTTGGATCAAATTTGACGGAAAATCCATCAACGGAAAAAAAATTGAGCAGAATATCTTCCTGCCCCAATACAATGTGGTACTTGGTTTAGATTGAATGAGGAATACAAAGCATCACATTGAATGGGATAGCACTACTCTCATCATAAAACAAAGAGAAGTAAAACACTATGTGTACCCAACTCACCTTGACACCCTCATGAGGGACCACATATTTTTTAAAAATTACCAAAACAGAAGAAAAAAAGGGCATCAGTAAGATTGACTGGAATACCTGAACATACAAGATAAATCATTTTAAAAATGTAGAAGTCTCACTTGAACAGGACCCAATACATCAACAACTTGTATAAGAGTTCTCTCCACTATTTCAGGAGAAACAGCCAGGCTTACCACCTGACAGAGGTATCTGGTACAAAAAAACCTAAAAGGAAGCATTCCTAAGGCACACCTCATCTACTGATTGAAACCACAATAAGACATCTCATTAAAAGAATACCTAGATGAAGTCCTATAAAAGGGGCTCATTTGATCATCAAAGTCTCCTTTTGGCGTGACAGTCATTTTTGTGGCCAAGAAAGATGGAGGCTTATGCCTTGTCACAGATTACAGAGCACTTGTAAGGGCCTAGAATGGGTCAGACAAATCACTATTATACATAGGTTTGTTGCCTGCAATTAAGCGTCACACAACCAATCAATTGTGTTATCAATCTCATTGATTGAACTAAAGAAAAATATAATGCTAAGTGGGAATCAAACCCTGGTAAGAGCCAAACCTGAGGACAATTAGAAACAGTTTCAACGCCAAGCAAAAAGGTTTTTAATTGGCCCACTCCCTCTGAAACTAAGGAATTGAGACTTGGGCTGCTAAATGACCCCAAAATTTCCTTCCAGCTTCCCCAAGACAAAAATAGTGCATTTATCCTGTTAACTGACAAATTAGGGCCTGCCAATGTGACCCAGCTTAAGAATAATCATTCAACAGCAAATAAAGTAGTTTTAAAAGCTATGGCAACAAGCAAAATGAACTCAGATTTAAACAAAATCATTTCAGATTTAAACAAAATCCAAGTTGCACAAGATTCAGGATTCAAATAATTTAAATATTGTTGGTTAATAAATGAAATGTCAAACCAAAAACAAAATTTCACTTGCCCATTATACAAAATTATATCAAACACCAAGCGGTGTAGTTCAACCCACAAACAAAATGAACTGACGCAACAAGTGAAATGGATGGATGCTATTCCGGAGTATATTATAATCCAATCAGGATTCATATGAGACACCAACAGAAGGACCAAAATGAAACAAAATCTGAGTACTCTAGAAGCAAGATTACACAAACACAAAACAAAATGAACTCACACAAGATGTGTAGTATGAGCAGCCTAAAATAGAAAAAGAACAGTATAACAGCCAATCAACAGCTATCCAATTTAGGTCAGAGGCATTTTATTTATTTTCATGGCTCCAGATTTGTATGGAATGGTTTTGAGAACCTTCTGAATATGGACTTGAGATTGCAATAAAAATAATTCATTAAATTTTAAAATTTCTACTTTTAGTGATTTTATCCTAAGTTTTTTACAATGGTTTTCAATAGCAACATCTTCAACCGCGCCAGCAGCCAAGCCAGCAGCAGTAAAGCCAGCTTCAATAGAGGCAAGGCTCAGAACGTGGAGTCACCCGTTTATACCCAAGCCTTTGAGGCGGGTATTAAGGAAGCTGACCTGTTACTGTCCCCCGACCCATATGGCTTTGACTTGTTTGAGAGTCACTTTGCGTCTAGTGCTGCCCCTGCTCCCACCCCCACCCCCGCACAAGCTGCCCATCAACCAACCAATCAGGATGGCAACCTCAATTTGAAACAACTTCCCGCCATTGCCCAACCTGCCCCTCCCTCAGCCAATAAGGCTTCAGCTTCCCCTGCCCAGCGCCCCAAGCAACAAATCATCACTGCCCAAATTCTTCAGGAAATTGTGGCACTCAACCTGCAGGGTCTGTCCTGGGATCAGATCACTGACCAATTGCAATTTACCCGAGCTACTGTCATGTGGGTATTCAACAGCATGATGAACAGGGGGAATTGGATTGGGGCGGCCAAGAAGCCCAAGAAGGCCCAAGAGTCCCAGATAACTGAGGCATACCCAATAATGCTTGACCTCCTCCAGCAGGACCCCAAGCTTCCCTTGACCCAGGTCTGGAAGCAACTTGCTCATCATGGCATTTGGGTGTCTGAGCGCATGGTGCAGCTCTGGATGTACGGGAAGGTGGCTTCTGTACAGGTTCTTACCAATTTTGCTGGCAACCAATGGGATGGCGCTGAGGATTCCCCATATGATCCCGCCATTGAATCCACCCTGGTCCATTGCTTGACTAGTCTGTCAGATGATGTCATTTTCATCTCCTACTACAAGCTATTGTTAGCTTTTGATGACTTTGGTGAGCAAGGAAGAGCCGCCACTCAAAAAGAAAGGAAGAAGTTCAAGAAGGGGACGTTTATTGGTGCATTTCTGGCTGTGTTGGTCAAGGGTTTTGTCTATTATCGGACAAACCCTGATTTTGTTAATGGGTACTCTTACGGCCACATCCTCGGTGGATTGCTCAACTCCTGGGATGGCTTGAATTCCAAATACTGGGTTTTTTTGAGCCACCAGATGGAGGGAAGCTCCACTGCCCTTGAGGCCATCCAGGGACGCAGGCACCAGGCCTCAGTCTACCCTGCCGGCCATGCGGACGTCCATCTAGGAGATGTCGTCTTCTTTAACATGGGGTCCACACTACGGGAGCGCCGCCCTCAGGCTTTCAACGACCTCTATCTTGGGGTCCTTGATCACAATTTTCTCTTTGGTCGCCAAATGGTGGCTGACTTGTTTGCGCAAATGGTTTTCCATGTGAACATGGGCAGCCAATCATGTAAGGATAAGCATCTTCCACCTCAGGCAACTGCCACTTACCAGTCCATCCAGCCAATGACCAATGAGGAGTACAACAAGCAGTATATGGCGGCCATCACGTGAAATCCTCCTGCCTCCACCCCCACCACTAACACCCCTAACCTGCAAGCCCAACCCACCCAATCCCAGACCCCCCAGGCCAGCACTGCCTCTACGTCTTCCTTCCCGCGTTATTCTGCCTCCTAGGCATCACTCCCCCCGCCTCAATAAACCCCCTGTCACCAAACATTTTATATTTATATTATCTTTATTTTGAATTTCAATTGTTCATGTTCTCTTTTTTAATAGTTGGTTTTATTCTTTATGTTCAGCTTATTTCTATAAAATCATATATTTACTATGGTGTGTATCTAGATCCTGAACACAGTTATTTTTAGCACCAAACCATAGCCCCTTGTGAAAACATTAACAACAATTTGGTGATCAGCTAAATTCAGATTAGAAAATTATTGTGTTAACTTTTTTTAGATAAAGTTGTTACTGATCCAAATTCAAAACCTTAATGATAAACTTTAAGCCAATCAGGAGCCAAGTGATAAAGTGATTGTTGTGACATAAAGGGTCATTCAATAATTCTTTGATGAATGTGTGCTAATTAATATGATTGGCTGGATGTTTTGCCATTGTACGCAATTGCTGCTGTGGCAAGTTGTTGGTGGACTAGTGCCCAATCAGCTGCTGAGTTAACACTAGTCCATCAACAACTTTCCACAGCGGCAATGGCGTACAATGGCAGAACATCTAGCCAATCATATTAATTAGCGCACATGCATCAAAGAATTATCAAATGACCCTTTATGTCACAACAATCAATTTATCACTTGGCTCCTGATTGGCTTAAAGTTTATCATTAAGGTTTTGAATTTGGATCAGTAACAACTTTATCTAAAAACAGTTAACACTATAATTTTCTAATTCAAATTTAGCTGATCACCAAGTTGTTGTTAATATTTTCACAAGGGGCTGTGCCAAGCGCCAAAAATAATATGGTAACCAGGGAAACAATGCCACAAAAAGCAAACAACACATATTGAGATGTATGTAAAACATATACAAAATGGGTAAAAAGATGGGATAATGTAGTAAATGGGAAAACAAAAAGAAATAAACAAAGAGGCAATTGTATCAAAATAATACATAATTTATTGGGGCAAGAGCTATAAAAATATATGAAAAGGTTAGTAAAAAATCAATGAGCAAATTGGAAAAACTTCTAAGAGACCTTGACTTGGCAATTGCCAAAATCAAAGAAATTGACCGCAAGGTCAAGGAAAAGGTGAAGTCTACCGTCCTTGAAGGGGACAAAATTGAAAAGGTGTCTGCCAAGTCACTCATGACCAAAATACCTGACACACCTGAGAAGACAATAGAGCACCTACTTAATATTCAAAAAACAGTGGTTGAGGGGCTCCAATTCAAGTCCTTTGCACTCTCTGTGCCGTCTGTCTGGACGGATGACCCTGAGATGTACACACATCTCAAACCCGCCAAGAGGGCCTGCAAGGAGGACACTGAGACGCCTGCACAGCTGCTTGCGCCAAGGATGGCAAAGCCTGCCAAAGCCGCCGGCAAAGAAGAAACCCAAGAAGGTAACCTAAGAAAATAAATTTAATAAAAATTCATAAATACTTACCTTTTTTTAGAAGAAGTTGATGGCAAACTCCGCCAGGTCCTGGTTCCTTTTGTTACCCCCTGTTCTACTCAAATTTTGCCACTCACATGGCAAAGCAGCTTTCCCTGTCCCCCCCTGTCTTGCAGGAGCTCAAAGATAGGATTCACGGTGCATTCCCAATGTCCAGGGAGGCATTGGCTGGGCTAACTCATGAAGAGGGGGCATCCAAGTGGGCAGTTACTGCCTACAAGGATGCTCAACTGGTCCGCCTGGACCAGGTTAACCTCAGTGGTTTTCTGTGTAAACTCCATTGAGCTTGTTTGGGACGTCCTGGCAATGCTCCCATTCAAGAATATACCCGAGATGGGCCGGGCCCATGCGGCTGCTTGCTTCTGCTTCCCAGTGGAGCACACCCTGTCCTACTCACTGGAGAACTTCAGGCGCGCGGTAGAAAAACTGGCTGTTGCAGATGCAACAGCCATGAAGAAGACTAAAATCCTCCTGGCAGACTTTGGGCTGGCCTGGAGTGTGGACGAGACGGGGGTCCCAGAAGCTATGGATCTTACCTTTGGCAAAACAAAACACGAGAAAAAAAATAAGCGCAGTATACAATAAGCTGTGTGAGTTTACGGAAGCCTTTGCTGGGCAAAGGCTTTACTTGGTGGTTTACCTGGGGCTCCTTTTTTACTTTGGAATGAGCGCCAGCGTGGAGGACCTGGACAGGGTCCTTATGGGGATCGACGAGGCCCGACTTGCTCTTGACAGGAAAAAAGTCCCCCCAGGTTACAACTCAGTTGACCATGTTATCCAGGACGCACTGGTCCTGGCAGGAATCTATGGGTTTGCGGCCCCGCCTGAGAAGCTGCTGCTTCACTCCCACCTCACCATCCTCCCTTTTACCAGCAGGCAAGCATATTTTAACCAGGGTGTATCCACTGTCCATGGTGTGGCGGTGGAGATTGTGCGCCACCTCCATTGTGGGGTGGGTACATACCGCCAAACCCATTATAGGTGCTCCTATTTATTCTCTATACCAATAAATATATTTACCCTCTAGATTATTTTTATTATAATTAATAATTTTATAAAATAATATTTTAGCAAACATTACTTACAAAATAAATTCCAGGGAAGGTTTTAATAAAAGCATATAATATATGTCAATAAAATCTACTTCTAATTTTTATGATTTACATTTATTTTTTTTAGTTTGATTTTTATATTTATTTGCCAAAAATGATATTGATGTGTTTGAGTAATCCATTATCAAGCGTTTGGTATACCCTTGGATGCAATAATAAAAATGATTATAAATAAATAAATTGCTAACCTTCATTGATGGTTGTGCTGAATGTGATTGCGGACTTAGAAACATCTAAATATAAAATGATATTTAATAAATCTTGAATAGTAAATTAAAGAATATAAAAAAGTCAGACAAGCTAAGCCTTTAATTGATTGGCTGGTTTGCAAGGCACGCAGGGATAAACGAATCAGCGTGGCCATAGAATTTGGCCACAGTCTCAGCTGGGAGGGTATGGATCCCAGCCTGCAGCAAATCAAAAAGGTCCTCTGTCCCAGTTGGGGTTCCTTGCTTGACAACTTGCTTGAGCCACCCAAAGACTTCCTCAATGGGATTTAGGAAGGGCAAATAGGCAGGGAGGAAGAGAAGGCGCATATTTGCCATGGCCAATTGCTGGGGGCCCACTGCAATGCTCGTGTCAATTGATGGAAATTCTTCAAGAATATCTGCCACCTTGTGGAGACCAACATTGTCCAGCACAATTATGTTGGTGAAGCCTGGGCTTGTGCGCCTCAGGTGCTCCTGGACCAATTGGAGGAATGATAGGAAGGTCTGGCTATTGTGAGATCCCAATATCATTTGGTAGAGCTCAACCCCCTTTGGACCAAGGAGAGCCACCATCAAATAGGCTGTGGTGCGGACTGCAGCACACTGAGCCATCCTGTCATTGGAGCCTCTGGGGACATACCCATACTCATTGCGCATTGATGAGGCAAATGCTGATTTGTTGATGTAGTAAAATTTGACCGTCCCCTTGGCTTTTAGGGCAGTATACGCCTCTGTATATTTTCTCTGGGTCTCAATATTGGCTGGGCTGTTCCAATTGTATGGGGATACCCTAAGTTTTTTCCAGGAAAATTGCATTCCCTTGACCAAATGATAATAGAAGGAAATTGAGGCCTCAACCTCAAAAGCGGACTTGACCATGGCCTGTATATTTGCCAGTTCAAGATGGCAATCTTGGGTTATCCACTGGCGGATTGCCCATTTGTGCTCCTTTGTGAGCATGGTTGACACGCGCAAGGATTTCTCCACGGCAAGGACTCAAACCGTGTTAAGGAACTTGTTGAAGGTCTTTGAGGCGTACTTGGGATCCACCCAACAATGGCTGTGGCCACCTTGTAATTGCCTGATTCACACATTAGATTAAGCAGGATGATGCGTTGGATGTTGGGGATGCGCTTCTGAGCGGGCTTTTTAGCGGTGGGGATTGACTCATCAGCATTGGGCAAGGCACAGGGCATAGGCACCTTGTTGTAGAAGGCTGCAACTTTCTTGTTCACCAGTTGTCCCTCATCAGTTTGAAAGAACTTGGGCTCCTTGTTGTCCTCCTGATTGCCATTGCTTATGTATGGCTCATAGCTAGTATCAAGTACAGGCTTCACCTTCTCCAGCATGGCTGATGGGACCGACTCTTGCTGGCACACAGCGTCAAACACATACAAAGTAAGTTCTACCTCCTTGTTTCTAACCATTTTGGTAGTGGTGACCTTGGTGGGCTTCTGGGTCAGCTTGGGGACCCGAGGGTTTATGCTCCACACCCTAGCAGCTTGTGCTCCTTGAACTGGCTGTGTCAGTGCAGCGTCACTATGGAACTCTCCTCTTCCGCCTCCCTCCTGAGTAGGCACTTGTGTTGTACTGAGTCTATTCTTTGACCCACGGGGGTGACCGTGACCACGGTGCACAACAGGTGCATTGGTACTCTGGTGTTGTGTTCCTTCCATTTTAAAATTTAATAAAATACTAAATAAATTTTAATTAAGTTACTCCCTAATTTTAATTTTTGCTTTTATCTGAATATGGATATTTAATTAGAGGTTTTCCCACCCAATATCCCAATTATAGATTTTTTTATTTCTTAATTAGTTGTTTCTGGTTTACAACGCCTATTTTTGAATACCCAAAATAATTCCCACCCTTTTTCCTGGATTTTATGCCAAATATAAGCACCCAACACAATATTTTTAAAATTTATGTTTCAGATCTTGTGTCTTATTTTAGATGCCTTGGTATCATTCTTGATTACAATCCATTGCACAAACTGTGTGAGTGATTTTGTTTATGGTTTGAGTTCCTATTGTGTTTTGTTTTTGGATTGAGTTTTGACGCACCATGTGTGGGTGTATTTTGTCACTAATTCACATAGTAAACATATGTACACCAAAATCCAACTCACACCATTTTGTTTGTGAACCCATGTATTTTGGATTGCATTTTGAATGGTTTCTCTTTGCGCGTAAGTACTTTGTTGCTGTGTTGACCCATTTTGCCTATTAGCGCCAAAAATCCCTGTTAATGGAGTGTATATTTTAACCTGCTAGATGAATTTTGTTTAAATCTGAAATGATTTTGTTTAAATCTGAGTTCATTTTGCTTGTTGCCATAGCTTTTAAAACTACTGTAAGGAGTTGACAGTAAGTAAAATTGCACTTTCCCAGCAGTATATATCAGGGAACACTGACAGACCTTCCCTTGTTCACATCTTTACCTAATAAACAATTTCAGTTTATGCCATTTAACCATTAAAAATTACAGGACTTCATTATACTTTTATCACTTCAACCTCGCTGTTCTCCTTCCGCAGAGAAGAACCCCAAACCTGACTGGTCCAAAGGAGCGTCAGGCAAGACACACTTTCCCTTGCTCAGACTGAACCAGTTTCTTCTTCTCCTGCCAGGGCTTTTGATCAAATCATAGGCCATGCCCACCTTCCTTCCTTGCGCCAAAGTTTCCTCCATACCAGCCAGCCTGTCAACCAGATAACAAGCCTATTGAGGATTTTCCCTATCCCCCATGCAATTACAGTAAGCCTGGGGTTGCCTATGTCATGCTATTGGGTTTCAATGAACAAGTAATTTCCCATATGAGTGCTTGGCAACCTTGGGCCTCTGCTGTGAACTATATGTTGAGGACTGCCCCAGTTGTTTACTGGGTGTTCCAGGCTCAACCTTTGTCCCTGTTTGCAGACGAGCCTGATACCACACCAAGCCATGAAAGCACTCAACAAAGTCACAATTAAAAACAGGTATCCCCTGCCACTGATTGACAACCTCTTTGACGCTTTAGGGGGATCACAATTCTTACCTGAAATTGGCTTAACAGCAGGATATCATTAAATCTGTGTACAGCCTGAAGACATCCCAAAGACAGCATTCAGAACCAAATATGTTTCATTCAAATGTATAGTCCTCAACTTTTTTTATAAAAAAATGCTCCCAGTATCTTTGTGACCTTTGTGAACAAAGTGTTCAGAGACCACACTGGAGAAAGGGATATATTCTACCTAGATGATATAATCATCTACAGCCCCAACAAAGCACAGCACTGGAAAGACGTCCACATGGTACTTAACACACTCAAATACAACCAACTAGTAGCCAAGCCTTCCAAGTGTAAATTCTTCTCAAACAAACTCCTGTCCCTAGGCCACATCAATAGTAAAGATGGGATCAAGTCCAACTCAGAAAAGGTAAAAGACATCACAGATATTCCAGCACCATGTAACAAGAGTGAACTTCAAACATTCTTGGGAACAACAGCCTATATCAGGAGGTTCATCCATGATTGGGGCCCCCTAACTTCCCCCTGTCTACAATCACTGGAAAAACAATAAAATTTGTATGGCCATTATTGAGAGAAAAACACTTCTGCTGACCAAAAGAACAAATGTTTACTGCTCCTATCTTCTAATACCCTAACTGCAAAGGGGTCTATGAAAATAAAAACAGATACCTTTGACTATGCAATTAGAGGAGTGCTTAGAGTTCAAACTTCAGAAAATGACTTCCTCCCCGTGGCATATGAATCAAGAAAGATCTCCAAAAGAGAACAAAGATACCCAAAAAAATGACAAGGGACTGGTAGCAATTGTTCACTGTCTAATGCAGTGGCAAAGCTACCTGGAAGGTGCACAAGTATTCAAAGTGCTAACCAACCACAAGGCATTGGTATTCTTTAAAACACAATAACACCTTTCCAAATAGCAAGTTGTATGGATAAGACTCATACAGAGGTATCTAATAATAATAAAATATCAACCAGGCAAGGAAATTGTCAAGATTGACAATTCTTCCCCTCTGGAAACCCAGGCCCGCGGCCTGGCCCCATGACCACAACGCTAAAGCAAGATAATCAGGTAGCCAAATTGAGATTCTTGACCAATGAAAGAACTCCCGGGCCGAGTGCCATTTTGCTGCCTTCAGACCCAAGTACCCAACTCCCCTGGCCCAGCTTTCCCTAATGCCCCAATGAACCCTCCATGAAAAATGTTAAGTTTGGAGGTGGGGTGCTATATAGACCAAAGGACCCCGTGCTCCAAACTTATCGCCATTTTTAATAAAGGTTATATTACTTTGGCTTATACAGCTACTGCCATATTTTGTATTTGCTGTCTATCAGTTCAGTTTGAGATCTCCCGGCCCTTCTGCCCCTCTGTCTGCAGTTTTCTGTCCACCTGGTGTTCCCTTTAAGCCCATTCATTTTACCAATTACCCATTAAAGCCTAAATATAAAGGTTACACACCAGAGAAAATCCTTGAACTTGACCCATTAGCCTGCATCCAATACGCCATCAGATACAACCGCCAAGGCCCGTGGATATTCTCTACCCCAAAACTATTTAGAGGAAAATTTAATTATCTCCCGGCCTACAATATCTACATGGAACCTCCTGTAACACCAAAACTGATGCCAGCCTCCTCCCCTGACCTCCCGATCAACAATACCAGCAAGATTTTCAGAATAGTGTACATCACCCTCACGGGGGTGGTGGACACCATTGTCCCGGCCGCTGGCCCATGGTCTTGGGTGGAGAATCCTGCTTCCTACCTTCTAAAGTTAGCTCCTCTCTTATGGTGGGCCCTTCCCACAAAAAACCCGGCCCCAGTTACCCCCGGAAACGGCAGGCCAGCTGCCCGAGAGTGGATCCCTGACAGAAATGCTTACTGCAGATGCCCTACAAGGCTATACTGTAAGCACCTACTCTGCAATAACAGAGACCACAATTGGCCCAGGTTAATTTATGAAAATCTCAGAGAGGGTTTCCCACCTGGTACACCAATGGACGTCCAAGAGAAAGTCCTCAAGAACAAACATCTGTTCAAAAACGTATACAGCACTCTATACCCCATACTTCCAAGTGGTGATACTGTACCCTGCGTCCTGTTAACACAAAACAATGACACAAATCTCACTATCACAGAGATCTGGGACAAACCCATAGCAGGAACTTACATGAGTACCTCAACACACACATTGGTGGCCCAGCATGCTGGACGACATCAAAGAGGTGCTCAAACAATGCAAAGTATGGGAGAAGTAGGCCTGTTCCAAGGCACCCCAAACCATAAATGTCAGTGTTGATTACCTAACCATTCAAGGTGTGAGCGCTGGACATTGTGGGTTCCATGCCCAGTGATAAAAAAGGCAAGAAGTACATCATCACAGCCATCAACTATGCCCAAGGTGGCCTGTGGCACAAGCCACAAAGGGACACAAAGGAAAGAATGGGAGCTGGTCTATCAGCAAAGAGATTGTAGCCAAGCTTAGAAGACCTGAACTCCTGATTACGGTGGGAGAAACAGGACTCACTGCCATTGATATAACATCTATCTTGCTGAAAATGGAATAAGACACACCATGGTCAGCCCCTATCACCCACAAGAAAATGGAGGAGTTGAAAGACCAAATGGTTCCCTGGATGAAGCTCTCAGTAAATTATCTGCCACCAACCCAAAAGCCTGGGTGACATGCTGCCAACAGTACTTATGGTGTGCAGAACACCAGTTAATTGCAATACAGGAAAAAGCCTGCATGAACTTGTCTATGGACATAAACCCGCCATTATCAGCACAAAGTTAGGACCATGGTTCCCTCTGCATAAAAAAGTATCAGCCAGTAATGACCCTGACATTAACATAACAGAAAAAACCAAGAAGCCAGGGGAAAGGAAAGAGTTGAGAGAGAAGCAATCTCACTACAACAAGAACACTTCTAAGCCGGGGACAAGATCTGGGCTGTCAACCACAATGTGCACAAGTTGGACCCAGGATTACGAGGACCAGGCATCATCATGGAAGTCAAACCTAATAACACCAACCTCATAAAAGGGATTGGTACATGTACCCAGTTAAACCCCATGCCCCATGATCAGCGCTGCTGATGCAAAGCAAGGGCTGCACAACACAGCTCACACTTACCTGCCCCCAATGCAGAACAGGATGAATACCCAGCTTAAATCCCCAACACTCCCAAGAAAAATCCTGAAAGCTCCCCCTTCCAGCACCCCAGGGGGAGATGTCACAACATTTTTGGCTGCTCCCTCTCAGAGAAGTAATTCTCCAAGGGATTTCCCAACTAATCATTAAGTCAGTGGCACTCTTATCAAACAGCCATCTAATATGGGAATCAAACCTTCCAAATCCTAAGAGCACCAATTACTTGGATAAGTCCCATGGCTTACATAATGTACATGAACAGTAGGGGTTACAGTATAAAACAAATAAAAGAAATAGTGCACCCCTGTAAGACCAGAGACCAGTGAAGAACCACCGCCAAACCCTTGAAAGAAATAGACAATTTAAATGCTGTCATTGATAAAAAATGGGTCAAAGCTGGGGTCACTCAAATAGCCCTGGAAATCTGGACTTGGCATATTTTTATCCAAATAATCAAGACAAGAAAATCACACAGTATACATTGTTTGGGGATAGCAGCGCTTGACCTGCTGGTTGCCAAATTTTTTTGAATTATGATGTCATTGACTCAAATTCCAATGCAGGCCCCCCAACTGCCAAAAATATTCTTGCCAACCATTCAGATGCCACAGAATCCCCTCCTACCCCATCCTGAACTCCCTTAAGGCTTTCCCATTCCCCTCTAGAAACTGGTTTCTAGATAGCTTAATTTCCCTCAAAATAAAAGAAGGTTTATCCAAAAATGATGGCTCATCTGGGGCTGTTTGCCCCCGTCTTTATGAGATTAGCCTTTGTTGCTGCCAAGGTTGCCGTTGATTCCATGGCTGCAACCTGGCCCGCGCTTTACATGTCAACGCCCTCAGATTCTTTCTATAACTTACCCTTGCAAATCATTTGCCTACTAAGAATTTCTACCCCCATCTTCTGTTACACTATCATTGGATCCAAGATATTGAAGCCATCCTCCTGATTTGGTTTCCTGCTTGTCAAGCAACCCACAATTTGTTTATTATATCCTCATCGTATTTCCTTGAATCATGCTTCATACCGTTTCACTCTAACAGTAGGTGGCTTCCCATGATACTGTAGAATCCTCAAAGTTCATATCAATAAAAGATCATTCTCTCCTTAAATCTCCCCTTTATTTTGGTACATGCACTTCCAACAGGTATATAGCGGCACTGTGGGATGCTCAAAGCTCTATATCACCGGATATGGGGCTTAGGGGGAAGTCCAAGGTAGGGTTTGGGTTGGTAGTAGGATATTTGATATCAGGTATCAAAGATGATCTTAAGCAGCAAAGGGGTGAAAAAGTGGAGGGTTGGGAAGGAGATGGGTTAGGCTAAACCGATCGCGGGGATGGAATCTCCACTATTGGGTAATAATGGTAATTCTCCATTAACATGATTCGCTAGGACGTATTCGTATGTCTCTGTGGGTTGGTTTGGGGATCTTGGTTTCTGGTGCTTCACTTTCTGGTGGTGGAGTTTCTACAGGGGATAGTTGCCTGTGATAAAAACCGGACAAACGATCATGGCGCTGGTGGGTGACAAAGGAGTTTATGGACGAGTTTCACATCGACGAGGGTTGATGTTATGGATTGGTCATAGCTACGGCTGAATTGCCCGATTTGGTGTGCTGGCGTAGGAGTGAGGGAAATCTGCATAGATCTGTTTATGCGTTCTGCCAAGCCATCTACTATCAAGCATGTCTGTTCCCCGTTACTTTTAACGCCGATTTCGAACGTTGATAAAGTTATGTTCATCCAAAAAAGCATGTCTGTTTTCTTTTGCCCTTTTCGGGCTTCCTCCTGAACTTGGGATTTATGCACTTGTCTGAAGGGGATTTGAGGATGTAATATATCTAGCCGCTTGCTATGCTGTGGGTTAGATGGTGGTTCAATGCTAATTTGGGCGAGTCCTTGTGACGTCCCCCATCCCCCACCATCTTTAATAAACTTGTTTTTTAAAAAAATGGTGGTTCAATAAAGGAGCGAGCGGGCCGAAGCAACCACAGCGCACAATGAAGCAGTTTGGTGCCCTTCCCAACGCTAGCCGCGACATGAAAGATAAATTGACGGGGTAGAGATGCTAGCCTTGAGTTCGATTTCAGAGCGCACTTTTGATATGTGCTGAGCGTGAAGTGGGCTGTTGGGAGATATGTTGGCGGTTGGCTGGGATTTAACCAATCGGCACACAGGATTAATCATGGCAATTCGGCCGGCTGGTTATCACGGGTAAAGGTTGAGCGAAGAAAGATCGAAACAAGATGGTTTTCTTGGAAGCTGGATTGATACAGCCAACGGCGGTTTGTAATGTGTTTAATTGCTTGAAATCCTTGGAGCTTCTGATCGAATTGAGGGAATTTGGATTTAAAAGGCTATTACTTGTGAACAAGGGAAGATGTATTCGGTAGGTGGAATAGAAGCATGCCTTTTTCACACGAATGATATTGAAGACTAGTTTAGCTGTGATGGGTTAAGGAAGGATTAACTTTATATTTCCGAAATGTCAGTTTGAAAAGGATGATTGCTGATGATTGGCCCATGTGAGGGGAGTGGTGGATATGATTGGTTAAATAGTTTGTCATGGCGCATGGTTCGATGGGCCAGGTTATTTATTGCACTTGAATTGCATGCGTGGTTGGCGGAGGAATAGGGATCAGTCGCTTTGCCAAGTAGTAGCAGTTGTAGGATGAGTAAACAGAATGGATTGGGAAGCGGTTGGCAACTCGTGGTCAACCGAGTATAAAGAATTACATGCCACCCATTCACCTGTACTTTTATCAT
The DNA here is from genome assembly GCA_014839935.2 of Entomophthora muscae. Classification (NCBI taxonomy): domain Eukaryota; kingdom Fungi; phylum Entomophthoromycota; class Entomophthoromycetes; order Entomophthorales; family Entomophthoraceae; genus Entomophthora; species Entomophthora muscae. The sequence goes on along the minus strand of QTSX02000007.1, from coordinate 342,441 downwards.
GCAGGGCTGGAAAAAGGTACTGATTGCCATCTCGGTATGTATCGCTGGCATCCAAGGCCAAGCCAAAGACTCCAAACGCATCTCCTCAAAAGTAGCCTCCTCTTCCCGGAACCACCCCCAAGACCCCCGCCGGTCCCAACCGCCTGATTCTCGTGACGATCCCGAACCAAGCAAAAACAAGAACAGATGTGCCAACCCCTACACCCGCCCAGAGATCCGGGAGTTGTCGCGCGAGGAGCTGCGCGATCTCCACGAAGCCCTCCAAGTAATGAAAGAAGAAGGGTCGTTTGACCGCTTCTGCCGCATGCATCTTGAAAATGTTCCCTTTGCCCATGCAACCCCATACTTTTTGCCATGGCACCGGGAATTCACATATCGCTTCGAGCAGGAACTTCGCAAGGTCAATCCGCGGCTTACTTTGCCTTACTGGAACTGGAGCCTGGATGCTCAAGCACCCGAAAGGAGCATTGTCCTTTCGTCAGCCTATTTCGGCTCGCAGGGATCAAAGTGCCTCAACGACGGCCCGTTTGTGGGATGGCGCTGCAAAAACCCCAATGAACATTGCCTTGCCCGCGACTACGACGGCGGCGAAACATTGGGCGCCTTCTACTCCCCCGAACTGCTGAGTCACACCCTGGATGGGCGCGAGTCGTACGATGATTTCCGTCGCGCCATCGAGGGTCCTCCCCACGGCAACGTGCACAACAACATTGGCGGAGACATGTCCACCATGGCATCCTGCAATGACCCTCTCTTCTACCTCCACCACGCCTTTGTCGACAAGCTATGGTATGATTGGCAGTCGCGCAACCGCAGCCGCGTCATGGATTTTGGCGGACCTGGAATGAAAGGCGGACATGCCTCCCCCGACGAGAATCTCGTGCCTTTCAACATTCCCATTTCCGACTCGCTGGATGTGGACAACAACTACTGCTATAACTACTCGTCAGGCCCCCGTCCCCCACGCCGCAGCACCCCGCCATCCCGCTCTCGCCGCAACCAACGCCGTGATGATCGACGCGACGCATACCCCGAAGTCTCCCCCAGCCCCTACGACCGCGACGACATGATCCACATGCGTTACCCGCTCCCGCTCTCAGACCATTACATCCAAAGGTTTGGCCTAAACCACTCCCAGGTCCGAGAGCAGGAGAAGGTTGACCGTGACCATGTTGAGTTTCTCAACGCCATTGGCTACATTTCTGACCTTGCCCTTGGCTTTAACGCCCTGTTGACCGAGACTGCTGGCAACATCATCAGCGGCGTAGATGACTTTATGACAGGGGGAGGAACCCACGCCGACTTCTCCCAGGACATCATCAGCGTCATGACTGGCCAGCGGCCGCTCGTTGCCCCATCCGACATGAACATCCTCCACAACTTCCTCCAATAAGCATTTCAATATCCATTAATCTCTCCAACCAAGCATCATTTAATAAACATTCTTGTTTTACTTAATCCACTCGCCAACATTCCGACAAAAACTTTAAAACAAACTTCAAAACGCCTCATTTCAAATCTCACAACCATCTAATAATCTACCCAAACCCAGTTGACCATGCACCATATCCTAACCCTAATAGTCCCAGCTAGGTATCACAAGCATCTATGAATATTACATCATAAAATCAAAAGTAGCCATCCCAACAATCTTTCCGTAATCTCGATCCATAATCCAAGACGCTTACAACTAGATTGAAGCCTCCTAGTAAGCGCATCGATTCAAAACCCAATATTTTACTTTAGAATTTAAAGGAATCCAACTCCCAATCACACCCCAACTACCATTTAACGACACCCGATCAGCATCACAATTTCACCAAAACAAAATATTACGCTCTCAAAAAAATCAGAATCCTTTTTCTAGAAACCCTAAAACTTTAAATTGATTGTCCCAACAAACATGGTAAACCCTATAGCAAATATATAAAACCCCCCAATCAATCGAAAATCCCGCCGGTTTAACTCTCTAGCCCGGTGGCAAATTCTATCGAGACTCTCGGCCCAGGGGACCTAGCTACCTCACCATCAAATATAGACTCTGAACCAAACTTGTCTGATTGGATTTGATGCTCTAAGCAGACATAATCAAGAGACCAGCTCACATCTGATCCTAAAATATTAGAGCACATTCCCACCTTGGCTAAATAGATCAGCATCGCCAGATCTGATTAAAAATATCGATCCAACTATCCCACAAGTTTATAAACGTTCACTTGCTGCTAGAAAGACTGTAAATAGTGATCAGATTGCAATAAACCATCTAGGCCCCTTCACATCTGCTGTTCCTACCGTTAAAAAAGCTAAATACCCAAAAAATTACTTTTAACAGGTTCATTTTACTGCTGTGACCTTTTCATCAATCCTCAGAAAACCCTCTTCTCAAGAAATAACTCAACCCGCCACAAAAAGGTTACAGCTGGGACCGTCACCTCGCTTTGAAATACATCTTACAACACGCAGGGGGCGCTAAATGGGTTGTCCATGGTAGATCTAACACCATCCTTCCCCCTTTGAATGTTGTGAAAAAGACCCATATTTCCTTATAAGGAGCAACCCCAATTATAACAAAATTCCATTAGTAACTTATGCAAAATAAAAACCTTATTTGGAGTGTTGCTACTGTACCACCCCCTCATTGGCTCAATATCTACTCACCACAGTATAAGAACTCCCTACTGCTCACCAATAAAGATCATCCTTTTAAAATCTACTTCTATGTCCTCTTCTTGGGCTTGTATCTTACCCAACACAGATTTTAAACTCCAGCTAGTTCAGCTGCAACAAAGAGATGGCCCCAAGGCCTAATTCAGATGTTCTACTTGGACCTACCCCTTGAATCTACATGAGGCTTTCCCCTTCCAACCTGAAACAAGCAATACATAAATCAAAGTAGCATGCTTTTGAGTTTATAGCTCCCATCTATTATTTTTGATGAATGCTAGCATCTTCTCTAAACGCTCCCCAATTCTTTTAAAGCCATAAATTGTGCAATACAGGTTAATTCGGTTTCCCCAAGAGTTGTCAAGTGAGCAGAGCCCTATCAAGATCCGCTTTTTTCCCAGTGGTTGCCCCATCTCCATAAAAGGCGGTATACCAATCTTCACACATTCCAAATTCTGTCCCCTGGCATGTTCTGATCCTAATACCATGCCAAAACTGTTCTCCTTCTAATGATCAATATTTACTATTAAAGACTATATAGTATTTGATTCACCAGTAATAAACACTAAATTTATCCACACTTGTAGTGGTTTTTGTTCACTTCTGCACCTTTCCCTGTTTATCAAAGGAGCGCTACTGCCTGCGTTCCTCCCATTAAATCAGGGGACTAATCCCTTACTTTAGCCTAAAGGCTAACCACCGGCTAGCCCAACCCTCAAACCTTTTATTATATGTTTCCCCATGGTCTCTGGGATGTTGTCTTCAAGACCCAAACATGAAAGAATAGTGATCACTACAGGGATGCCAGCCACTCTGTTAACCTGTTCCCTATATGTCCCATGGTCCTGCTCCCTTGGTTACAGAAGACCCCAGATCACCCAAGTTTTCTAGCCCTCCTCTTTAAGAGGATATCTCTAATGCTCCATGTACCTACATGGTCATGGTACTGTCTTAAGAGCCTACCAGGGCCCACCTTCTAATGTTCTTGCTCAAATCTGATCAAATATGCAAAGTTTTATGATATCTTCTCTGCTCTGGTATAACTGCTATGCAATCTATTCCAGGTCTCAGTCCTGGGTAAACATCCAAAAATATCTACTCCCTTGTGTTGGACTTTGGCCATTCACCTAGCTTGATGGAGTCCATGGGCCCAATCAGTGCGTGGGTTAAACATTTCTGCCAGGGCCCAGAAAGCCCTGGACAATCAGCTGGCCTTCCTAGAGGCAAAAAACCCCACAGCTTGGGAACCTACCAATTATCTCCCAGCGCAAGAAAACCACCCTTTTGACTAAAAAAATGGCCTGGGATTTGAGAGACACACAATCCTTGAATCCCTGGCTTCAATTCCATTATCAAATTTGGGCCTCTCAACTATTGGGAAATGGTACATTGGGAGCGTGATTGTTTGATTGCGCAATCGGGCACTTGATCACTTGTGGGATCTATAAAAAACTGTGGCACCTCGGCATGCTGCAGTTCAAGAAAGATTCATGTTATACCAACCAATGAGCACTCACCCCCTGGTCCATATATCCAAATTCCAGCAAAAAATGTAAGTTTAACTTCATTTGATGCCATTAGTTCTCTAGTGGCACTAAAAGCCTCAAAATTATCAGTAAGTATTAATAGTGAGGAGGAGAAGCCCTCCTCACTGTTGACATCTTAATAAAGCGAGTTTAAACCCAGAAATCATGATCTTATTGCAGGAATTTTCTATTTTTGCTCCAATTTAATTGTTCTCTTTGCATTTATTTGGGGATCCATAACACAATACAAACTTGCTATTCCTATCCTCCTGGGTATACTCCTACTACCTCAGTCAATCCACCCCGCGCTCTTGATGTGGAGTATTACCACCCTCACCATCTGGATCTCCCTCCTGGTTGTGCTAAAGAGACCATCCTGTCTGCTATGAAGGAGATTCCTGCTGCTCCCCCCTTACTCAATGCGCCTCCTGCCCAGGACTTCAGTAAATTGGTGTTTGTCTACATCACAGTATTAGGGCTGGCCAACCAGGTTGTGCCCCATACTGGGAGTTGGCACCCCCTTGCTACTGCAGTTAACTACCTGGTCCATATTGCGCCTAGTGTGTATGTGGCCTTCCAGGCCCAGCCTGCCTCCCCTGTAAGAGCCCAGTTAGACTCTGGTATGGGCTGTGAAAGTTTCATTTGACCTTCTCTGGCTCATTATTGATTGAATCTGGGTTCACAGACCTGAATCCTGACCTTTTTGGCTACCACTGTATCCAAAACCATGCACAAAATCTGGCTTACCAAGAGTGGACTCACAATCTGCTTGACCTCATATCCAATATCCACAGAGGATCCTTAGCAGCCCAGGAATATTTTCCTATTTCTCTGAACAATATCTGCTTATCCCTTCCTAGCTGTATAAAATATTGACTACAAAAATTAACAGCCATCATTCTGGTTAATTTAGCCAGGTGTAAGATGGACTTGTTTAATGCTGCCATAAATCTGAAGCTTATTAGGAGAGTTTAACTAGTTCAGGGACGTTATAATTTGCACCCCCTTATTTGGGGTCCTGTGGGTTAAAGCAGCAATGATATGCAACACCATTATGAGCAGGACAAGGCTGCTATCCACAAAGCTGTGGGTCAGCTTCAACGATACGCTTTAAAAATGTTACTCCCATCTCAATAGTGCCTTAAACTCCCCATCCTTATACCACACCTGCCCAATAATCCAATCTTTGGGAGGCTGTTGCTGAGCTCAAAGCTACTACCTGCCACTAAACCTCTCAAGCCAGCCTGGCTCTTATCAAACCCCAGCCTGATCATTAGATTGTGGCGCTGAATGACCAAGTAGGATATTCAAGAGAAGGACTTAATGCACTATAAGACTTTATATTGTATACTGGTAGCTACCCCTTGAGCTATAATGGCAAAGAGGGATAAGAAAATTGATAAAGATGCTTCCCTGAACTAAATGTCTCCCTCAAATCAGCAGTTCCCTTGATCTTGCCGGCTTGATATCAGTCACCAATGATGTTATAGACTGGAGGGCATTCTAGAGAAGAGAGCCCAAGGCCTAGCCAAGCTGGGTGAGACAATGAACAAGAACCACTCTCCCCTGTTACTTAAAAATGTTGCTTCAAACAATAGGGTCAACAGGATTTCAGGAACTCTGGCTGTTCATCAAATGAAAAAGATGGGATTGGTGATGAGGTAACTACATCTAGAGACATTGGGTGTTAGAAAATTTCTACCCTAGACATGCTAGAAGGAAGCCTTCACCTCCTTTAGACCAGATAGACTGCTGCTTAGTCTGGGTTCAAATCTTCTTCCTTTATCAACACCCTTGATGCAGGCAATACCATCCAGTCTACCTTCTTCACTATCAACCCAAGCTATAAACCAACTTTTAAGCAAATATTTGATACCAAGACCTCAGCCATTGCCGCTTTCTTGACAATTCATGATAAAACCATGAGAGGGGCTTACAATGAACTTAAGAAATAGCACATTCTCACCTGTCTCCACCCTAAGTGCCAAGAAGTGGTCTTACTGAACTCTCATATATAGCCACTTGGGATGACATGTGTCTGTTGATTGAGGGATTTGGTGGTAACCTTAGTTTGTAGGTCAAAAAGGATGCATCCATGAACATTTCCTTCAATCAAATGATATTATAGCTATGTTAAAGGTTGTTTTTGCGTTGAGGGGAAGCAGCTTGTCACTGGTTGGCAGTTGGTCACCAAGAAGTCTCTACTGCTAGTTCCCATCCCCTCAAAGTGAACCAACTACTGTGCTTACAATTTAAAGAGCCCAAGGCATCTCTCACCTCCACAAAGAGCATCAAAACTCTTATGAAAGACATGTACTTAACACATGGTGGGACTGTGGTATGTGAAAAGCAAGGCCAAAACTGCTAGCACTACTTCTTATACTCCCTGCATTATGACTTTGGGCTCAAATGGACAACCCAAACGTCAAGGTTGTCATAACTTTGGAAAGATAGATCACCACTAAAGGTCTTGTCCAAGCCTGCAAGTAGAGAGTTGTGATCTCAAAAAACAGACGGGAAAAGAGAGACCAATATAGAGGTAAAACACTCTCTGTTTACCAACCTCCCCAGTCTCCTCCTGATCCTCCTACTGACAATAACCTACCCTATAATCTAGACCAACTATCCTTCACCTCTATCACAATAGTTTGAGTGAATCTGAGCCTGATGAATCAGATTGTGATGATAATATTAGTGTTGCAACCAAGTTTCCAGTCTTGCCTGCCAATGTATGTTACAATAAACAGGGGGTGCTCAATGAGTCACCCCTTGACCTGTATAACAACATGAACCAATCTGATGGCAATATCAAATTGCAGGCACTTTCTCCTAATTAGGAGCGCTACCAATTTGACCTGCTGATCCCTGTACAAGTTATTCCTTAGCTTCAAACCCTACATGGAATATGCCACTATGCCACCTCCTTGTGGCCTTGTGGCTTTCCCCATACAGTATATTAATCACAACATTCTACAATAAATGATACCTTATTCTATTCATTACTGTCCTTTCTATTGGAATGTTGTTTTCCCCAATTCAAATACTGAACACTCATTGGTTCAGTTGCAACAGGGTACCCATAGGCACAATCCTAGCCCAACTATATGAGGATGGTGTAGAAAGACCAGTAGCTTATTCCTCTTGTGTGCTCAATAAGCATGAAAAGAATTATAGTGTTGCAAAGAAGGAATATTTGACTTTCCTGCACACAGTTAAACAGGTCCACTACCATTTTTATAGGAATCATTTTACTGTAGTTACCAATGGGTCCTCACTCAAGTGGTCACAACAGTTGAAGGAGCCTGAAGGACGGTTAGATCAATTGGCCTTATGCTTGCAGGGATATAATTTCACATTAGTGAACAGACCTGGCGCTCAACATCATAACACTGATGGTCTCTTCAGGATACCTACATTAGCTATCCACCCTGCTGATGCTGATTGCCTTTATGAACTGATAGGCTACCCTGATTCTTGGGCTACTGAACCTGAAGAAATATGTCTAGCCCTATAATCCTTGTCCAAAGACACTGTCATCTGAGATTTCCAACTATTCAAGAAGTTTAACCATGTATTTCTGCCTTACATCCGCCCCAGCATGAGGATAGCAATTGTCCTTTAAGCCCACATTGATATTAGACATGAAGATCTGGCTAAAACTCATTTTTGTCTGAGTAAGAACTTCTTTTGGAAAAATATACGGCTCCTTATCCCTGATATTCTTTCATTCTTTCATACTTGACAGCTGCAACAACCTGTCCTTCTCAACATTGGTTCAAGCTCATTACTCAAAACATGCCTTCTGTACTGTAAGCATAGACACTGTTGGACCTCTCTCTGCTCTTGCTCTGGGTTTTGTTTAATTCTAGTAGCAGTGGATCACTTCAGTAAATGGATTGAAGCCAGGGATACCAAGTATATCACTGCTAAGACCACAGCTAACTTCCTACACCAAGTCATTTTTTTTACAGAAATGGATGTCCTCAGACCTTGCTCTCCAACAATGGGACCAGCTTTAATGTCAGATTAATAATGCTCATTGTAGAAGCAATTTGCACTCATCAATCTTTCTTAGCCCCTACAATCCTTTCACTGATGGAACAGTTGAGTTTGTCAATCTCTCTCTCATCTCCATTTTGAGAAAGCTCACTCTCTCTGATGCTACCAATTGTCATATGTTCCTTCCTTCTTCTCTCTTTGCAGGCCACCTAAGAAGACATAAAGTGACATGAAAATATCTATTCTGTGCTTTAAGGGAGTGAGGCTACTACCCCCTCAATTTTGGGGGCCAGTTGGTAGAGTTTGATGCTGCAGTTTACTCTGAGACTCATGTGAAAGAACCAAAAATTGGATCATTGATATTCAGGATTCTGCTTACACATCTGCCTATAAGGTCAAAGCCCTGGAGTTATTACCTTATAATGCTTCCAGAGCATTCCTACCTGACTTCAAGGTAGATGACCTGGCTTTATACTAACATAATTTTACTAGTGGCTGTGCTAATAAACTGGATTCCCTCTGAGTTGTGCCTTGTAAGGTTACCTTCAACAAGGGCTTTGGTTACATGTCAAGTTACTGTCTTCTGGCCATCCCTTCTCCTGTTTTTATGCTAAATTCATCTGTAAGTATCAACCCCTTGTGTCCAATCTTGTGGTAAAAGATGTTATAAATTACACTACCAATACTATTTTTATATGGCCTGAAAGTTGTGATACTTGCAATGAATTGGTTGGCTTTGCTTTTGAATTAAATAGTTGCCCTTTTTCTGTAAATATGTTAACATAAATATCCACCCATTCTTGATTGTGCTACCTGTGCTATTCTGATTCTGGTACAATTTTAGACCAGTCAATTTCATCAGCTGCACTATCTACCTATTGAGCAATCTTTGCTCTTGTTCTACTATTTAAGTAGAATATTTCCTCAAAATAAAGATAAGTTTATCCAAATTTGTGTTGGCTTTTATAATCTTCAAGCCTTTTCCTTTCCTTTTTTACAAAAGGAAACTCTCTTCACTTAGTCAAGAAGTTAAGGTATGTCACCTTAATCTTGCCCTGAAGGCTAACCCAAGGCTACCTTTGAGCCGCATACATTTTGTAAAAAAAAAGTTTTCCTGCATTGTCCTCCTGGATGTTGTCCCCAAGATCCAAACAAAAATATATAATTCTGGGAACTATATGAAACAAGATAAAGGGGAAAGCTAAGAGGATACTTATACTTTATTTGATATGAAGGTGTAGTATTATATAGCATTATGACAAGTCACTTGCTGTCCATATACATCATGGCAGTCATGGGCTAATCCAAGTAATGTCTTGCTTATTATTTAGGATTTCTGATACCTGTATTACATGAAAATCTGATAGAAGTGCCACAAATAATACATTAAATGTGATATTTCTTAGGGAGTTGTAGATGTTACAAAGGTTATATAGCGTACTAGATGCCCTAAAGGTTAATTTGTTTAGGAACTGTTGCAACTGAATCAATAGTAGTTCAGTATTTGGTTGGGAGAAGACAATAGTCAAAAGAGAAAGTAAAAAATAGGAATAAGATGATGTTTATTAGTAAATATTATGTTTAATATACCATATAGAGAAATCCAGAAGGCCACAAGGGGGAGGCATGTTGGCGGGTTTAAAATAAGGTTTAGTTATGGAATAACTTGCGCAGGGATCAGCGCGTCAAATTTGCAGCGCTCATTATTAGGAAATAGTGCCCAGAGTTCAACTTCCCCATTGGGTTGATTCATGTCATTAGATAAATCATGGGGCCTCTTTTTGAGCACCCCCTGTGCATTGTGAGATATGTTATCAGGCAAGGAAGAAATCTTGGTTGAAATAGAACTCTAGTTTGGGACAAGGGATCAGTGAGTAGAATGTTTCATAGCTCAAACTCCAAGTAAGCTGGGCTATACAGATATTTTGTGGAATGCATAGGGCCAAAAGAACACCAGTTAGACAAATTAACTTAGTCTGGGAGCCCACAGAATCTTTGGGTAGATTGGCAGAGGTGCAAGGCTTGTTGAGGCTGTGTTAAAACAGTAAAAGACATAAAATAAATAGGTTGAAATCTGTTTGAGCCAAATACTCATAAAATCTTTATTATAATAATGGCAGTAAAGCCATATCCTACTTTAGCAGGGAATTTTAACAATTCCCAGACTTCTTCTTTCTGGTGAGAATCTAAACAATAGTTTTCTGGTGTTGGGAATCTGGAGACAGCAGGATGAATTCAGTTTTGGACAGACTATCATTATCAGGGATAAAACTCCTGCTGTGTTTGGATCTTGTGATGACATTCAAGAGGAAAACACAAGAAACTTTTATTACAAAAGGTTTGAGGTTTGAAGCTAGCCTTGGGTTAGACTTCAGGGCAAGATTAAGGGGATGTAACTTAATTATCTGAAAAGATTGAAGAGAGTTTTCTTTTAGTGAAAAGTAAATTATAAGCTTGAATATTAAAAAGCCAACAAAAATGTGGATAGAATTTTACTTATTTAGAGTGACAATTCTACTTATATAGATGACTGGAGCAGGGATTGCTCACTAGATAGACAAGGGGGCTGGTTGGGGTTAGAATTGTACCAGGATCAGAATAACTAAGGTAGCACAATCCAGAATACATGGATATTGCAGTTGACCCATTTTGTCATGAATGACATTTCTCCCAAAATAAGTGGGAAACTCCAACTAGGAGAATTGAACTCAGGACCTGATTCTGAGGTTTGTGGGGATCCTGAAGACCCTTGGTCTGCCTGCCCGTGTTTTTCACAGTTAGCCAGTAGAAGAGCTGAAACAGACATTGGTTTGAATCCAATTAATCAAGGAAATTTGTAGGCCTGCCTGGCCACAAATTTTCAGGAACAAGCTGGATTTCTGGAAGCGCTAAACAAATATGGTGTCACTCCTGTCATAGTTGACAGGCTGTCCAAAAAGGGGTTTGCTGATCAGCACAATGGGCTAGACTCCAAAGAGAATTCAGATAATTGGCTAGAAACCCGAGCCACTGGGCCACGTGATCCCCAGTCATGTAGTGACCCCAAAGCTACTCCTGAAGATGTGCAGCTTATGGAGCAAAAGTTGACCCAGTTTATGGTTCCTGGAGGTCTCTTGGTCCATGATGACAAGAACTCTGGTGGCAATGATGAAGCCATGAAGATGTTGTGTTTGGACCTTCAGATGGAGATCATTCCAACAGAAGATATGACAGGCCAGAAAGATCAGAATAGGGCCGGAACTCTTGGCCCAGAGGAAACTGAGCAAGCTCAGCTATCAGGTGATGGGCTAGATTCTAAAATTAGCATTTTAAATGGTATTTAAACTACATAAATTATTGACAAAAGGGTATTACTATTATGAAATAAAATAGGATTATGGGACCTTGTTTCTACCAATTTATTCCTTATTTAGTCTTGGTTGTTTTATATTTTACTACTGTTCCAACAGAAAATCTTGGGCTGACGGCCCGTGTTCCTGAGGAAGTCCCCAATACCCAGCCCAAATTTTATTGTCCTCCCAGAGCACCCTTTGGTCCACTGCATTTTTCTGACTATCTGCTTAAACCAGAGTACATGGAGTTTACCATGAAGGATACTACCCACACAGACCGCCTGGCCAAACAGATAGCCCCACAAACAGCCTTTCACAAAGGTGCTTGGTGTGAGCAACCAGCCTCCAAAATCCATGTGAAGTACAGCTATTTGCCTGCTTACCAGAAAGATATGAAATCTCCTCTAACATCTAAACCTGACCGCCTACACCCCACCCCAGGACTGACTCCTCCTACAATCAAACAATATACAGGCATTGTCTACATCACCTTGGCCGGGTTAGTTGACACTATGGTTCCAGTTGCTGGTCCATGGACCTTAGTAGGCCAATCAGCATCTTATCTCATCAAGTTAGCACCCCTCCTACGGTGGGTTCTACCCTCCTCCCAACTGAGAAAGTTGGTAGACAAGGCTAACAGATCTCCCCCTGGGATGCAGTATCCTGACACATTTATAGAAATGGGCAACTTTTGAAGTCAAAAGCAAACCCAACCAGGTGTTCTCAAGTATGGCAATTTGCAGGCCATGTTGAAACAACATTGATAGCACAATTTACAGCAAATCCTGACTCCATGGAACTAGAGTTCACTCTCCATAGTGTTCTTGGTAATGAGGGTTTAAAAGGGATTTAAAGAAAAAAAATCCAAGAAATAGGGAGTTGAGAATTTAATTAAGCTCCTTGATAAATTCAACTATTCACAGACCAAACATCAAACTCACACATATAAACCATAATTTAGTTATGATTTAGAGCTAGAAGTTATCTTTACAACAGAACTTATTACCAATAGCTTCAACTATTAATACTTTTAGGTTCAAAACCCTTGAGAGGATCAAAAAATACCCCATGAACCCTTTGTAGACAGTTGGGTGTATTTAGGTTCATTTGCTTTCAAAGAGCAATCTATCATCTAAAACTTTCTCTAAACCCACCTCTTCAGTGCTTCATAATTTCCAAACCCTCTTTCTATTTCCAAGAGCTATCTGGGTCTTGTTCTTGCTCCTTTGGTGTCCCCTGGTTTCATATATAATTACCAGGAATCAATGGCTCTGTCTTCAAAATCCCTTTAGTTTGACTAAGATGCAAGAAACTGAATATCTTAACCCTCTAAAGCCCCATGATACATTCTCCTGGTTCCAGTACTGTTTCCTCTGGTTGAAGCATTCAAGGGATTTATTTTTTATACCTAAGAGTTGTTCTAGAAAGATTAAATTTCACCATCTTTTATTTTTAAGTAAAATATTTTGTCTATTGATTTCAGGGCCCAGAAAGCCCTAAAAAATCAGCTGGCCATCCTAGAGGCAAAACCCCCACAGCTTGGGAACCCCTACTATTGTGATCTGAGGCGCAGCACAGAGTCACAACGGGAAATCATAACCTTAGAATTGGATTTTTACTAAGTCTAGGTTAGAATGGCAGGTAAGACTATGCTATTACCTTGTGGCCCTGGATGAATAACATCTGCTAGACGTGGCTAGAGAGGCGCCAAAGTATGTGGAGACACAACAACAAAAATGTGAATAGAACTTAAACTTTATTGATGAATAAGGAAATGGAATATATAGTGGTTGAGAATACCACAAAACACTACCAGGATGGTAGGATCACTCGCCACAAGCATGAGTGGGGCAAGTGAGTTGCGCAGAGTCAGGAAACCAAACAATCATACTTCCTGAAGCAGAAGCCAGCCCATTTCAAGAGTCAAACGCAAAAGCAAGATATTTGTCCTCAAAATGGCCCAAAAAAGGCAAAATCAAAACATGGTGAATGCTGTTATTCACAACATTGCCCCCCTCTAGATTGGCCTTTGGGGGGTGATACTTGAAGAGAAACTTGGCATGTATACAAGCAAAAGGGCAACCACTGGAGAGGAGCTTTACAGTATACTCTGACCCTTGTTTAAAAGTCACTTCCAAGGGCCCAATCCACAACAAGTCTAGTTTATGAGCACATCCTCATACTCTATTATGATAGTAAAAAATGTGGTCCCCAATGTTGAACTCAGGCAGGGAAGATCTTCCAGTATTGTCAGGGGAGGGCTCAAGCAGCTTGGTCTTATAGGCAGTTGTTTAGGCAGAGGCCTGAATATCAATGATTTGATTGACTATATCTTTGATATGATCATCGGGATTCATGGCCTTATCAGAGGAGAGTAGGGGGCCCCCAGGAGCAACAGAGTGGTGGCTTCACAACCATACAACATAGAGAAAGGGGAATACTCAGTGACACAATGCTTGCTAAGGCAATAGGCAAAGAGAGCAGCAAGTAAGTATAGATCCCAGTTGGCGGCGTCAGAGTAAATGAGTTTCCTCATGATAAAAACCAGAGTTGAATTTGCGCGCTCAACCGCCCCATTGGTGGAAGGATTATAGGGGGCAGAGAAATACTGGTGAGACCCTAAGGCTTCAACAACAGATTTCACTAATTTGGCATTAAAGTTAGTCCCATTGTCAGACAACAACACTTGAGGGCAACTGTGGCAAAAGAATACATCTTGCAGTAGGAAGGCAGTGGTTGTTTTGGCAGTGATGTCCTTAGTAGGGTGAGCCTTTAACTATTTGCTAAAATGATCAGCAGCAATTAGGATAAAGCGGCAACCAGAGCAGGAGCAAGGGAGAGGTCCTACAGCGTCAATACTGACAGTGTGAAATGCGTGTTGAGGGGGGAAAAGCTTGAATTCATGAGTGGCAGCTTTGCTTTGTTGGAGTTGGCAATCATGGCAACTAGTAATAACATCTGGGATCAGCAGGCAAAGATTTTCCCAGAAGTAATTCTTCTGGAACCAGGCATAAGTCTTGGCAACACTTCTGTGTCCTGTCTCCTTATGAGCTTGAAGCACCACCAAAAGTCAAAGACTAGGCCTTACATAAGGCAGGTAGTGATCCTGTACTTTCTTAAAGAGCTGATTGTCATGTATGAGTGTGTCTTCAGATAACTTAGAAAGGGCGACTTGGACTTCTTCTGTCTTGTTTTCCCACAAGGAAAGATATCCAATTAGTTTGTACAACCTGTCAGCCTCAGCAGGGTGTAGAGCAAGAATGGGCATTCTGGACAGTCCATCAGCATTTTGATGTTGAATCCTAGGGCAATGCAGCACAGTGAAGTTGTATCCTTGCAGGCAGAGAGCCCGTCTGACTAGTTGTCCTTCTGGTTCTTTGAGTTGTTGTAACCACTTAAGCAAAGCATGATCAGTGACTACAGTGAAATGGGTGCCATACACATAACGGTGGAACTGCTTGACAGCATGCAGCACAGAAAGGCACTCTTTCTCTGTTACACTGTAATTTTTCTCATGCTTATTCAGGACACAAGAGGTATAAGTCACAGGGTGATCCACACCTTCACTATCTGATTGCGCAACATATAGCTCCAATGGCCAGGTCATTAGCATAAGTATATATGATGAATTCCTTATTGTAGTCAGGATATACTAGAATGGGAGTCTCTTTGAGCTTTTGTTTGAGAGTCTCAAAGGCTTGCTGCTGGCTGGCAGTCCACTCAAAAGGGACATTATGCAGCAGCTGGACCAAGGGCTTGCTAGTGTCAGCAAAATTGGGGATGAACTGTCTGTAGTATCCCATCATTCCCAGAAAGACTTGAACTTCTTGCAGGTTGGTGAGTGGAAGCATTTTGTCAATGACCTCAACTTTCTTAGTCATGGGGCAAATTCCTGTCTGAGTCACATCATGTCCCAAGAATTTGAGGTGTTCCTTGAAGAAGGCACACTTAGATGACTTTAACTTGAGTCCAGCTTCTCAAATCTTTATGAACACTTCTTTAAGATGAGCCAGGTGGTTGGTAAAGGTAGCACTAAAGACGGTTATATCATCTAAGTACACTAGGATACATGAGAGCTTTAAATTGCGGAGGATGGAGTCCATGGCTCATTGGAAAGTAGCTGGAGCATTGTAATGTCCTTGAAGCATTCATGTAGGCTCAGAAAATCCTTCAGAAGTGATTAGCGCAGCCTTCTGTCTATCTTTGGGAGAGAGATCAACTTGCCAGTATCCAGAGGCTAGGTCCATGGCAGATAAGAACTTGGAGCCCCCAAGGCGGCGGAGAGCATCATCAATGTGTGGTAAGGGGTAGGAATCCTTTTTGGTCAAAGAATTCAGTTATCAGTAGTCCATCACAATACAATGACCTCCATCCTTCTTTTTCAGTATGAGCAAGGGGCAGGCCCATAGACTTTGGGAAGAAACAAGCAGTCCAGCGTCTAGAAGTTGCTTAAGCTCTTTAGACACCTGAGCATCTTCTACTTGACTGTGGCAATAGGGTTTAGCACAAAAGGGGGGAGCATCACTGGTATCAATCTGGTGAATGACGCCTTTGGCTAACCCATAATCTGTGCTGTCTTTAGTGAAGATATCTAAAAACTGGTCCAGTAGGTCAAGCACCTCTTTCTGGTGAACCAGAGATAGTTGCAGAAAGTCTTGGGCAGTGAACAATGATAGGACTTATGGCTCATCCTCAGGTAGGTTAAAGACCTGGAACACATCAAAGGGATGGAGAGATAGGACTTCAGGAGCATTCAATAGCTTGCCATAGCCAACAATATGTCCTCTAGACACATGTATGTAGAGGGCAGTCAAGTTGGCAATTAGCAGTTGAACTGGGTCTTTATGAGAGACATCCAGGATCCCTGGACAGAGATAGGGTTCATTGCGCCCTAGCAAGGGAGGAGAGTATAACTCTAGGAATGTATGATCAGGCAGTTCATATGATATTTGGGAGTCCAGGATAACTTGAGATCCAGGAGAGATAGTCACTGTGGAACTGGCCAGGAGAGGAATCCCCTCAGACGCAGGGCAAGCCATGGGAGGACACTTCATGTTGGATGAGTGAGTACAGTATTTTAGGGTGAAAACACCAGTGGGATATTCTAAGGCACATGTCTTGAGGCGCTTCCCGGGAACTTTAACAGACTCTTCAAAGATCAAGGGAACTTTGTACCCTAGGATAGAGAGGTTGCAATCCTTCAAGTTGATAATCCCATTGTATTCCCTAAGGAACTGGGTACCAACTAAGATATTGTAGCTCTCATTCTCCAAGACAACTGCAGGCGCATCTAGGAGAAGCTTGCCAAACCACATGGGGAGAGCAGAATATGCTCCTATAGCGCAAGTCATGGATAGCCCAGCTGTACCATAAAACTGGTGATGATTGAGGTCAGGAGCAAGCTTGAGCTTCTTAACAAGCTTTGAGGAGACAACAGCAACAGGAGATCCAGTGTCCAGGACGGCCTTAATTTTCACCTTTTGGATGAATATTTCCACACAAGTGGTAGTACAACCAAAGGGAGGGAGAACAGCCAGAATGTCTTGGGCTTCTGCCAGTTCTTTGTCCCACTTTTTGATCATGCATCTTAGTTCTGGGAACTCCTTATAGACCGTCTAGAGAGGGAGTGAGACAGAGACTTTTTTGAACACAGCATCAGCAACCTCAGCAGCTTCCTTGGAAGATTTGAAAAGCACGGGAGATCTCTTGGCTTGAGTGAGGTATGGGCAAGAGACAACCCCCTTGGCTTCAGGCAGAGGCTTAGCAGTTGTTATAGTTTCCCCATAATGTAGATTATACAGGACTGCAATAGTTTCAGGGACGGCCAAGACGGAATACCCATAGGCATCAGGATCTTCTATATCAGAATCATTCATGTCAGATTTGTCAGAGATATTGTGGAACAGCAGCAAAATGGGAGGAGCCTCAGTGTCAGCAGGCTTAGAGTCAGCAATGGAGGGGGAATTGAAGGAGACTGGGAAGAATTGTCAACCAAGAGCGTCTCTACCTCTAGGTTGACTGTTCTTTTCCTGCCTGCTCTTTAGGATTAGCTCCTTCAACTCAAGGGTTAGTGCAGACTCAGGAATGGTGACCTATTTGTCCAAAGTTATGACAAACCTGTTATTGAGGAGGATTCTGCGAGTTCATGATAAGGATACACAGGCCACATGAAGACAAACCAGAGGTGGAGGCGGCACAATTCTCCCGCACAACTGCCCTATAATGGATAAGGTGCATATCCTGCAACAGTGTCTTTATGCTCTGCATAGAGAAAGCATGGCTTTATGGGCCTTGAAGTGAAGACACAGGAGCTGTTTGACCTTGAGGGCTTGAGCACAAGCCATGTAAGCTTCATGTGCATTCAACTGATGGCTTGTGATCAGTTGTTGTCCTTCCATGTAGAATCTGTCTACAAATTCAGCTAGGGTCTCCTTTGGCTTGAAAGCAATGTACATGAAAGGTTCCTTCTTTACTTCCAAACTAAGGTCACCACCAAATTTGTCAATCAGAAGTTGCTTCATATCTTCCCAGGTCTCAATGGTGGGCAGCTCTGGCACTACTACCTCTTGACAGGTTGGGTGTAGACAGGCTAGAATGTGTTCTTTCTTAATCTCATCAGAGGCTCTTCTCATGGCAGTCTTGTAGATAGTTGAAAAAGCTGCCACAGTTGAGGTTTTGGGGTTAAAGACTTGCTTAAAGGTAGGCTTGAAGTGTGCCTCTAGATTTGGGCCACCATTGTTGCTCTTGAGTACATTTATGAGTGGGGAGAATTCTGCTTTGGACTTAGTGGGGGGCTGTCTGGCCCACAGCTGGCGAACACTTTCCTCAAGAGTAGTCAAGGTTTCAGCAGTGTGGGTACCTGTATTATTAGCTAAGGTGGTTTGTTGCTCAGTAAAGTTGAGGTGTTGGCCCAGTGTTGTTACTACCGTGGAAAGCTCAGCCAGTCAGGAGGTAAGAGACGGACTCACTGAAAGGCAAGGAGCAAACCTGGCATTCACTGAATTGATTAATTCACTCATTTCCTATATGTCTTTATCAAGCTCAGAATGGTCTTGTTTCAGATGATACACCTCATTAGCTAGAGATATCAAATCTCTGGCACAATGAATGTGGGAGGCTCCTGAAAAGACAGGGCAACAACCATCTTCACCAACAACCCCAGTGGGACTAACAACAGGCGCTATCACCTCACGCAAAGTAGCAACCTCTTGTTGTAAGTCAGCAATCTAATTTGTCAGAGAAAGCACTTGAGGATCAGGCTGGGGGGCTTTGGTAGAGCAATCCTGACTACAGGTGGATGCTATTAAATCTTAAATGTCATCCCATAGTCTCTTTCATCTATCTGCCAAATCATTAGATAAAGGAGAAGATGGGGCATCTGATTTGGAGGTAGATAGTTCATTTACTTGATTCTGGAGTTTAGCAATGGTAGCGGCAGTAGCAGCCCTTTCTTGATCAAATTCTTTGCCAAGTTCTTGGAGAACTTTTGCAACAAGGACTGCTACTTGCTGTAATTGGTCAAAGGAGTAAGCACTGAACTTGTTGAGTTGCTGCACAAGTTGTTCAAAGTTGGTGAGATAGGCGTTTAGAGTGGAATCTACTTGGGCGCACCAGGGCTGTTCCAACTGGTGGAACTCATGAAGACACTCTCTGACATACTCTGGGATGGACTGGCTCATTTTCTTGATGGAATAAACCAGGCAGGATTGGGAGGTGACAGAGTTGCACTGATTGTCTGATACCAAGGAAAAAAGGGAGTAAATCCACAGCTGGTAGGCTGCTAATTATCCAAGTGATGAGTGACAGCAGCCTGTAGCAATGAAATCTCCTGAACGTGGAGCCCTGATATCATTTGATGATGGGCTAAGGCGGGCTGTATAAAGGACATCAATAAGTTTTCAGCAGAGCCAGCTGCTGAGAGGAGATGCTATGGAAATTGTGGAGCTACAATCAATTTGTAGTATTCTGCTTGGCTGAACTGAAGCTGGAGACAAGGGATGGCTCTGTCACAGACTATCCAAGGGCTACTGCCATATCTTTTCCAAGTCAGGGGTACCCAAAGGGTAGGCCACTAGGCAGGAACCACTCCCAAGTGTGACCGTACTACAGTCACTGAGGATTTAGCCAAATAAATGCTCCAAAATATAAAGATTTTCTTTTTTGCTGTTTATTACATATAGATAGGTTTGTTTGGAATTCTTGGGGTAAAGGTTCCTAGAAACTGGATATCTAGGTGTAATAAAAGAACAGAATATGGATGGTTAGTTAGGTTATGTCATGAATGACATTTCAATACTTGTATTAAAAACCAAAGAGTTAAACCCCAGTTCCCAGAAGGCGGATCCAACCCTCCAGACCAGTCTAGGACCCGCCAATCCATTAAAAGACGGGCTCAAATCAGTAAATCACTCTGCATTCTGCCGGCCTACTACAAAGGACCCTTCAAAAACAACTTGAGTCACACAAAGTGGACGGGGACCGCCAACTTGCTATTTTGCGTACTTAAGTTAACAAGTTACTCCGACACCCACCAGTCTCCCAAGGACAATTCCCTGAATGGTCATCAGATTTATGCTAACCTGGAGCCACCAAAGACCTGAACCTATGCAGCAGTTGCAGCTTGCCTTAAGGAGGTTAAACTGAACCCTATTCTCAACTCTGCCAATGACCTGCCGGCATGCCGCCCAGAGAGGGTAGTACAATTGAACTACTCAGGTGACATGGTGAACAGTGGCGGCAGAATGAAGCATTGCCACTTCTATTCACCAGAGCAGGCACTACCTGGACCTCCTGCCCCCGAGACTCTAAGCCAAGATCCATGCCCCGCCAGTACCTTGTCCGGAAACCTGAACCCTGCAAAAATTGAAGGAGCAAAATCCCATGGTATAAAAACTCCGGCGGTATGGTGAAGACCACATTTTGGCATTTTTGATAATAAAGTTTTATGAACCTTTGGTTCAAACAAATCTTACCCTATCTAGTCTTAGTGATCTTCTATCTTAATTCCAGTCAAGTAGACCACCAGGCCGCCGCCCTCCCCCAAGACCAACCTGCTGAATTGCCCCAGGCATTATACCGTCCCCCGGGAGCCCCCCTTGGACCTGTGCATTTTACTGAATACCCCCCAACCTGGCCTATTCAGAGTACAACTTGGAGACTATCCTTATTGCTGACCCCTTGGCCAGGACTAGAGAAACCAAATACATAGGAAGCAAAGGAAAGTGGTACAAAAGGCCACCAAGATTGTTCAAAGACAAGTACAATTATCTGGCTGCCTACTTTGTTCCTATGACTCCTCCCTTAACCCCACAACCAGACCGCCCGCTGGAACCTACTGCTGCAGCCAAGACCACCTCTACCCAACTGTTTGGAGTACTCTACATTATTTTATAGGTTTGGTAGATTCTGTGGTCCCCAACTCTGTATCCTGGTTCTTACTTGGGCAATCTGAATCTTGCATTATCAAGTTAGCACCCATTCTATGGTAGGCCCTACCCGCTGGCTTGGACGCACCTCACCCCGAGCTGCCCAATGCCTCTACCTACAACTGGCTTCCTAACATTATGATAATCTTTTACAAACACAGTAACCTGGGCCCCAAGATGTTATTAACACTTGGGGCAACTTATATGCTCTTTTTTGTGATAATCACACTATTACACCCATAAGGCACTTACCTCCCTGATACTCCCATGGATGAAGAACCTACCCGCCAAAGAATTAAAAGACCCTGCACCTGGTGCAGAACCCCAGAATCTGGCCACATCACAAGTGCAAAATGTGATATTGAAACAGACCACAACCAAGGTGGATATGCCCCAGATGGGCAAACTCACCTTAGTAGAAGCCCACTGAGCCATGCCAGTCCTCCACCTTCACTTCCAAACCAACACCAACATCTACCCCAGTGACACTGCAAAAGTCTTGGGGGTGGCCGCCATGCTATCAGGAGACACACTGGATTGGTTTGGGAAGGCCACCGCCAAAGATGTTGAATTTTGCCTTGACTATTTGAAATTTGAAGCTGAACTCATGAGCACTGGCAATGACCAAGACACCAGATACTATGCGCTGAACTCTATGTTAGAGATCCAACAAGCAAACCGCCCTATCCAAGCCTATATTGACAAGTTCCTTAAACTGAAAAGCGCACCCAACTTGAAGATGAATTATCTGCCATTATCTTCAGAAAGGGAGTTAATTCAGCCATGAAAGACCTGTTGAAGCACCACCCGCCTATACTGAGCCTAGAGGAATTACTGCCCCTATGCAAAGGCCTGAGTCTAAACCAAGAAGAACAGAACATGAACCCTACCCAAGCCAGCAGAGCCATGACACCCAATTGACCTGGAATGTCCCCTTACAAGTTACAACGCCACTATTGAGATGGGTTATGTTTCTACTGCCACGAGGCCAGGCATATAACCAGAGAATGCCCTAAGAAGAATACACCTTCTGTATCCTTGGCGCAAATAAACACCTCTGCGCAACCTTATAAATTCATCCAAGTGACCATAGACTGTATGGGAATAAAGCGTCAGATAGAGGCCTTTATTGACACAGGAGCCAATGAAAGCTTCATTGATGCCAACCTGGCAAAAGAACTAGGACTAACAGCTTCAGAGTGCAGCCTACAGGTAACTATGGGAAACAGTTCCCTGGACACTGGCTACAAATTTAAACAGGAACTTCCTTTGACAATTAGACAGAACGTGTACCCAACTCCCTTGATCCTCTTGCCAGGATTGCCCCATCCTCTAGTACTGGGGGACTCATGGTCCAACAGACATGGTCTGATTCTAAATTATTGTGAGCAGACTGCCACCTTAGGACGACCTGAATCTTGTGACACTGTTCCGTTCTGTATCAGTCCTGGCAGAGCCCTGACCAACAGACTCTTAACCATAAAGATGGAATCCAGCGTTGGGACACTACCTATTCCCCTGCAAAAGTGGAACCACGTATTTAGCAAAGAAGAGGTCACAAAACTACCCAGCCACTCAATATACAGCCATGCTATAGACCTACTACCAGGTACCCAACCACACCACAGCCCCATCTATAGTTGCAACCACCAAGAACAAGTGGCCTTGAAAGCTTACCTGTAGGATTTGACAAAAAAGGGCTTCATCTGAGTGTTAAAGGCCCCTGCTTGTCACTCATGCTGTTTGTAGGGAAGAAAGATGGCGGAATGCGTCCCTGCATGAACTACCAGAAGCTGAATGATATTACTGTAAAGAACTGCTATTCCATCCCTAACTCTGATAACCTTTGCAACGTATTAACTGGAGCCCAGGTGTACTAAAAAATTGACCTGAGAGATGCTTTTAACCAGATCAGAATCAAGGAGGGGGACAAATACAAGACGGCTTTCAAAACCAGATATGGGTTGTACGAGTACCTAGTAATGCCATTTGTCCTGTGCAACGCTCCCAGCACTTTCCAAAGGATGATCAATACCATCCTAGGGGAATATCTTGACCACTTTTGTGTTGCGTACTTAGACAACATCTTCATCTACAGCAAGACTCACAAGGAACACCTGCACCACCTGGACCTTATACTAAAAAACTCTCCCAAGCAAACTTACATGCCAAGCTTAAGAAATGCAAATTCTTCCAGTCCAAGGTTGAATTCCTGGGTTACGTGATGAAGACTGGTGGTTTTGCTATGGCACAGGACAAAGTAGAAGCAATAACGTCTTGGTCAATGCCCAAATGTAGGAAAGATGTAAGAAGTTTTTTGGGCCTGGCAAATTATTTCAGGGATTTCATCCAAAAATTTCTCTCATCACCCTGCCCCTGACCTGCCTGTGCTCTGACAAGGCCACCTTTGTCTGGACTCCAGAATACACCACCACTTTTGAGACCTTAAAACTCTCCTTCACCTCTGCCCCTGTCCTGGCCATGCCCGACCCATCCAAGCCATTTGTACTGGAAACTGACACGTCCAACTTTGAAGTGGATGGGGTCCTTCTTCAGGAAGGAGGGGGATGGTATGCTACATTCTTTAGCATATTATACCAAGAAAATGCTGTCTGCTGAAGGAAACTACCCAATCTACAACAAGGAGATGCTTGCAATAATGAAGACCCTGAAACATTGGCGCCGGTACCTATGTGGTGCCAAATTTCCAGTAAAAGTCTTAACTGACCACAAGAACTTGGTTTACTTCTTTAAACCCAGACAGCTAAACCAGAAGCAGGCCAGATGGGCCTTGGAACTGGCTGACTATACCTTGACCATTGACTACAAGCCTGGGAAGGTGAACGTGGTACCTGACGCCCTGAGTAGAAGAGCTGATCTGATTTCTTCTTCTACAGAAACTAAGGACCACAACACACATGTACTCCTTGACCTGGCCAGCCTAGGCATCCAACTGATGTACATGAAAATCATGGCCCACAAACTGACATAATTAAGGCGCAGAAACAAGACAAATACTCAGCGGACCTTGTTGCTGACTTGACCTCAGACCCAGAGAGCCGCCACCACAAGAAAGGATTCTTGCTGAAAGGATCCACCCTGCTATTACACAACCGGATCTATGTACCAGAAGGTGAAACAAGGACCAAAGTACTCATTGACTATCACAACTCAGAGATGGCTGGCCACCCTGGCAGACTCAAGACACTCCAAGGAATCAAGAAGAATTACGCTTGGCCCCAACTGGAAAAAGATATGGCTGCCTACATCAAAGGCTGTGAGACATGTGGAAGAACCAAAACCTGTAGATCCAAACCTGAAGGCCTGCTAAAACCACTAGACATACCCGCGGGGCCCTGGCAGTCCGTTTCAATGGACTATATTGTAGAACTGCCTCCCTCCAATGCATTTAACGCCATCCTGGTCATGGTAGATAGGTTATTAAGATGTCCTATTTTGTCCCTACCACCACTCACTGCACCGCCGCAGAGACAGCTAGACATCTCCATGACTGCATCCTAACTCAACACGGCACTCTGTTGGAAATCATCACTGATAGAGGACCACAATTCACCTCCAAATACTGGACTCAGGTGATGAAGGACTTGGGGGTAAAGTGCTGTGTATCAACCTCCTACCACCCACAGACTGACGGCCAGACTGAACGTGTGACCCAAATACTTGAACAATACCTACAATGCTATGCCAACGCCAACCAGGATAACTGGGCCAAGATGCTGCCCATGGCACAGTATGCCTACAACAATAAAGACCACGCCTCCACAGGAATGTCCCCCTTCAAGGCCAATTATGGATTTGACCCATCTTGGGATCCCAGTATTGGCAGTAAGGAATAAACCCGTCAGGACAAACCTGGATTGAACAGATACATGACACCCAACAAACCTATCTTAAGAATCTGACCCGCACTGTCCAGACTTATAATGCTTTTGCTAACAAAAAGAGGACCCCTGGGAAACCGTTAAAAGTAGGAGACAAAGTCTATCTGGATTCTCAAAACGTGCCTCTGACTGTCCCCTGTCAGAAGTTAGCCCACAGAAGAAGTTTCCCCTACAAGATCACCAAGCTAGTGGGTGAAGTAGCATTTGAACTATAATTACCCCCCTTATGGAAAATACACAATGTCTTCTACCACGCGCTTCTATTCAAGAAAGAGGTGAACTCACTCCCTCACCAGAAACTCAAGACTGAACCCCCTCTCATCCAAGTAGGACACTCTGAAGAATACAAAGTTGAATATGTTCATGGAGACTGTACCCACTATAAAACCCTCCAGTACTACGTCAAGTGGAAGGGATACCCACCTGAGAAAAGCACCTGCAAACCATTAAGCAACCTACCCAACTCCCAACTAGCAATCCAAAAATACCTTGAGAAGAAGGCCAGGAAGGAAGGGACCCTTGGGAAGGAAGGGGATGATGTCATGAATGACATTTCAATACTTGTATTAAAAACCAAAGAGTTAAACCCCAGTTCCCAGAAGGCAGATCCAACCCTCCAGACCAGTCCAGGACCCGCCAATCTGTTAAAAGACGGGCTCAAATCAGTAAATCACTCCACGTTCTGCCAGCCTACTATAAGGGACCCTTCAAAAACAACTTGAGTCACACAAAGTGGACGGGGGACTGCCAGCTTGCTAAATTGTGTACTTGAGTTAACAAATTACTCCAAGACCCGCCAGTCTCCCAAGGACAATTCCCCAAATGGTCATCAGATTGATGCTAACCTGGAGCCACCAAAGACCTGAACCTATGCAGCGGTTGCAGCTTGCCTTAAGGAGGTTAAACTGAACCCTATTCTCAACTCTGCCAATGACCTGCCGGCATGCCGCCCAGAGAGGGTAGTACAATTGAACTACTCAGGTGACATGGTGAACAGTGGCGGCAGAATGAAGCATTGCCACTTCTATTTACCAGAGCAGGCACTACCTGGACCTCCCGCCCCCAAGACTCTAAGCCAAGATTCATGCCCTGCCAGTACCTTGTCTGCAAACCTGAACCCTGCAAAAATTGAAGGAGCAAAATCCCATGGTATAAAAACTCCGGCGGTATGGTGAAGACCACATTGTCATTTTTGATAATAAAGTTTATGAACCTTTGGTTTGAACAAATCTTACCCTATCTAGTCTTAGTGATCTTCCATCTTAATTCCAGTCAAGTAGACCACCAGGCCGCCGCCCTCCCCCAAGACCAACCTGCTGAATTGCCCCAGGCATTATACCGTCCCCCGGGAGCCCCCCTTGGACCTGTGCATTTTACTGAATACCCCCCAACCCAGCCTATTCAGAGTACAACTTGGAGACTATCCTTATTGCTGACCCCTTGGCCAGGACTAGAGAAACCAAATACATAGGAAGCAAAGGAAAGTGGTACAAAAGGCCACCAAGATTGTTCAAAGACAAGTACAATTATCTGGCTGCCTACTTTGTTCCTATGACTCCTCCCTTAACCCCACAACCAGACCGCCCGCTGGAACCTACTGCTGCAGCCAAGACCACCTCTACCCAACTGTTTGGAGTACTCTACATTACTTTTACAGGTTTGGTAGATTCTGTGGTCCCCAACTCTGGACCCTGGTCCTTACTCGGGCAATCTGAATCTTGCATTATCAAGTTAGCACCCATTCTATGATAGGCCCTACCCGCCGGCTTGGCCGCACCTCACCCCAAGCCGCCCAATGCCTCTACCTATGACTGGATTCCTGACAGGTTAGGCTAACTAAAATAATTGAGGCAAGATTGGCCAAATCAATCTTGGAGACTAGGCGTCTCAAAATTGGTTGATTAATCAGGAAGATTAATTAATAAATACAGGATATAATTAATGAGGATCTAATTATATTAAAATGGACTTGACTTTGTCAAGAAGTTTGGTTAAGGTCAACCATGGGAAAACCCCTGGAATTTGGGTTAAAAGCGCCGCATTGGCAAATTTATTGGGTAGAGGCGCTGCCGCGCTGCCTAATGAATTTGAGATGCGCCGCCACACTGCTATCAAATTTTCTCAGGCGCTGGGGCGCCGCCTGAGGAAATTGCTGGGCGCCGCGGTGGCTCCTGGTTCAAGTTTGAAGCAGTTTAATGGGTTTTAAAAGCAAAAACCATTAAATGCAAAAATAACTAAATAAAGGCAAGGATGCCTAGGAATTCAGGTTTGATCAGCTGGTTCCCAGTTGGAACACTGATAGCTGAGTTTAGGATGTGCAATCCACTGGGTTTTGGCGCTGGGAGCTGGGGAAGCTCCATGATAAATTGGTACATTGGGTTGGATGGAGTCAGGTGACTTCTGCCCATTGTAGGTCAATTCTCATAGGTTGAGAATTGTTGGTGATATTTCAGGTAAAGATCTATGTCAGATGACTTGAATGTCATAGTCCACGTGGCACAAATCATTGGTTGATTCAGGAACCGGAGGGGTTTTCAGCTGTGTATGTCCTGAATGGTATATAAGCAAAAACATTTAAACATTAATAAAATATATTCATTGTCAGTTTTGACGCTTTCCCCTCACCTATTTTTCAATTGTCATGCCTTCTTTTTTAAAATTTGAGAGAGCCAAGTTTGGGGTTCTTTGTGTGAAAACCACTGCCACAGAAAAGGAGGTTCCTACAAGTACATTAGAAGAAGCTTGGGCCAGCCTGGAGGTCACTAAGACTGTTCCTGCTGAATCTTTAGTAGAAGTAAAGGCTGCGTTTGAAGAGCAGTATTCCAATTACTTTGCAAAGGAAGGGACTCCCACCCAAGGGAACCAAATTTATGCTTTGGATGCTTGGAACTTGTTGGTAGGGTGGGATGAAATAGTGCAACAAGTAAAAGAGATGGTGAATCGTGAAATTGAGATGTTGAGAGCACAAGAGGAAAAAAGCGTTGAAATCATGGCTTGTTGGCGGGATGACAATAAAGTGTTATCCAATAAAATTGCCTCCCTGGAGGCAAAGCTCCTCAAAGCTTTGTCCCAGGAAGGTAACAGCAATAAGAGTCAAGGGCAGGATAATGGCAGGATGGACTGGTTAAGCCTGGATCTGTCACACCAAGGTTCAGCACAGTAGAGACAATAGGCGGGTCAGTGATGTCTTCCTCAACAGGAGGACTGGTAATTTCAGGCAAAGTTGGCTCTTTTATGGGAGGAGGCAAAGGTACTGAAAACGTTGTTACAAAAAGGATAACCAAGGGGCTTACAGCCCCTGTAGTGAGCACCATTTTTGTTGTGATCTGAGGCGCAGCACAGAGTCACAAAGGGAAATCCTGACCTTAGGATTGGATTTGTACTAAGTCTCAGTTAGAATGGCAGGGAAGGCTATGTGATTACCTTGTGGCCCTGAATGAATAATATCTGCTAGACGTGGCTAGAGAGGTGCCAAAGTACGTGGAGACACAAAGACAAAAATGTGAATAGAACTTAAACTTTATTGGTAGAAATGGAATGGAATATATGCTGTGTAGCTTTAACACAAAACAGTACATGGACAGTAGGATCACTCAACACAAGCATGGGTGGGGCAAGTGAGTTGCACAGAATCAGGAAACTAAACAAAGGTATTTTCTAATTCAGAGCCAGCCTCAGTTTGAAGGACAAAAGCAAAAGAGAGGGATTTGCCTTAAAATAACCCAACAAAAGCAAAATCAAAACACGGTGAATGGTGGCATTCACGACACCTGCCAATTATCTCCCAGAGCCAGAAAACCCACATTTTGACTAACATATGGCCTTGGATTTGAGAGGCACACAAGCCTTGAATCCCTGGTTTTGATTCTATTAACAAATTTTGGCCTCTCAACTATCAGGAAATGATACATCAGGAGCGCAATTGTTTGATTGCGCAATTAGGCACTTGATCACTTGCAGGATCTATAAATAACTGTGGCACCTCAGCATGCTGCAGTTCAAGAAAGGTTCATTCTATATCAACCAATGAGCACTCACCCCCTGGTCCAAGTATGCTAATTCTAGAAAAAAATGTAAGTTTAACTGCAGTTAATGCCATCAGTTCTCTAGTGGCACTAAAAGCCTCAAAATTACCAGTAAGTATGAATAGTGAGGAGGAAGCCCTCCTTGCTGTTGACATCTTAATAAAGCGAGTTTAAACCCAGAAATCATTGTCTTATTGCAGGAATTTTCTATTTTTGCTCCAAATTAAATAATCTATTTGCATCTATTTGGGGATCCATAACACAATACAAACTTGCCTACCCATATCCCCCTGGATATACTCCTGCTACCTCAGTTAGTCCTCCCGCGCCCCTGACGTGGAGTATTACCACCCTCATTACCTGGATCTTCCGCCTAAAATGAAGAAGATTCCTGCTGTTCCCCCCTACCCAATGCGCCTCCTGCCCAGGACTTCAGTAAGTCAAGGTTTGTCTATATCACAGTATTGGGGCTGGCTGACCAGGTTGTGCTCCATACTGGGAGTTGGCGCCCCCTTGCTACTGCCATCAACTATCTGGTCTGTATCATGCCTATTGTGTACATGGCCTTCCAGGCACGGCCTGCCTCCCCTGTGGGAGTCCAGTCAGACCCTGGTATGGGCTGTGACACTTGAGTTTATAAGTTCACCTTCAGCTATATAGGGGAATCTGTTCATTCTGCTAATCCTGGTTCTTCTCCCCTGTTGAGTTGTACTTTAATATATGTAATAGGAGATAACTTGGCAGAAAGTCTTTATAACAAAAGCCTTATTGTTCAAGCTAAGCAGGAGTAAGCAACCTGGGCGTTGCAACAAAGTAAATTGTGTTACTGGTTTGCCCTTAATTAGAATGATGTAAATAAAGCTCTTATATAGATGTCAGGATGAGAGCGCTTGAAGCTTAAAGATGTAAAAGCAGGATAAAGATAAACTTAGTTTTGGTTTAGAATGGGAATTCCTTTGAATACCAGGATAGTTAATCCTTGTATTATTAGCATAGACATCAATATGACATACCACTGGTACAGGTGCAGAGGAATCACCTATTAATATCAATCCAAATTTGGGGAAGCTGAGCAAATTCAATTTATAAGAAAACCCCTCAATTTTGCAAATCATAATCTGTGCTAGGCTATACGGCAGTCTGATCAAAATTACCTGCAAGATCAGATTTACAACATCCCTATTTGGGTCTTCTCCTTAGAGAGACAAATACTGGAAACAAGTTGGTGTAACTCCTCCCCTGAAGTGCTTTCCCTAGGATGCCTTGTCTAGTGGATGGTTCAAATATGATATTGGTCACTAGACTTATTAACTAAGTTATGAACATTCTCAGGCCTCTGCTCTTGAACAGGATCTTCCTCTTGTTCAGCCCAAAGGGCCTTTTTATCTTCTTATATGTCTCTTAGGTTACTG
The DNA here is from genome assembly GCA_014839935.2 of Entomophthora muscae. Taxonomy (NCBI): domain Eukaryota; kingdom Fungi; phylum Entomophthoromycota; class Entomophthoromycetes; order Entomophthorales; family Entomophthoraceae; genus Entomophthora; species Entomophthora muscae. The sequence continues at coordinate 312,156 of QTSX02000007.1, read as the reverse complement.
TCTTTTAGGAATGCTTATTTTCTTGATAACTAGGATCTTCCTCTTGGGTTGATTTGGACGTTAAGCTGTGGTAACGCTTTTATTGATTTGATAGTAGTGGGTCTTAATCAGGGTGATCTATTTAACAAGCTAGGGAGATTATTCCCTACCCAGTGGATTCCTGACAATCATTAGATGGTATTAGATAATAGATCCTGGAACCTTCTAGTTTAAAGACCTTATTCCTAAGGTCAGGCTGGCCATTGATCTGTGTGTTGATAGCAGGTATATGATCTCATTTTGGATGTTTACCATTGACTGAATTTCTAAATGATTTGGCCAAATACCTGATAGGACAGCCTACTAATTTGACATAGATCTTGGGGTATGGCAGCTTAAATTGGGTTTGATCTTGGACAGTGCTGCAACAAGTTGAATTCCTAATGGATCAGATAGCTCCCTCTTTTAACTTGAATCAACATGTTCCTTAATCTAAGCAACTAATCATCCAAGTCACTTGGCCAAAACCCTGTTGATTGTTGCAGCTATTAACCCACCTAAATGTTCAAATAGGATCAGCCACATGCTATTGAAGATCAACCTTACAAGCCCCTTTTCTACATTCCACCCCCTGGTGGCCTCTCACAGGTATAGATCCCTGCTTATCTTCTTCAATAAAGACAACTGTAGACAAACCCTCCCTCTTTCCTTTCCAGTAACTGCAGCTTTCAGCACAGTTATGACACTGGTCTCAGTAGATTTCCTACATGTTACAGGTGTTTATTCAAATGGCCTTCAAATCCAAGCTAAAAAATGTGGCCAGCCAGGCATCTGGCCTTTTGACTCATTGGGCTCTGGGGCAGGTTCTGAACCACAATCATAGTTATAATTTATTACAAGAAGCAGGATATCATCTGTGAAGTTGATGGGGTCATCACCCTTGATTGCACTGCTGTAAGCTGAGTTGCTGGCCTGTGTGAATAAGGAACTAGAAGTACATGTGCCATCCATTTTTTTCTAGTTCAAATATGTGATTGTAATGATGTAGTTTATTGGGGCTTTTATGGCCTGAGGCTTACCAGAAGTGTGATGTAGGGTGTAAATGTTAACTTGATGATGCCACAAATGGTGTTATAGATACCATTCTGGGTGTATATATGTTTTCCTCTGTCTAACCATGGGCCTTTAGTCTCTGCTGCAATCCTAATCAGCTGGCTTACAAGAACCCAATTGGCTGCAACAGAGGATGTGATGTTATTGTCAGAGGCAGACTTTATCTCTGGTATGCAGCTTGCCTCATGATGTACACTGGTTGGTTGGGCCACCAAATCATGTGGTGGTCTTCTGACCATTTTGCTGCCACGTGAACCCTTCTTCACTATGTATCTGTGATTGTTCCTTAATGGGGGAGTGTACCTGCTGCATGCAATAGTGGCCAGAGCTCTACCTGCGCCTTTGACCTAATAAGGGAGAAGTACTTGGGATTAGACAGCGGAGCCCACATAGGGTTTGCCGACAGATGATGGGTTGGGTTTGCTGGCAGATAATCCTTGATTTGGTTCAATGGTTCAGATTGTGGGTTAGATTAGGGATTTATCAGTGGTAAATGCCCCTTGCTGCCGCTATTAGTAGTATAGGGTGAGCTGTGTCTACCTATTCAAAGTCCTGTGGTGTTCATGCTTAAGGGAGTTTGGGAGTAATAAACATGAACCCATAATAGGGTTGTTTTGTTGGCAGGAATCGATGGCTGTACATTTACCAGCAATAAATGACAGCGCTAGGATTTATTGGCAGTAAAGAGGTGACAAGAGGGATCTACCAGCAGTAAATCATCTAGACTAACTTATCAATCTTATCATTTTGCCTTTAGTGTGGCAAAACAACAAATTTTGGGCAGTATTTACCAATCCATCTTTATTATGACTGACCATCATGGCTTCACATCATCTGTGACAGGTCATTAAATTTGGTATATCGCTGAAAGAGGTAAAATTGGTTATACATGAAGGTGCCCTGCAACAAAAAAATCACTATCTTAAGCTTTGCTAAAAAATATGGTAGATCCCATAATTATCTAATCATCTCAAAGATGCTGTTGAGGTCAAGCAAATGTTTTTGACTTCTGCATAGATTCTGTAAATTTAAATTATTGATTGTAGTGAGCTATCATTATTGCACCCAGGATAGCAAGGGATATCCCAGGGCTGGGTAAAGAAACACAAGTATATGTCTATAAAAATATAAAGCAACATGCTCTGGATGTGTGTAACTTGGAATACAATAGAAGATATAGCTATACAGAAAAAGTCAAAACATGAGTGTTAAATATTGTACTAAAAAAATAAGGTGCTGTTGTCCTTTGCATATCCAAGGTTTCCTGTTCAGATAGGATATCCTTAGCCAGTTATAAACATAAAATTCAATTTAATGTATTGATCTTTTATCCTCATTTACTATAGTACAGACAACAAGTACTATGTGACCTAAACCAATACTAGAAGATGAGTTACTGTATGCCTTAAAGTTTAACACTTGGTTTGTTTGGAAAGCCAAAGTAAAAACCAAAAGAAATTAACTTATACGTGGAATGTTTGAAGATGATAAATCTATCAGCAGTAGAAATATATAGCGTTTGTAGGCTTGTAAGGTTGAGAGTCTGGTTTAAATGTGGTTCTTTTATCGATTGGTCTGGAAATGAAAATGTTCCATTAGTTTGGCAAAGTTGATATCGGGATCGATTTCCGACAGATTCAACAACGGGGAAACTTTAAACCGGTAAATTACTTTGTTTGGAGAAGTTTGGGTGTAAAGAACTTTCGATGGAGATGAGGGCAGCATTTAATAACTTAAAAAATTTTATTACAAGAAAAAGGGGATTTTAACGTTAAAAATGTGTGATTCAAATATGTTATAAAATAGTGTTGCATTGAAGGTTTTAATTATAAGATATATGTTAAAAGGTGCAGGATGAACTGAAGGTCAATTTGGAATGTTATAAAGGAGTGAAGGTTATCCAAACAGGACCCCTGGAAGATTTTTCAAAACTTTACCGCTTAGGATGTTGCCCAGGCCGTCCATGATGACTTCGGAGGCAGCTTTGATCATGCCGTTGACGCCCAAGGCAAAGTTGGAGATGTAGCCTTCCAGATTCAACGCTTCGACATGGTCTCGGTCAAGCTTCTCCTGCTCCCGGATCCCAGTGCGGTTCAGTCCAAACATAGCAATGTATTCGTCGGAAAGAGGCCTTGGGATGCGGATCCGAAGCATGTCTTCCCGATCCAAGGGGCCTGGAGAGACAAGGGGAATGTTGTTTCTTCGTTCAATACGCTGTGGGGAGGGCACTCGAGTGGGGACAAGTTGTCCAGCAGAGTACGAGTAGCAGTAGCTGGTGTTGGCATTCAATGCATCTTTGACTTGTTTGCCAAACGGAAGGATCTCGTCTTCAACGGATGCTTGGCTGCCGTCAGCCCGCTTGCCCCCGAATTCCTTCTCTCGCCCGCTTTCACGAGACTGCCAGTCCAGCCACAGCTTATCGACAAAGGCGTGGTGAAGATAGAAGAGAGGATCGTTGCATGATGTCATCGTGGACATGTCCCCGCCAATGTTATTATGGACATTGCCATGGGGAGGCCCCTCGATGGCGCGGCGGAACTCGTCATACGTCTTGCGGCCATCTAGGGTGTGGCTCAGCAGCTCAGGGGAGTAGAATGCACTTATCGTCTCCCCTCCGTCGTAGCTACGTGAGAGGCAGTGCTTCTCGGGAAATCTGCAGCGCCATCCTGTCAACGGCCCATCGCTGAGACACTTGGATCCCTGGCTTCCAAAGTAGTCCTCGGAAAGAACTACACTCCGCTCGGGAGCCTGGGAGTCTAAACTCCAATTCCAGTACGGCAGGCTGACTCTGGGGTTGACTTTCCGGAGCTGGCGCTCAAAGTGGTGGGTGAACTGGCGATGCCAGGGCAAGAAGTAGGGAGTGGCATGGGTGAATTCGGCATAGTCAAGATGCATCTTACAAAGATTGTCAAGCACCCCCGACCGCTTTACTGTTGCCAGGGCAACATGAAATTCCCTAAGCTCCTTGCGGGACAATTCCCGAATCTCACGCCGAACATACGTCTCTTGGCACGCAACCCGCAACCCCTCCTGTGGAACCCATCTCGGCGGGATTTTGCTCTGCGCCTCGGTACCCAAGACACAGAAGAACACTACCACGGCTCTCTTCCAGCCTTGCATGCCGTATACCTCGGATTCCAAATACATTTATAGCACGCTTCAACGAAGCCAAGCAATTTGGCAGTTAGATTACCACCCGAGATCCCCAGAAACGATTCAACCCGCCATAAATTCTTATTATAACCACTCCAAAGAACTTCCAACCCGATTCAGTCCCACCGAGGGCCCGTTGGATAAATCTATTTTGATAGTTTCATGCCACCTACATCATTTAATCAACCGCCCTTGCTTAAAGCCTAGTTGGTAATAGCGATGGAAATTTTATAAATCACGAACGCTATCCAATAAGATCCTAAACAAATGTTAAGCCTACATAGTGCCTAAAATATTTAAAGCCAGGGGTTCAACCAACCCAAAGTCAGGGTTGAGCCACTGACTCCGTTAGGATTTCTCCAGCCTTTATCAGCCCAAGTAAAATTAAACAATACCCCTAGTCTAGTGACATACCAACCTGTTAAAAATACTCAACCCCCAGTTCTACTCACACATAAGCTTTATTCACTGCCACAGTAAAAAGAGATCAAACCATGAATCAACTGAGAATACATATTATTGCCAACCCCAGAGCATACCGGCAAACAAGCCTTTATATCAACCAGCTGCAAGTTTAGTTCCGTATCAGCACCTAATTGACAAGGTAGGATAAACCTGCGAGTAAACCTTACTTTATAAGAGGACATAACTTCTATACTGTTGCAACTGAACCAATGAGGATTCAGTATTTGATTTGGGGAAGACAACAGTCCAATAGAAAGGATGAGAATGAATGGAATAAGATGATGTTTATTATAGGATACTATGATTAATATACTATATGGGGAAAGCCAAAAGGCCACAGGGGGTGGCATGGTGGCGTAATCCATATAAGATTTGGAGCCAAGGAACAACTTGTGTGGGGATCAGCAGGTCAAATTGGTAGCACTCCTAATTAGGAGAAAGTGCCTGCAGTTTGATATTGCCATTGGATTGGTTCATGTTGGTAGACACATCAAGGGGCAACCCATCAATTGCCCCCTGTGTATCGTAAGATATGTTGGCAGGTGAGTCAGGAAACTTGGTTGCAACTTTACTATCCAATAAGATTTCATATCTTACTAAAGTTATATAGGTAGGACATGCCACCTCAAAAACAACACTTTGATTTACGCCATCTCAAATTTAATTCAAGATGGCGTTTTTTGCAGTAGTGATTTTGAATCACAATAAAATAAAATAAACAATAAAATAAAAAAATTACATATAATTTTATAATACAACATCCCAAATTTACGGCATGTTTGATTTTGTCATTTCAATTCAGATTAATTAAATCTTATTTTGCTAACTTTATTTACATATGAAATCACTTAGTGTGGGAATGTTTACGCCATCTCAATTTTACGTCATTTTGAATCATGATATTTATCTTTAAATAAAATAAGCTTATTCCCGCACTAAAATGAAGCATGTTGTATAGTGCCAGAAGATGTTCCTATAGTATTAATCCAAGACACTTATACTAAAAATAACCTAAAATAACGCCACTATGATAGTCCTACTAGTGATTGTCATTGCTGGGTAAAAAACCAGTTTTGTTATATATAATTTATAACTTTATTATACATGGATATGTTGATAAAGAATCTCTTAATAAAATATTTTAATAGTGATTTTAATATAGAAGGGGGTGATTACGCTATTTTGATTTACATCACTTTGAATTCCACCGGGTTTCATATCATCAAATTGATTCAATGTGCACAATGGATAGGGGAAAATAAGGGAAAATTATATATGACCCCATGCTACGCTATATCAATTTCCCAGTTGTAATTCTTGCTTTCTACTTTTCAAAAGTGCTTTTTCATGTCAAAAACCACCCAAGTAAAAAATGTAAGAAAACTTATGAAACTTTGCAAATATGTATTTTTAGCCTTCTCAAAACAAATGGGTACTTTTTAGCCCCAATTGTATAAGCTAGTTTTTTGAAATACAAGTTATACTCTTTGGCCCAGTTGAGGTAGCTCTACTGCAGTTTTCTTAATTTAATATAAAAATGGTCAAAATCTATATGATTTTTGAGCTACAGCATCTCAATTACATCATCTCAAAAACGCCATTTTGACTGCAAGTTTTTAGTCAAAACTCAAAGTTTTGCCTACTTGCGCTGCTAATAAAAATATATTTTACAAGATAAAAACTTTAAAATTTTGATAGTATATATTTTAAGAATTTCTATACACATATATAAAAAATATTTAATACCTTATTATTTAAAACATTCCCATTTTTCTTTGAAAATTTCCCCCAAAATACCCATATTTTGATACTAATTCACTTTTAGATGCCTCCCAAGCCTACCACTAAAGCTGCGCCCAAGGCCTCAAAGTCCTCAAAGTCCAAGATCACTCCCCCCAAGACTAAAAAGACAAAGACAACCCCAAAGAAGCAGCCTTCTAAGGCTAAAGCCCCCCAAGACTCCCACTCCATCACTTGAACCAAAGGAAAACAGTCCTACCCCTCCTCACTCTCCATTTGTTTACCCCCATCTGATTCACAGAAGAAGTTATTCAGCACCAATTGTCACTCTAGCCCTGCTTCAGAGCCTGAGGAAGAGCAGGAGCCTGATTCTGGTGCTCCTGCAGATGAGCAAATTGAGCTCTGGGATCTTAACACTGTCCATAATATCTTCAATTGAAATGGCTCCTTTGCTGTGCCCACCACATACCCTGCCACCTACCCCATAATGACCAAGAAGGGGGTGCCGGCTTTGTTTACAAGGGCTACAGCTTCAGCTGTAACAACAAGAAGAAAGCAACATCCAACATTGCTATAAATGTGATAGTGTTGGGTGCCCTGCTAGGCTCACATCCTATGGATTCACCTGATTCAAAGCCCTGACTATTGGCCATGACTGTGCTGAGCCTTTTGACTCCATATAACAACTGATCTGCTGGTTTCTTTGTCAGTTTATCCCAAACACCAGGGATTAAACCTCCACTGAGATATTTAATGATGCCCTCATCAATTTGAATGACTCCCAACTTACCGCTGTTGGTGGCGCCACTAAACTGCAGAGATACCTCACCAATCAGAGGTATGCTCTGAGCACTGAAGTAGTCAGTGATACATCAATTGATCAGTTGATTCTAAATGAGGAGCAGAATCTTTCAAAGCATGAAGAGAGATTCCTCCTCCATGATGACAGCCAACATGCCCATGAGCAAATTATTTGCTTTTCTACCTTCCAGGATCTCCACAACCTTCTCAAATGCAAGATATGGCTTGTAGATGGAACTTTCTCCACCTGCCGAAAGCTATTTAGTCAGCTTTGGAACGTTCACAGGCAGGTGTAAAATCTAGTTCTTCCCCTGGTCTTCTTTTTCCTCCCAAATAAGAAGCAGGAAACTTATATCCAAGCTCTTTTGATTTTGAAGGCCAAGTTTGATGATATTCTCCCAACCAGTGAAGAGGAGCCAAAGGAGACTAGAGGGCACAAGAAGAAAGCCCAGTCACAGGATAAGGAAGTCACCACAACCAAAAATCAGGCATAAATCCTTCCCTACCATGAATATCTGGTAGCAGATTTTGAACAGGCTCAGGCAAATTCCTTAATAAAAGTCTTCAAGAGTTTTCCCCAGGGATGCTACTTTCACTTTTGACAGGCACTCTGCTGCCGCCTTCAAAAATGCTCAGATCTGCATGAGCTTGTCAACACAGAAGGCTCAAAAGAGACTAAAAATGTCTTCAATTGCTTTGCTGCCCTTGCCTTAGTAAGAAAGGAGGAGAAAATGCCTTCTACAACGCCCTACTCCATCACCCATATATCATAGCCAACCAGACAGCTTTTGCGCCTTTTTTGAGTATTTTGAAACTCAATGAGTTGGTATTTTTCAGGGAGCACGCCACATCAGAAAAGGCGGTGACTCAATCACCTGCAACTGCTATAATCAAGTCAAAGATGGGTTAATCAAGACCACTTCTTCCCTTGAAGGGTGGTGTCACAGTAAGTTCCATAATGCCGAGGATTATTTGGCTGAGTAGGAAAGCTCCAAAAGCCGGGAAACCTTTAATAAAGCTAACTGATTTAATGGACTTGAATCAAATGATTGATCACAAATGGGTTATGGCTGCTCCAGTTTGCTGGTAAAATCCATTTCCTCCTTGAAAATTGATGTTGATCAATTGATATAATTTGAGGGTTATCAGATATGAGCTTATTTATCAGCATGGTCATCAGAAATTGGTCACCCAAGGGTTATTTGCAACCTGGACTAGATACTTACTTGAAGATGTAGAAGTAATAGGAAGTCAAGACTCAGGTGGTATTGCTTAGTCAATTTTTGATATATATTGAATCATTTTCAGTTTCAACTCTTAAGAGTTGAGTCCTCCCAAAATTTACTCAAATAAAAATCATATATTCCCTGGTGTAACTTTACTTTTGAAAATGCATCCTGTAGCTGGATTTTTACGCTACATTCCTTAAAATTTAATCCTTGTCTGTATTATTGCGGGAAGATGGGGCCTGCCATTGGTACTTTGTTGTTGTTGCCGCCAAATGTTAATTCAATGCCTGCCATCTTGGAGTTGTACCCCCTGTCTTCAAAACTAAAAGTTGTGTTGCATCTCAATGTCCTGAATCTTATTCTGAAGACACTATTGCTTTCACAGGCTATTTATCTTGGGCTTCTTTGGTTAGGATTAATTTTTTTACTTAATCCTAGTATCTTAATTGGAAATCTCACAAAACAATATCTGAAGCCACGTTGGTGGTTAACCATTAATTATATGTGGATTTGGGTGGTAATTCCCCACCATTTAGAAACAGCTTCATACTATCCTGTGATTTCCATCACAGGTGGCATAGCCAGTTTGCTACAAGGGTCAGGGTCCAGAAGCCCAAATTCAATAATATAATGGTACATCTAAAAACATAGCAGGCCATCTCTGCCCACCTCTTCAAGACCAGCATGAAGACTAAGGGAAACCCCCCAAGAAGACAAAGGAAGTGAAAAAATACTGAGATTAGCAAGGTGGTTCTTGCATACTATCCAAAAGATAGAAAGCTTGAGCATCTCCAAGCTATTTCAGTTTCTTTTTCTACCAATGTTTGAGCCCTATTCCAATAAATAATACTTTATCTTCTCTCTTATTTCCTTTAATTGTATCATTCTTTTAACCTTATTTAGTATTTGGTATAATTGTATGTTTATTTAAAGTATGTTACATGGTTATAATAGATGAAAATGGTTGTTTTTGTGTATATTTTGACTTTTGTGCTTTACATAGCCTTATTGCTACTAAGTGACACTATTTTTTTGCAGATATGAAATTATGAGGTTTTTTAAGCCTAATAATGTTTTTTAAGCTTTATTTTTTAAATATTTTTGGGTTTTTTTATGTTAAAAAAATCTAATTTTCAAAACCCTGTTTTTCTTAGTTGCAATGCTGTAAATTGAAATGGTGTTTTTACTATAAAATAGAGACAGCTAAAAATTGAGATAGTGTTTTTTGAGATAGCGTTTTTTAAAATGCCAATTTTGAAATGGCATGCCCTACTGTTATATATAAAATTGGGTAGAGGTTTAATAAGGTTGATAAAGGGTACACATGCATGACAACCTCTCTGGCTACCAAATAGGTCTACATTATGGAGTTGGCATCAAGGCAGGAATCTTGAAGAGAGGTGATCAAGAAGAGAGTCTTCAAATAAATAGATACCATACCAGAAGATGGCAGTTCCCAAGATATTCTACAAGCAGTAACTTAAAGATCTAATACTTAGGATAGGCACCAATCAAAAGAGGTTCTACCAAACAGCAAAAAATGAAAGAAATTCATCCACTTCCTTAAATATAAGGTTGATTAAAATCTTCTTTTTAACCAAGACCTAATCTAACTCACCAATGTATCTCAAATTACACAGGGGGTGCTCAACAAGTTACCTCCTGACAGTTCTAACACCATCCTCACTCTAACTTCAAGTATCATCAAAGAAACATATATATCCCTATAATGAAGTGAAGCCAATTAAAAAATAAAACCCCACAATAACTTATTCAAAATACAAACCCTATTTGGATTGTTGCCACTGTGCTACCCTCTTAATATCCCAATGGCTACTCACCAGAGTAAAAGAACATTATATCACTCCCCAATAAAGATCATCTCATCTGTTGTAGATCTTGATGGATTAGACATTCCAGATGTCCACTTAGTAATAGAACAATTGAACTCTCACACAATTTCACAGTTGTCTATTGTGGCATGGATAAATAAGTAAATAACACGTTCAAAACGCCTAAAAACAGGTGTTTGAACCGCTTTTTTAATTGCACATCTAATGCAGTCTTCACTTCTGAAGTTATTAATAAGACATCAAAATTAATGCCATCTGCCTTCATTAGGCAAGGCGTATGAAGCTGGTTGATTTCTTTTACAGCCCTTTCTGGTGTGCCTCTTCCCTCATTGTCACTTAGTAAGTCCTTTGTCTGGTGCCTCTAAACCTCTGGTGGTAATTCCCCTGCCTTCTGCTATATAAGCACACCACTATCTTAACAAATACCAGCTTTTTTATTTGCTGTTATTATTTTGTCTGCACCAGACTGTCATTATACCAACTACAGGTATACTATTAAGAAAAAGAGTAGTATACCAACCAACTGTAGAATTCCCTCCACCAAGGCCATAATTTACGCATCATCCCAGATATATTCCTTGTCCTTCCTCAGAATTTTGTCTTTCACTGACTGTTCAAACCACCAAATCAAAATTGTTCACTACAACTGTGTCATAACTCTTAAGGTTCTTGCTGTTTAAATTTGGGTCTAGTACTTACTTTAATATACCATCAATTTCTCCAACAATTGCATCTTCTCTGGGGTGGAAATTAAAAATGTATCAAATCCTTGATAATATTATTGCTCATTCAGGAATGGCGGTGGTGGAAAGGCTGATATTAGGTTCTGAGGAGGTGGTTTTTCAGGATATGCATCCCATTTGGAGTCCTTTATTCTCAGCTGTCAAGCTACTTTGTTGGGAGGAGGGAAGGCCCATCATAGAAGGAGTGCTAACTTGATGAGGTAAGATGCTGAGAGGTCTACCAAGGCCCATGGTCCAGTGAAGGGAACCATGGTATTAACTAGTACAGCCAAGGTAATGTAGGCTATGCCTGTATTTTGTTTAGCATATGGGGGTGTCAGTCCAGGGCTATGGGTCAGACAGTCAGATTTGGGTGTGGGAGGGGCTTACATATTAATCTAATAGGCTGTAAGGTGATTCTATCTTTCATGGAATAGCGCAGTGAGGTGCTTGTACCAAGCCTCTTTGTGAAAAGCAGTTCTCAGGGCTCTCTGTCTAGCCAGGTGGTCAAAACAGAGTATATTATCTAAATTCAACTCCTTGTACTCTGTCTTGAGGGGATATTCTGAGAAGTTTTCTGGGTCAAAGGGGGCTCCTGTAAGACAATAGAATGGAGCCAAGTTTCAGGAACTTTTTCAGTTAGGTGACCGGTAGGTGAGATTTTCTTTTGAAATAGTAGTGAAATGAAAAACAACTAAAAATGTAATAAAATGGTAGAAGCAAGTTTCTATTATCTTAATTATTTTAGAATGACAATACCATTTTTATAGGAATTACTTGGGTTTAAATAAAATTCCATTTTATAAGTCCTGCTTGAACTGTGCACATGATAGCTGGGTTTGCTCAGTTTCTTCTAGAGCAAGAGTTCCATGGTCATAATGCACCTCATGGCCCGCTATTTCCTCTAGTAATATGACTCCAATATAATGGTCCATTGGTAATCCACTAATGGCTTCATCCTTCCTACTTGTGTTCCCATCTTTCTTAATGATTGATTCCTTAGTGACTATCATCTGGATCACCTCCAGCCTAGTGAGTTGGGCATATTCTAAAGTGACTTCCTTATCATTGGCTGGCTTTAGATCACATGGCCAGGTAGCATCAACTTCAAGACAATAATCTGAATTTACTTTGGAATTTTAATTTTCATGCTGAGCAGCAATCTGCTTTTCAGACAGCCTATCAGTTATAACAGGAATGTTGGTATGTTGGTTAATACATCCAAAAATCATAATTGGTCTGGATTAATCACCAGCTTATGACGCTCTTCCAAACTTTGCAAATTCTCAGCCAGGTTGGCCTTCAAATCTGTCACAAGTGACAAACTCCTGTCAACTATGATAATCAAAAGGCCTCAACTATGGGAGTCAAACCCTGATGCCCCGCGGGCCGCCAGCCTGCAGGTCCAGCCACCCGGCCGCCCGCAGTTTTTGGGGTTTGAATCAGAATTGGATTCAACTTCAGAGAATCTCCTGAAGTCTAATGAACCAAGTTTGCCTACAACAATACACCCGCGCTAGAGGTCCCTGTTAACCCAACCAATCAATGGGCTGGGTTAGCCAAAGACCCTGGAATAACCCAGGCCACTACAGAAGAAGAAACAAAGATACCTTCTATAAGAAACGGGCCACCCAGAGATGACCCGTCCTGTGACCTGGTTAAGGAATTAGAGTGCTCTAGTTGTAAGTCAGCCAATGAAATAACCCCCACAATTGTTGCCACCAAGGGCTGTGAGGACCTAGCAGACGGGGAAACCCAGGCAATGAAAATCTTTGAAAGTTTTGCCATGACAGATGGGCATACTTATACCCTTGGCCGCCAGGAAGATGCCTATTGCCATCCTTGCAATAAAGTGACATGAACCTTTGGTTCAACCATATCATACCATACTTGTTATTAGTTTTACTTCATCTACAGTCTACTCCTTGCGGCTCTGCCCCACGTGTTCACCTACCCCAAGAAACCGTGGACCAGCCGCCTGAACTTTACCGTCCACCAGGAGCTCCCTTTGGCCCAGTACATTTTACCAAGTACCCACCCAACCCGGTGTATTCTGAGTTTACTCTGGAGGAGATCTTCATCCACGACCCTGAAGCTAGAGCTAGAGAGACTGAAACCGTATATAGAGAAGGCATCAAAATCACCATACCTCCTCTACTATTCTGAGACAAGTATAACTTCCTGCCCGCATATTTGGTTCCAATGACGCCGCCCCTCACCCCTTGGCCCAACTGCCCGCAAGAATCTGTTGCCACTGATGAATCCACTTCCACCCAAATATTTGGGGTGATGTATATCACCCTCACTGGGTTGATTGATTCCATGGTGCCTACAAGCGGACCTTGGGCAATCCTTGGAAAATTGTTATCTTATATTGTAAAGTTAGCCCCAATCCTGTGGTGGGCCCTCCCTGCTGGGCCTGCAGGCTGTCTGCCCGCAAGCCCTCAGGAACCCCCCACAGGTTGGATCCCTGACAAAATCCCTTTGATTAAAAGGCTTCAAATTGATTTTTGTTCCTTCTCACTCATTTGCTAGCAAAAAAACACAAGTTGCTGGCCCAAGAACCTGCAGGATCCATGGATTCATCAGGAAAAGGTCCCAGGTTTGATTCCCTTAACTGGAGTTTGTTATTTCTTCTGGGAGAAATTTTGTACATGGCAAAAGCCCTGATTTTAAAGCTTTGCTTTTTATCTGAATATGGTTAAACAATTTGAATATATACAACCAACTACTTGTTTATAGATTTTTATTTCTTAATCAGTTTTTTTTTGTTTTACAAAGCCTATTTTAGAATCAATGAAATAAGTTACATTCATTTACCATATTATAGGTCAAATTTAACCACCTGGGACAATGTTTTGATCATTTAGGTTTCAGATCCTGTGTCTTATTTTAGATAGCTATGTACCATTCTTTTTTTCATTTTATTTAACACACCAATTGAGTGGTTTTGTTTACTGGTTGGGTTCTTATGGTGTTTTTTGTTTTAGTTTTGACTCATCACACTTGAGTGTATTTTGTCACCAATTTACATAGCAAACATATGTCACCAAAGGTCAACTCAAACCATTTTGTTTATGAATCCATGTAGTTGAATTTTTTTCAGAATTTTTTTGGAGTATGAGCACTTTGTTCCTGTGTTGATTTCAGGAAGCCAGTCATAGGTAGAGGCATAGGGCAGCTTGGGATGAGGGGCAGTTGAGCCGGTGGGTAGGGCCTACCATAGAATGGGTGCTAACTTGATAATATAAGATAAAGATCAGCCAAGCAAGGACCAGGGTCCAGAGTTGGGGACCATGGAATCCACCAATCCTGTCAAAGTAATATAGAGTACTCCAAACAGTTGGGTAGAGGTGGTCTTGGCGGCGGTGGTAGGTTCCAAGGGGCGTTCTGGTTGTGGGGTTAAGGGAGGAGTCATAGGAACAAAGTAGGCAGCCAGATAATTGTACTTGTCTTTGAACAATCTTGGCGACCTTTTTTACCACTTTCCTTTGTGTCCTATGTATTTGGTTTCTCTATTCCTGGCCAAGGGGTTGGCAATGAGGATAATTTCCAAGTTGTACTCTGAATAGGCCGGGCCGGGGGGTACTTGGTAAAGTGCACAGGTCCAAAGGGAGCTCTCAGGGGCGGTATAATGCCTGAGGCAATTTGGCAGATTGGGCTCGGGAGGGGGTGGCAGCCTGGTAGTCTACTTGACTGGAATTAAGATGTAAGATCACTAAGACTAGATAGGGTAAGATTTTTTCAAACCAAAGGTTCATAAAACTTTATTATCAAAAATGATGATGGGGTCTTCACCGCACTGCCAGGGTTTTTATACCATGGGACTTTGCTTCTTTTATTTTTGCAGGGTTCAGGTTTGCAGACAAGGCACTGGTGGGGCGTGGGTCTTGGCTTGGAGTCTTAAGGGCAGCAGATCCAGGTTGTGCTTGCTCTGAAAAATAGAAATGGCAATGCTTTGTTCCGCCGCCACTGTTCACTATGTCACCTGAGTAGTTCAATTGCACTACCCTTTCTGGGCGGAAGGCTGGCAGTTGCTGGTGGTCATTGGCAGAGTTAAAAATAAGTTTTGTTTTAACCTCCTTAAGGCAAGCTGCAACCTCTGCATAGGTTTGGGCCTTTGGTGGCTTAAGGTTGGCATCAATCTGATGACCATTCAGGGAATTGTCTTTGGGAGGCTGGCGGGTATCAGAGTAACTCATTAACTCAGTTTTGCAATTTAACAAGTGGGCGGTCTCCCGTCCACTTTGTGTGACTCAAGTAGTCTTTGGAGGGTCAGGGTCAATTCCAGGGTTTCCAATGTTGGTTTCAAAACTCCAGTATTGGCGTTGGGCAGGTTAGCAGCGGGTCCTTCACCAATCTCTGTTAGCCAGTGTCAGGATTTCTAGATATTGACTAATTAACAGTTTTAACAAAATAACGCAGGCCAGCAGTTAATTGCTCTTAGGAAGGGTTTCAACAAAATAATGTGGGCTGTGGGTTGTGGAATCAGTGATCAAATCATATCCTGGCATCAACCTACTTGTGCATTACAATTAATTAATGGTATATGCAATTACTGCTCATTAATTAATCCACTTCAAAACACCACCTCAAACATGCTTCTCATAATAATTACTATTCTAAAACTTTAAATGAATCCTAGAACAAGAGGGCGTCATATGAACTGTCATCTGCATTACATCTAGAAGAGTCCAACATGGACTGGGCTGTCAGGCCAACCACTCTAAGATAAAAGGCTTTGAGCCTATTGTATTAGAGTAGCTCTGATTAAGTGAAACAATCATCTCCATGAACTAGTAGCCATCACTGGCTAGATAGCCCTGGAAGTGGCCCAGGTAGACAGAGAGAATATTGATCTGTGGAAGATGTCAATTTAGCCTTCTGACAAACCCACCCCAAAAAGGCTGGGCCTCCTGCCAAGTCACACTAATGCTACTTCAGTCTCCTTTAGCATCGTGAGCTAACTTGGATAAATTGCGGGCAGGCGGTCCGCCTTAAAGCCAGTCCATTAGAATAAAAGACTGATGATTTATTACAACTTGATGATTGATCCAAGCCTTATTTCCTCAATGAGATCCTCTCTTGAGTTTTATTAGTGGAGAGCAAAAGATGATACTGTTGTCATACAGTATAATTATCTATAGTAAAATATAGAGACAACTATGAAACTATATCCAGAAGTAGGAAGAACTGTCCTAAATCCTTTGGGCCTTGGGCCCTTTCAGACTTGCTACTTCTGATGGCAACAAAATATTCCAGGCCTGAGGTTACGCCAAAGTCACAGGTTCTCAGTACTTTCCTAATGTTAGAAGACTTAGGATATCATCTGGCGGATGATAAAATACTATGGTCCACAGATTTCTGACAGCCAGGTTACATCTTCTTTGTAGATATGGGTCTTCATTGGCACCAGTTTGACAGCAGACTGGTAACTATTCAGGGAGTTCTTGGTAGTAGGCAGGCGGTTTGCGGAGTAATTCATCAATTTGAGCCTGTGAAAAACGGGTTGGCGGGTCCTGGACTGTCCTGGAGGGTTTGATCTGTCTTTGGGGAACTGGGGCTCAACTCTTGAGTTTTCAATACAAGTATTGAAATGTTATTCAAGACATTTGACCTGTTTTTATTAATGCCCAAAGTTCCTGTTAAAGAAGTGTATATTTTACACCAATAGTTTGAATTTGCTTAAATCTGAGTCCATTTTTCTTAAATCTGAGGTAATTTTGCTTTGATTCATAGCTGTTGTTGTATATTGGCTTATACTTAAATTTGGTCATAAAAAATCAATGGATAATTATGATGATAATGCAAAATACTTCTCCACTTGCAATTCTTTTTGTATCAGGCAGATCTGGTGGATTGATTGATTACTGATGTAAAAGTAGTCCTTATGAGCTTATAATCAACTATGGATCAAGTTTAGGAACTTCAGGCTACCGCCAAAATGAAAATCTGCATAGCAATTATTTTACATATGTTGAAACTGCAGGCTCAACCCGCCAACAAGGTTCCAAGTAAGCGGATTTGTGACCCGCAACCCAATTGTCCAGTCACTCAAAGCCAAACTAGAAAGTCAACTCAACTTTTCAAATCCAACAACATGAACAAATTATAATCCCTTACAATGGATACCTTGTTTTGGCGCTTGACTCATTATCAGGATCAAGCCACCCCCTTCACCATCCAATCATGTGATCAACACAATCATGTTCCTGTTATTCACAATTCACAATAACTATATAATAATTTTCTCTAAATAAAGAACATTATCTAGTTTCCAAACCTGTTTCCCTTTGTAATTTTGCTAAAAAAGCATAGTTACAACACATAGATTATATGTTACAATATCTTTGATTAATCCCTTTCAGGGAATTAACGCCCCAAGTAGTTCATCAAATGACTCACCAACTGATCATTAAGCTGGTGGCACTGCTATCATTTGACCATCAATAAGGGGGATCAAAAAATCCAGATCCTAAGCAGAACACAACTTGAATAAGCCTTGTGAATTAGTAGGAACATTACTCAGATAAGCCCCATGACCATCATGATGTACATAGACAGTATGTGGCTTCCCATAATAATATACAATATTCTATATTTATATCAAATAAATTATCATTCTCTTCTTAATTTCCCCTTTAACCCATTTATTATACTTCCCATAAGTATATACTTGACATATACATCTTTCTTTGATGTTGAATTGTATGGATCACTAAATATGGAAAGAAAGTGGATACAAGCCTTACTCTGATTCCTAGAGCATAAAAGTATACTTCTAATAATAATGCAGGTGCTAATAAAACCTCTGCAATTATTGTGAAGCAAATATATATATAGATTTCTTTCTTTTCACTAAACAACACATACTTTTACACTTACTACTTGATATACATTTGACTACTCTTAGCTGTTACCTTCATTGTATAAGTAAAGACTTAAGGTCTTTTTATCAGTGGCAAACCCTCATAAATAAACATTTTCTGTTCTTTTTAAGCAAGCAACCCATCAAGAAGTTATCAGAAGGACTAAAGGGGCTGATTTTACAACAGCTTTGAAAGCTAATGTAACAGACAAATAATGCTATATTACCTTCCAATAACTCACAATATACACATAGTAACATCACTATTTAAATATACTGCTAATTCACCTATATTGTTTGGGCCTGGTTTTATTTGAGCTTTTCATAGAACCAACCTTGGGTGGATGACCTGTTGTTTTCTGGGAATGCATGGGGCGCCTGTTTTACAGGCAAAGCCCACCACAAGATTGGCGCTAACTTAACAAGATAGGACATTGACTTTCTCACCCAAGACCACAGGCCAGTGGCCGGGATTATATTTTCAATACGCCAGTAAGAGTGATTTACACTATCCTAAACAGCTTGTTTTGTGGTCTAGGGGAAACTCAGAAGTAGACACAGGCATCAGTTTGGGAGTAATTAGCTGCTCAGTGTCCAATTGGTATACAGACAGGGGGTTGTACTTATCTTTGGATAGACAGGGCTTGTTTATGTACAAAGGGCCTTGTCTATTAAATATAATCAACACTGTTGTTTGAGCCAAGGGATCTTGGGCTAACATCTTTTTAAAGGTATAGTCTTTTTATTCAGGCTTTAAAGGGTACTCCTTAAAGTAGACAGGATGAATGGGGTACCTAAAAGACAATTTACTATATGTGTCATGAATGAAATTTTAAATACTTGTATTGAAAACCCAAGAGCAAACACCAGTCCCCTGAAGGCGGATTGGATCCCCCAGGACAGTCCAGTACCCGCCAATCCAATAAGTCACAGACTCAAATTGTTGAATTACTCTGCGGCCCGCGGGTCTAATACTGAAGATTCCCTTAATAGTTGCCAGATTTCCACCAAACCAGTGCCACTGAAGACCCATGCCTATGCAGTTGATGTGGTCTGCCTAAAGGAGGCTGAGGAAAGACAATTCACTAGCCCTGTCAACAAACAGCAGCTGTTGCCAGTTGCCAGTCTGAAAAAAGTATTGCAATTGGCCAGCTCAGGTGATGTGAACAACAACGGCAAAACAAAACATTGCCACTTCTTTTCCCTAGATCCAGACCAGCCAAGACCCGCCAAACCGGTGCCACTGAGGGCCCAGACCTATGCAGAAGCCATGGCTTGGACAAGACCCACTATTAGCCCTGCCAATAAGCACCCACTGCTGCTGGTCCCTAGTCCAAGAAGGGGAATGTAATTAGGCCACTCATGTGACATGGTGAACCAAAGCGGCAAAATTAAGCATTCCTGTTTGCCAGAGTGTGCCCAACCAGGACCCAATGCCCTCCAGACCCCAAGCCAAGATCTATTCCCTACCAGCAAACTTCCCATGGACCCAAAGCCTGCAAAAGGCAAAGAAGCGAATTCACATGGTATAAAAACGCTGGCGGTGTGATGATGACCACATTGTCATTTTTGATAATAAAGTTTATGAACCTTTGGTTCAAACAAATTCTACCCTACCTAGTCTTAGTGATCTTCCATCTTAATTCCGGCCAAGTAGACAACCAGGCCGCTGCCCCCTCCAGAGGCCAACCTGCCAAACCGCCCTGGACATTATACCGTCCCCCAGGAGCCCCCTTTGGACCTGTGCACTTTACTGAATACCCACCCAACCCAGCCTATTCAGAGTATGACTTGGAAACCATCCTCATTGCTGACCCGTTGGTAAGTACTAGAAGTACCAAATACATAGGACAGGAAGGAAATAGGATTGAGATACCGCCCTTATTATTCAAGGACAAGTACAACTACCTACCAGCGTACTTTGTTCCCATCACTCCGCCATTAACCCCAAGACCAGACCACCCACTGGAACCCAGTGCCGCAGCTGAGATCACCTCTACCCAACTGTTTGGAGTACTCTACATTAATTTGACAGGACTGGTGGATTCCATGGTTCCTAACTCCAGACCCTGGTCCTTACTTGGGCAATCTGTATCTTACATTATCAAGTTAGCACCCATTCTATGGTGGGCCTTACCTGCTGGCTCAGCTGCACCTCACCATGAGCCGCCCAATGACTCTACCTATGACTGGCTTCCTGACATTATGACAATCTTCTACAAACACGGTAACCTGGGCCCCAAGATGTTGTTAACACTTGGGGCAACTTGTATGCTTTTTTTGTGATAATCACTTATTACACCCATAAGGCAATTACCTCCCTGATACTCTCATGGATGCAGAACCAACCTGCCAAAGAATTGAAAGACCCTCTACCTGGTGCAGAACTCCCAAACCCAGCCACATCACAAGTGCAAAATATGATAGTGAACCAGACCACAACCAAGGTGGATATGCCCCAGATGGGCAAACTCACCTTAGAAGAAGCTCACCAAGCCATTCCTGTCCTCCGCCTCCACTTCTAAACCAATACCAACGCCTACCCCAGTGGCACTGAGAAAGTCTTGGGGTGACTGCCATGTTATGAGGAGACAAACTGGATTGGTTTGAGAAAGCCACCACTGAAGATGTTGAATTTTGCTTTGACTATTTGAGATTAGAGGCCAAACTCATGAGCACTGGCAATGACCAAGACACCAGATATTATGCGCTGAACTCTCTGTTAGAGATCCGTCAAGCAAATCGCCCTATCCAAGCCTATATTGATGAGTTCATTAAACTCAAGCCACACACTCAACTTGAAGATGAATTATCCGCTATTATCTTCAGAAAGGGAGTTAATTCAGCCATTAAAGACCTGTTTAAGCACCACCTGCCTACACTGAGCCTGGAGAAACTACTACCCCTATGCAAGGGCTGAGTCTAAACCAAAAAGGACAGAACTTGTACCCTTCCTGAGCTGGCAGGGTCATGACACCCAATCAATCAGGAATTCCCCTGACAAGTTACAACGCCATTATCAAGATGGGTTGTGTTTCTACTGCCATAAGGATGGACACCTAACAAGAGAATCTCCTAAGAAGAATACACCTCCTGTATCCTTGGCACAAATAAACACCTCTGCACAATCTTATAAATTCATCCAAGTAACCATAGACCATGCGGGGATCAAGCACCAGATTAAGGCCATTATTGACACAGGAGCTGATGAAAGCTTCATTGATGCCAACCTGGCAAAGGAACTGGATTAACAGCTTCAGAGCGCAGCCTACAAGTAATCATTGGAAACAGTTCTATGGAAACTGGCTACAAATTTAAACAGGAACTTCCTTTGACAATTGGAAAGAACGTGTATCCAACCCCCTTGTTTCTCTTGCCAGGATTGCCCCATCCTCTAGTACTGGGGGACTCATGGTCCAACAGACATGGTCTGATTCTAAACTATTGTGAGCAGACCATCACTTTGGGACAACCTGAGTCTTGTGATATAGTTTTATTATGTATAAGCCATGGCGGAGAACCAAACAACATACTCCTAACCATAAAGATGGAACCCAGCGTTGGGACACTACTCACTGCCTTGCAGAAATGGAGCCATGTATTTAGCAAAGAAGAGGCCACAAAACTACCCGGCCACTCAATCTACAATCACACTATAGACCTGCTACCAGGTACCAATCATATCAGGGCCCCATTTATAGTTGCAACCACCGTGAGCAAGTGGCCTTGAAAGATTACCTGGAGGATGTGACAAAAAAGGGCTTCATCCAAGTGTTAAAGGCCCCTGCTTGTCACTCATGCTGTTTGTAGGGAAGAAAGATGGCGGAATGCGTCCCTGCGTGAACTACCAGAAGCTGAATGATATTACTGTGAAGAACTGCTATCCCATCCCCAACTCTGATAACCTTTGCAACGTATTAACTGGAGCCCAGGTGTACTCAAAAATTGACCTGAGAGATGCTTTTAACCAGATCAGAATCAAGGAGGGGGACAAATACAAGACGGCTTTCAAAACCAGATATGGGTTGTATGAGTACCTAGTAATGCCATTTGTCCTGTGCAACACCTCCAGCACTTTCCAAAGGATGATCAATACCATCCTAGGGGAATATCTTGACCACTTTTGTGTTGCGTACTTAGACAACATCTTCATCTACAGCAAGACTCACAAGGAACACCTGGACCTTATACTAAAAAAACTCTCCCAAGCAAACTTACACGCCAAGCTTAAGAAATGCAAATTCTTCCAGTCCAAGGTTGAATTCCTGGGTTACGTGGTGAAGACTGGCGGTTTTGCTATGGCACAGGACAAAGTAGAAGCAATAACGTCTTGGTCAATGCCCAAATGTAGGAAAGATGTAAGAAGTTTTTTGGGCCTGGAAAATTATAGCAGGGATTTCATCCAAAATTTTCTCTCATCACCCTGCCCCTGCCCTGCCTGTGCTCTGACAAGGCCACCTTTATCTGAACTCCAGAATACACCACCGCTTTTGAGACTTTGAAACTTGCCTTCACCTCTGCCCCCGTCCTGGCCATGCCCAACCCATCCAACCCTTTTGTGCTTGAAACTGACGCGTCCAACTTTGCGGTGGGAGGGGTCCTTCTTCAGGAAGGAGGGGATAGTATGCTACATCCTGTAGCATATTACTCCAAGAAGATGCTGCCTGATGAAGGTAACTACCCAATCTACAGCAAGGAGATGCTTGCTATAATTAAGACCTTGAAACATTGGCGCTGGTACTTATGTGGCGCCAAGTTTCCAGTAAAGGTTCTAACCAGCCACAAGAACCTGGTTTACTTCTTTAAAACCAGACAGCTGAACCAAAAGCAGGACAGATAGGCCTTAGAACTGGCTGACTACACCTTGACTATTGACTACAAACCCGGAAAGGTGAACGTGGTACCTGACACCCTGAGTAAAAGAGCTGACCTGATCCCTTCCTCTACAGAAACCAAGGACCACAACACTCATGTACTCCTTGACCCGGCCAGCCTAGGCATCAAACTGATGTACATGAAGATCATGGCTCACAAACCTGACATATTTGAGGCGCAGAAACAAGACAAATACTCAGCAGAACTTGTTGCCAACTTGACCTCAGACCCAGAGAGCCTCCACCACAAGAAAGGATTCTCGCTAAAAGGATCTAACCTGCTACTACACAACTGGATCTATGTACCAGAAGGTGAAACAAGGACCAAGATACTCATTGACTATCATGACTCAGAGATAGACGGTCACCCTGGCAGACTTAAGACACTCCAAGGAATTAAGAAGAATTACACTTGGCCCCAACTGGACAAAGATGTGGCCACCTACATTGAAGGCTGTGAGACGTGTGAAAGAACCAAAACTCGTAGATCCAAACCTGAAAGCCTGCTAAGACCACTAGACATACCAGAGAGACCCTGGCAGTCTGTTTCAATGGATTATATTGTAGAACTGCCCCCTCTAATTTGTTCAACACCATCCTGGTCATGGTAGACAGGTTTACTAAGATGTTCTACTTTGTTCCTACCACCACCCACTGCACCACTGCAGAGACAGCTAGACATTTCCACAACTGCATCCTAACCCAACATGGCACTCTGTCAGAAATTATCACTGATAGGGGCCCTTAATTTACCTCAAATTATTGGACTCAAGTGATGAAGGACTTAGGGGTAAAACACTGTGTATCCACCTCATAACACCCACAGACTGACAGCCAGACTGAACAGTAAACCAAATACTTGAACAATATCTATGATGCTATGCCAACGCTGACCAAGACAACTGGGCTGAGATGCTACCCATGGCACAGAATGCCTACAACAGCAAAGACCACCCATCTACCAGAATGTCCCCCTTCAAAGCCAATTATGGTTTTGACCCATCTTGGGACCCCAGTATTGGTAGTAAGGAAATAAATCTGTCATGAAGAATCTGGATTGAACATATACACAACACCCAACAAACCTGTCTTAAGAACCTGAACCGTGCAGTCCAGACTTATAATGCTTTTTCTGACAAAAAGAGGACCCCTGGGAAACCGTTAAAAGTAGGAGACAAAGTCTATCTGGATTCTCAAAACATGCCTCTGACTGTCCCCTGTCAGAAGTTAGCCCACAGAAGAAGTTTCCCCTATAAGATCACCAAGCTAGTAGGTGAAGTAGCATTTGAACTAGAACTACCCCCCTTGTGGAAAATACATAATGTCTTCCACCGTGCGCTTCTATTCAAGAAAGAAGGAAACTCCCTTCTCCACCAGAAACTCAAGACTGACCCCCTCCCATCCAAGTAGGACGCTCTGAAGAATATGAAGTTGAATATGTTCATGGAGACCGTACCCACTATAAAACTCTCCAGTACTACATCAAGTGAAAGGGATATCCACCCAAGGAAAGCACCTGGGAACAATTTAAGCAACCTACCCAACGCCCAACAAGCAATCCAACAATACCTTGGGAAGAAGGCCAGGAAGGAAGGGACCCTGGGAAGGAATGGGATGATGTCATGAATGACATTTTCAATACTTGTATTGAAAACCCAAGAGTCAAACCCCAGTCCCCTGAAGGCGGATTGGATCCCCCAGGACATTCCAGTACCCGCCAATCCAATAAGTCACAGACTCAAACTGTTGTATTACTCCACAGCCTGCCAGTCTAATACTGAAGATTCTTTTAATAGTTGCCAGATTGCCACCAAACTGGTGCCACTGAAGACCCATGCCTATGCAGGTGATGTGGTCTGCTTAAAGGAGGCTGGGAAAAGACACATCACTAGCCCTGCCAACAAACAGCAGCTGTTGCCAGTTGCCAGTCCAAAAAAAGTATTGCAATTGGTCAGCTCAGGTGATGTGGTGAACAACAACGGCAAAACAAAACATTGTCACTTCTGTTCCCCAGAGCTAGTCCAGCCAAGACCCGCCAAACCAGTGCCACTGAGGGCTCAGACCTACGCGGAAGCTGTGGCTTGGACAAGACCCACAATTAGCCCTGCCAATAAGCACCCACTGCTGCTGGTCCCTGGTCCAGGAAGGGGAATGCAATTTTGCTGCTCAGGTGACATGGTGAACCAAAGTGGCAAAATTAAGCATTCCTGTTTGCCAGAGTGTACCTGGCCAGGACCCAATGCCCTCCAGTCCTCAAGCCAAGATCCATGCCCTACCAGCAAACTTCCCATGGACTCAAAGCCTGTAAAAGGCAAAGAACAAAATCCCATGGTATAAAAACGCTGGCGGTGTGGTGATGACCACATTGTCATTTTTGATAATAAAGTTTATGAACCTTTGATTCAAACAAATTCTACCCTATCTAGTCTTAGTGATCTTTCATCTTAATTCTGGCCAAGTGTAAGATCTCATAGTTTGGGGGATATGATTATAAACTAAAGCTTTTAAACCGGTTATATTTATGGTGGTCAAATACAAAAATGTAGGTAAGGTTTTTAGTAACAACTGGACTAGGGCTCCTAGAAGCTTATATGAAGTAAAATAAGGGCTGAGACGGTTGATTAATACTAAGAAAATAAAATAGAGTCCAGTCTTAATGACTGAGGACTTGGTCAAAATCAATTTCTAAGTCAGGGAGTAGCTCACCACTATTTGGAGGATTAAAACTATCAATAATCAAACTGTGGGTATTATTATAAAAACTACCTAACTGATGAAATAGAAAATCAAAAGGAATCATGAGATTAAAAACAAAACTTAAACTAAAATTTGGGAATGAAACACAAGTCACAAAACCTAGCAAATACCTTTTTTGAGGTGCAAGTCAAACAATCTCAACTTACTGTTAAGATTGGAAAACCAAGCCTTTTTATTTTACTTGGTAGTGAGGTGCAGAATTGAGGTGAAAAAATTTAACCAAGATTGGTTAGTGGGAATGGTGTAGAGAAACAAAAACAGAAGCACATGTTTCTTGTGGTTTAAACTTAAAAAGTTAACCAAAACATAAAGGATATAAGGCAGGGGAACAGTAATTGCTTGGCAGAGTGTGAAAGCAAAAGCAAAAAGCAGAAGAGCGGGAAAACCTGGTCTGAAGATGCTGGCGTAAGTGGCAAGAGCAAAAATGTATTCTGATTTTGGATTCAAATGATTTTAACTAACGTTTAGGTCCATGGTTTGAAAATTGTCCAGGAGGAAACAAGATAAGCTTCAAACTTAAAACTAACTGTAAAATAGATGGAATTTTCCAGTCAAAAAAAGGGTAATAGTGAGGGAATATTTCTGAATACAAAATGAGCCAAGAATAACCCAAATGTTCAAAAATAATAATGAAGTCCAAAAAAGTAGTATACTAACAGCTAAAATAAAAGGAGAATCCTGACACCAAGTAGACAACCAGGCCGCGCCCTCTAGAGACCAACCTGCTGAACCGCCCCAGGCA
This sequence comes from Entomophthora muscae, assembly GCA_014839935.2. Classification (NCBI taxonomy): domain Eukaryota; kingdom Fungi; phylum Entomophthoromycota; class Entomophthoromycetes; order Entomophthorales; family Entomophthoraceae; genus Entomophthora; species Entomophthora muscae. The sequence continues at coordinate 285,860 of QTSX02000007.1, read as the reverse complement.
TTATACTGTCCCCCAGGAGCCCCCTTTGGACCTGTGCACTTTACTGAATACCCACCCAACCCAGCCTATTTGGAGTACAAATTTGAAACCATCCTCATTGCCAACCCGTTGGCAAGGACTAGAAGTACCAAATACATAGGACGTGAAGGAAAGAGGATTGAGATACCGCCCTTATTGTTCAAGGACAAGTACAACTACCTACCAGCGTACTTTGTTCCCATGACTCCACCATTAACCCCAAGACCAGACCACCCACTGGAACCTACTGCTGCAGCCGAGACCACCTCTACCCAACTGTTTGGAGTACTCTACATTACTTTGACAGGTTTAGTAGATTCCACGGTCCCCAACTCTGGACCCTGGTCCTTGCTTGGGCAATCTTCATCTTACATTATCAAGTTAGCACCCATTCTATGGTGGGCCTTACCTGCTGGCTTGACTACACCTCACCCCAAGCCGCCCAATGCCTCTACCTATGACTGGCTTTCTGACAATAAGGCCAGAAGGATTCAAACTGACTTTATAGATGGCTAAGATAAAATATGGCAATGTCTGGGAAAGCCTATATCTCATAACCTTTATTTAAAAATGACAATAAAGTCTTAACACAGGGTATATGGGTCTATATAGTACCATGATGCCAAACTTTACATTTACTATGTGGGGTTCATCATAGCAATGGGAAATATGGGCTTGGGTGTTCAGGACACCTGGGTTTTGGAAAAGCAAAATGGCACTATTCTGAGAATTCATTTTTTGGCTGGATCCTCAAGAAGGGTTGCTTGACTCTTCTGTTCTCAAGTCATAGTCATGGGGGCAGCCTTCAGGTTTGTGTTTTTCTTGGGTGGTGAATCTTGATTGGTCACCAGGCCAGGCATTTAAAATCATCAAGCTAATGGTAGAAATTTCTTTGACTCCATTAGATAATTTGTCTAGTCTTTCATTGAGTGCTGTGATTTCAAAGTTTGTGCTGATATCTTTATCCTGAAAGGCATTGACGGCCTCAGCTCATGAGGATTTGATCCCAAAAATGACAACAGACAGCCCCCTTGGTCCTTGGGGCTGGCAGCCCACAAGTAGTCATGACCAGTGTTCAAACCCCGCTCTTGGACTTGGGTTTTGAGAGGAGGAAAATTGTTAATCCTGATAGAGCTGGAGAAAAAAATGCTTCATGACTCTTTTTGGGCACTATACCATTATTGTATTGTGTTGCAACTGCTGTTGCCCTTGATACTCAGTATATATTTTTGGATTGCTTTTTCAGCTAGGCCATATAGTTCAGGAACTCTTTCTTTGAAATAAAAGAGCTTATATGCAGAATCAAGTAATTGAATATTAGCAATAATAAATTGAAATTTATCTATTGCAACAAAGAATATATCTGTGGTGTAGTAGGTATAATTTTCCTACTTTCTTATATGCTTTTTCTACTGGTGCACAAAGCTCATGCTCATTTGGGAGCCCATTAATTAGAGACTGAAGATGATCTTTCACATTGAATACAGCCTATAAAATAGCTTTTAGCACCTTTTCATTTTTTTCAAATAATGCCTTACCTGTTTGTTTTTGAGAGCCCACTTTATTTTATCATAAGATAAGTGCCATCAGAGTTTGGTATCTAGCTTTGAATTGAAATCTTTTAGTTTATGGGATGCAGTTGAGATTGAATCTTCTGCAGCTGGATTTTATGCCCTTGATGTCAACAAGAAGATTTCTCAGTCAGTTGATGGGGTTTTATTTTGAGCAAGCTACTCTACCAGAGAAAGAGAAGGTATCCTGAGCTTGTGAGAATATACACTTAAGGTATTCCTGTATTTCTGGTTATCTGTAATACAAGCCTAGATTAAAAGCTCTTCTACAATATTATTTCCTTCAATTATTTTTTGAGTGTCTGTGCTGCAAGATGAAAGACATTTAAAAGACAACAGATTGAAAATTGGACTTGGCTGAGAGAAATAAAGTACCAAAAGTTTACTGTTGAAGTAAATCAATAAAATTGTCATTCTATGATAAATTATCACATATGATTGTTGAAATCTATCAGGAAGGGATATGTTTTCAATTAAAATTTAAGTTTTAAATAGCTATAATTCAATGAAAGTTTGTAAAAACATCATTTTACATTATCCTTAATATTATACTCTGACACAACTATGTTCTATTTTTACAGAATATTGAAGCTAGTATGTTTGTCAGGAAATGTGATAAAAGTCAGGAGCATTCTTTTTAGTTGAAAACAGGAATTTATCCAGCAGGCTGTGGATTTAATAAAAGAATTAATGGTAAAAAAAGTCCAGATACCAGCTGTTAAAGCAAGCTTAAAAAATAATCTTGCTAAGAGGTTCAATTTTTATCTTCATAAAGATTATCTGTGCTCTCCAGAAATGTTCAAAAGTATTCATGCTTGGGAAAGGGAGCCTTGGATAACTTTTTCTCAAGTGATTGTAGTGTGGTTCAAATATATGACTCAGAACTGGATCAATAACAATAATAAAGGGCAAACCATCACAAATAATCCATATATATGACTTAATCAATCAAATCATTGTAAGATATAATAGCACAAACACCAATTGTTGCAAGCCCATCTTTTTGTTTTATTCAATTCAAACTTAATGAGATTGGCCGCTTCAAGATAAGGGTTTTCTACATGGCTATACAAGGATTTCATTGAACCCTTGAACATAAAATATATTCTACAAATTAGATTTTATCATTATTTGAATATACTCATATTTGGAAGCATTGATAAGGAAACAGGGTGGTAAATCTTACAACAAGCCTTTTGGGTGTTTTTATTCCTAACACACATCATTTCTGTAATTTAAAAAGACTCTTTAATACTTTTTCCTACTGATATCAGCCAAGAAACTACGTGCTGTAGCCTGTATCAATTTGACTCCCAGCTGTATCAGATACAGTACCATGTGAGATATAAGGAGCTTTTTCCTCATAATATGCATTCTGTTGTACAGTTGGATTACAAAGAACATAAAAAGCAATATATATATGTTTGTTCTAAAAAACAGACACTGCACATGAGCAGTGAGTGCATCTGCTACAGAGATCTCACATATGGCTGAGCTCATTGACAATAGGAAGCAAGTGTTTCAAATGAATCAATAAGAGTTCAGTATTTGATTGGGGAAGACAGCAGTCCAATAGAAAGGACAAGAATGAATAGAATAAGATGATGTTTGTTATAGGATACTATGGTTAATATACTATATGGGGAAAGCCACAATGCCACAGGGGGTGGCATGGTGGCGTAATCCATATAAGATTTGGAGCCAAGGAAAAACTTACACAAGATCAGCAAAGTTAAATTAGTAGAACTCCCAATTAGGAGAAAGTGCCCACAATTTGATATTGTCATCAGATTGGTTCATGCTGTTAGATACATCTTGGGGCAACTCATTGAGTGCCTCCTGTGTATTGTAAGATACATTGGCAGGCAAGGAGGGAACTCAGTTGCAACACCCTATTGCCTCATGCTTGTTGTCAGACACCAGGATTGGAGACTTCAGAAGATCTGGGAAGGTCTGCACAAACAGCTTTTGTGTGGGGATGGTGTGGCAGGGGCAAAATCAATCATGGTGGAGAGTCTTGGTGCTTTCTTGGGAGTCTTCAAGTTGGTAGGTGTGGTTGTTGTAGACAGCAGCTATCTTGAAGGGCCCAGGGTGATTGGGCTTGAGCTTTGCAGATTTTGGATTAAGGGCATAGAAAGGATCACCCACAGTTTATCTTGCCTCAAAGTGCTCTGTTTCTCCCTCAATTTGTTTGTGCTCAATATCTCAATCTTTGGTACACCACTGACTCAGGGAGGGTAGTTGTCAGGGGAGGTTTTCCAGGAACCGTGGATTGTAACTTCCCTTGTTCTACCCCTGTCAAACCATCAGGGGTCCCAAAGGTCAAGGTTCTGGGGCTGAACCTGGTGCCCCTGTTCATTCTCACTTGTAAGATGAGTAGGGCAATGGGCAGGTGTTCAGTCCATGCAATATTGGGGTGCTCCTGCAAGAGCTTGGTAATCATTTGGACTAACAAAACATTCAAGCACTCCACACACATATTGGTCTGGGGATGCTAGGGCAATGTGACTACTTGTTGGAGGGCTTTCTTAGCGCAATACACCTTCATGACGTGCCCTACAAGCTTGAGTCCACCATCTGTGATAAGACGCCTGGGGCGGCCAAAGCAGGCCACAATTTCCTTGCCAATAAAGCAGGTAATGGTGGTGGAGGTATAATTGGTGGTTACCCACGCTACTGGACAACAGGTGAAGTAGTCAATGGCTGTAATGATATACTTCTTGCCTAGTGTCAAGGATCTGGATGTACAAGTATTCTTGCTACCGCCAACCCATTTAACATCCAGTTATTGCCCAATTTGGTGCCCTCCCAATATAAAGTTTGGCATACCAGAAATGGAAACCAAGCAATATAACCTGACTGCCCAAGTATCCAGTAACTTGAACCCATCCTGCACATGACCAACCTCTAGGTTTGATCCAACTAAATCTCCACCACAGCTAAAGCTATATAAGCCTAAAGTATTATTCAATAAAATAAACTTCTTTTCTCTCTCATTTTCATATTTGAAGCTTCCCCAAAAGGCACTCATAATCACTAGTCTGTCTTTGGGAAGAGGCCCCATAATGTTGAGGGCACACTTTTCAAAGGGTTTCATGGCTTTGATAGGTAGGACAGACTTGGGAGTTGCAGGTTTATATGTGCTCTTCTTTCACAGCACACATGTTTCAAGGAGGTCCAAGATGTCTTGGAGCATACAGGGCCACCTAACCTTATGCCTCATAATTTCAAAGAGATTTTATGCTTGATATAGTTTAAGGTGTGGTGGTAGTGCATTATTGTGTCCCCTTGTTATGAGGTAGGAATATAAGGCGTCTTCTCACCTGTCTCTTCCTGGCACAGACATTACCAGCATCAGTGTTGAGTTGACTCTTGTTGTCCTTCAGCTTTGAAATAGTCACAGAATTAAGACCTTTTTAACAGGTGGTTTTGGGCACATGTACAGCATGGGCTAATTCAGGTTCAGCCTGGCATCTCCTGTATGGAGGCTACATATTACCTGGAAAGGGCATCTGCCGTGACAAGCTCTTTCCCAGGCTTGTATTTGATACGCAACTGGTAAGGAGATAGACACTTGACCCAGCCTGCTTGGCGGCAAGCCAAGTGGGACTGCATGTTGAAGTATTGGAGTGACTTGTGATCTATCAGGACGCAGGGTGGAAAGGTGGCCCCTTCCAGCTAACAGTGCCATTTATCAATACAGTGCACAATGGCCACTAACACTTTATCATGTATGGGGTAACGTTGCTCCAAGTTGGTGAGCTTCCTGGACTTGTATGCTACAGGGAAAAATACGCCCTTGTCAGTTTCTACTTGTAGCACACCCCCTATGGCTCTGTCAGAGGCATCAGTCTTGAGTTTTTACTGATGGTTTCAATTGGAAAACTGCAGTACTGGTGCTGTTGTGAGTCTTTGCTTCAACATCTCAAAGGCTCAATCTCTGACAGGGGTCCAATGGAAGCACTGTTTGGTGTTGAGGAGCTCAGTGAGGGGTGCAATTAGTCCCCACAATTGGGAATGAACTTGTGCACGTAGGCAATCATGCCTAAGAATGTCTGCACCTGGCCCACATCAGTGGGGGTGGCATGCTGGTGATTGCCTTGATTTTGGCAGGGCCGGGCTTTATCCCTTGGGCAGAGATGGTGTGCCCAAGGAATAACAGCTCTAACTGGAGGAACTCGCATTTGGAAGGTTTAGCTTTTAGCTGATTTTTCCAAAGGGTGTTGAGGACAGCATGGAGGTGTCAGAGGTGCATGGTTTGGTCTTGAGTGAAGACAATAACATTGTCAAGATACACAATAGCACATTTCCAATTAGATCTTTAAATGCTTTGTTCATCAACAGGGCAAAGGTGGAGGGAGCGTTGGTCATTCCAAAGCTCATGACACAACACTCAAACAACCTGTAGCGTGTGCAAAAGGCATTTTTTGCCTCTTCCCCTGGTGCAATGTGGAGGGTTGTACCCTGCAGTAGGATCAATCTTACTGGAGACCTTCTCACCTGCAAGTGTATCAAACAAGTTGTCAATTAGCGGTAAGGGGTATTTGTTTTTGACTGTTAATTTTTTTATAGTGTGGTAGTTGGTTACCAATTGAAGGGACCCACTCCTTCTTAGCTACAAAGAAGACTGCAGCCCCGTATGGAAAGAGGAAGGTGAGGATGAAGCCCTTATTGAGCGTGTCCATAAGGTGTTGACAAAGAGTCTTGTTTTCCTTGGGTCTCAAGCAATAAAGGGGACACACCTTGGGCAGCAACCCTTGCAACTGGAGAACATGTTTTATTTCTCTTAGATAGGGCCATTGTTCTAGCTTTCACTGAAAACGTCCTTGTACTCCTCAAGGAGTGCTACAAGCGCTGGTGGAGGTGTGGTGGTCAAGGAAGGAGCCACAGTGGGTTTGGAGCAGATGACTTTGACTGAACACTGGTTAAAGTCTGGCTTCCTTCTTGAAGTCATATGTACTGGTCTTTTTGAGCCTGACAAATACAGTTTTGTGGAGTAATTTGCCCATCTTGACAGGGTAAATCTGGAAAACCACCCCATTTCTGTTGAGGTTGATTATGGATGTATCCCAGTCAATATATGGGTGGTTGTGTTGGAGATAGTTGAGGCCAGCAATAACATTGTGGATAAGCCCTGCCACAATTGGCCCAGAGAGCTTAACATGGACATTCTCATTCTCAGAGAGAAGGGTACTGTCTCATGGGTGATTGCCACTCTGTGGGAGTTGGCTACATGCACTGCTTTAATCAGCTAGGCACTACATCTAGTTTGTAATATCCTGAAATGGTGGGCACCACTTGGAGTATGTATGGTAGCAAATTAGTGAACTGAAAACTCATCAGGGCAGTGACTATGGGATACACCGTCATCAGCCAACAGAAGACCTTGGAGTGTATGCTGAAGCATCTGAAACTCCCGTCAAAGTAGGTGAGGATGTAGTAAGCAGACGTATACATGGCTATGGAGAGTGTCAAATGGGGGGGAACCAGGGGCAGCCAGGGTCCAGTGTTTGAAGATTTCAGTTGGCCTGAGTTGTGGTATGGGTCATAACCTAGTCCTTCTGTGGAGGGCCCAAAGAACTCTGAACCTTGTTGGTAGCCTCCAATCCCAAGGCAAGCTATGAGTACAGCTGTGAAGATGAGGTGATGCATCTTCCTTGGATTGGAGGGTTGGCAGGGGCTTGATCTGTAAGTTAACTTTTGTTGAAGTTGAAATTTCACTTATATTGAGGGTATTAGTCTCAATAATAGCATAAGCTATTACTGAGAGAAGATCCTTTATTTATAATGGGCCCCTTCTTTCAAAGTTTTGCAAATGGGAGTGAAAACAGGGGACTGGAGTCCCCAAAAGTTTGGTCATTGGAATTGGGAATTGGTGTTTGAAGGGATGGCCAAACCCTTGTTCCTGGGCAATCTGTTGGGGTTTTAGACAGTTCTGCTTGGGACCAATAATTTCCTCTGGATGGGTGGTCAGGTGGTGATGACAACTCTTGGTTTGAAACACTTCTATTTTTGGTGTGGGGATGCTAGTATGGTTGGAGTCTAGGCCTAGCTGATTGTTGCCATCCACTTGGTCCCATTGGCTGGAGGTTATATTATTTTTATCTTCTGAAGTTATTTTTGGCTTTTCCTCTATATTTTTAGAATTTAGTTTGGTTTTTGAAGCATGAATTTGCCCTTCTTCTTGGGCCCAAGAATTACTCCTAAAATTTTCCCTTGTTGCAAGGGACTTTTCTGATTGGCTGGTTGTCATGGTGGGCTTTGGTTGGCTGGGGAGAGAGCCCTGGGACCCAGGTGGGCAACTGACAGTTGGCTGGGGCCCAGGGAGTGGGCGGGTGGCCTAGGGCAAGCGGCAGGTTGGCTGGGGGAGGGGTAGACAAGCAGGTGGCCAGCAGGGCCCGGGTTGGCGGCTGGGTGGCAGGCAGGAGCTGGGCAAGCAGGTGGGAGGCTGGCGGCGGGCTGGGTGCGCGGGCAGCAGGCAGGAGGCTGGGGGGCAGGGAACTGGCGGCGGGCCCGCTGGTGCCAGCCTGGGTGCGCAGGTGGCTGGCAGGGGGCTCACAGGTGACAGGCTGGGTGCAGGGAAACTGGCAGAAGGGGGCAGGCGTCTGCGCGGCAGCGGCGGGCGCCTGCCCAGATGATAAAATATTCCGGTTTCCATCAAAATCTGTTTTTTCCTAATTTTGATTTTTCTTTTCCCCTGATAGTGGGGGAAATTCCATATCAAATTTTGCCCTCCTCTTGGGCATTCCTTTACTTGTTTCCAACATTTTTCCTCAGTGAAAAATCTGGTTTATGTCAGGCATATTCCTGACAAGTTGCTGAGAATCTGCATATCCCTGGTTGACCATGGTGTGATTGGCCCCAGTGTCTACCAAAATTCTATGGGCGTTCTCACAGAAACAGAAGTGGTAGGCCAAGCAGGTGCTATTTTGGAAGAATGACTGGCTTGGAGGATGGGGTTGTCACTGTGGACCTGGAATACATCAAGGGTCTCACATTTTGCATATTATAGTTGCAGGGGTGTCATGTTCTGAGGCACAGCAAAGACACACAACAGGGAATCCTAACCTTAGAATTGGATTTGTACTAAGTCTTGGTTAGATGACAGGGAAGGCAATAGCATTTACCTTGCGGCCCTGGATGAATAATCTCTACTAGGCGTGGCTAGAGAGAGGCGCAGAAGTACAGAAGACACAAAGACAAAAATGTGAATAGAACTTAATTTTATTGTTAAAATAGGAAATGGATTATATAGTGGTTAGGAATACCACAAAACACTACCAGGACTGTAGTATCACTTGCCACAAGCATGAGTGGGGCAAGTGAGTTGCGCAGAGTCAGGAAACCAAACAATCATATTTCCTGAAGCAGAAGCCAGTTTATTTTGAGAGTCAAAAGCAAAAGCAAGAGATTTGTCTTCAAAATGGCCCAACAAAGGCAAAATCAAAACATGGTGAATGCCGTTATTCATGACATTGCCCCCCTCTAGATTGGCCTTTGGGGGTGATACTTGAGGAGGAACTTAGTGTGTACACAAGCAAAAGGGTGACCACTGGAGAGGAGCTTTACAGTGTACTCAGATCCTCGTTTGAAAGTCACCTCTAAAGGACCAATCCACAGGGAGTCCAGTTTGTGCGCACGCCCACCCACACAGTGTTGATAGTATAGGACATGGTCACTAACAGCAAACTCAGGCAAGGGGGAGCACCCTGTGTTGTCAGGAGAGAGCTCAAGCATCTTGGTCTTATATGCGGAAGTGTAGGCAGTGGCTTGTATATCAATGATGCAATTGACTAGGTCTTTAATGTGGTCGTCAGGGTTCATAGCCTTATCAGATGAGAGTAGGGGAACCCCCAAGAGCAACAGAGTGATGGCTTCACACCCATACAACATGGCAAAGGGGGAGTACCCTGTGACCCAATGCTTGCTCAGACAATAGGCAAAGAGTGCAGCAGGTAAGTATAGATCCCAATTGGCAGCGTCAGAGTAGGTGAGCTTCCTCATGATAGAAACCAGTGTCAAGTTGGCACGCTCAACTGCCCCATTAGTGGAAGGATTATAGGGGGCAGAGAAAGACTGATGAGTTCCTAGAGCTTCAACAACAGAGGTTACAAGTTTGGCATTGAAGTTGGTTCTGTTGTCTGATAACAGCACTTGAGGACAGCCATGGCGGTAGAAAAAATTCTGCAGCAGGAAGGCAGCGGTAGTCTTAGCAGTGATGTCTTTAGTAGGGCGAGCCTCTACCCACTTGCTGAAGTGGTCAACGGCAATCAGGATAAAGCAGCATCCAGAGCGTGAGCGGGGGAGAGGACCTACATTATCAATGCTGACAGTGTGAAAGGCATGTTGAGGGGGGGGACCAATTTGAACTCGTGAGAAGCAGCTTGGGGCCTCTGAAGTTGGCAGTCATGGCAACTAGCTATAAAATCTGGGATTAATAGGCAAAGATTCTCCCAGAAGTAATTCTTCTGAAGCCATTCAAAGGTCTTGGTAATGCCTCCATGGCCAGTTTCTTTATGAGCTTGCGACACTAAAGAGAGGCAAAGACTGGGGCGCGCATATGGCAGGTATTGACCCTTCACCTTCTTGAAGAGTTGGTTATCGCGTATGAGGGTGTCTTCAGACAATTTGGACAGGGCATGTTGAACCTCTTCTGTCTCACTTTCCCAGGAAGAAGGGTAGCCAATTAGCTTGTACAGGCGGTCTGCCTCAGCAGGATGTAGGGCAAGGATGGGCATTTGGGACAACCCATCGGCGTTCTGATGTTGAATCCCGGGGTGATGGGGCACAGTGAAGTCATAACCTTGCAGGCAGAGAGCCCATCTGGCTAAGCGTCCTTCAGGCTCCTTAAGTTGTTGCAACCATTTTAGCAAAGAGTGGTCAGTGACGACAGTGAAATGGGTACCATACACATAGTGGCAGAATTGTTTGACCGCATGCAGCACAGCAAGGCACTCCTTCTCTGTAACACTATAATTCTTTTCATGCTTATTTAGCACACGGGAAGCATAGGCTACAGGGTGGTCCACACCTTCATTGTTGAGCTGAGCCAAGATAGCCCCAATAGCAAGGTCACTAGCATCAGTGTACAAGAGGAATTCCTTATTGTAATCAGGGTACACTAAAATAGGTGCTTCTTTGAGTTTATGCTTTAGAGTCTTGAAGGCTTGCTGTTGGCTGGCGGTCCATTTGAAAGGGACATTACGCAATAGTTGAACCAGGGGTTTGCTAGTATCAGCAAAGTCAGAGATGAATTGCCTATAGTAACCCATCGTCCCAGAAAGACTTGTACTTCTCAGAGATTGGTGGGCAAAGCATTTTGTTGATGTCTTCAACCTTCTTGGTCATTGGACGAATTCCCGTTTGGGTTACTTCATGGCCCAGGAATTCAAGGCGCTCTTTGAAGAAATCACACTTAGAGGGCTTTAACTTGAGGCCAGCTTCTCAGATCTTTATGAACACCTCTTTAAGATGGGCTAGGTGATCTGTGAAAGTTGCGCTGAAGACTGTTATATCATCTAGGTATACTAAGACACAGGACAACTTCAAATCACACAGGATGGAATCCATGGCCCTCTGGAAAGTTGCCAGGGCATTACAGAGCCCTTGCGGCATGCGGGTAGGTTCAAACAATCCTTCTGATGTGATAAGCGCAGCCTTCTGACAGTCTTCAGGAGAGAGGTCAACTTGCCGTAGCCAGACGCCAAGTCCATGGCAGAGAAAAACTTAGAACCTCCAAGGCATCAAAGAGTGTCATCAATGCGCGGTAAAGGATAGGTATCTTTCTTGGTTAGAAAATTCAACCTTCAATAGTCCATCACAATCCGATGTCCTCCATCCTTTTTCTTTAAGATGAGCAGAGGGGAAGCCCAGGGACTTCGAGAGGGAGCTAGCAGTCCAGCATCCAGCAGTTGTTCGAGCTCCTTAGTAACTGCGCATCTTCCACTTGGCTACGGCAGTATGGCTTGGCACAAAAGGGGGGAGCATCTCCTGTGTCAATCTGATGAATCACACCTTTGGCTAGCCCATAATCAGTGCTATCTTTAGCAAAGATGTCTGAGAATTGGTCTAGTAAATCAAGCACCTCTTTCTGTTGAACCGGGGACAACTGAGGGAAGTCTTGGGTAGTGAACAGAGATAGGACTTGAGGCTTGTCTTTGGGTAGGTTAAAGTCTTGAAACGTTCCAAAAGGGTGAAGAGACAAGACGTCAGGAGCATTTAACAACTTTCTGTAACCAACAAACTGTCCTCTGGATACTGTCATAGGAAGCGCAGTAAGGTTGGTAACTAGTAATTGAACGGGATCCTTATGGGAAACGTCTAGAATTCCAGGATAAAGATAAGGCTTGTTATGCCCCAGCAAAGGAGGGGAATACAGCTCTAAGAAAGTCCGTTAAGGTACTTCATATGATATCTGGGAGTTTAGGATAGCCTGAGAGCCCGGGGGGATGGTGATAGCAGACGTGGCCATGAGAGGGATTCCCTCAGTTGTAGGACAAGCCATGGGAGGACACTTCATGTTGGTGGAATGGGTTTGATATTTTAGGGAGAAAACCCCAGTGGGGTACTCCAGAGTACATGTCTTCAACCTTTTACCAGGAACTTTGATGGGCTCTTCAAAGACCAGAGGGACTTTGTACCCTAGGATAGAAAGATAGCCATCCTTTAGGTTGATGATCCCATTATATTCCCAAAGGAACTGGGTACCAACCAAAAGGTCATAGCTCTCATTTTCTAGAACAACAGCCGGCGCAGCCAACAGGAGTTTACCAAATTGCATTGGTAAGGCAGAGAGCGCACCAATGGCACAAGTCATGGAGAGACCAGTGGTGCCATAGGATTGATGGTAGTTGAGATCAGGGGCCAGCTTAAGCTTATTCATCAGTTTAGAAGAAACAACCGTGACCGGAGAACCGGTGTCCAGGATGGCTTTGATCTTGACCTTTTGGATAGATATCTACTTGGGTGGTGGTGCGTCCAAAGGGTGGAAGAACAGCCAAGATATCCTGTGCCTCAGCTAGTTAATTGTCCCATTTCTCAATCATGCATCATAGTCCCGGAAACTCCTTATATACAGTTTGGAGAGGGAGTGAGACAGATACATTCTTGAAAACGGCGTCTGCAACTTCAGCGGCTTCCTCTGATGATTCCACTAATACAGGGGACCGTTTTGCCTGAGTAAGATAGGGGCGGGAGACAACTGCTTTGGCCTCAGACAAGGGCTTGGTGATAGTTCTATTCTTCCCAGATTGTAGCTTGTAGGGAACTGCAATAGTCTCAGGGACGGCAAGAACAGAATACCTGTATGCATCATGGTCTTCAACATCAGATTCATCCACATCAGAATTGTCAGAAATGTCATGGAACAAGAGGAGGATAAGAGGAGCTTAATCATCAGCAGGCTCAGAGTCAGTAGCAGGCGGAGGTGTAGGAGGAGACTGGGAAGAATTGTCAACCAAGAGCGTCTCCGCCTCTAGGTTGACTGTTCTTTTCCCGACTAATCCTTGGGATCAGCTCCTTCAACCCGCGGATTGGTGCAGACACAAGAGTGGTGGCCTATCTGACCGCAGTTGTGGCAACCTTGAAATTGAGAAGAATTTTGGGAGTTCATAGTGAGGATACAAGGGCCGCGAGAAGAGGAGCCAGAGTTGGAAGCGGCACAACTTTCCCGAACAACTGCCCCAGAATGGGTAAGATGCATATCTTGGAGCAGTGTCTTTATACTTTTCATGGAGGACAGAATAGCCTTGTGGGCCTTGAAATGAAGGCATAGGAGTTGATTCAAGTTGGGGGCCTGGGCTCAGGCCATATATGCTTCATGCGCTGTCAATTGTCTGCTTGTTATTAACTGTTGTCCCACCATGTAAAATCTGTTGGCAAATTCAGCTAATGTCTCTTTGGGACTGAAGGATATGTGCATGAAAGCATCCTTTTTCACCTCCAGGCTAAGATTGCCACCAAAATTGTCAATCAGGAGCTGTTTTATGTCCTCCCAGGTCTCAATGGAGGGCAGCTCTGGTACAACTACCTCTTGACAGGTCAGGTGTAGGCAAGTCAAAATATGTTCTTTCTTAACTTCATCTGATGCTTGTCTCATAGCAGTCTCATAAATAGTTAAGAAAGCTGCAATAGTTGAGGTTTTGGGATCAAATAATTGCTTAAAAGTAGACTTGAAGTGTGCCTTGGAAGCTGGACCACCATTACTGCTATCAAGTACATTTATGTGCAAGGAGAACTCAGCTTCAGATTTGGAGGGGGGTTGTCTAGCCCACAGTTGTCGAACACTTTCTTCAAGGGTTGTCAGAGTCTCGGTGGTTCTGGCACCTGTAGTGTTGGCTAGAGTGGTCTGTTGTTCAGTAACATCTAGGCGTTGTCCTTGGGTAGTGACAACAGTGGAGAGCTCAGCTAGTTGCAAAGTAAGGGATGGCCCCACTGATAAGCAAGGGGCAAATCTGTCGTTTACTGAATCAATCAACTCACTCATCTCCTGTATGTCCCTGTCCAACTCAGTCTGGTCTCTTTTCAAATGGTCCACCTCATTAGCTAGGGCAATCAACTCTCTGGCACAGTGGATTTGAGGAGCCCCTGCCAAACCAGGACAACAGCCATCCTCCTTGTTAACCCCAAGTGGGCTGGCAGTGGCTGTTACTACCTCACGTAAAGCAGTGACTTCTTGCTGTAGTTCAGCAACCTGAGCAGTCAGTGCAAGAACCTGGGGATCAGGTTGAGGTATTTCAGTAGGACGTCCTTGGCTACGAGTGGAAGCATGTAATTCCCGGATGGCTTCCCAGATTTTCTGCTCTCTGTCCACCAGATCATCAGCAAGAGGAGAAGGCAGAACATCAGGTTTGGGAGTGGACAGCTCATTCACCTGACTCTGAAGTTTGACAATAGCTGCAGCAGTGGTAGCTCTCTCTTGATCAAATTCAGCACTGAGCTCATTTAGACCTTGGGCTGCAAGGTCAGTTACCTGTTGCAATTGCTCAAAGGAATAGACACTGAATGCATTGAGCTGTTGCACTAGACGCTCAAAGTTGGAGAGATAAGCATTTAGGGTGGAGTCTACTTGAGTTTGCCAGGGTTGATCTAACTGGTGAAACTCATGTAGTCGCTCCCTAACGTACTCAGGGATGGACTGGCACATTTGCTTGATGGAATTGACTAGACGTGTTTGAGAGGTGACCAAATCACGCTGATTATCAGATATAAGGGAGAACAGGGAATGGATCCACTGTTGGTAGGCAGCAAACTGGTCCCAATGATGGGTAACAGCTGCTTGTAGAGACAAGATTTCTTGGACGTGGAGCCCCAACACCATCTGGTGGTGGACCAAGGCAGGCTGTACAAAGGATGACAGCAGGTGATCAGCAGAGCCAGCCGCTGAGAGGAGATGTTGTGGAAACCAAGGGGCTACAATTAACTCATAGTATTTGGAACAGCTAAACTGTAGTTGAAGGCAAGGGATGGCCACGTCCTGAGCTATCCCAAGGGCTACCGCCATGACTTGTTCTAAGTCAGGGGTACTCATGGGGTAAGCAACTAAGCAGGGACCATTCCCAAGGCTCAGTACAGTAGGGACAATAGGCGGGTTGGCAATGTCTTCCTCAATAAGAGGGCTGGTAATTTCAGGCAAGGTTGACTCCCAAATAGGCAGAGGCAAGGGACCTGCAAACGTAGATGCAAAAGGGATAACCAAGGGGCTTACAGCCCCTGTAGTGAGCACCATTTTTGTCATTTTCTGAGGCGCAGCACAGACACACAACGGGAATCCTAACCTCAGGATTGGATTTGTACTTTGTCTCAGTTAGATGACAGGGAAGGCAATAGCGTTTACCTTGCGGCCCTGGATGAATAATCTCTACTAGGCGTGGCTAGAGAGAGGCGCGGAAGTACAGAAGACACAAAGAAAAAAATGTGAATAGAACTTAATTTTATTGATAAAATAGGAAATGGATTATATAGTGGTTAGGAATACCACAAAACACTACCAGGATGGTAGGATCACTCGCCACAAGCATGAGTGGGGCAAGTGAGTTGCGCAGAGTCAGGAAACCAAATAATCATATTTCCTGAAGCAGAAGCCAGTTCATTTTGAGAGTTGAAAGCAAAAGCAAGAGATTTGTCTTTGAAATGGCCCAACAAAGGCAAAATTGAAACATGGTGAATGCCATTATTCACAACAAGGGGTTTTTGGAAAGGAGAGATTGAGAGTGGGAATCAAGCAGGGTTGCAGAACCTCTCATATCTACAACTGACAGGCTTTTCCTGGGTCTTTGATCTGAGCTAGCTGAAACTCCCCCTTGCAGGGCGCTTAGCTCCATTCTCCTGCTGATGGGATTGGTGGTGGCCCACTTGATTGTGGGCACTGCCAGGTGCAGGACAAGACTGAGGGGGTGAAGCATTGGATCTTCAAACCCCCATTTAAGCTTGGTTATTGGCCTCCACAATGATTTTATAGCAGTTCTCAATAGAGGTACAACACCCTACGGGAACCCATTTGCAAATATAAGGCTTAAGCCCATTGACAATAAGAGTGAGCAACATGGTGTTTCCGTCAGTGACAGCTTCTGGGGCAGAAGCCAGGGCTTATTGCCAAGAGGCAAGATATTTGGGTATGGATCCTGTTTGTTTGATGGCTAGGAGGGGATTTCCACAAAAATGGGTGAAAAGGTTTCACTGTAGCAGGATTTTTCAGCGTCCCTGAATGATGCCCATGTGATTTCTAGCTCTTGGCTTGCCCAGATAGTAAACCACACTGCAGCAGGCCCTGTAAGGCGCCCAGACACAGTGGCAACCCACATGGGCTCGGGTACTGACAGATATGGAGGCAGGTTTTGGTAGAGTGGAGCCAACTGACAATGTCAGCCCCTTTGACACCACCTGCAAATGATTT
Source organism: Entomophthora muscae (assembly GCA_014839935.2). NCBI lineage: Eukaryota > Fungi > Entomophthoromycota > Entomophthoromycetes > Entomophthorales > Entomophthoraceae > Entomophthora > Entomophthora muscae. The sequence continues at coordinate 269,378 of QTSX02000007.1, read as the reverse complement.
GAGCTGGAGGTTTAGCATGCGTCACAAGAGGTCTGACTGGGGTGAGGTGACGCTTGTGTTGCACTGCCCAAGGTGGAGTCAATTATACACACTTGTAATTACCAGTTGATCTTGATAAATGACGTGCCCATTGGAGATGTCCCCCTTGGGGATTGGCAGGAAAGTCTCTTGATGGGGAGTAGCCATACCGCCTGTACTCTGTCCCTTCTTGGGGGCAAATTTTTCTTTTAGGTAGGTTGTGAACCTACCGCTGCTACCACTGTTGCAACTGAACCAATGAGAGTTTAGTATTTGAATTGGGGAAGACAACAGTCCAATAGAAAGGACAGGAATGGATAGAATAAGGTATTGTTTATTGTAGAATATTGTGGTTAATATACTATATGGGGAAAGCCACAGGGCCACAGGGGGTGGCATAGTGGCATGTTCCATGTAGGGTTTGAAGCTGAGGAATAACTTGTGCGGGGATAAGCAGGTCAATTGATAGCGCTCCTAATTAGAAGATAGTGCCCGCAATTTGACATTGCCATCAGATTGGTTCATATTATTAGATACGTCCTGGGGCAACTCATTGAGCATCCCTGTGTATTGTAAGATATGTTGTCAGGCAAGGAAGAAAGCTTGGTTGCAACAAAAGCACAAATCACAGTTCCTAATTTGAAAGCTGGTTCATTATATAACTGAAAGATACATGAAATTGATAAGGAGCGCCTTTTGGGGAAGCTTCAAATATGGAATTAAGAAAGAAGAGAATTATATTTTATTGGATAATACTTTAGACTTATATAGACTTGACTGTGGCAGGGATTTAGTTGGATCAAACCTAGGGGTTCATCATGTACAAGATGGGTTTAAGCCACTGGATACTTGGACAGTCATGTGATATTGGTTTGTTGCCATTCTCAGTATGTCAAACGGTATATTAGAGAGGCACCAAATTGGACAATGACTGGATGTTAGGTAGGTTGGTGGTAGCCAGAATGCTTGTACATCCAGACCCTTACACCCCCCTTAAGGGATTACTCTGGTGCATCAGGAGGGGGCTTTTTTTTTCACGGCTGCCACCTGATGCTCCTGGAGCTGTTTACTAGTTGGAACCAGTCTGGTCAAGTGTTCTCCTTTACTGAGGCAGAGATGGGGCTCTGGTATTTCTTGATAATTGGGGTTTTGGCACCTTGGAATTTTACTAGGTAGGTGTTGTGATCTGGTCTGTACTTGACAATTTTTCCTGGTCACTGGTGTACTGAGTCTAGTTTTTTCTGTTGCCAGCTAGAACCCAGACGGGGGAGTTGATGAGAAGTGGTTCCTCTATGGAGGTTACCTTTTGTGTTTTGAGCCTCTTTATTTCTGCTATTTTAACTTTGAGGCAAATGTTTTGTAGATTTGGTGCTTGTTCTACTGTGGGGAGTTTCCCCAGGGGGATCTTTATGTATGGCTGTTTGTTGCAGGTGATTATTTTTGGTTTGTACCCGTAGGTTATCTCAAACAATGAATAGCCTGTTCCTTTATTAGTGCAGACTTGGGATAATAGTAATGCATGTTTCACGTATAGTGTCCATGTGTCTTTGGCTTTGCCATCCCTTATTTTATCTAGGGTCCTGATAAGGCTACCGTTTAGGTGTTCAACTCTGCTGTTGGCCTGTGGCCTTTATGGAGAGGCTGTGGGGTGTTTAATGTTTTTGGATTTTAAGTTGTCATTTACTATGTGACCTGATAACTTGGTTGCTCCATCAGTTATGATGTAGTCTGGAGTGCCGTAGTTGGCTATGATTTCTTTGTTAATTAATTGGTTTATGGTCTCTGCTTTATGGTCCTTTATTGCTCAGAAGATGGGCCAGCGTGTGGCAAAGTTGATAGCTACAATTAAGAAAAGTTGATTTGTTTTTGTTTCTGGGAAGGGGCCCACTACATCCAGTCCCTAAACCTTGAATGGTTCAGGGTCTGGTACTGGGTTGACTGTTGGCTGAGGAGACTTTGTACTGGTGTATTTCTTGCACACTGTGCACTTTTTCAGAACATCAACTATATCCTGTTTGAGGTTGGGCCACCATACTATCTCTTTTAATGTGAGGTATAGGTTGTTGGCATTTTTATGTCCTAGTAGGTGGTGATGTCTTAGTATGGTGTCAACACTTTGTGCAAGTGGGATTTACAGGATATGTTTGTCATTAATGATTTGGTATACTGTGCCATTTGATACATGGAAATACTTTTTGTTCCTTACTAATGTATTGTGGGTCAATTGGTGTGTTGTGGGGTCTTTCCCTTTGGTTTTATACTCAGTGTTGTACAGGTTAGGCCAGTCAGAGTCCAGGTGGTCAGGGTGATCCTCTCTAGGCTGACATAGTCTAGAGAGAGCATCAGCTGTGACCAGCTCTGCACCCTTTTTGTATTGTATGTCCAAATTAAGCTGTTCCAGCAGGGACATTGTGGGGTTCCTGGTCACCAGTCCCCATAGTGTGTCCTGGGTTGTAGCCAGGGACCGGCTTGGAGGAGCCGTCATTCTCCAACAGGGGTGAAGGGTTGGTGAGAAGCTTATACTTGGCTTGCATAAGGGCAAACTCCTCCAGTACCTTTCCAATCACCAAGCAAGCGTCTCCACCGTATACCTGAACTTCAGCAGGCGCCAGCCCTCCTGTAGGCCAATACCAATACTGTAGTAGTCTTGCAAACTCTTCTCCAATGAACTCTCTTCCTCTATTTGACATCTCCAAATGTCTAGTTGCCTTCTCCCACTCCTCCTGTGCAGATTTACTAGAGGCAAACTTCCTGCACCCTAGGCAATAGGATTCCTCATCCCCTGGGCTAGGATAGAAAATATGGGGTAATTGACTCATGAGACTTAAATACTCTTTTCACACGGGAAATTCAGATAGGGGTCATAATAGGTGCTTTATTCTCTGTCAGAAGGAAGATCCCCTTAGAAACCTTCTGAGATATTGCCTTGGGGTAGGGAATAAGAAAGGGTTTGTGCCAAAACTTGGAGTCCTTTAAAAATATCTTGGACTCCTTGTACTTGGTCTTTGACTCCTGATCCTTGATCTTGGGCTCCTGCACTTTGGTTGTGGGCTCTGTTGTCTTAATTTTAAGCTCCTGTGGTCTGACTCAGCTCTGGCTTCCTATCCCTAGTCTTCTGCTTCTTCTGTAGCTTTGGTGGCCTTTGTAATTCACTTGATCCAGTCCCTGAAGAGTCTCAGATAGCTCTTCCTTTTATAGCCCCTTGTTTCAGACCAAAATCCTCTCTTAGAACTCTGGTTCTTTAAAGCTTAAACTATAATTTTTCTTCTTCTATAATATATTAAACTTTAAAACTTACTTCAGCCAATGAAAGCCCTGAATTTTCCGCCTCTGCTCCCCATTTTTTAGGCTTTAAATCTCAAGTTAAAGCCCTTAAAAAACTGATTAAGTAGGTTTTGGGTCGCAGCCAATCAAACGCCTTGCTTCTATGGTTTTGCTGAAACAGTTTCCCCAGATGACCTGTTCCTGACCCTGGTTTGAACTCAAAGCTGTCTTGCTCCGGGTAAACAACTGCTCTGTGTTTCAAACGGTTTCACCGTAATTCCTGTCACATTTCCCCAGCAAATCTCGAGCGCTTCTACATATGTTTTACTTAGGCAATTTTTGATCCTTCAATTTTTCAACGTTTCTCCGCGTTTCTCCATGTTTCTGTCAACGTTTTGCATCTTCACACCTGCCTGTTGCTCGTCCTTTTGCTTTTCTAGTTGTTCTTGGCAAAATTTGCTCTTTTGCCCTCACAGTTTCTCTGTTCTTCTTCCAGCTTCTTTCTGGTTCATTTTCTCTTTAATCTTTTTCTAAAAATAACATATAGTTCTAATAAACTATAGGTTATTTTTTCTCCTCTTTCTTTTTCCATGTATAATTTTTAATCCTTTCTTAATCATAATCATGCAGTATTTAATCATTCTTTAACTTCTTCTTTATATCCAAATTTCTTCTCAAAAGTCACTAAACCAGCTCTTCCAGCCTCTGTATTCAGTCCAGCTAGGTCATCCTATCAGCTCTTCAGTTCTTCAGTTCTTCAGCAACAACTTCTGGTCCTTTGGACATTCTACACCATGATCTGCTTGTCCTTCATCATGTCTTCTTGTCCTTCTGCTGATCCTTAACCAGTTCCTCACCAAATCCTCACTAGGAACCTTATTTGTTCCTTTAACACACTGAACCATATTGGTCCATTCCATTCAATATGAATTAAAAGTTCATCAACTAGCCTTCACTGTGACCAAACAGTCTCTCTTGCTAGTTTTCTCTGCTAATTCCGTGAATACCTTGGTTCTTTACCTCAGCCCTCATTACCAGAACTTGTAGACCCAGGCATGAGTCTACATTGAACTGGCATTTGACTGGCCCTTGCAAGTGGCAATCCACTTAGGCCATTCAACCATAAATCTATGTCTATGTGTTGTCTTTACCCACCCAGGTGATGAAGTCTGGGCTTTCAGTTGCAGAGTAATCAGCTCTACTTCCCAGAGGCCTGATCACACCAAGTTCTGCAGCTTGCTTCCCTAAGCAAGCCACCTTAAGACACCTCTGAGCATGCCTATACCCTCCAATGCTCACTTTGGGTTTCCCCAAAGCTCCCATAGGGGCATAAACGAGGACAACCTGCCAGTCTGTTAGGCAGGGTGCTTGCTCACAGACCTCCTGCAAGCGTATTAGGGTAAGTTGAGCCCTCAGAGCTCTTCCCCTCTGTGACGGATCCAGGCCTAACCAGTCCATCTTGCCATTATCCTGCCCTTGACTCTTATTGCTGTTACTTTCCTGGGACAAAGCTTTGAGGAGCTTTGCCTCCAGAGAGGCAATTTTCTTGGATAACACTTTATTGTCATCCCGCCAACAAGCCATGATTTCAACGCTTTTTTCCTCTCATGCTCTCAACGCCTCAATTTCACAATTTGCCATCTCTTTCACTTGTTGCAAGATTTCATCCCATCCTACCAACAAGTTCCAAGCATCCCAAGCATAAATTCAGTTCCCTTGGACGGGAGTCCCTTCCTTTGCAAAGTAATTGGAATACAGCTCTTTGAACGCCGCTTTTACTTCTACTAAAGATTTGGCAGGAACAGTCTTAGTGACCTCCAGGCTGGTCCAAGCTTCTTCCAATGTACTTGTAGGAACCTTCTTTCTTGCGGCAGCGGTTTTCACACAAAGGACCCCAAACTTGGCTCTCTCAAATTTTAACAAAGAAGGCATGACAATTGAAAAATAGGTGAGGGGAAAGCGTCAAAACTGACAATGAATATATTTTATTAATGTTTAACTGTTTTTGCTTATATACCATTCAGGGCATACACAGCTGAAAACCCCTCCGGTTCCTGAATCAACCAATGATTTGCGTCACGTGGCCTATGACATTCAATTCATCCAACATAGATCTTTACCTGAAAGATCACCAACAATTCTCAACCTATGAGAATTGACCTACAATGGGCAGAAGTCACCTGACGCCATTTAACCCAATGTACCAATTTATCATGGAGCTTCCCCAGCTCCCAGCGCCAAAACCCAGTGGATTGCACATCCTAGACTCAGCTATCAGTGTTCCAACTGGGAACCAGCTGATCAAACCTGAATTCCTAGGCATTCTTGCCTTTATTTAGTTATTTTTGCATTTAATGGTCTTTTGCCTTTAAAACCCATTAAACTGCTTCAAAACTTGCCCCAGGCACATCTCAAATTCATTAGGCAGCGCAGCGGCGCTTCTAACCCAGTAAATTTGCCAACATGGCGCTTTTAACCCAAATTCCAGGGGTTTTCCCATGGTTAACCCTAACCAAACTTATTGAGAAAGTCAAGGCCATTTTAATATAATATAATCCTCATTAATTATATCCTGTATTTATTAATTAATCTTCCTGATTAACTAACCCATTTTGAGATGCCTAGTCTCCAAGATTGATTTGGCCAATCTTGCCTTCATTCTTTTAGTTAGCCTAACCTAACTAAACATCCATATTCTGTTCTTTTATTAAACATAGATATCCAGTTTCTAGGAACCTTTCCCTCAAGAATTTCACACAAACCTATCTATATGAAATAAACAGCAAAAACAGAACATCTTTATATTTTGGAGCATTTATTTGGCTAAACGCTCAGCAGTGACTGTAGTACGGTCACACCCTCCCTGGCAGCCCGTGTTACCCGCCAGGGGTCCAAACTTACTCCCCCCAGACAGAAAAAGTTCCCTGCTTGCTATTTCAGTCTTCACCCTCCCGCAGCCACAGTTCCCTGCTAGGTGAAGCACTATAGCCCAAAGGAGCCAACACCTTCTGATGGGTGGAGGCAACAACTGCCTCTGGTAGTCCTTTGTTACCTACCAGCCAGGCCTTACTTACCCTAGTAGACCATGTTACCTACCAGGCTCCCCTTACTTACCCTAGTAGACCATGTTACCTACTAGGGTTACCTCACTTCTCCTAGCAGACCAAGTTACCTACTAGGCTTACCTCACTTACTCCTAGCAGCCCTATGTTACCTACTAGTTTTTTAACGCTGCTAGCTAACCACACATTGCCATTTTTTAACATATTGTCTTTATTTGAAGCCAAATCAACCCTCGCCTGCAAAACCGCACACATATAGATTACCACAGACATCCATTTGGATTGTCTTTGTGCAAGTGTGTTCTTAGTTTTAAAATATATTAAGGATTTATGATCATTTAGTACACAGACGTTTAAATGTCCTTCTAAGTAACATCTCCATTTCTTGCATGTGTGGTATATTGCTAGCAATTCCTTATTGTGTATTGGGTATCTTTGCTTAGTATTGGTCAGTTTTCTGCTTTTGTAACATACTGGCAGGAAGTCTTGCTGCCCTGGCTGGAGGATGCACAGGACTGCGCTAATGGCGGTGTCACTGGCATCTGACTTGAGCTTGTATCACCCGTTATTATTAGGGTACTGCAAAATTGATGCTTCAATCAAAGCTTGTTTTAATAATTGGAAATTATTGTCACATTATGGTGTCCAGATGAATTTCTTTTTGGAATTACCCTTGGTTAAGTCATTGATTGGTGTGGTTAGTTTTCTGCAGTCTTTGATGTATTTCCTTAGATAAGCTACCATACCGAGAAAGCATCTAATTTGTTTAACAGAGGTGGGGTGTTGCATGTTATTTATGACTTTTATTTTTCTGGATCTGTTTTGATGCCACCATCAGATACAATGTGGCCCAAGAACAGGAGTTCCTTTTCCATAAATTAACACTTACTTGGTTTTGCATAAAGTTTGTGCTTTGCAAGTTGATCAAGTGTCTTGCGGACATGCATGAGGTGTTCCTCTTTTGTTTTTGAAAATATGATGATATCATTGAGGTAGAATAATGTGTTTGAGAGACCGTTTAGTGCTTGGTTCATCATAGTGACAAACGTTGCAGGAGTGTTGGTCATCCCAAAGTTCATTACTCTACATTCAAAGGATCCAAATTGCGTACGGAACACAGTCTTTGGTATGTCCTTTTCTTCTACTTCAACTTGGTTATAACCTGAGGTGAGGTTGAGTTTGGAGAAAAATTTGGCTCCTGAGAGTCTTGCAAACAGATGCTCTATAAGTGAAAGAGGTTATTTATTCTTTACTGTGCTTGCATTTAGTGCTCTGTAGTCAGTTACTAGACTCAGAGTGCCTTTCTTTTTCTTTACAAGAACACTGCTGCCCCCACAGGGATTCATACGGGCGGATGAAGCCTTTAGCTAAGTTGTCTTCAATATGGGTTTTGAGGGTTTGTGTCTCCATTGGAGAGAGTCTGTAGAGGGGTGCAGGTTTTGGCGTGGCTTTACATAGGTTGATGCCATGCTTGACCTCCCGTTTATGGGGTAGCTCGGTGAGTTCCTCCTTGAATACATGGGTGTATTCATTTAGGAGTGCCACAAGTTCTGGGCATTGGATCTTGGTTGTTTGCATGTTATTGAATTCAGAGTAGCTCATTATGTGGAGGGTACTATCTTTGGTTAGATCTTCTGAGTCATCTTGGTTTATGACCTGGACAAATACTGTGTCTCTTAGAATGAGGTCATTGGGTTATTTGAAGATGTTAAATTTGACTCCATTGCATTTGATGGTCATGGTTTTTGTTTTCTAACATACACTGAGGCAAACCAGTCCATGCCTGCTACAATGTTGTAGTTTATGTTGTTCATGACTCATCCTTTGATGGACGTTTGTATGCCTTGGAGGTCAATTCTGAAGCGAGTTTTTTTTTCCTTTGAGTAGAACCTTTGATTTATCTGCCATTCTGGCGTATTTGAAGTTGGATTTGACAACTGGTATTTTGTACTTGGTTACAAAAGGTTTGCTAACCATGGTGTGTTGTGTACCAGAGTCAAATAAAATTTTATGTGTATGTGATTTGTAAGTGTATGGTTAGACAAGAAGTTGTGAGCAATCTCTAATTTGTACGTTCATAAAAATGGAGGATTGCGGGACATGTGGGATGTGAGCAGCAAAGTTTGTGCCTTGGTACAGTTTCTTGTCAACTTGGGGGGAGACAGGGGCACTTAAGCCTGTTCCCCCTCCTCTTTTCCCTGTTTCTCTGTTTGAGACCTTTGAGGTCAGAGAATGTGGGGTCAGATTCATACGGGTTGCTGTTTCAGCATTGTTTACTTTGGCAGTGTCCTCTTTCTTGGGACAGGAGCGGTTTGTGCTTTGGCTGCAATTGCCATTGTTGCAATTAGAGCTGCTGTTGCTATGCTTGGTGTTCTGGCGTTTGTTGTCATTGGAGTTTTCTCTGTCATTGCCTTTTGAGGAGTGATTGCTGTTGTGTGCAGCATATCCTTTGTTTGCGCGTTTTTCTGTGCGCTTGGCTTCTGCAATGAGCGCAGGCATGGAGGTGTTGGCCTCTGGACAGATGAGGGCAGCAGCAGAGGGTTTCATTCTGTTGATGAATGAGGCTCTGGTATGTACGTTGTCAGCTTGTGCTGGGTTTTGGATTTTGCAACATATTTCCTCAGATTCATTGGTGTAAGTTGTGATAGTGGTTTTTTGAGGAAGTTCACTGAGCTGTATTGCAATGTCTTGGAGGGATTTGTTGACGCAGAAATTGTGTGTGATGTCTGCTTTGAACTCTTCCCAGTTGTCAAGCTGGTTGTCAGTTTGTGAGCCAACCCAGGTGGCAAACCAGTTAGCTGCAGCCTCATGCAGGCGTTTGCTGGCTTCCTGGACCCATTTCTCATGGGGAATGTGGCTGGCGCAGAGTTTAGCAGCTGTGTGGTCTAGCCAGTTGATGACATTTTCTTTGTTTTTGCCAAAGAACTTGTTAATACCAATGTATTTGGTGTTGGTCACTTCACCTGTGATAGGTGGTTGTGCGTTTATTTGTGGTTGAAGAGAGTGACTGTATTGAATTATCTTGGTGCATGCTTTGGGCATGACCTGACCTTTGAATATGGTGCATCCACTAGGTATGTCTTCATCAATGTCGTGGGTGCAGAAGTACAGTTTCCAAGTCTCCTGGGATGTGGCCTGGTTGAGTACGTGAGCAAAGGTGGGCAGGTTTTGGTCAGTCATTTTCTCTTTCATGGGTGTGGTCGAAAAACGTAGCTGCTACAAGTGATAAGGAGCGCCTTTTGGGGAAACTTCAAATATGGAATTAAGAAAGAAGAGAAGTATATTTTATTGGATAATACTTTAGACTTATATAGACTTGACTGTGGCAGGGATTTAGTTGGATTGAACCTAGGGGTTGGTCATGTGTAAGATGGGTTCAAGCCACTGGATACTTAGACAGTCATGTGATATTGCTTGGTTACCATTCTCAGTATGTTGAACAGTATATTGGAGGGGCACCAAATCGGGCAATGGATGGATTTTAGGTAGATTGGCAGTAGCCAGAATGCTTGTACATCCAGACCCTTAACAAAATAACAAGATAAATGAAATTGCAGGTGGTAATGAGTCTATAAAGCTTAGTTCTAAAGTGGTGTTAGTAGCAGTAGTTGGATTAATTTGTGATTTAGATAAAAATAGCTATTGCAGTAGTTTTAAAAGTTATGGGGACAAGCAAAAATAATTCATATTTAAGCAAATGAACTCAGATCTAAACAAAATTCAAATGAATCCAAATCTATTGTAAACCGATATAAATTTGTTTCTTTAATTTTTGTTTACATCTGAGTTTATTTGTTTAAATCTGAATTATTTCACTTGTTGCCATAGCTTTTAAAATTACTTTATCAATAAACTATTTATTGTAGTTCAATCAGATCCTGAAAAGTTGAAGCATCAACCTATTTTAGTATGCGTGGATTAGACATAGAGTTACTTTGGTTGAAGTTAATGTGAATTAAATAACAAATTTCTTTTTGATGAATATATTTATTTATTTATGATATTTTTTTAAAAAAATCTACATAGTTTTGTAGAGTTTTAAATTATGGATCTATGTATATATTCTTTATATAATAAACAAATGAGTTTATTGTATAATTAAATGTATTTTAAAATTCTGTTGCTAGGTGATCAATTTCTGATCACCCTTAATTTAAAAATGTGATGGTACATGCCATCACATTAATTCTTAAAATAGCAACACCCACCAATTGTGAAACAAAATATGTCGGGTGCCGCCACCTTGTTTTACTTAGGTGACAACACCCACCCTCACTTTAAAGAGTGAGTTGTCACGGCTCCCGCAGTTGACTACTTTAAATAGTAGCCAATCATGGCCTGTACCCACTCTTCCTTTGAATTTCCCACAGGGAATTCAAGCGGGTACTGGGTTTGCCTGGGGTGCTGCTTCTAAATATAGCAGCACTTGGGCAAAAATTGAAGCAGCCCTAATTGGATACGAGTTGAAGTGGATCATACTTTATAAATGAGAGTTGTGGTAAATTGATGGTATGGATACAGAGGGTTAATGTGGTGGGTGACTTGGGTTAAATTGCTGATATGAGATTTTTAAAAAAGGTATCCATAGCATGAGTATAATATATTTTCACTTCTCTCTACAGAGAAGAGTATTTAATAAATTTACCAGCAGGTTTAAGTGGCTTGGAAGGTTTACCCATGCCTATGGGGCGTTTGACTTTTGGCTGCCAGCCTTTGGCAATTCCGTGGTATGGAGTCCCCTTCCTCTCCCAGCGAGTGCTTTTAATTCTGATTAAAGGCGCATTGTGATACGTTTCCTATATAAATTTTTAATCACCTTCCTATTAAAAACTGTGGCCGTCTTGAACCAGATTTCGATTAAGCTGCTTTAGTTTAGAATTTAAATGGAATGAGGATTCCCGATGCCTGACTGATGAATAAGCTTTAAAAGTTCAAATGGCTGGATCCAAGTATGTCGGCATGAATTCAATCGCATTGATTCAAAGGGTGGGGTTCGATTAGCATTTATATTAGATGGTATGTAATTAGACTGCCAGAATTTATTATCGTAAGCACTTTATGTTTTTCATAAATTGGTAATATATTCCTTGGCTTAGCTTCTAGCATATTCGCTTATATTTCAGGTCACTCACTAGGTAAAGTATAGGGCTTCCAAACCAAGGATTGGAACATGAATCAATCATGCCGCTGACAAGGAAATTAAAGTAGGATTTATACTGGGCAATGAACCTATCATTTGGTTAGGTGGTGAAATATAATGCTTATACCGCATTGGGAATTTGCGGGGGAGCCTGATCAATGCATGATATGCGATATAGTTTGACAGTGAGGCCATGGGTGCATGACTTAAGAAAATAATCAGTTTAATAGGTGGAAAAGATTGATGCATGGTATGGCTTAGGTTTTAAAGGTGCAATTTAAATCCATCCTGGAATTTGTGGTGTAATACTGATCCATGATATATCAAAAGCTATGGATGGATTTAGTAACATTTATAAGATAAATTTTATGGCTAATATTCTGTTATATCTTTATTTTAAAATGTTTTTTAAATCAACCGCAATAATTGGCTTGCATTTAATGGCAGGATAATTTTACTTATTCCGTGGGATTGCGGAGATCTGAGGTGAGAGGCATAGAGAAGATATAAAAGAAATATAATTTCATAAGGTAATCATAAGCAATGGTTCAATTTATTCTCTTCCTCTCTCTCTTCGCTTTTGAAGGTTTAGCTGCAAGGTCAAACCGTGCTCCCCAGGGACAATATACTCAAAGTCACAGATACTCGCTCCCGTATGATGACAGGGTAAACGAGCTTATCAACAAGTTGTCTTCAGGAAACCCCTACTTAAGGGAAATCTACTCCAATTTCATTCAACATGAACGCTTGAAGGAGTCTTCATCCAAAGTAGCAGAAAAGCCGAACCAGACCCGAAGAAAACAGACAAAGTCTGGCTTCCCCAGAAAGAATGCTTATCCTAAGCACAAGGGAAAGAAGCCACGTACCGGCAACAAGAAATCATATCCTAAAAGAACAAAGACTTTTGATAAAAACAAAGGCACATCCACCTTCGCCCAGCAGCTGCTTGCTGCCGTCAATGCCGAGAGAAAGAAGTTGAATCTTAAAGCGTTTGTGATGAACGAGAAGCTGAATGCGGCTGCCGCGATGCAAAGCAAATACCAAGCTGCCAAAAACATTTGCAGCCACACTGGCGAGGGCGGATCAGATCCCTCGGATCGCTGCAAGGCCAATGGCTATGGGCTGTGTGGTGAGAATGTTGCCCTGGGGCAGACCAGCGTTGCTCAGGTAATGGACTCGTGGATGCACTCCCAAGGCCACCGCGATAACATCCTTAATCCCAAGTACAAGGAGTTTGGGGCTGCCAGGGTGGGCAATGCGTGGACTCAGAACTTTGGGTTTGGCGCTAATCCCTACAGTCCTTCCCAAGACTACTAGTAGTCAGATGAATCCTCGAGTACTCTTTAATAAATACTTAAATAATTTTATTGAACAATGTATTTAAAATTCTCAAAACTTCCTCAAAACACCAGCTCCATAGATCATTCCCCTTCACCTCTAAGCTCTAACCAACTTAGCTACCCACTTTTTTCATACATAACCATGTCTAATAGCCATTCTTTGAGGAAATACATTTTTATTACTACTTTCAACCGTAAACTCCTTAGCTTATTTTGAGCTCTAAACCCCAAGTTATTCTCTCGATTAGAGCCACTGATTACCTTAAAAGAACACACTATATCCTTCTCAGCAATATTTCAAATACATATATCTATAACATCCTTGTTTAAGATTTAACAAGTAAAAGAAATTTAGAAATCCATCAACCCCGGTCTGAAACAGACCTTTAACAGTCGGCAATGTCATTTTATAGCTAAAGAGAATACTATCTGATGCTCGTGTAAAAAAGCGAGCTCCTGGAAAGGGTGATTGGAAGCCAGTCATCTCTGTTAAGGGCGTGATTCAATCCTCAAGACATCGCTCTTATTGGCTACACTATCTATTCTCCACGAAATGTTGTAACCACAAGAAGCAGCACATATATTCCACCATCTCCACATTTTATTTGTAATTATAATTCTTATAACCATAGGCGTAGATCCCATTACAGTCTCCTTTTTTAATGGGATAGTCTGAAAATGAATTTTTTATTATGAGAACTTTCTAGAAGGGAATCCCTATTCTAAAATGAGTTGGGGCTTTGATATGACAATAAAGCAGTACTATATATTTACATCAATTACCCAGGGAAATATTGTTAAACATCAAATTTAGACAATTTATCAACACTCAGGGTGATACTTCTAGAAAAAAGATTAAATTATGTTATTATAAGCTGGTCCAATACCATTTGATACCAACATAACATGGATATAAAGGGGCTAGATACCAGGTAATAAATCCTTGAATGTAATCCTTGGGTTTTAGATTATATACTTCTTGGAAGTATTTAAAAAGAAATCAAGGAGAAAAGGAAGATAATGATACTTTATTTGATATAGAAGAAAAATGTTATATGGTATCATGAAAAGTCACACAATGCCCATTTAAGTCATAGCTATGACAGAAATCACTGGATAATATGAAGCTGTTTGTCAGGAATTTATACTGACTTTGTTCTACCTTGTTTACCTTGGCAATCCACCAAGCCATTAATTATAGAAGCTTCCAATATATTGTTAATAGGCCTAGTTGATCTAAGAAGCCCTCATAGCGTAGATTTGGATTCCTACTGCAAGAAAAACCAGGAATACAGTAACTCACCAATTATGACTGGTTCCCAATTGGCTAGAGTTATTTCAAAATACTCTGGCAAACCGCCGGGTAGTAATTATGGAGTCCTCCAAATATCAAAAGCATATGAACAATTTGCAAGCAAACCGCTGGTGCCAGTGCAAATCAAGGACAGAAAAGTTGCCTAAGAACAAAATAATATGCGCTAAAAATAGAGTAATCAATTAGCGCCGCCACCGCCAGCATGCTTATAGATTATGCTCTATTCTATGACAACCAAGTACCCAGCGCAGGGTACTATGATATGGAATCCCATGCCATTGCATGGAAGCCTGACTCTGGGGGTTGATGCTGGCAGTCTGGGGACAAAAAGACTGATCAAGCAAGAGTTAGAAGTGCCAGATGATCTTATCAGGCAAGAGGGCGCAAGCTCTATAAAAGCCCTTCCATTGGACTAATGGAAGGCAGACAATAATAACCCTTGCCTACTGTAGAACATTTTCACAGTAGAAGAAGACTATCCAAGTTCAAAGACCTTCATCAGTACTTGAAGAACTACACAAGCCGCCCGTATAGCTAGCCACTTGTAGTTGCCTCCCTTGCCATTGCTTGCTGTTGCAGTGCCAAGGAAAATCCAGATATCACAAGTAACACTTGTTGCCATACAAGCTGATATCAACATAATGACCAATAAATCTATATTACATAACAAAGCAAACAATTATCAGACCGCCAGGTCTGAGAGCAGAACCAAAAGTTCTGACACTGTTTCTAAGTGATGGGGAATCACCACCCAAATCCACATAGAATTGATGATTAACCACCAATGCGGCTTCAGATACTTTTTTGTGAAATTTCCAATTGTAACTCCAGGATTAAGTAGAAAATTAGTCCTAACCAGAGTAGTCCAAGATAAATGACCTGGGAAAGCATCAATGCATCTTCAGCGTAAAATTCTGGGCATTGGGAATTAACACAATTTTCATTTTCAAGAATGGGGGGAGGAGCTACAAAATTGGCTGAAATGAAATTGACATTAGGAGGCACTGACAACAAAGTTCCAGTTGCAAGGACCCATCTTCCAGAAATGATTTGGTTCAGAATCAGATTGTACGGAATATACCACAACAACCCAATCACAGGATGCATTTTTAAAAATTGAAATTAGAACTTGGGATAAATGATTTTTATTGAGTAAATTTAGGAGGACTCAACTCTTAGAGTTGAAACAGGGAAAATTATTCAATATATATATCAGAAAAATTGACTAAGCAATACCACCTGAGTCTTGATCTCCTATTTCTTTGGCATCTTCAAGTAAGTATCTAGTCCAGGCTGCAAAGAACCCTTGTGTGACTAGTTTCTGACGACCATGCTGATTAACAAGCTCATATTGGGTGACCCTCATATTACGCCAATTTATCAACATCAGTTTGAAAGGGGGAGTTGGTTTCAGTTGGCAGACTGGAGCAGCTGTGACCCATTTTCAATCAACTGTTTGGTTTAAATCTGTTAACTTGGTCAATTTTGATACAGGTTTTCCGGCTTTCCAAGCCTTCTTACTTGGACGGACAATACCCAGCACTATGGAACTTACCATGACAATAGCAGTCATAAGCTTGTCTAATTATTATTTCTAAAAGGATTTTAGATGATTGATTCTTGTACAGCTTTAAGTGTGATCATAGTACCACCTACTATTTGGTATTCAAGCCAAATATTTGGAAAATGCTTTCCTGAGAGGGATTAATCAAACCTATGTCAGCATGTAGAAGAAATACTAGAGTTTTAGAGGTAGGTTCAAGGTTCAAATCAACATTCCCCCCACTTTCATGCCTAGAGAATCATATTATTTTAATATAAAAACAGTGTGTTCACTGAGTCTTTAAATTAAGGCAATACAAATTTGATCTGTTCCAAAACCTCAAGCTAAACCCCTTGAGATCAAAAGTAAAAAAGATGCACATTATTAGATCAACTAAACCTCTAAGAAAATTAAACTCAATTTAAAACAATAAACTACAGATATATATAATACCCATATATGGTCTATAAGGATACCAAGAGATACCCTGATGGTTTAGTCTTATTTACTTGATACATAATCACCCTGTAAATCCTATCCTTGATAATGTAACAGGTAGAGTTTGAGATATAATTGGGGCCTCAATAGCTATAAGTGAATTCAAGTTTCTTCTTGAGTGTGAGGGGGATTTCTGGTACATTTTAGTGGATAAAGATCCCTTAGAGTGCTCTTTATTGCTTGAAAGACCTAAATAATAGCTGTAGTGTTTCAACTGACCTATTATAGTCAAGTATTAGGATTGGGGAAGAGAACAGTCCAAGAAGAAGTCACAAAGAATATGAACAAGATAATTCTTTTGGGAATCAGTAATTAAATACCAGGAGAAGAAGCAACTAAGGTGTAGCATTGTAATAGGATCCAGATATGAGGTGAGCAGCAAATATCTAATCATCAGAGTGGCGCTTATGAATTTGTTATGCATCTATTTAGGAGGTATTGCCCAAATCTTGACATTGGCAGTGGGATACCCAATGCTGTTAGATATGTCATGGGGCAACTTTATGAGCACTCCTGTGTATTTCACAATATATTGGCAAGCAGGGAGTCAACCTTTTTGCAACAAGATACACACACTATTCAAAAGAGGATACAGATATGCATTCTCAGTCAATACATGTGGATTGTGATCCACCGCGGATAAGAACCATCCCTGAGCATCCACAGATACCTTAGCATGACATGATAAATATGAGAACTGTAACTAAGTGAGGAGCTAGAATAGGTTGTCAAAGATGACATAACCTCACATGAGATGTCATCATCAAGAAGAGAAGAATAATAGTTTTTGGAATCTAGTACAAAATGAAGCACCAAACCAGTAAAAAGTGGAAACCAACACAACCACCACTACCAGAGAAAAAGAGTTGCAGATTAAAAATAGTCTGAACTTAAAGATAAAAAGGTGTTCACACAGATGTGTATTGTGAAAGCTGGGATCTCCACAGTGCAGGAGAAGAGAAACATGACTTTATAGCAAGATTCTTCCAAGAAGTCATTATAGAAGAGTTGTGTAATGTGACGTAAATAGCAGGATAATACAAAGCTGTCTCCAAGTGGTGAGGGAGAAGCACCCTAATCCACATAGAGTTGATGATAGGCCACCAACAAGGCTTTGCTTATCTATTGGTAAAATTTTCAAAAGAAAAACTGCCACTTAACAAGAAGATCATAGCCAAACAGAGTAGCCTGAGGTATATTGCTTGAGTTAGGACCAAAGAGTCCTTGGAATAAACTCATGAGATTAAGAACTGGAAGGGGGTTCTTCTTTAATTGCAATGGAAAAAGATTTCAACATTGGGAGGCATTGGAGATACATCCAGAAGACCAGAAGAAAGCAGACTAGGAACATGACCCCATTTTCCTGCAACAATAAAATTTAAGTTAAATCTGTACAAGATGTAACAAAGTAGGTCTATGATCATATTTTTGCAGCTGAGATTTCTTCCTTGCCTGCTAATGTATCTCATAATACACAGGGGGCGCTCAAAAAGCTGCCTCATGACGTGTCTAACGGCATGGAACAATCTGATAGCAATGTCAAATTACAGGCACTATCTCCTATTTAGGAGCGCTGCCAATCAGACGTTCTAATCCCTACATAAGTTATTCCACAGCTCAATCCTTATTTTGAACCCGCCACTGTGCCACCCCCTTGTGGCCTGGTGGCTTTCCCCATATGGTATATCAGTCACAATAGCTACCAATAAACAATATCTTATACCTATTCTTGTCTTTTCTATTGGACTTTTGTCTTCCCCAATCAAATACTGAACTACTATTGGTTCAGTTGCAACAATATGTATCAAGAAAGGGACTAGAAATGAAATAAATAAGCTTTATTTATTAAGAATTCAGGGGAAACACAAATCTTAAGAGTTGAACAATAAGAAAAAATTTGTTATGTATAAAAATTATTGACTCAGCAATTTTCATCTGGATCTTTGACCCTTCTGCATTTCCATGGTTTATTATTCCAACATATAGCTGGGCTAGTAAGAAAAGAACCATTGAATGCTCAACTCCTGATAGCCCTTCTGATTAATGTGGGGATATTGTGTGACTTTAAAATTTTGTTGGCTTATCAAGGTTAACTTGGCTTGAAAACTTGGATCTTGTTTTTTGCAGGAGCTAATGTGGCCCATTTTAGCGGCAGCTTGATGTAAATCTGTTAAGTTTGTTAATTTCTACACTGTTTTTCTTTATTTCTGTGTTTTCTAACTGGGACAATTAATGTCTGAAATTATAATAAAACTACCAAGACACAACTTTGTCTTATTCTTAGAAGAGTTCTTGCCCACAAGGTGGGCCCAATTCTTTTAGAAATGAGGGCATTTGTAACCACTTATTGCTGTACTTGTTTGAGTTCCCTAAAGCTGAGGGTAGATAGGAATTTAAGTTGCTGAGCACCAACTAACACTGACTATGTTTAGCTATGAGCAAGCAGCTGTGTCATAAATTTGAGTTACCTAAACTAGCTAAATATACAAGCTAAAGTTTATCTAAACTAAAGTATAGATAAATTACTAATAATCCTAAGGCTTATTAAACTGCAGCATCAAATGCTGAATAGAGGCAATATCAAAGTATAAGCGTTAAGTTTAAGGTTAAAATCTGAATTTATCAAACACATATAAGTTGATAATAAGCCTGAATAATTTAGGTCAATGATTTCATACAAATTAGATACTGGAAATAAACTTTGGGAGTCTGTTTTCAAATTATATTAAAGATTAAGTCCTATTAACTCAAAGTAAATAAAGCAGAGCTTCAGTTTTAAAACAAGCTGGGAACCTTAAAAGCCTTATACACCAGGTTGATGATAGAGCCCAGGTTGGTCTGAGATTAGCCTATCATGTCTGGGTTAGGGTGCCTCTGTGGAAACTATCCAGGGCATCTTTAAACCCTGGGTCTTGAAGGGAATCACTCATGTTTTCTGATGGCTAATGTCATTCCTGGACCTTTCCAACCAATTCTTCCTAATCTGTATTTCCAATTATAGATCTATTGACCAGTATAGTGTTGATATAATAAGGAAGGGGTATGGATGGGCTATTATTCAAGTAAGCTTTAGATTGTATTCCTGGTGCTTCTTTAGGTTTGGATATATGGATATGGATATGGGTTATTATCTAAGTAAGTTTTAGATTATGTACTGAGTGTTTCTTTCAATTTTTATAAAGGGAATAATGGGGATATTATAACTATGGGGTTGGGTTTTAATAATACTATGGTTAGCCTTCAGGGATAATTATGGGAGCTGATTCAAGGACTAGGAAATACATGTTGTATAATAGTCTTCTCTAGGTGAGGATAGTCAGGGTAGGCCAACAGATGAAAGGCCACCAGAAATTTTTGAATTGAACTGACCTTTCTTTAGAAATTAATGTGAGTATCTAAAATTATTTGTGCAACCACAAAATGTTAGATATTTAGATTTCTTGAAATTGTGATGGATAGGAAGAAGATTGCTGTTGTAACTGTGCTGTATTAGCAGAGTTACATGAGGAAAATAATTGGAAACCAGATCAATGTTTTTATTGAGAAATATGGATGATATAGTTTGGACAAATCATGTTAATAGGAACAAGATTGTTATGATCAATTGGTTGAATTGGATAGGGTGTGATATGATCCTTGTAATGAGTGAAACTCCAAATTGAGATGCCCACTAAGCTGGTATTGTCACTAGTTCCTGTTTCTGGATTTAGTAATTTGATTTGATTTCCTCATTTAGCTATGGGTCATAGGGAAGTTGGTTTATGGGTCATAGATTCTCTTGGGCAGAATCTTGCTGGAGGGTCTACCCCACAGTTTTGACATTGCTGAGGATAATGAAGGTGGGCAAATTGGGAGTGATTATTTTGAGGAGCTGTTGAATCCTAAAACTAGTAAAAGAAAGGGGGCTGTTACACTCAAGGTTTTAACATTACACAGGCAAAATTAAAATTGTATGTATTTGGCCATTAATGGAACATTGGACATTTTTAATTGGCTGGTAAAACTTATCAAATGGGGTGTAAACCTATAATAAGTTCTTAACTTGGTTGGGTAAGCTACCAGTAATGTAAATTGTGTATGTTTGAAGCTATGGGCTTTTTATTGGGTGCATATTAGTTGACTTCATATTTGGTGTTTGATTTGAGGGTATGAAATGATAGCCTGGGAAGTCAATATAGAAAAGTAAATTAGAGTCTTTGCACTTTCAACAATAAAAAAGTATTGAGGTTTAAATGGCAAAACTGGTGGGACTATGGAATGGTTGATAAGGAATTAATAGATTGATAAAAAAACCTCCTCTATTCAGACTATGGTATCAAACAATATAAAAGTCTAATTTCACCTCCATTATACATGTTCAGAATCAGAAAGGGTTATTCAAGCTTAAGTTTCTGTATTTTTTTTCATTTGGTAAATCAAAAAGAAGTATTATAAAACTTAATCAAAGGAAACTAATGTGTTGAGGTGGATAAGATTTGATATAGATATTTATTAAGGGATTTTACCAAATATCTTTGTGCTTGAAAAATTTCACAATCACAGGCTAATAGCCAGGATAGTAGTTTGACGCTGAATGGTATGCTACTCTTCCTGCAGCTTGATTGTAGCCTCTACCCTGATTTCTTCCAAAAGAGCCAGGGGTATAACCATTTCCTCTGGCACCAGAGTAAGATCCTCCAGCTCCTGAACCAAAATCATATTCTCCTGTTCCTGTACCAGAGTCACCTCCTTCTGTTCCTGAACCATAATCATCTCCTCCTGTTCCTGAACCATGATCATCTCCTCCTGTTCCTGCACCAGATTCACCTCCTCCTGTTCCTGAACCAGCATCACCTCCTTCTGTTCCTGAACCAGAGTCACCTCCATCTGAGCTAGGATTGTAAGAACCACCACCAGAACCAAAGTTCTGAGTCCATGCATCCCCCACTCTGGCTGCCCCAAATTCTGTGTACATAGAGCTAAGGATGTTGGCCTTGTGCCCTGGAGAATTCATCCAAGATTCCATGACCTGGGCAACACTTTTCTGACCCAAGGCAACATTCTCACCACACTGACCATAGCCCTCTGCTTGACAACGCTTGCTGGGATCTGATCCACCCTCACCAGTATGAGTACACTGATTTTTATTGCTCTGGTATTTGCTATGCTTCTGGGCAGCAGCATTCAACTTGTTGTTCATTGTATACTCTTTAAGTTTCTGCTTCTTTCTCTCTGCATTCACTGCATCAAGCAGCTCCTTTGCAACAGTACCACCTGCCCCATCACTGCTAGTTCCGTTGCCTTGTTGGGTGTTGCTGGTGTTTGTATTCCCTCCTGGGGTTTGACTTCCTCCCTCTGAAGGTGATGTGGTGTTTCCATTCTCTGGAGTCCCGGGATTGTTATCCCCTTCACTTCCTTGAGTCCCTGGATTATAGTCTCCTCCACTTCCTTGAGAATCAGGATTGTATCCCTCATTTCCTTGAGAGCCTGGGTTATTGTCTCCTCCACTTCCTTGAGTCCCTGGGTTATTGTCTCCTCCACTTCCTTGAGAATCAGGATTGTATCCCTCATTTCCTTGAGAGCCTGGGTTATTGTCTCCTCCACTTCCTTGAGTCCCTGGGTTATTGTCTCCTCCACTTCCTTGAGAATCAGGATTATATCCTTCATTTCCTTGAGAGCCTGGGTTATTGTCTCCTCCAGTTCCTGAACCAGCATCACCTCCTTCTGTTCCTGACCCAGAGTCACCTCCATCTGAGCTAGGATTGTAAGAACCACCACCAGAACCAAAGTTCTGAGTCCATGCATCCCCCACTCTGGCTGCCCCAAATTCTGTGTACATAGAGCTAAGGATGTTGGCCTTGTGCCCTGGAGAATTCATCCAAGATTCCATGACCTGGGCAACACTTTTCTGACCCAAGGCAACATTCTCACCGCACTGACCATAGCCCTCTGCTTGACAACGCTTGCTGGGATCTGATCCACCCTCACCAGTATGAGTACACTGATTTTTATTGCTCTGGTATTTGCTATGCTTCTGGGCAGCAGCATTCAACTTGTTGTTCATTGTATACTCTTTAAGTTTCTGCTTCTTTCTCTCTGCATTCACTGCATCAAGCAGCTGCTTTGCAACAGTACCACCTGCCCCATCACTGCTAGTTCCGTTGCCTTGTTGGGTGTTGCTGGTGTTTGTATTCCCTCCTGGGGTTTGACTTCCTCCCTCTGAAGGTGACGTGGTGTTTCCATTCTCTGGAGTCCCGGGATTGTTATCCCCTTCACTTCCTTGAGTCCCTGGATTATAGTCTCCTCCACTTCCTTGAGAATCAGGATTGTATCCTCCATTTCCTTGAGAGCCTGGGTTATTGTCTCCTCCACTTCCTTGAGTCCTTGGGTTATTGTCAACCCCACTTCCTTGAGTCCTTGGATTATTGTCAACCCCACTTCCTTGAGAGCTAGGATTATATCCTCCACCTCCTTGAGAACCCGGATTGTATCCTCCATTTCCTTGCAATGAATCCCCCTGTGAAGAGCCTTGAGATCCACCAGGAGGAGGACCATAGGCAGACTCTTCGCCGGCATAGTTTACAAAAGCCAAGGGTGCATAAGTTTGATTGGTCTGGGTGGTGGGAGTTGCACGGTAGTGGAGGGCGTGGGCAGCTTCCAGTGCTGCCAAAACAAGGATGATAGGTTTGTAGATCATTTGTTATCCCCTTCCACAATAATTATCAACCTTTATACGCCTTTACCAAACATGGTGTTAAACAGATGACTATACTTTCAAACTATTCCGCATACAAACCTAAACAATTCACATCGCTTTCATTATAAAAAATGCTACCAATGTAATCATACATGGTGATTTTATTTACCAGGATGCCTGCCACCAAACGCGCTGGTGAGCATGCATCGCATTTAATACATATCCTACCCCATAGCAAAGGATTCAATGTACACAGGACATGCCACATTGAACTTTCGCCTAGCCTTTGCTTCAAACTTGAAAATCTTGCTTACCAATTGAAAAACATAGCTTACAAAAATAAACCACCTCCCAATTTGGAAAGGCTTGCATCGCTTGGCCAAACTTTATGCCATTCCAATCAGATATGGTTATCCGGCTTGACTCGCTCCAATCAACCTTAAACCTAATGTAGTTGCCCAATCACCTTCCATCCCGACGATTGCCCTTCCAATCAAATGCTGGCCAGAGCACCCGATTAAAAACAAGGTTTAAACAATCTGAATCAACCCTTCAATACCATCTTATTTTCGACACCGCTATTCCCATGAACCTATTTCCGAAATTATGACGTCATAATAAGATTTCCAGACCTATAAAATATTTATAATATGATGCATTTTTCGGAAACAAGGTGGCTATCTCTTCATAAAAAAGTTGATGCGTTTTGCACTCATCCATCCAATGAAATACTTCCATTGCTAGCAAATCACCGAGACCGAAAGTGTTGTAAATTGAGTAAACATGAAATCTGCAGCGCACAATGGCAAATCCTCCAGTGAAAACAATCTTAATCAGCCCAACAATGATAGCAAAATATCTAAAAGCTGCAATACCAGCAACATAATTATAAATGTTTAACATCAGCCACTATTGTGCAACCAACATGAAATAATTAAAACACCGCTACCACTTTAAAAGCTTTTAAGACACCTTCTTTACAATCAAACATGCTGAAATTAAATATTAATTAAAAAATATAAGCGCCTTTCTTCACTGCAATTAAAAAGTAAAAACTTCACATGGATTATTTTTTATTCCTAATACGTTATATCACCATTTCAACATATTTAAAATACTTGCAGAAATATTTAAAACTTATTTTCTATCCATGGCTTAAAAATCCACACAATTCATAACATCTGATTATATTCCACGCTGCACTATGGGAAAAGCTCTTTTTCCACTAAATTCTTCTTGGTTGGCAAAAATTACCTTCAAATTGACTGTTAAGGGTCTAAAAATTATTGATAATTTAAAGTTTTAATTTCTGTAACAGACATAGACCGGCTCTTCACATTAAACCCCAAAAATATACTTGATATTTTAACTTAATCTTTCAAAGGTCCAACTTAACTCATCTTCATTTAACTGTATTCAAAAAGCCAAAAACTCAAATGTGACAGTCAAACTAACAAGAAACGCATTAATGTTTTAAATTTTTTAAATAAAAACTTACCAATAACTCCAATTAACCGAAATCAAACAGCGTCTAAAGAATCCATCAACAACAATATTACCAAACTCCTTATACAACCCATCAGAACTTCTCCAAGGGCGGCAGCATTAGTTAAAAAAATGGCAGCTGTAGCAACCGAGGGAGATTAAAATAAAGATAATTTAAAATTTCTTTGGCCCATTGAGGATTATTTTCTTTTAAAATAAAAATTTCCAATATATCAGTTAACCAATATAACCAAAAATAAACGAAGCCCTATTTCATGAATTTCCAGCATGTATTATTTATTTGCAGTGTGTTAGCCTCTTGTATTGATATTTATCACTGTAAATTCAATTTAAATAGTATAAACCTAAGGAAGAAAGAAGAAATATAGGGAAACCTGTCTTTATTACTGATATACAAGTATAATGTATAGTAAAAAAGGGTAAGAGGTTATCTTAATGGGTGAATAATGACACCCTTAGCATGGGTAGACAGTAGAAGAAGGGAAAAGCATTGTATTTGGGGGCATGTTGGGATTAAGATATTGAATCGTTTCCTAAAAATCCCATACTTAAACAAGATAGTGTGATTAAAGATCCATCCTATCATTGATTAGAATTTGCAAACCATTGGTCAAAAAATGAAGTTAAACTATTTAATCTTTTCATTAGACAATTATAAAGTGCTCATAATATGATCCAAGGCATTCAATAGCCACTGTTTAAATGGAATACACCCCCTTTATAAACTATTAAAAATGATTTTTAATCAAAGCTTCTTAATTAAATAGAATAAATATTATGTCAATAGAAAGTAAAGCCAAAGAAAATTATAAGTGCCTTATAAAACCTCAGGTTATCTGTCATGAATGACATTTCAAACTTGTATTAAAAACCTGGAAATTGGAACCCGAGTCTCAGGAAAAGTCTTTTGTTAACCAGAGTGGACAGGGAACCACCCAACTGCTAGTTGGGTCAAGCCCTGGACCACCAGAGATAGATGACCCCAAACAGGGGGAACAGAAACCTGCCAACCTTCCAAGCGTCAATACTGAAGGTTTAAAATCAACATTGGAGACCCTGGAATCAAACCCTGACCCTCCAAAGACTACTTGAGTCACACAAAGTGAACAGGAACCCGCCCACTTGTTAAATTGCAAACCCAAGTTGACAAGTTACTCCGAGACCCGCCAGTCTCCCAAGGACAATTCCCCAAATGGTCACCAGATTGATACCAACCTTGCACCACCAAAGATCTGGACCTATGCAGAGGTTGTAGCTTGCCTTAAGGCAATTAAAACAAAACCTACTGTTAACTCTGCCAATGACCACCAGCAACTGCCAGTCTTCCATCCAGAATGGGTAGTACAATTGAACTACTCAGGTGACGTAGTGAACAGTGGCAGCAGAACAAAGCATTGCCACTTCTATTCACCAGAGCAGGCACAACCTGGATCTGCTGCCCTCAAGACTCTAAGCCAAGATCCATGCCCCACCAGTGCCTTATCTGCAAACCTGAACCCTGAAAAAATTGAAGAAGCAAAAACCCAATGGTATAAAAGCCCCGGCGGTATGATGGTGACCATATAATCATTTTCAATAATAAAGTTTTATGAACCTTTGGTTTGAACAAATCTTACCTTATCTAGTCTTAGTGATCTTCCTGTTAGAACTAGATGACGAGCTGCACTATTCAAAGAAAAATTATGTGGATATAGTAAACACAGAGTTAATTGTTTGAGTAACAGTAAACCAAATTGAGAGGAGGGTTTGATCATTTGGGAACCGCGACCTGTGGAACTTAAGATGGAGATCAAGATCAAAGTAAAGAAGATCATTTTCAGCAGAAAATTAGAATAATGGCGAGTTGGTGAAGTGACGTAAAAGGCAGGCCAAGTGACAGCAAAAGAGTCCGAAGCCATCTGAACCATTGTCCCGGCCATATCGTCAAAGACAGGGGCCAACAGGCCCAAATACACAAACATGAGGGTGATTTTCTGTTTTATTCCAAGGTGAGTAAGATATCTAGAAACAAGTTTCTAGAGGGGAAATGGGGAAGTCTTAAGGGAGTTCAGGATGGGGCAGGAGGGGATTCCTTGGCTTCTGATTGGCTGGCAAGAATATTTTCAGCAGTTGTAGGCCCTGCATTGGAATTTTATGTCAATGACATCATAATTTGAAAAAAGTTGGCAGCCAGCAGGTCAAGCACTTCCATCACCAAATAACATATACCGGGTGATTTCCTTTTCATAGTTATTTGGATAAAAATATGGTAGATCCAGATTTTCCAGGGCTATTTGAGCGACCCCAGCTTTGACCCATTTTTTTGTCAATTACAGCATTTAAGTTGTCAATTTCTCTTAAGGGTTTGGCAGTGGTTCTTTGTTGGTTTCTGGTCTTACGGGGGGGTGTTATTCCTTTCATTTGGTTTTCTACTGTAACACTTCCATCTTAACTCCGGCTAAGTAGACCATCAGGCAATCACCCCCTCTGGAGACCAACCTGTCAACCCTCCCCAGGCACTATACCGTCCCCCAGAAGCCCCCTTTGGACCTGTGCATTTTACTGAATACCCGCCCAACCCTGCCTACATGGAGTATGACTTGGAGACCCTCCTCATTGCTGATCCCTTGGCAAGGACTATAGAAACTGAATACATAGGACATGAAGGAAAGAGGATTGAGGTGCCACCCTTATTGTTCAAAGACAAGTACAATTATCTTCCTGCCTACTTTTTCCCATGACTCTGCCCTTAACCCTGCAACCCAACCGCCCAATGGAGACCCCCACTGCAGCCAATACTATGTCCACCCAACTGTTTGGAGTACTCTACATTACTTTGACGGGAATGATAGACACTATGGTACCCAATTCAGGGCCCTGGTCTTTTCTTGGGCAATCTGTTTCCTATATTATCAAGTTAGCACCCATCCTATGGTGGGTTTTACCCTCTGGCCCAGCCGTATTCAAACCTGAGCCAACCAATGCCTCTACCTATACCTGGCTTCCTGACATTATCTTAAACATCCAAAAAAATATCTACATTATTAGACCAAGAATCAAATTCCAAACTTTGAACACCAATTTAACTCATTGTATAGACCAGGTTGGGTACAGGACACTCATTCCCTATACTGATATATGTGGGGGTATAGTTACTAGTAAAAATGCAGGTAATTAAATTATTTTTCAAAGCTATGGTGATAAAAAACAACTCAGATGAAAAAAATCAAAGTAGACCCAAATTGGTTGCTAATCAATATAAATTCATTGGTTTTCAATTTTGTTTGCACTCAAGTGGATTTCACTTAGTGGCAAAGCTTTGAAAACTAATATAAGGAAATGAGATATGATAGAGAGCTTTATATCCATTTTATATTTGACCTCCTGCTTGAGTAGAACAGCATCAAATGAAAAAAGTAATGATATAACTTTCCTGGGGATGAATTATATACTATTATTTCCCTAGATATAAGGCTTTATGGAAATGACTTCTAGGATATCCCTGTTTGAATTTTCAGGCCAACAATTTTCTGATTACAGTGATATCAAATTATACATATGCATTTATTGATATTCATAACCTAAAGTTGATGATCCCATGTTAGTTTAATCAGGTGATTAAGAGCAATCAGGATTGGTGACAATCTATGTTTTGTATATAGTGGATATGAGGCACTATAAGTTTTTGGATTATCCATTAATATAAATTGAGAGCCAGATGAACACTCAAATTTAATTTGAGCTGATATAGTGACACTTGAGAAATAATAGGGTTTCTGTGACCTCACCTCAATTAAGTACCCCAGGCTCATCTTAATTTACCCCTGATTAATTGCTTCTGTAGAACTCATCTGACTAAATTTAATTGGGAAATCAATCCTTCTGCTACATATTACTGGTCCCAATTATCTTCTGCTAACAATAATATAAACTTTAATTGTGATGCTCCTGATCCTAGAAGGTCATCAAGGTGTGTCCTAGGTCAAAGCCAGGGACTAGCTAGATTGAGAGGACATTCTCAGGGATACTTGTTATATGGAAAGGACAAAAGTTAATTATATGAAAGCTCCAAAAGGGACTCATTATGTCTGTCAGGGCCCAGAATGCCCTAGAAAATCAGCTAGCTTTTCTGGAGAAAAAAAAACCAAAATTGTGGAAAGCAATGCTAACTGTCTTCCTGGAAGTAAACCCCTCTTTCTGACAGCAAATGGCCAGGGGTTTACAAGGCCCAATTGTCACAAAACCCTGGCATTGAGATTAAATATAAATTGAGCTCATTTGCTATCAGGAAATTGTAAATTGGGAAAGCAATTATTCAATTGTGCAACTGGGTGCTCAATTGCTTGCAGGTTCTAATATTAGCTGTGGCACCTTGACATGATGCTATCAAACCAATTGTCAAAACAGATGACTCAACCAACCCACAATGTTCTGACTAAGTAGGTTTGTGACCCGCAACCCAACTTCCCAGTGCCCTGTAGCCAAACTAGGAAGTTGACTCAAATTCTCAAATCCAACAACATTAAAAGATGATGATCCCTTACAGTGGATACATTAGTTTTAAAAGCTATGGCAATAAGCAAAAATTCTTCAGATTTAAACAAAATGATTTCAGATTTAAACAAAATCTAACTCTCAGGTTAAAATATACACTCTTTTAACAGGGTTTATTGGTGTTAATGGGAAAAATGGGTCAACACAGCGACAAAAGTACTCACGCGCAAAGCAAAACCATTCAAAATATAATCCAAAATACATTGATTCACAAAAAAATGGTGTGAGTTGACTTTCAGTGTACATATGCTTACTATGTGAATCAGTGACAAAATACACCCAAGTGTGGTGTGGCAAAACTCAATCCAAAAACAAAACACAATAGCAACTCACTATGTAAACAAAATCACTCACGCAATGTGTGCAATGGATTGTAATCATGAATGATACCAAGGTATCTAAAATAAGATGCAAGATCTGAAACATAAATTTTAAAAATATTGTGTTGGGTGTTTGAATTTGGCAGTAAAATCTAGGAAAATGGGTGGATTTTTTTAAGCTTTCTAAAATGGGCGTTGTAAAACCAAAAACAACTAATTAAGAAATAAAAAATCTATAATTGGGATATTGGGTGGGAAAAAATATTAATTGAATATCCATAAACAGATAAAAGCAAAAATTAAAAATAGGGAGTAACTTAATTAAGTTTTATTTAATATTTTATTAAATTCTCAAAATGGAAGGAACAGAGCAACAGACTATCATTGCACCCGTTGTGTGCTGCGGTCGCGGTTGCCCCCGCCGGTCAAAGAATAGACTTAGTACAACACAAGTGCCTACTCAGGAGGGAGGCAGGAGAGGAGAGTTCCATAGTGACGCTGCACTGACACAGCCGGTTCAAGGAGCACAAGCTGCTAGGGTGAGGAGCATAAACCCTTGGGTCCCAAAGCTGACCTGGAAGCCCACCAAGGTTACCACTACCAAAATAGTTAGAAACAAGGAGGTAGAACTTACTCCGTATGTGTTTGACGTTGTGTACTGGCAAGAGTCAGTCCCGTCAGCCATGCTGAAGAAGGTGAAGCCTGTACTTGATACTAGCTATGAGCCCTATGTCAGTGATGGCAATCAGGAGGATCACGAGGAGCCCCAGTTCTACCGAACCAATGAGGGACAGCTGATGTTAAAAGAGGTTGCAGCCTTCTATACCAAGGTACCTATGCCCTGTGTTGTGCCCAATGCCAACAAGTCAATCCCCACTGCTAAAAAGCCCGCCCAGAAGTGCATCCCCGATATCAAATGCATCATCCTGCTTAAGCTAATGTGGGAATCAGGTGATTACAAGGCTGTTGCGGCCATTGTTGGAGTGGATCCCAAATATGCCAGTAAGACCTTCCAAAAATTCATTGATACTGGTCGTGTCCTTGCCGCGGAGAAATCCTTGCACATGTCAACCATGCTCACCAAGGAGCACAAATAGGCAATCCACCAGTGGATAACCCAAGATTGCCATCTTGAACTGGAAAATATACAGGCCATGGTCAAGTCTGCTTTTGGGATTGAGGCCTTGATTTCCTTCTATTATCATTTAGTCAAGGGAATGTGCTTTTCCTGGAAAAAGCTCAATGTATCCCCCTACAATTGGAACAGCCCAGCCAATATCAAGACCCAGAAAAATTATTCTGAGGCGTACACTGCCCTCAAAGCCAAGGGGACGGTGAAATTCTATTATATCAACAAATCAGCATTTGCCTTGTCAATGCGCAATGAGTATGGGTATCTCCCCAGAGGCTCTAATGACTGGATGGCTTGGCGTGCTGCAGTCCGCGCCACAGCATACTCAATGGTGGCTCTCCTTGGTCCAAAGGGGGGTTGAGCTCTATCAAATGATACTAGGCTCCCACAATAGCCGGACCTTTCTATCATTTCTCTGATTGGTCCAGGAGCACCTGAGGCGCACAAGCCCGGGCTTAACCAATGTAATAGTACTGGACAACATTGGTCTCCACAAGGTGGCTGATATTCTTGAAGAATTCCCAATGATTGACACCAGCATTGCAGTAAGCCCCCAGCAATTGGCCACAGCAAATTTGTGCCTTTTCTTCCTCCCTGCCTATTCACCCTTCCTAAATTTCATTGAGGAAGTCTTTGGGTGGCTCAAGCAAGTTGTCAAGCAAGGAACCCCAACAGGGACCAAGGACCTGTTTGATTTGCTGCAGGCCGGGATCCATACCCTCCCAGCTGAGACCGTGGCCAAATTCTATGGCCACACTGGTTTGTTCATCCCCGTGTGCCTAGCCAAACAGCCAATCAATTAAAGGCTTAGTGTGTCCAATTTTTTTATATTCTCTTATTTACTATTCAAGATTTATTAATTATTATTTTATATTTAGATTTTTCCACACCTGCAATCACATTCAGAAGATCCATCAATAGATGTAAGTAATTTATTTATTTTATATATTATTTTATTATGCCATTTGAGGTAATCCCAAACGCTCAATACTGGATTACGCAAAAAATATTTAAATCACTTTGGTCAAATAAATATAAAAATAGTTTTAAAAAAATTAAATGTAAATTGTAAGGTTGAAATTTATTTTAGTAACATATAATTTTATACTTTTATGAAACCCATTTCCGCAATATATTTGGAAAATCTTGTTTGTTAAAATATTATTTGATTAATTATTTATAATATAAAAATATAGTAGAGTATAAATATATTTATTGATATAGAGATAAAATTAAGTGCGCCTATAATGGGTTTGGGTGTTTACCCACCCCACAATGGAGGTGGCGCACAACCTCCACTGCCACACTGTGGATGGTGGATACACCCATATTAAAGTATTTGCGCCTGCTGGTAAAAGGAAGGATGGTGAGGTGGAAATGGAGGAGCAGCTTTTCTGGCGGGGCTGCAAACCCAAAGATGCCAGCCAGGACCAGGGCGTCCTGGATCACATGATCAACCAAGTCATATCCAGGGGGGACCTTCTTCCCGTCCAGTGCAAGCTGGGCCTTGTCAATTCCTAGAAGGACCCTGTCCAGGTCCTCTACAGACGCGCCCATCCTGAAGTAGAATAGGAACCCCAGGTAAACAACCAGATGAAGCCTTTGTCCAACAAAGGCTTCTGTAAACTCACACAATTTTTTATATACAGCGCTAATCTTCTTCTTGTGCTTGGTTTTGGCAAAGGTCAGCTCCATAGCTGCTGGGACCCCCGTCTTGTTGGCACTCCAGGCCAACCCAAAGTCCGCCAGGAGGATCTTGGTCTTCTTTATGGCTGTTGCATCTGCAACAGCCAATTTGCCCACCGTGCGCCCAAAATTCTCCAATAGGTAAGACAGGGTGTGCTCCACCGGGAAGCAGAAGCAAGCAGCCGCATGAGCCCGGCCCATCTCTGATATATTCTTGAATGGGAGCGTTGCCAGGACGTCCCAAACAAGCCCAATAGAGTTTACACAGTAAACTCCACCAAAGTTAACCGGGTCCAGGCAGGCATCCTTGTAGGCAGTAACTGCCCACTCAGATGCCCCCTCACCATGCAAAAGCCCAGCCAATGCCTCCTTGGACATTGGGAATGTACCATGGATCCTGTCTTCAAGCTCCTGCAAGACAGGGGGGACAGATAGAATTGTTTTGCCACATGATTAGCATAGAAGGTGGGGCGGGGACAAAAGGGACCAGGACCCGGCAGAGTTCACCATCAACATCTTCTAAAAAAAGGTAAGTATTTAAGAATTTTTATTAATTATAATTTTTTAGGCTACCTTCTTTGGTTTCTTCCTTGCCAGCGGCTTCAGTCGCTTTGCCATTCTTGGCGCAAGCAGTTGTGCGGGCAATTTGGTGTCCTCCATCCTGGCACGCTTGGCAGGTTTGAGGTGGGCATACATCTCTGGGTCATCAACCCAGACAGACGGCGCAGAAAGATTGTATGCCTTGAACTGGAGCCCCTTGACCACAGTTTTTTGAATATTTAGTAAGCACTTAATGGTCTTCTCTGGGGTGTCAGGCATTTTTGAAATTAATGCCTTTGCGGACACCTTATCAATTTTGTCCCCAGTGAGGACGGCAGACTTCACCTTTGCTTTGACCTTGCGGTCAATGTCCTTTATTTTGGCAATCACCAAGTTGAGGTCCTTCAGAAGCTTTTCCAATTCTCTCATTGATTTTTTACTAACCTTTCCATATGTTTTTATAGCTTTTGCCTCAATAAATTCTGTATTATTTTGATACTATTGCATTTTTGTTTATTTCCTTTTGTTTCCCCATTTACTACATTATCCCATCTTTTTACCCATTGTGTATATGCTTTACACTCATCTTGATATGTTTATTTTGCTTTGTGTTGGCATTGTTTCCTTGATTACCATATTATTTTTGGCGCTTGACATAGCCCTTTGTGAAAATATTAACAACAATTTGGTAGTCAACTGAATTTAAATTGGAAAATTATAGGTTAATTGTGTTTAGATAAAGTTGTTATTGATACAAATTCAAAACCTTAATGATAAACTTTAAGCCAATCAGTAGCCAAGTGATAAAGTGATTGATGTGACATAAAGTGTCATTTAATAATTCTTTGACACATGTGCATTAATTAATCTTATTGTTTGGATGTTTTGCAATTGTACACCATTGCTGCTGTGGCAAGTTGTTGATGGACTAGTGCTAACCCAGCAGCTGATTGGGCACTAGTCCAACAACAATTTGCCACAGTGGCAATGGCGTACAATGGCAAAACATCCAGCCAATCATATTAATTAGTGCACATACATCAAAGAATTATTGAATGACTCTTTATGTCACAACAATCACTTTATCACTTGGCTCCTGATTGGCTTAAAGTTTATCATTAAGGTTTTGAATTTGGATCAGTAACAACTTTATCTAAAAACAGTTAACACAATAATTTTCTAATTCAAATTTAGCTGATCACCAAATTGTTGTTAATATTTTCACTAGGGGCTATGTTTGGGTGCTTAAAATAACTGTGTTCAGGATCTAGATACACAACATAGTAAATATATGATTTTATAGAAATAAGCTGAACATAAAGAATATAGCCAACTATAAACAAAGAGAACACAAACAATTGAAATTCAAAATAAAGATAATATAAATAGAAATTTTTTGGGACCAGGGGGGTTTATTGAGGCAGGGAAGAGTGATGCCTAGTAGGCAGAATGGCACAGGAAGGAAGATAGAGGCAGTGCTGGCCTGGGGGGTCTGGGATTGGGTGGGTTGGGCTTGCGGGTGGGGGTGTTGGTGGCGGGGGTGGAGGCAGGAGGATTGTGTGTGATGGCCGCCATATACCGCTCATTGTACTCCTCATCAGTCATTGGTTGGATGGGCTGGTAGGTGGCTGTGGCATGGGGTGGGAGGCGCTTATCCTTGAGTGATTGGTTGCCCATGTTTCCATGGAAAACCATTTGTGCAAACAAGTCAGCCACATTTGGTGACCAAAGAGAAAATTGTGATCAAGGACCCCAAGATAGAGGTTGTTGAAAGCCTGAGGGCGGCGCTCCTGTAGTGTATCTCCAATATTAAAGAACACAACATCAGCCAGATAGACGTTGGTGTGATCAGCTGGGTACACAGAGGCCTGGTGCCTGTGTTCCTGGATGGCCTCAAGGGCGGTGGAGCTTCCCTCCATCTGGTGGCTCAAGAAAACCTGGTATTTGGAATTTGAGTCATCCCAGGAGTTGAGCAATCTACCGAGGATGTGGCTGTATGAGTACCCATTGATGAAATCAGGGTTTGTCCAATAGTAGACAAAACCCTTGGCTGAAACAGCCAGAAATGCACCAATGAATGTCCCCTTCTTGACCTTCTTCCTTCCATTCTTGGTGGTGGCTTTTCTTTGCTCACCAAAATTGTCAAATGCAATTGATAACTTGTAGTACAAGACAAACATGATGTCATCTGTTAGACTTGTCAAGCATCTGACCAGGGTTGATTTGATTGTGGTGTCATATGGGAAATCCTCAGCACCATCTCATTGGTTGCCGACAAAATTTGTAAGAACCCTAATTGAAGCCACCTTTCTGTGCATCCAGAGCTGCACCATGTGCTCAGACACCCAAATGCCATGGTGCACAAGTTGCTTCCAGACCTGGGTCAAGGGAAGCTTGGGGTCCTGCTGGAGGAGGTCAAGCATTATTGGGTATGCCTCATTGATCTGGGACTCTGTGGCCTTCTTTGGCTTCTTGGCCATCCCAATCAGATTTCCTTTATTCATCAGATTGTTGAATTCCCACATGACAGTAGCCCGGGTGAATTGTAATTGGCTGGCTATCTGATCCTAGGACAGACCCTGTAGGTTGAGTGCCACAATTTCCTGAATAATTTGGGCAGTAATTATTCTGTGTTTAGGGCGCTGTGCAGTGGGAGCTGAAGCCTGATTGGTTGAGGTGGGGCAGGTTGGGCGGTGGCAGGAAGTTGTTCTGAATTGAGGTTGCCATCCTGATTGGTTGGTTGACAGGCAGTTTGTGCAGGGGCGGGTGTGGGAGCAAGGGCAGAGCTAGACGCTAAGTGACTCTCAAACAAGTCAAAGCCATATGGGTCGGGGGACAGTAACAGGTCAGCTTCCTCATTACCCGCCTCAAAGGCTTGGGTGTAAATGGGTGCCTCAACGTTCTGAGCCTTGCCTCCTTTTAAGCTGGCTTGGCTGCTGCTGGCTTGGTTGCTGGCGCAGTTGAAGATATTGCTTATAAAAATCATTGTAAAAAAACCTAGGATAAAATCACTAAAAGTAGAAATTTTAAAATTTAATGAATTATTTTTATTGTAATCTCAAGTCCATATTTGGAAGGTTCTCAAAACCTTTTCATACAAATCTGGAGCCATGAAAATGAATAAAATGCCTCTGGTCCTAAATTGGATAGCTGTTGATTGGCTGTTAAACTATTATAATTCTATTTTAGGCTGCTCATACTACACATCTTGTGTGAGTTCATTTTGTTTTGTGCTTGTGTAATCTTGCTTCTAGATTGCTCAATTTTTTTCCACTTTAGTCCTTCTGTTGATGCCTCATATGAATCCTGATTGGATTATAATATACTCCGGAATAGCATCCATTCATTTCACTTGTTGTGTCAGTTCATTTTGTTTGTGGTTTGAACTACATTGCTTGATGTTTGCTTTAATTTTGTATAATGTGTTAGTGAAATTTTGTTTTTTGTTTGTCAGTTCATTTATTAACCAAAGATATTTAAATTAATTGAATCCTGAATCTCACGCAACTTGGATTTTGTTTAAATCTGAAGAATTTTTGCTTGTTGCCATAGCTTTTAAAACTACTGTACCTTGTTTTGGCGCTTGACTCATTATCAGGATCAAGTCACCCCCTTCACTATCCAACTGTGCAATCAACACAATCATGTTCCTGTTATCCATGACTTATAATAGCTTTATAATAAATATCCCCAATAAAGAATATTATCCATCTTCCAAATATTTTTCCCCTTGTAACTATTCTAAAACAGAAAAGTTAGGACACCATGTTCATGATATACCAGCTTTGCTCTTCCCCCTGGACTCAGTGTGCAATTTCCAAGTCATTTCACAATTATCACTGGAAATGATGCCGCCAGGCCTCTGATGGCAAAAAAGGCTAATTATTCCTCAGTAAGTATAAGTAGTGAGGAGGAGAAGCCTTCCTCACTGTTGACATATTAAAATAAACAACTTTATTTAGAGGACCCATTAGTTTCTTTCAGAAATTATTGATTTTTGCACCAATATAATTGTTATGTTTGCATTTATTTGTAACTCTGCTATAATTTACAACCTCACATATCTGCTCCCTCCTGGTTCTGCTTCTTTAAAATTGGTTAAGCCACCTTGTGCCATTGATTTGAAGTTCTTCCACCTTCACCACCTGGGTCTTCCTCCTGGCCAGTCTAGAGGCCCATTTTTTCCATCATTAAGGAGATCCCCTCCACTAACCCCTTACCCAACAGACCTCCTGCCTAAGACTTCAGCAAGTTGGGGTTTGTTTACAACACAGTATTGGGGCTGGCCAATCAGGTTGTGCCTCATACTAGATGTTAACATCTTCTGGCTACATCTATGAACTACATTGTCAGGATTGCATCAATTGTGTACATGGACTTTCAGGACCAGCCTGCCTCCCCTGTGAGAGTTCAGCTGGACTCTGGTATGCGCAGTGACACTTGTAATTGAATAATTAAATCAAAATTGAAATACAGGGCTAGTTTAAAGAAGCTTTAACCTTGATTAAAGAGTTTAAACATATCAATCAAGGAAAAATCAAAAATTTAATTGCATGCCAGGAAGATCCTGGCATTCAATTCTTAAAATATGGCCCCTTGTTTCAACAGTTGTCCCTTTGGAAAGTTATTTTGGAAAGCTTATGCATATGATGATGGAGTCTTGCTGAAATTCTAAAGTGTTGAGAGAATAAGGGTTAAAACGCCAAAGGCTAAAATCATTTATAATAAAACAATTATAAATGCAAAAAAATTGCAATTAATAAACCTCAATTAGAAACATTGGGAGAAGACAACCAATAAAAACTAGGGAAAACTAACAAAGGCAACAATTTGGAGAAATGAAACAGAGATTTTTTAATATTAATCATTTGGAAATTTGTTTCAATCATTTCTTTAAAATTTTGGAATTGGGGTTGCAAAAAGCAACACAGAGGCAACAGAATTAACACCACAGTCTACAAGAAGCCAGACAGCATATAAGTTAAAATAGGTTATATTTCTTTGGAGTTTTTTACTGAAAACTTAAAATTGTTGATTTAAATAAGTTATGATTTTATTGGACTAAGTCAGGGATCCATCCTAAAGTAGGTTCCTGAGAGCTTGCAGGCAGACAGCCTGCAGGCCCAGAAAGAAAGGGCCCACCACAGGATGGAAGCTAAACTTACAATGTAGGATAGGGATTTCCCTAGGATGACCCAGGGTCTTCTGTAAGGCACCATAGAGTCAATTAAGCCAGAAAGAGTGATGTAAATAATTCTGAATATCTGGGTGGAGGTGGACTCACTAGTGACAACAGATTCTTGCGAGTGGTTGGGCCGCAGGGTCAAGGGGGGACATTGGTAGCAAATATGCAGGCAGGTAGTTATATTTGTTGTAAAATAGAAAAGGCGGCACAGTGATCCAGATTCCTTCACAACCAATAAGCTCTGTTTCTCTGATATGGGCTCTTGGGTTGTAAATTAGGATCTCCTCTAAAGTAAACTCCAAATAATCTGGGTTTGGAGGATACTCTGTAAAATGAACTGAGCCATAGGAAGCTCCTGGAGGACAGAATAATTTGGGCAGTTGGTCCGTATTTTTTTAGGCTTGATGGGAAATAGAGACAGACCCAAGGAGATCAAATTGAAAATGATAAAGTGCTAAAAGGATGTAGGATAAGGCCTTGAATGAACCAAAGGTTCATAACACTTTATTGTAAGGATGGCAATAAGCATTTTTCTGTCATCTCTTGGATATAAGTATTCCCATCAAAACTGTGAAACCTTTTGTAAATTCTTGTGGGCCAGGTGATAGCATTTACCAGGGTTTGGAAATTCTCAGTGGCATTCAACTTTGACAATTCATCATTGGCTGGGCTGGAATGGGGAATCACACTTTCTTTCTTTGAGACATGAGATTTTTCATCATTTGACGGCCCTTGTTCTTGGGGAAATTTCTGCAGCACTCCATTGGCGGTGACCCAAGCTATTAAAGGGAGATTGCTTGGGTTGCTTCTCCTATTGAATGGGCTAAGAGGATCCCTCAGAGGGCAGGGGTTAATTGTAGAAGGTTCTACACTGGTGGGTTTTAGAGGTTTCTCTGAAGTTGAATACATTTCAGATTTGAGCCCAAAAAACATGGGCGGCTGGGCCTGTGGGCTGGTGGCCCACAGGGTCCCAGGGTTTCCATCCTGTAGTTGGGGTTTTTCATGTATATTGAAAGCAGGAATTTGTCATTTGTGACATCATTCCCTTCCTCTAAGGCGCTCTCCTCTTTACTCTCTTTTTGTCCAAGTATTGCTGTATGGCTTGGTGTGTGTTGAGCAAGTTGGAAACAGGTTCCCAGGTGCTTTCCCCAGGGGGTAGCCTACCCACTTGACATAGTAAGATGGGTCTTGTAATTTAAGCAGTCTCTGTGGATATATATTTGACCTCATATTTTTTTGCATGTCCCTTCTGGATGGGCAGGGGTTGGACTTGATCTTTTGGTGGGGAAGGAAGGTCCCTTCTTTCTTGAATAGCAAGGATTGGTGGAAGACATTGAGAATCTTCCAAGATAACGGCAGGTCCAATTTGTATGCTACTTCACCTATTTGCTTAATGATCTTGTAAGGTTTGCAGCAACAGTGGGCCAATTTCCTACTAGGCACATGTAAGAGGAAGTTTCAGGAGTTGAGGTATACTTTGTTTCCTTTTCCCAAGGGATTGCCAGGTATTCTTTTCTTATCAGAAAAACTTTTTAGGTCTTGAATTGCATGTTAGTGTCACAAGTGACAAACTCCTATTGACCATGCTTACTGGAAAGCCTCAACTACAGGATTCAAACCCTGACACCCTGCGGGCTGCCAGCCTGCAGGACCAGCTGCCCGCAGATTTTCAGGCAGGAACTAGAACAGGATTTAACTTAGGAAAATCCTTTAAAGCTTGATGAGTCAAAATCACCCACATCAACACTCCCCACGTTAAAAGTTCCTGTTAATTCAACCAATCAGCAGGCAGGTCTAGCCATAGAACCCAAAATAACTCAGGCCACCATGGAAGGGGAAGCAAAGAAACTTCCTATAGAACATGGGCCGCCCAGAGATGACCAACCCCACGACCCAACAAGGGAATTCAAGTATTCTAAGCTCAAACCAGCCAATGAATTAACTCCTGTGATGGATGCCACCAAGGACTGGAAAAACCTGGTAGACAATAACACCCGGGCCAAAGAAATTTGTAAAATTTTACCCATGGCAGATGGGCATACTTATACCCTGGACTGCCATTAAGTTGCCCATTGCAATTCTTGCAATAAAGTGACATGAACCTTTGGTTCAACCAGATTATACCTTACTTGTTATTAGTTTTACTTCATTTAAAGTCTACTTGCAGTTCTGCACCCCATACTCACCTATCCCAAGAAACCGTGGACCAGCCGCCTGACCTTTACCATCTACCAGGAGCTCCCTTTGTCCCAGTACATTTCACCGAGTACCCACCCAACCCAGTATATTTGGAGTTTACTCTGGAGGAAATCCTAATCCACGACCCCAAACCTAGAACTAGAGAGATGGAAGTCCTTTACAGAGAAGGCACCAAAATTATCTGGCCCCCTCTGCTATTCCGAGACAAGTATAATTTCCTGCCTGCATATTTTGTTCCAATGACACTGCCCCTCACCCCGCGGCCCAACCGCCTGCAAGAATATGTTGCCACTAATAAATCCACTTCCACCCAGATATTTGGGGTGATGTATATCAGCCTCACCAGATTGATTGATTCTATGGTGCCTGTATGCAGACCTTGGGCAGTCCTTGGAAAATCATTATCTTATATTGTAAAGTTAGCCCCAATCTTGTGGTGGGCTCTCATATTAGGCCCGCAGGCCATCTGCCTGCAAGTTCTCAGAAACCCACCACTGGTTAGATCCCTGACACCCCAGAAAAGATACTCGAACTCAACCCTTTGGCCTGCATACAATCTGCAGTTAGATACAACTGAAAAGGCCCATGGATATTTCAACATCCAAGTTGTTCAGAGGGAAATTCAACTATCTCCCTGCTTACAACCTGCCCATGGAACTGCCTGTGACCCCAAACCTATGCCCGCTTCCTCTCCCAACCTCCCAACCAACCATTCTGGAAAGCTGTTTGGGATTGTGTACATCACCCTCACAGGGGTGATTGACACTATAATCCCAGCTGCTGGCCCGTTGTCCTGGGTGGTAAAGTCTGTCTCCTACCTTTTTAAGTTAGCTCCCCTCTTGTGGTGGGTATTGTCCACAAAAAAAACCGGCCCAGGCCACCCCTGGAAACAACGGGCCTGCTGCCCAAGACTGGATCCCTGACACCTTGGGCTCTTCTGGGTAAATTGTTATCTTATATTGTAAAGTT
Organism: Entomophthora muscae; assembly: GCA_014839935.2. Lineage (NCBI taxonomy): Eukaryota > Fungi > Entomophthoromycota > Entomophthoromycetes > Entomophthorales > Entomophthoraceae > Entomophthora > Entomophthora muscae. The sequence goes on along the minus strand of QTSX02000007.1, from coordinate 228,452 downwards.
GGCCCCAATCTTGTGGTGGGCCCTCCCTTCTGAACCCGCGGGCTGTCTGCCCGTGAGTTCCCAGAAAACCCCCACAGGCTGGATCCCTGATAGTCAGGTTCTTAAGGCAGGTTTCCTGGGTGTCATGTATTTTTTCAATCCAGGTTTGCCCTGCTGTATTCTGTTCCTTGCTGCCAATACTGGGATCCCAGGATGGGTCAAGTCTGTAGTTGGCCCTAAAGGAGGACATACCAGTAGATGTTTGGTCTTTTCTGTTATGGGTGTATTGTGCCATGGGTAGCATCTCTACCCAGTTGACTTAGTTGTGTTGGCATAGAATTGGAGGTATTGTTCCAGGATTTGGTTAACTTGTTTGGTTTTTCCATCAGTTTATGGATGGTAGGAGGTTGACACACAGCATTTGATTCCAAGGTCCTTCATTACTTAGGTCCATTAGTAGGAAGTGAACTGGGGTCCTTGGTTGGCAATGATTTCTTCTGGTGTACTGTGATGTGTTATTTTACGTTTGTGTAAGTTTCTGGCGGTCTCAGGTCCTGTACAGTGGGTGATGGTTGGGATAAAGTAAGCCATTTTAGTGAAGCGGTCTAACATGACCAGGATTGCATTGAAGAATTTTGACGGAGGGAGTCCCACTATGTAGTCCATTGATACTGATTTTCAGGGTCTGGTGTGGATGTCCAAGGGCCTTAGCAATCCTTCTGGATTAGAGAAACATGTCTTGGTTCTTCTGCAGGTTTAACAACCATTGATGTAGGCTGTTACTTCTTTGTCAATGCCAGGCCAGGAATAGTTTTTCTTGATGCTCAGGAAGGTTTTGTGTCTACTAGGGTGGCCTGCCATTTCCAAATCATGGTGATAAATCAATATGTTGGTTTGGGTTGGACCTTCTGATACAAAGATTCTATTGTGAAGCAGCAAAGTGGTGCCTTCAGGGAGTAGCCTTTTTTGTGTGATGGAAATTAGGGTCTTTTGCCAAGGCACAAACTAGTTTGGTTGAGTAGGCATCCTGTCTCTGCGCTTTTATCACGTCTGGCTTGCTGGTGGTAATCTTTAAGTAATTCAGCTGTATTCCTAGGCTGACAGGATCTAGCAGTTATGGGTATTGTGGTCCTTGGTTTTTATAGAGGAGGAGATTAGGTCAGCTCTTCTAACCAGGGTGTCAGGTATCATGCTCACCTTTCTGGGCTTGTAGTCAATGGTAAAGATTAGTCTGCCAGTTCCAAGGCCCATCTGGTTTTTCTCTGGTTGTTTTGTTTTGTCTTGGATTGAAGAATTATACCAGGTTTTTGTGATCAGTGAGGGCTTTTACCAGAAACTTGGTACCACACAGATATATTTGCCAGTGTTTCAACGTTTTTATAATTGTGAGCATCTCTTTGTTGTATATTGGATAGTTTCTGTTGGATGGCAACATCTTTTTAGAGTAATTTTCTATAAGATGTAGCATACTACTTACTCATTCTTAAAGAAGGACCCCACCCACTGCAAAGTCATATGTTTTGGTTTCCAGAACAAAAGGTTTGGATGGATCAGGTATTGTGAGGACAGAAGCAGTTGTGAAGGCCCTCTTCAGAGTCTCAAACAAGCAGGTACATTTGTTGGTCCAGACAAACTGGAATTTTTCCAAGCAGAGTCTGGTCAGAGGTAACGTGATGAGAGAATTTTTTATGAAATCCCTACAGAGTTTGCAAGGCCCAAGAAGCTTCTAATGCCTTTCCAACAGATGGGGGTGGGCCATGCTGTGACTGCCCCACTTTATCCTGGGCCATGGAAAAACCACCAGCTTGTACCATGTAGCCCAAGAACTCTAATTTGGGTTAAAAGAACTCATATTTCTTGAGTTTGACGTAGAGATTGGCTGCCACTAGTTTCTCCAATATGAGGTTTACGTGACAGAGGTTTTCTTCATGAGTTTAACTGTATATCAGGATGTTTTTGAGGTATAACACACAGAATTGGTCTAGGTATTTTCCCAGGACTGAGTTGATCATCCTCTGGAAGGTGCTGGGGAAGTTGCATAATCCAAAAGGCATAATCAGGTATTCTTAAAGTCCATAAAGAGTCAAGAACGCCGTCTTGTATTTGTTGCCTTCTTTTGATATGTAATTGATTAAAATAATCTAAGGTCAATTTTTGAGTACATCTGGGCTCTGGTCAGGACACTAAAAAGGTCATAAGCGTTGGGTATGGGATATCAATTCTTCACAGTAATGTTGTTCATTTTCTGGTAGTTTACACATGGGCGCAACCCATCATCCCTTTTACCCATGAATACCATTGGTGATGAGCAAGGGCTTTTTGACACATGAATGAACCCTTTCTTGGACATATCTTCAATGTACGCTTTTAGGGCTATCTGTTCCTTTTGATTGCAAAAATTAATGGGTCCATGGCAGGGTTTAGTACTGGGCAGGTGTTCAATGGCGTTATTGTACTCTGAGTGTTCAGGAAGACGGGCTGCTGCCTATTCACTGAAGATGTGACTCTAATTTTCCGGTGTAGCAGACAGGACCCCCACGCTGGGGTCCATCTTAAGGATTAAAAAGGTGTCAGGTTTACCGCTGGTGGGACCTAGATGAGATGGTGCCACATTGTAAGTAACAGCGCTCCTTAGTGACACTGTCTGGTTGCAGAAGTTCAGGATGACACTGTGTGTTTGGAATAAGGAGCCCCCAGGATCAGGTGGTGGTGAAGTCCTTTCAGTATGAGAAGTAATGCTGGGTAGATATTCTGGACAATCCTCAGGGGCAGCTTGGTTTCATACTTGAGCCCAATATCATGAGAACTATTTCCCATGATCACCTTAACACCTTTGGCAGTAGCCTTCAGTCTCAGATTCTTTGCAAGTGTGGCATCAATGAAGCTTTCTTCAGCTCCAGTGTTAATGAATGCTTCCATAGTTTGGGTTGATACAAGAGTTTTAACTTCAACTTGAATAAACTTATAAGGCTGAGAAGAGGTGTTTATTTTTTCCAGGAAAACAGTAGGGATGCTCTTCTTGGTGCAAGCCTTGGTGAGGTGGCCAGGTTCATGACAGTAGAAGCACAGCCCTTTGTGGTAGTGACGTTGTAACTCCTTGGGAGACATTCCTTGTCTGTTGGGCGTTTGGGTGTGGTTAGAATGTTTTGTGGCAGGAGGGCGCCTTCTTGGTTAAGGCTCAATCCTCTGCACAGGAGAAGTAACTTGTCTAGGCCAAGGGTGAGGGGGTGGTGCTTAAGGAGTTCTTTCAGGGCAGGGCAGGAACTTTGGCGGTACAGGATGGCAGACAACTCATCTTCAAGTTGGGTTCTGGTCTTCAGTTTGGGGAGATCATTGGTGTAGGCTTTTAGGGTGCAGGATCTTTGTTTAACGTCCAGTAAGTTGATGAGGGCATGGTGGCAGGTGTCTCAGTTGTTGCCAGTAGCCATCAGCTTGCTTTCAAATTGAGAGTAATTTAGGCAGAATTCAACATCCTCAGCAGTATCCTTCCCAAACCAGTCTAGGGCATCACCAGAAAGCATCAAGGCTACACCTAGGACATTCTTTGTGTCATTGAATTAAGAGTTCATTTTGGCTTGGAATTGAAGATGGAAGAGAGACATAGCTCTATGGGCTTCTTCCAAGGTGAGTTTGCCCATCTGTGGCATGTCCACCTTGGTTGTGGATTGGTTAACTATAACATTCTGGACTTGAAAATTTGGGGTCTTGGTGTTCTCAATGCCAAGTGTGGCATCCTTGGGTTCTGTGCTGCTTTGGGGCTTATTTTCTGATGCAATTAAATTGGTAACTAGCTTGTAGTCATAGTAAGCTGAAATCAATGAAAATAGCATACAAGCTGCCCCAAGAGTTATCAACAGCTTGGAGCCCAGGTTGCCATGATTAAGATAGATTGTCATAATGTCAGGGCTCCCTACTGCAGGAGGCTCCTTAGAACTTGCAGGAAAATAGCCCGCTGGTCCTGAAGAGAGGGCCCACTATAGGATGGGTGCTAACTTTACAATATATGACAAGTACTTCCCAAGAACAGCCCAGGGGCCGCTAGAAGGCACCATGGAATCAATGGAGCCAGTAAGAGTGATATAAATCACCCCAAAAAGTTGTGTTGAAGTGGATTTACTAGCAGCAACTGATTCTTGCAGGTGGTTGGGCCGCGGGGTGAGGGGGGAGTCATAGGTACAAGGTAGGCGGGCAGGTGGTTGTATTTGTCTAGGAAAAGCAGGGGGCACAGTGATACAGGTTCTTTCAGGGCCAATAACCTCAGTTTCTCTGGTTCTGGCTTCTGGGTTGTGGAGTAGGATTTCCTCTAAGGTGAATTCCAAATACACCGGGTTGGGTGGGTATTCAGTAAAATGTACCAGGCCAAAGGATGCTCCTGGAGGACAATATAGATTGGGCGGTTTGTCTGCGGTTTCTTGGGGTTGGTTGGCGTAATGGACGGTGCCGCAGAGGTTAGAATGTAAATGGAAGAGAACTAAAATCAAATACAGGATGACCTGGGTGAACCAAAGGTTTATATCACTTTAATATAAAAATGGCAATGGGCAACTTCTTGGCAGCCCAGGGTATAAGTATGCCCATCTGTCATAGAAAAACTTTTACAAACCCTTTTGGGCTGGGTGATACCATCTACCATGGTTTGGGAACCATTGGTGGCGTCCTTCAGAGGTGGTTCTTCATTGGCTGGATTGGGGCAGAAAAACAAAATTCTCTTTTTAAGCTGTAGGATTTATCATCCTCTGGCAGCCCGCATTCTAAGGGAAGTTTCTTTGTTCCCCCATCAGCAGTGGCCCAGTTATCTTGGGATTGTTGCTCAGGTCAGCACTCTTGTTGGCCAAGGCAACATGATCCTTCTACAGGCAGGGCTTTAAATTAGGTGGCTCCATGCTTTTAGGTCTTTGGAATTCCTCTTAAGTCAAATTTGTTTCTGGTTTGAGCCTGAAGAAACACAGGTGGCTGGGCCTGCGGGCTGGTGGCCCGCAGGGTTTCAGGGTTTGAATCCCATAGTTGGTATTTCTCTACATGCATTGCTAATAAGAGTTTGCCACTTGTGACAATTACCCCTTCTTTAGATACACCATTGATTTATTCTTTGAGTGGATTTTGTAAGGATCTCAAAGGTTAGCCTCCCAAAAAGCATATTTTGCCAACTAGATCAACTAGTTAGTCTCTACTTAGGGAGTTGCCTCAGAGTAGTTGCTGAGTACTATTACAGTAGTTTTAAAAGCTTTAGAAATAAGCAAAAATAATCCATACTTAAGCTAAATGAACTCAGATTTAAACAAAATTAAAAATAAATTAATTTATATTGATTTACAATAGATTTGGGTTAACTTCAATTTCTCTTAAATCTGAATTCATTTTGTTTAAATTTGAGTTCATTTTGTTTGTTGCCATAGATTTTAAAACTACTGTATTCTACCCTTTGTTGTCCTTGACTAGTTGTTATAATCTATTACTATATATTATTGTCTGGAATCCAAATAGTACAATAGTGTTAACCATCAACCAACTAATAAGCCTAGCTTATCTCCTCCAAAGAACACTTTTCTGGTGTCTGTTGCTGTCAGAAATTGCGCCATTAATGCTATTTTGATATGGCCTTCAAATAATGATATGTGCAAAGATTTGGTCAGTTTTGCTTACAATTTTGGGAATTCCTCACCTTCTGCAAATGGGTCCAGTTCAATATCCACCCATTCTGGATTACCATACCTGCCCTTGTCTGATCCTGGTATGACCTCACCCCAACGTGACCCCCTATGCCACTCTGTCTACCTAATGAGTAATTATTGACCCTTGTCTACTCTATAAGTAGAATCATTTCTCTTAATTAAGACAAGTTTATCCACATTTGTGTTGGCTTTAATATTCTTCAAGCTTTTTCCTTTCCTTTTTGCCAAAAGGAAGTCCTCATCTTGTATTCCAGGAAATTAAGATATGTGCCCTGAATTTTGCCCTGAAGGCTAACCCAAGGCTAGCTTTGAATCTCAAATCTTTTGTTATAAAGATTTCCTTGTGTCTTTCTGGATGTTGTCCCCATGAGCCAAACACAACAGTTATCAACCAACTACCTACCCATTCCTAGTAAAGAGCATCACAGGGAAGTAGGATGGAGAGCCTACCTGTGCTAAAATGTTGTAACTGTGCTGTTTTAGCAAAGTTAAAAGGGGAAATATAGGAAACTAGATAATTTACTTTATTGGGAGATATGGCTTATATAGTTGGTGTGAATTGAAGATATCAGGAAAATAATTATGGTGATCATTTGGCAAGCTGGTTAGGGCTGGCTTGATCTAGATAATGATTCAAGCGCTAAATTGAGGCATCCACAATATGGGATCATCATTTGCTTGTGTTGCTATATTTGGAGATTCAAGTTGACTTCTTCATTTGGCTACAAGTTACTGGTAAATTGAATTGTGGGTCACAAACCCACTTATTTGGAACCTTTCTGGGGGTTGACCCTGATGTTGCAACAGGGATATTTATAACAGTGCAAATATTAACTTTGTAATAAGCCCATAGATATCCCTCCTATAAGCACCCAAAAAAAGAAAAACATAAAAACACCAATCAATTTTTTATTGATTAATTAGCCTTTATTAAGGCAAGCAAGAACCCATGCCTAAAAATCTGCTTAATTGTGTTCAAAATAATCTCTTTCAATTACTTACTATTGGTCTCACTTATTTTTCAGTTTATTGTCTACTGAAAATTTTGTGTCATTATATCACTTGTTGATAACAATAAAGAGAAAAATTCCTGTTGTTGAGTATATACTTCTGGGAAGTATAATAAACAAGATAAAGGTAATTTAAGAAGAGAATGCTAATTTAGTGGATATGAATATATGATAATATATAGTATCATGGGAAGCCACATGCCATCCATGTACATCATGGAGGTCATGAGGCTTATCTGAGTAATGTTTCTCTTAAGTCACAGCGCTTATTCAAATTGTGTTCCAATTAGGATCTGGATTGTTTGATCCCTGTAATAGATGGTTGACTGATAGTAGTGCTACCAAATTATTGGTTGGTCAGTGAGCCATTTGGTGAGTCACTTGGTGATCCACTCAGGGTGCTGATTTCCCGAGAGGGAGTAATTGAAGATGTTGTAACACAAAGATCAGAAATTTCAAGTCCTATGAAGAACACTACTTGGAAAAGCACCATGGCTGGCATAAGATAAATGAACACATATGACTTGACATGATACTTTATAACATTCTTCTTTTATATTAATAAAGTATCATTATCTTTCCCCCCTTTATTTTGTTTTATATAATTCCAAGAAGTATATACTCCATAGTGTGATAAAATCTACCAATGAGAGGTTGTACATCTTATCTCATTATATGCTGAAATAGATTAACCTATAATAAGGTCACTCTTAGGGCTCCTAAATCCACTCATGGTAAGCAGATGCCCTTTCTATTAGTTTATCCAAATATCAGTTGCCAGTGACATATTAGGTGGATCTGGATAAAAAAGACTTGGTCAGTCAACTTAGGTATTCAGGATAACTCACACTAGGCTTTATTTTGGGAATAAATTTATATAATGACAATTATATGTAGCTCAATTTTAAAAAGATATTTTGATATGTGGTTTTGAACTATGATGCTAAGCTATTTCAGCTTTAATCTAATAAAATTATATCAAATAGCTGTATTAAATATGGCTTTAAATTTATCTTTGGATGGACCAACCACTTGTATTTTTATTATTGATTTGACTCTGCTAAATAAAAAAGGCTACATATCAAACAATATTGTCTCTAACTTTGAAAGGGTTTAATATTTTGCTAAGATAAGCAGTAAGTCGCTCTAAAATGAATAGGTTTTAACTTAAGAGATCCAAAAAATCTCATTTTTATATTGGGATGTTGTTGCGCCCAAGTTTACGTTTAATTTTGCACTACCGTTAAACCCCTTTAAATGGTATTTAATCAAAGCTTAGGGTAGAAGCGTTGAATTGATTAAACCGAAGCAGTAATAGGGTGATTAGTTAACGAAAATTAGAATACAAAGGTATGCTTAAACCATCATGGGAACTGGCATTTGCAAGCATTCTTCACGATCCAGGACGATCCAAGGATGTAAAAATATTCCGTAAATCGTGTGGAAGTGCTCCTGCACTTTCACGAATGAATTGATAGGCTACCAGAGAATTATACTTCTAATATAGCTACGTAGCTTAGTATAGATTTACGCTATGCACCCATCAAACTTGCTGTGGATTCTTGACATTGATTGGAGGCAAGATTATGCATATGTAGAGGGGATGCAGCTCGCATTCGAAATCCATGGCAATCTAGAGTAACAAATTATATGACCACAGTACGAGTAGGGATGCTTCGGCTCAGCCCCGGCCAGCTTTCGGCTCTGGGCAGCTACAATCAAAGCGGAAATACAACATATTTAATTATTTTTAAATAACTCTTTGTTATGAGTGACTCAGAGCTAGAAACTGGCCGCGGCTGCCCAGGGCTTGGCCGAAGCAGCCCTAAGTACGAGGTTGATCCTAAATGGATCTAAGAAAATTACTTTGGAATTTGATAAAGCACAAGGCAAATCACAAGCACGTATATGCTTCTTCCATAGCCCATCATTACAAATCAAAATACAATGTATGTTAGAAATATGAAACCAAGAAATACATACTCCAACAACAAAATCTATTCAAAGCTTTGATATGAGCCCCAATGTGCTTTAACAAATACCAATGTTAGCGAAATAAAGTATCATTTAAAAAGGGATTTTTAATCAAGTAAACTTTTCAACGTACTGCCGAGCTACCCCCATTCAATAGTAATAAAATTAGTTTGAAAATATATTAACATGTAATAGAACAGAGAAGCGTTAAAAATAGTTGGAAACTATAGTGTGAAACATGAACATGCCTTAGTATGCATTTCAAGGAGAAATTTCTCAAGCCTGCGGATTAGGCTAGTCCAAAGCAGTGATCAAAGCACCCAGCAGCTACAAGTGTGTCTTGTACTTAAGGGATGAGTTTAATTCTAATTTAACTTGGAGCCCGGTTTAATATTACTAATGAGATTTAATTCTTTTAATAATAATTTATACAGCCCCTGTTAACACCCAGTTACTGCAGCCATGCTCTGGCAGTTTAAAAATAGCATTCAACATTAAAAAATGACGAAAATCCATCTCGTGCTACCAGGCATCCATGCGCTGCAACCAAAGTGTCATACAGACAACCTGTCGGGGGTTTGAGGTTCTTTCTTAATGAAAAAGCGAAACATTTATAGCAGATGGCATTGTCTGGTAAGCGTACAGCCAACAAGCATGAAACTTAACAGAGGACATGTAAAATGAAAACCACTGCAAGCAACATTTAGGACCTTGCTTTTTCAAATATTTTAATTTTTCCAAACAATTAAACCACGCACCCCTAAAACTAATCCAAGTCATCAGATTTACTTGTACTTGATGCTTTCATAAGGATTAGTATTTAAACTATGGATTGTTGACACTTGAAAGTAAAAATGATAAAAATCAATCATCACTTCTTGGCTCTTGGCCTGGCACTTCTGGAAGCCGCCAGCGCAAACCTATATTTTCCTTTGAAGAGAAATACAGTACAAGGCTACAACACCAACCACCCCTACTCAGCCTATACCCCCAAAAGAGGACATCCATCAGGAAGATCCAACTATGGATACCATTTCATGCCCAACTACTCCAACAATCCCTCTTCATCTGGAAATGACTATGCAACCCCAGTAAACAATGCTGAACAATCAAACCAATACAGCCCATCAACTAACCCAACGGAAATCAATGAACCTTCAACAAATGACTCTTCTAAGACTGCTGGCCAAAACACTTCTCCTGGAAAAAACGATACAAGCTCTCCTACAAGTCCTTCCCAGCCCCAAGTTCACGACACTCCATGTGACGAAGCAGATAACGAAATTGAGGACTCTTCTTCAGATCTTCACCAGAGTCCTGACCAAGAAGATCCCTGTGATGAAACATATGATAATAATACTTCTCAACCTCCTGGTCAGACCAATACATCTCCCAAAACAAGTGACAATAAAGAAGATCAGAACAGTCCCTGTGATGAAGAAAAAGAAGAAGCACCTTATCCTCCACAAACTCCTGGCCAGGAAACCACACCTGATGTCCCACAAGATGGAAATGAATCTCCAACTGAAGATGAAAACCAAACCCCTATTGGAAAATACCCTACCAAACCCAACAATAATTCAACCTCTGGAGATTATGAAGCCCAAGCTTTGCTTGATGCTGTCAATGCTGAGAGAAAGAAGCAGAACCTTACAGAGTATGTGATGAACAACAAGTTGAATGCTGCTGCCCAGAAGCATAGCAAGTACCAGAGCGATTCAAAAACCATGAGCCACACTGGTGAGGGTGGATCAGATCCCAGCAAGCGTTGTCAAGCGGAGGGCTATGGTCAGTGCGGTGAGAATGTTGCCATGGGTCAGAAAAGTGTTGCCCAGGTCATGGAATCTTGGATGAATTCTCCAGGGCACAAGGCCAACATCCTTAGCTCTATGTACACAGAATTTGGAGCAGCCAGAGTGGGGGATGTATGGACTCAGAACTTTGGTTCTAGTGGTGGTTCTTACAATCCTAGCTCAGACGGAGGTGACTCTGGGTCAGGAAAAGAAGGAGGTGATTATGGTTCAGGAACAGGAGAAGGTGACTCTGGTGCAGGAAAAGAAGGAGGTGATTATGGTTTAGGAACAGGAGAAGGTGACTCTGGTGCAGGAACAGGAGGATATGATTCTGGTTCAGGAGCCAGAGGAGCTTACTCTGGTGCCAGAGGAAATGGTTATAACCCTGACTCTTTTGGAAAAAATTAGAGTGGAGGCTACAATCAAGCTTCAGGAAGAGTAGTGTACCATTCACAGTCAAACTACTATCCCAGCTATTAGTCTGTGATTAGGAAATTTTCAAGCACTAATATATTTAGTGCAATCCATTAATAAATATCTATATCAAATCTTATCCATCTCAACACATTGGTGCCCTTTGATTAAGTTTTATGATACTTCTGATTGATTAACTAAATGAAAAAAACTAATACAGAACCTTAAGCTTGAATCAAACTTTCTGGTTCTTAAAATGTATAATGGGGGTGAAACTAGCCTTTCATATTATTTGATGCCAGAGTCTGAATAGAGGAGGTTGGTTTTATCAATATACAGTAGTTTTAAAATCTATGGCAATAACCAAAAAAAGCTCAGATTTAAACAAAAATGATTTCAGATTTAAGCAAAATCCATCTATCAGGTTAAAATATACACTCTGCTAACAGGAATTTTTGGCGTTAATGGGCAAAATGGGTCAACACAGTAAAGAAGTGCTCACGCGCAAAGCAAAACTATTCAAAATACAATCTAAAATACATCAATTCACAAAAAAAATGGTGTGAGTTGACTTTTGGTATACATGTGTTTACTATGTGAATTGGTGACAAAATGCACCCAAGCGCGGTGAGTCAAAACTCAACCCAAAAACAAAACACAATAGCAACTCACTATGTAAACAAAATCACACAAATGTTGTGTGCAATGGATTTTAATCAAGAATGATACCAAGGTATCTAAAATAAGACACAAGATCTGAAGCATAAATGTTAAAAAAAATTGTTGGGTTGTCAGGATTGACAATCCATTACCCCTGGAAACCCGGGCCCAAGGGCGGGATTTGAACCCTGAACCTGAATCCCTGAGGGCTGCTGGCCCCATGGACTGAGAGCCCGCCTGTGTTTTGCTGAGATCAAGCCCCTGCAAGCTGAGGCCCCTGCTAAGTCCTGAAGCCAGAATACCAGCACAGGCTCAACTATGGTGGTGCCCAAGGAGAAGCTTCTCAAATTGCCTAATGGAGGCAGAGTAGGTGCCTCTGTGAACTTCATGAACTTGAAGTCCTCTTGGGTAACCAATCAAACTCAACTGACCAATTTGGATGTTCTGACCAATGAGAGAACACCCAGCCAAGGTGCCATTTTGCCGCTCCTGCACCTGGGCCTCCTGGCCACCCGCCTGCATTTTCCCCAATATTTTGATGAAGCTCTTATGGAAAATACTAAGTTTGCAGGTGGGATGCTATATATGCCTATAGATTTTGCGCTCAAACCTTATTGCCATTTTTGAATAAAGGTTATGTTATTTTAGCTCATGCAGGTATTGCCTTAGTTTGTATTTGTTATCTACCCATTCAGTTCAAGATCCCCTGGCCCTCCTGCCCCACTGCCTGCAGTTTTATGTCCTCCTGGTTTACCCTTTGGACCCGTCCATTTTACCGACTACCCTCTGAAACCCAAATACAAGGACTACACCCAAGAAAAGATACTCAAACTCAATCCTTTGGCCCACATACAATCTGCTGTGAGATGAAAACGACAAGGACTGTGGATATTTTCAACACCCAAGTTGTTCAGAGGAAAATTTAACTATCTTCCTGCTTATGACTTACCCATGGAACCACCTGTGACCCCCAAACCTATGCCTGCTTCCTCAACCAACCTCCCAACTGACCACACTGGTAAGCTTTTTGGGATTGTGTACATCACCCTCACAGGGGTGATTGATACTATAATCCGGGCCGCCAGCCCGTGGTCCTGGGTGGGAAAGTCTGTCTCTACCTTTTTAAGTTAACTCCCCTCTTGTGGTGGGCATTGCCTGCAAAAACCCTAGGCCCAAGTTACCCCTGAAAACAATGGGCTGGCTGCCCAAGACTGGATCCCTGACATGGGTGCTTAATTTGGTGTAAAATCTGGAAAATGAGTGGAAATTTTTTGGTTATTCTAAAATGGGTGTGTTAAAACCAAAAACAACTAATTAAGAAATAAAAATTCTATAATTGTGATATGGGGGAAATATTAATTAAATATCTCTATTCAGATAAAAGCAAAAATTAAAATTAGGGAGTAACTTAATTGAAATTTATTTAATGTTTTATTAAATTCTCAAAATGGAAGGAACACAACAACAGAGTACCAATGCACCAGCTGTGCGCCACAGTTGCAGTTGCCCCCGTGGGTCAAAGAACAGAGTTAGTGCAACACAAGTGCCTACTCAGGAAGGAGATGGGAGAGGAGAGTTTGATAGTGATGCTGCACTGACACAGCCAGTTCAAGGAGCACAATATGCTAGGGTGTAAAGCATCAACCCTTGGGTCCCCAAGCTGACCTGGAAGCCCACCAAGGTTACCACTACCAAAATAGTTAGAAACAAGGAGGTAGAACTTACTTTTTATATGTTCAATGTTGTGTACCACCAAGAGTTGGTCCCGTCAGCCATGCTAGAGAAAGTTAATGTTGTAACTGTGCTGTTTTAGCAGAGTTACAAGGGGGGAAATATTTAGAAACTAGATAATAATATTTATTGAGATATATGGATTATATAGTCAATGTGAATCAAGGATAACAGGAACATGATTGTGTTGATCACACAGTTGGATGGTGAAGGGGGTGGCTTGATCCTTGTAATGAGTCAAGCGCTAAAACGAGTCACTCACCAAGAGTGATCAGCTTTTGTTCATGTTGTTATATTTGGTAATTTGAGTTGTCTTCCTAACTTGGCTGCAGGTGGACAAATAATCAGATTGTGGGTTGCAAACCTGCTTACCCAGAACCTTGCTGGAGGGTCAAGCCTGCTGTTTTGACATTAAGCCTGAACTTGACACTAGCTATGAGACTCATGTCAGTGATGACAAACAGGAAGAGGACAAGGATCCTGAGTTCTACAGAACTGATGATGGAAAGCTGGTGTTAAAAAAGGTTGCAGCCTTCTACAACAAGGTACCCATGCCTTGCAAGCCTGTCACCAATCAGGATTCCAGTTCATCTGAGCCCACCAAGCCTGCCCAGAAGTACATTCCTGATATAAAGTAGATCATCCTTCTCCAGCTCATGCAGGAATCTGGTGACTACAAGGTGGCTGCAGCTCTTGTTGGGGTGGATCCCAAGTACGCCTCAAAGACCTTTAACAAGTTCATCAATACTGGCCATGTTCTTGCCGCAGAGAAATCCCTGCATGTGTCCACCATGCTCACCAAGGAGCACAAATGGGCAATCCACCAGTGGATAATCCAAGATTGCTATCTTGAACTGGCAAATATACAGGTCATGGTCAAATCTACTTTTGGGGTTGAGGCCTCAATTTCCTTTTACTACCATCTGGTGAAGGGAATGTGCTTTTCCTGGAAAAAGCTCAGTGTATCTCCGTACAATTGAAATAGCCTAACCAATGTTGAAACCCGGAAAAAGTCCCTGAGGTGTACACTACCCTCAAAGCCAAAGGGACGGCAAATTCTATTACATTGACAAATCAGCATTTGCCTTGTCAATGCGCAATGAGTATGGGTATCTCCCCAGAGGCTCTAATGACTGGATGGCTTGGCGTGCTGCAGTCCGCGCCACAGCCTATTCAATAGTGGCTCTCCTTAGCCAGAAAAGGAATTGAGCTGTATCAAATGATACTAGGCTCCCACAACAGCTGTACCTTTCTAGCATTCCTCCAATTGGTCCAGGAGCACCTGAGGCGCACAAGCCTGGGCTTTACCAATGTAATAGTACTGGACAACATTGGTCTCCACAAGGTGGATGATATTCTTGAAGAATTCCCAATGATTGACACCAGCATTGCAGTAAGCCCCCAGCAATTGGCCACAGCAAATTTGTGCCTTTTCTTCCTCCCTGCTTATTCACCCTTCCTAAATCCCACAAAAGAAGTTTTTGGGTGGCTCAAGCAAGTTGTCAAGCAAGGGACCTCAACTGGGACCAAGGACCTATTTGATTTGCTGCAGGCCGGGATCCACACCTTCCCAGCTGAGACTGTGGCCAAGTTCTATGGCCACACTAATTTGTTCATCCCTGCATGGCTTGCCAAATAGCCAATCAATTAAAGGCTTAGCTTTCCCAACTATTTTTTATATTATTTAATTTACTATTTAAGATTTATTAATTATCATTTTATACTGTAAATTCAGAACCTGAACGTAAAAATGTGGGATTGTCAAATCCTTGGTCCAAATTTTGAATCACTTTTGCGGAATAGCCTTTTTTAATTAAATTGATTTTTTGAGTATTTATTTGAATTTTTAAAAATGCGGGAACTAATAGACACTTTGTAAAGTTCAAGTCAAACTGCATATTTCCAATGGACAAAATGAATTAACTGGAATCAGATTTGAAGCGTTCAAATCCATCAACCATTTCCATTAAGTTTACTATGTTTTTTGGAATTGCAGGATTGTCAAATCCATGGACAAAATTTCAAATCACTTTTGAATGCCACTATTAAACTCAAATATTAATTGCGGGAACTGGAAATTAAATTGAATGTACAGTAAGCACACTAGAAAAACACCAGCCCAAATCAAGAAGCTCCACTACAACTAAAATCAAATGAAAAATTCAATTTGATAACCATAATTAGACATAAAAAGTGATTAAACTTTAAAAAATATCCAAACCCAGAAAGTATACAATATTATTCACTTCAAATCACAGATATAGAAATTCTGTTACTATTCAAGGCTAAATCAAGAGAAGATAACTACCCACAACTAAACCAATAACTCTAAAAAAATAAATATTTAATCTATAAATATTTTTTATTTTATTTTTATGGACCGTCAATTATATTCCCAACCAGCTCCTGCACCAGCCCGCAGGGCTGCCTGTCCACAAGGGCGTCCCAGAGGGTCCAGGAACAGACCCAGAACCCAACTTGAAGGGAGTCATGCTAATACACAGGCCTCCCAAGGTGTCATTGCCAGCCAACCACCTCCTGCATCCCAAGCCAGAACTACCAGCTTAAATCCCAGGAAGAAGCCACTTTCAAGGCCTGCTACCAAAGTCTCTTACACCAGGGTCACCGGGAACACTGAAGTTACTTACACCTTCACTGTATACCCAGTTGTCACCTGGCCCTACACTCTTGACCCAAGAGTTGCTACTTCCTGCCCCCGTGTCTTTGATACCTCCTATCAGTCATTAGCCACAACTGAGAAGCCATCTGTGCCTGTGTCTTATGTCACCATTGACGGCGCCAGCGCAACCAAGCGTGATCCCACCTTCTACACAAAGGTCCCAATCCCCTGTGTTGAGCCTGGTAGCCAGGATGCTGTGGTACCTTCCAAGGGCCGGCGTTGGTTGACGGATAGTGAGCATGAAGCTCTCCTCAACTGCTTAAACGGGGGAATGGCGGTTCAGGATATTGCATCCCGTTTTGGTGTCACGGCCAGGTACATTGCCAACATCAACACCAAGTATGGCAATACCGGGCAAATTGCCAAATCCACCAAGGCAAAAAGACAGTCAAAACTTCTTCAGCCCGTACACATTGACACAATCAAGCAGTGGGTAGCCAGGGATTGCCACCTGGACACACTTACTGTCCAATCAATGTCCACCACAGAGTTTGGACTTTCTGTTTCCAAAACCCTTCTATACAAAACAATGGTTGATTTGGGCTTCTTGTGGAAGGTGCTTGGAGTTTCTCTGTACAATAGGAACAGTGAAAAGACCATCAAGGATTGACACATTTATGCCAAGACATATCTGGCACTAAAGGAGACTGGGAATGACCAGTTCTTCTATATTGACAAATTGTTATTTTCCTCCTCACTCAGGTCCAGGCATGGGTGGGTCAAGAAGGGGTCCAAGGACAGTGTAGCCCATTGTGCAGCTGTCTGTTCCCAGACCTATTCCATGGTCACGCTTCTTGGTCCTCACAGTTTGGACCAGTATCAGATGATTAAAGGCTCCCATAACAGTGTGTCCTTTCTTGATTTTCTCCGAGCTGTCAAGGAGTACCTTTGGATAAATTATAGCAGCACAACCAACGTTGTTGTGCTTGATAATGTTGGGCTCCACAAAGTGGATCTGGTTGTGTCTGAGTTCCTGCCCATTGATAAAAATAGCCATTCTGCTAGCCACCGCCTTGCAGACTGCCCAATGAGACTCCTCTTCCTCCCCCCATATTCCTCATTCCTGAATCCAATTGAGGAGGTCTTTGGGGGGATCAAGAATAAGGTGAAACAAGGCCTCTCTCAGGACACCAAGGATCTCTTCAACATTCTTGAGATCAGCCAATTTGCAATGCCACCTGATGTGGTGGCAGCTTTCTACAAGCACTAAGAATCATTCCTCCCAAAAGCCCTGGCCTCTGAGCCAATCAGATAAATGGGCGCCCTGGGTTTCATTTAGTTTTAATTTTATTTAGTTTGTTTTTACTAGGACTCAAAAATTGTTATTTATTTATAATAATGTGACATTTGATTGTATTATAGACATTTAAGAATACTAGAAAAGGTAAGTAAAATTAATTATACTAGATAAGAGGGATTTATTTTTATTATGATGCACTGAATATTATTGGCTTTTGCGCTAACAAATAAATAAATTAAAAAAAGATAGAAAAAATTAGTTTATTTAAACGATTGTGAATTATTTTGGTACTTTGACTTTTTTAAGCCACAAATCAGACCTTGCGTGTCATCATCTGCTCCTTGGTATTTCAGTGCCACTATAGCCACACAACACGGCAACCAATGATTTTTATGTATCCCTTACTAATTTGTACTTAGGACGCAGGTCAAGTATATCAAATATGTTTATCAAATCATATTACAAGGGAAAGGTAATTTGAGTTCTAAACAATCACATGTTTGGAACATAAGTGGAGCGGGCCGCATGATGCAGATAAATTCAATTCTCCATGTTTATCTTTGTGATAAATGAACCTGTACTCAACAAGATAATAAATAATAAATAAAAACATTTTTAACTTATTTTTAAATATTTGACCTGGTTGCAACTTTAACTATTGTCTTGTAATATATTTAGATATATTAATATTATAATTTACCTACTAAAAAATAAAATAAAAAATAAAATTTTAAAATAAAAGTATAATTACAAATCTTAAAAGTTTAATATTAAAGGTTAAATATTTGAAATAACCAATTTTTATTTAATCATGATTTATTCTATATTAAAATATTAAAAAATTTTTAATAGTGACTTTTAGATACTAAAATTTTAACATTAAAATATTTAATAGTAAATATTTAATATCAAAATATATAATATTAAAATATTTAATAGTAAAATATTTAATATTATAATATTAATATTAAATGTTTACTATTAAATATTTCAATATTAATTATTTTAACAGTGAATATTTTAATATTAAATATTTTTATATTAAATATTTTACTATTAAAATTGTACAAGTAAAATTTTAAAATAGTGAAGTATTTAGTATTAAAATTTAATATTTGAAAATAAATAAAAAATAAAAAATAGAGTAAAAAAGTTTAAGTTGCAAGGGAAAATGATTTATTAGGGGAATGCAAATTGCAAGGGGAATGTGATTATTCTGGGAAATTATACCCCAAAATTAAGCTTTCTGCTAATGCATCCAATTGGGACCACATACTCTTCTGTATGTGGTGGATGACTCTGGCACCAATTGCTAGAGGGGTGGCACTCAGCACCCCGGTGGTAGCCAAAAGTCTTATAAAAGGCAATCAGGTGAGAGAATTGACTAGTAGATTTTTTCAGGGGTCACATAGTACCCGTATAGTGTTGCTATTGCAAATGAGTCATACAGGACGTGCTTGACTGTCCTGTATCCCCGTGGTGTCTTCTGTTGGTTGAGGGCTATACGGCATATATCAATTTGTATAAGTACATCTTCCAATTTTTTCATGTTGGCTTTCAATATGCAGTGGAGAAGGATTCCCAGGTACACCGCGACATGGATTCTTTGCAAGGTATACTTTTCTGAGAACATGCACAATTTTTTGAAAGTTTGTACTAACCTATTAATATAGGATGTTTAGGTGAATTTGAAGAGGGTACCAGGGGGCGCCCGACTTGAATCTGCCCCCCAGGCCTCAGCAAACAATATCATTAAAGGTTTAAAACTATTCACGAGGACTGCATCCCTGACTTTATAGAATAGAGCCTTAAAATTTTCATTAAAAATTGAAGAAATCAAATATTCATTTCCTATTTGCAAATTGGTTTTTATTAAATTCTTTTCATATTTGTTAATATTTGTGAATGGGAACCTTTGGATGCTTTCATATATGTATTCATCAAAGTTCAGTTTTATATCCCCGCAAATTTATTTCATTTCTTTGATTTTGATCGTTGATTCTAGTTTGTAGGCTTCCCTTATCCATGGCAAGCACCCCACAAGTGGTTAATATTCCCTATCTTGAGCTTCACTATTAAAAAAGTATTCATATTCTGTTGAACTATTTTATTTATTTGATTTTTATTTATTTGTTTATAGGGGCCACCAGTGACTGGTAACCCCCATAAAACCAACTCAGCGTAAAAGCCACCACTTCTGCAACCTCATCCCCATCCCGGGTGATGACTAAAATAAATATAAGTAAAACATAAAAAGACTTACTGAAGGTTTCCCCTGTGGCCCCCTCAGCCACAGGCGCCATATCAGCAAACTTCAAGAGCATTGGATGCTCTTCAGTGCTCTTCTTGGGCTTGATCATCCTTATCTTTCTTGCAACTTGTGTTTCTTCTTGGGTTTCATTTGAAAAAGCTTCTGTATTTCTTGAAGCGCTTCTGCTGCTTGATTGTGTTTCATTTTCATCTGTTTCCATTTGATTGTTTTCCTCTTCATTGGTGTTAATTTCATTTTTGTTTCAGTTCCTTCAATTAGTTTGATCTTATTGTTTTCTTTGGCCCCCTGCCAGAACTCCCACAAATTGTAGGCCATGTTGTTGAACTTTAGACTTGATAAAATTGTTCCCTGTAGATTAAGTAATGCTTCTTTTTTATTTCATCTATAATATTTCCCAATTTGTTCAGATCATCTTCTTTTGACTGGATCAGTGGCTGGCCCTTGTCCACCAGCTTTCCTGTCACTATTTCCCTGATATTTTTCTCAATTACAACAACCTTTTGCAGGTTAGCTTCTAATTTGTTGATTAAGTTATAGATTGATGACATTTTGTTTTAATTCCATAAAAAACAGGATTTTATAGTACTATCTTTGATGCATACATATTTTTGTCATCATCATTAATAAATTAAAGACAATAAACGATAATATTGCATTATAATATTGCAATTAGACATCAACTTTTGATAATTTGATATTATGTGCATAACTCAATGCATTTTGTTTAATAAAATCCATTGTAAACTACACCTTTTCCTTTATAATTTTAATAAAATGGAATGTGTTTATATTAAATCTCCATTAACACTTAGTATAATATTAATAATTAGTGCATTTTACAGCCTGTATATTTACCTATTCATAATAATTCTGTAAACTTCTTAGTTGGATTTTGCAAGGTAACAATAATGTAATGTGAGAATAGAATACTGTTTATTGTCATTAATTGGCTGATTTTCTTTGATGTGGCAATTGTGCATTTTTTGATATTTACACACTAGTATCCAATTGGTTGGCTTCACATCCAATCACACAGGCAATAGGAAAACAAGCCGCCACTCCAAGACTGTATGTGGTCGGGGTGGCGGCTTGTTTTCTTATTGCCTGTGCAATTGAATAGGAAGCCAACCAATTGGATACTAGTGTGTAAATATCAAAAAATGCACAATTGCCACATCAAAGAAAATCAGCTAATTAATGACATTAAACAGTATTCTATTAACACATTACATTATTATTACCTTGCAAAATCCAACTAAGAAGCTTACAGAATTATTACCAAAGGGTAAATATACAGGCTGTAAAACGCACTAATTATTAATATTATACTAAGTGTTAATGGCTCTTTAATATAAACACATTCCATTTTGTTAAAATTATAAGAGAAAAGGTGTAGTTTACAATGGATTTTATTAAACAAAATGCATTGAGTTATGCACATAATATCATAATATCATAATATCAAGAGTTGACGTCTTATTGCAATATTCTAATGCAATATTTACGTTTATTGTCTTCAATTTGTTAATGATGATGACAAAAATATCATAGGAAGAAAATATATGTTACCACATCAAAAGTAAAACATTCTTTACACATGGAAAATTATAACAATGTAAAAAAATATATTATTAATTATGAACTGAAAGAAAAAATCAATTTTAATAGTAGTCACCAAGAAAAGATTTATTTACTAATCAAAGGACAGGAAGGGGAGGGAATAGGCAGAATGAACATTGCCTTCATCTGTGCCCATGAAAGGGACGGCATCAGAGATAGTGGTGAGGGAATGAGTGGTGGTTTGGGAGTCAGGGTTGGAAGGCAGGTGGCTTGATAGGGGGGTTGGTCAGGCAGGGTTTGTTGACTGGGAAGGAACAGCAAGAACAGATTGCTTCAATTGGTAAAATTCTTCTTCTGTCACATACGGGGGCTTGGTGAAACAGATGGAGTGGTGTGGGGGAGACAAGGGTCCTTTCTTGACTTATCACTATTCCTTGCATAGAAGATGATGAGATCAAATAAGTCCTGGACGGACGCAAAAGGGAAAAGTTCATACCCCTTATCAATTTGGGTGCATAGTTCATTGTAGGTGACAGGCTTTAAGAGCCTGAGGGCGGAACCAAAATTGTAGAGAATACAACTGCAATATGTATGTTGGAGTAGTTGATGGGGTAGGACCAGCAGGTATGCCCCGCAGCCCTGATTTCTTGGGTTGCCCATTCCTGCTGCTCAATCTCTGCACTCAGTACAACTGTGTGCACGGCGTTTTGGGTGGCCCACTCCTCCAGCATGGCCTTGAGCTCCGTCTGGTAGGAATACCCATCTGTGGTGTTTGATATTGTCAAGTAATAATTGACGCCCAATGGAGATAATGCCAATAAAACCCCAACAAAACAATATAAGATTTGGCCGCGCTTGTACACGTCAGACTGGATATGCTTCTCTCCAAAGTCTTGGATACTTGCAGATATCTTAGCATACAACAGGAATATTACGTCATTACAGGCCCTCATTGCCCTTCCTTTGATAAAATTAATAATGGTTGGATTGTAGGGGTTGGTATCCACCAAAATGGGGCCACTGAGAACTTGATTGGACAAGATTCTAGCAGCAAACACAACTCTGTGCATCCATGAATTCACCGTTCTTTTGTTGGTGAAGATGCCGTGGAGTCCCAACTGGAGCCGTACCTGGACCAGGGGCATCCGCGGGTCATGTTCCATAATGGCCATCATGAGAGGGTGGGCTGTATCACCTTTGGTTGAGTTACAGGCACTATTTGGGGTCTTCTTGGTGGGGGCCACAGTTGGCGTGGGCTCGCAGGGTTGCAGCCACAGTGGACTTAGTAAACTCCATTGCGGCCGCAATTTCCCCAAGAGACATAAGCTTGCTCTCTCTTTTCAACCATTTTGAGAACAATGTCCGGAGTGATCAATTTTCTTCTGCATCTTGCAGGCTGATTGGCTGGGGGAGGGACATGTCCATCTTGGGAACTGGTTGATGCCATCTGATTGGCTATTTTGGGTTCTGGGCTCTCTGGGTGACCCCATGGCTAAAATGGCTGGTTCTGAATGCCATTGCTGATAAGGGATTCAGGTTGGCAGCTGCCTGTGCATGGTGGGCAAACAGGGCCATGCTGGAAGTTGCAGGGGAAAGAACAGACTCCTGGGTGGGGCTTGCGGAGGGGCCTGCAGGTTGGGAGTGGCCATAGACAGAGGCTTTGCCATTAAGAGACTCAGTGTAGCCCTGCATGATTTTGTCAAGGCCAGGGAACAGCTTGTTGGCTTGGTTCTTATTGAAAGAAAACATAATAAAAATTTATTAAATTTTAAACTCAAGAAGAGGAATGTATATTTTATCCAATTTTATTGTTAAATATGTCAATTTTATGAATATTACAATCTAAAATTTAGCTGTCCTAAACTGGAATAGGGTGATTTTTGAGAATGCCTGTGCTTCCTAAAAGAATCAGCACAAATCCACTCTAGATCCTTTGGCATCCTTTTTGAGACACTCATAAATTGTATTTATTTCATATTCATTGCAATTATGATTTGAAATTTGGTTCTTGGATTTGACAATCCCGCAATTTCAGATTTGGTAAGTTTTACATGATGTCTATGATTTGTTTGAAATACAGGAAATCTCAAATTGTACATAAGAATCCTGCATTTCTGATTCATCTATCCCTCATTTGTTTGCTGAGTTTTGTCTTTTTTAGTTGAGTTATCTGCTCAAGAGACTCGAATTTTCCAATTTAAATAAATCAAAAAAAGTCAAATTAAATGGTTAATTTTATTAAATATTTTATTTTTAACTCAGCTGAGTTGCCCGCAAAAGTGATTCAAAATTTGGACCAAGGATTTGACAATCCTGCATTTTTAAGTTCAGGTTCTGAATTTACAGTATGCTTAAACCATCATGGGAACTGGCATTGGCAACCATTCTTCATGATCCAGGACAATTCAAGGATGTGTAAATATTCCATAAATTGTGTGGAAGTACTCCTGCACTTTAAAAATGAATTGATAAGCTACCAGAGAATTATACTTCTGATGTAGCTACATAGCTTGGTATGCAATTACGCTATGTACCCATTAAACTTGCTGTGGATTCTTGACTTTGATTGGAGGCAAGATTATGCATATGTAGAGGGATGCAGCTTGCATTCAAAATCCATGACAATCTAGAGTAACAAATTATATTACCACAATATGATGTTGATCCTAAATGGGTCTAAGCAAATACTTTAGAATTTTATAAAACACAAGGTAAATCACAAGTATGTATATGTTTCTTCCATATCCCATCATTACAAATCAAAATACAATTATGGTTAGAAAGATGAAACCAAGAAAAATATACTCCAACAACCAAATCTATTCAGTGCTTTGATATAGGCCCCAATGTGCTTTAACAAATTCCAATGTTAACAAAATAAATTATCATTTAAAAAGGGATTAATAATCAAGTAAAATTTTTAACATACTGCTGAGATACCCCCATTCAATAGTAATAAAATTAGTTTGAAAATATATTACAGTAGTTTTAAAAGCTATGGCAACAAGCAAAAACAATTCAGATTTAAATGAAATGAACTCAGGTTTAAACAAAATTAAAAATAAATGAATTTATATTGATTTACATTAGATTTGGATTCATTTCAATTCCGTTTAAATATGAGTTCATTTTGTTTAAATCTGAATTGTTTTTGCTTGTTGTCATAGCTTTTAAAACTACTGTACTGTAAATTCAGAACCTGAACATAAAAATGCGGGATTGTCAAATCCTTGGTCCAAATTTCAAATCACTTTTGCGGGATGGCCTTTTTTAATTAAATTAATTTTTTTGTATTTTTATTTGAATATTTGAAAATGCGGGAACTCATAGACACTTTGCAAAGTTCAAGTTGAGCTGCATATTTCCTATGGAAAAAATGAATTAACTGGAATTAGATTTGAAGCGTTCAAATCCATTAACCATTTTCATTAAGTTTACTATGTTTTTTGAAATTGCGGGATTGTCAAATCCATGGACCAAATTTCAAATCACTTTTGAATGCCACTATTAAACTCAAATATTAATGCAGGAACTGGAAGGAAAATGAATGTTCAGTAAGCACACTAGGAAACACCAACCCAAATCAAGAAGCTCCAGTACAACTAAAATCAAATGAAAAATTCAATAGTGATAACCATAATTAGATATAAAAAGTGATTAAACTTTAAAATCATCCAAACCCGGAAAGTATACAATATTATTCACTTCAAATCACAGATATAAAAATTCTGTTACTATTCAAGGCTAACTCAAGAGAAAATAACTACCCACAAATAAACCAATAACTCCAAATAAATACATATTTAATCTAAAATGTTTTTTATTTTATTTTTATGGACCGTCAATTATATTCCCAACCAGCTCCTGCACCAGCCCGCAGGGCTGCCTGTCCACAAGGGCGTCCCAGAGGGTCCAGGAACAGACCCAGAACCCAACTTGAAGGGAGTCATGCTAATACACAGGCCTCCCAAGGTGTCATTGCCAGCCAACCACCTCCTGCATCCCAAGCCAGAACTACCAGCTTAAATCCCAGGAAGAAGCCACTTTCAAGGCCTGCTACCAAAGTCTCTTACACCAGGGGCACTGAGAACACTGAGGTTACTTACACCTCCATTGTATATCTAGTTGTCACCCGGCCCCGCACTCTTGACCCAAGAGTTGCTACTTTCTGCCCCCACATCTTTGACACCACCTATCAGCCATTGGCCACAACTGAGGAGCCATCTGTGCCTGTGTCTTATGCCACCATTGACGGTGCCAGCGCAATCAAGCGTGATCCCACCTTCTACACAAAGGTCCTAATCCCCTGTGTTGAGCCTGGTAGCCAGGATGCCTTGGTACCTGCCAAGGGCTGGCGTCAGTTGACAGATAGTGAGTGTGAAGCTTTCCTCAACTTCTTGAACGGGGGAATGGCAGTTCAGGATATTGTGTCCTGATTTGATGTCACGGCCAGGTACATTGCCAACATCAACACCAAGTATAGCAATACTGGGAAAATTTCTGAATCCAACAAGGCAAACAGACAGCTCAAACTCCTCCAGCCCGTTCACATCAACACAATCAAGCAGTGGGTAGCCAGGGATTGCCACCTGGACACACTTACTGTCCAATTGATGCTTGCCACAGAGTTCAGGCTTTCTGTTTCTAAAAACATTTGTTTACAAAACAATGGTTGATTTGGGCTTCTTGTGGAAGATGCTTGGAGTTTCTCTGTACAATAGTAACAGTGAAAAGACAATTGAGGATTGACACATTTATGCCAAGACATATCTGGCACTAAAGGAGACTGGGAATGACCAGTTCTTCTATATTGACAAATTGTTATTTTCCTCCTCACTCAGGTCCAGGCATGGCTGGGTCAAGGAGAATGTCCAAGGACAGCGTAGCCATTGTGCAGCTGTTTTTTTCCCAGACCTATTCCATGGTTGCGCTTCTTGGTCCTTGCAGTTGAGATCAATGCCAGATGATTAAAGGCTCCCATAACAGCAGGACCTTTCTCAATTTTCTTCAAGCCGTCAAGAAGTACCTTTGGATAAATTACAGCAGCACAACCAATGTTGTTGTGCTTGATAATGTTGGACTCCACAAAGTGGATCTGGTTGTTTCCAAGTTCCCACCCATTGACAAGAATAGCCACTCCTTCAGTCACTGCCTTGCTGATTGTCCAATGAGACTTCTCTTCCTCCCGCCCTATTCTTCATTTCTGAACCCAATTGAGGAGGCGTTTGGTTGGATCAAGAATAAGGTGAAACAAGGCCTCCCTCAGACCACTGAGGATCTCTTTAATATTCTCAAGATCAGCCAATTTGCAATGCCACCCAATGTGGTGGCAGTTTTCTACGAGCACTCAGAATCATTCCTCCCCAAAGCCCTGGCCTCCGAGCCAATCAGATAAATGGGCACTCTGGGTTTTATTTGTTTTTATTTTTATTTATTTTGATTTTAATAGGACTCAAAAATATTTATTTATTTATAATAATGTAATGTTTAATTGTATTATACTGTAAATTCAGAACCTGAACTTAAAAATGCGGGATTGTCAAATCCTTGGTCCAAATTTTGAATCACTTTTGCGGGCAACTCAGCTGAGTGATAATTAAAATATTTAATAAAATTGTTCATTTAATTTGACTTTTTTTGGTTTATTTAAATTGGCAAATTTCAAATCTCTTGAGCAGATAACTCAACTAACAAAAGACAAAACTCATCAAAAAAATGCAGGATACATGAATCAGAAATGCGGTATTCTAATATACAATTTGAGATTTCCTGAATTTCAAACAAATCATAGACATCATGTGAAAATTAATGAATCTGAAATTGCAGGATTGTCAAATTCAAGAACCAAGTTTCAAATCATAAATGCGATAATTTGAAATAAATATAGTTTATGGGTGTCTCAAAAAGGATGCCAAAGGATCTAGAGTGGATTTGTGATGATTCTTTTAGGAAGCACAGGCATTCTCAAAATTCACTCTATTCCAATTTAGGACGGCTAAAATTCAGATTCAATATTCACAAAATTGACATATATAATAATAAAATGGATAAAAATATACATTCCTCTTCTTGGGTTTAAAATTTAATAAATTTTTATTATGTTTTCTTTCAATAACAACCAAGCCAACAAGCTGTTCCCTGGCCTTGACAAAATCATGCAGGGCTACACTGAGTCTCTTAATGGCAAAGCCTCTGTCTATGGCCACTCCCAACCTGCAGGCCCCTCCGCAAGCCCCACCCAGGAGTCTGTTCTTTCCCCTGCAACTTCCAGCATGGCCCTGTTTGCCCACCATGCACAGGCAGCTGCCAACCTGAATCCCTTATCAGCAATGGCATCCAGAACCAGCCATTTTAGCCATGGGGTCACCCAGAGAGCCCAGAACCCAAAATAGCCAATCAGATGGCATCAACCAGTTCCCAAGATGGACATGTCCCTCCCCCAGCCAATCAGCCTGCAAGACGCAGAAGAAAATTAATCACCCCAGAGATTGTTCTCAAAATGGTTGAAAAGAGAGAGAAAGCTTATGTCTCTTGGGGAAATTGCGGCCGCAATGGGGTTTGCAAAGTCCACTGTGGCTGCAACCCTGCGAGCCCACGCCAACTGTGGCCCCACCAAGAAGACCTCAAATAGTGCCCGTAACTCAACCAAAGGTGATACAGCCCACCCTCTCATGATGGCCATTATGGAACGTGACCCGTGGATGCCCCTGGTCCAGGTACGGCTCCAGTTGGGACTCCACGGCATCTTCACCAACAAAAGAACGGTGAATTCATGGATGCACAGAGTTGTGTTTGCTGCTAGAATCTTGTCCAATCAAGTTCTCAGTGGCCCCATTTTGGTGGATACCAACCCCTACAATCCAACCATTATTAATTTTATCAAAGGAAGGGCAATGAGGGCCTGTAATGACGTATTATTCCTGTTGTATGCTAAGATATCTTCAAGTATCCAAGACTTTGGAGAGAAGCGTATCCAGTCTGATGTGTACAAGCGCGGCCAAATCTTGTATTGTTTTGTTGGGGTTTTATTGGCATTATCTCCATTGGGCGTCAATTATTACTTGACAATATCAAACACCACAGATGGGTATGCCTACCAGACGGAGCTCAAGGCCATGCTGGAGGAGTGGGCCACCCAAAACGCCGTGCACACAGTTGTACTGAGTGCAGAGATGGAGCAGCAGGAATGAGCAACCCAAAAAATCAGGGCTGTGGGGCATACCTGCTGGTCCTACCCCATCAACTACTCCAACATGCATATTGCAGTTGTATTCTCTAAAATTTTGGTTCCGCCCTCAGGCTCTTAAAGCCTGTCACCTACAATGAACTATGCACCCAAATTGATAAGGGGTATGAACTTTTCCCTTTTGCGTCCGTCCAGGACTTATTTGATCTCATTATCTTCTATGCAAGTGATAGTGATAAGTCAAAAAAGGACCCTTGCCTCCCCCCACACCACTCCATCTGTTTCACCAAGCCCCTGTATGTGACAGAAGAAGAATTTGAGCAGTTGAAGCAATCTGCTCTTGCTGCCCCTTCCCAGTCAACAAACCCTACTTACCAGCCCCCCATCAAGCCACCTGTCTTCTAACCCTAAATCCCAAGCCACCACCCATTCCCTCCCCACCATCTCTGATGCCGTCCCTTTCATAGGCGCAGATGAAGGCAATGTTCATTCTGCCCATTCCCTCCCCTTCCCGTCCTTTGATTAGTAAATAAATCTTTTCTTGGTGACTACTATTAAAATTGATTTTTCTTTTCATTTCATAATTAATAATATATTTTTTATATTGTTATAATTTTCCATATGTAAATAATGTTGTACATTTGATGTGTTAACATTTACTTGTTACAAGGATATTTTTGTTATCATCATTAATAAATTAACAACAATAAACGTAAATATTGCATTAGAATATTGCAATTAGACGTTAACTCTTGATATTTTGATATTATGTGCATAACTCAATGCATTTTATTTAATAAAAATCATTGTAAATGAGGCCTTTTCCATTATAATTTAATGAAATGAACTGTGTTTATATCAAAGAGCTATTAACGCTTAGTACAAATATTGATAATTAGTGCATTTTACATCCTTTATATTTACCCATTGATATAAATTTTGTAAACTTTTCAGTCAGATTTTATGAGGTAATAATAATGTAATGTGTTAATAGAATACTGTTTATTATCATTAATTGGCTGATTTTCTTTGATGTGGCAATTGTGCATTTTCTGATATTTTCACACTAGTATCCAATTGGTTGGTTTGACATCCAATTGCACAGGCAATAAGAAAACAAGCCGCCACCCCGACCACATCCAGTCTTGGGGTGGCGGCTTGTTTTCTTATTGCCTGTGCAATTGGATGTGAAACTAACCAATTGGATACTAGTGTGAAAATATCAGAAAATGCACAATTGCCACATCAAAGAAAATCAGCCAATTAATGACAATAAACAGTATTCTATTAACACATTACATTATTATTACCTCATAAAATCTGACTGAAAAGTTTACAAAATTTATATCAATGGGTAAATATAAAGGCTGTAAAATGCACTAATTATCAATATTTGTACTAGGTGTTAATGGCTCTAATATAAACACAGTTTATTTCATTAAATTATAATGGAAAAGGCCTCATTTACAATGATTTTTATTAAATAAAATGCATTGAGTTATGCACATAATATCAAAATATCAAGAGTTGACTTCTAATTGCAATATTCTAATGAAATATTTACGTTTATTGTCTTTAATTTATTAATGATGATGACAAAAATATGTATGCTTTGAAGATAGTACTATAAAAGCCTGTTTTTTGATGGAATTCAAAAAAAATTTCAACAATGTTGTAACTGTGCTGTTTTAGCAGAGTTATAAGGGGAAAAATATTTGGAAATTAGATCATATTCTTTATTGAGAGATAGGTATTATATAGCGCTAGTGAACCCATGGATAGAAGGAACAGAATTGTGGTCACACGGTTGGATGGGCAAGGGGGTGGCTTGATCTTGTTAATGAGTCAAGCGCTAAAACAAGCCATCCACTGTGTAGGGTCCTTATCTGTTCATCTTAATGGATTTGGTAATTTGAGTTGACTTCTTGCTTTGGCTTTGGGTAACTGGGAATTGGATTGCAGGTCACAACCCCACTTGGTTGGAACCTTGCTGGCGGGTTGAGACTGCAGTTTCAACACCCCCCTTCTGAAAGTTGGCCTCCTCTGGGGGTATGTTGTTAGGGAGGTTGTCAGGAGCCTGAGCACCATAATGGACTAGTTGTTGTTTGGTGGCAGATAGGGCAGCTTTGTGTTGTTTCTGTCATGCTTTGCAGGCCTGAGGCAATCATGTTGGAGGACCTTGTCCTGCTTGCGCTTTATGAGTCCTTGCACAAGATAAGTGTTGTTGTCGTTTACCTTTAGGATGATTGCTGGCCCTACTTTCTCGGGTTGTAGCTTGCTCTTATTGATGTTCATGACCCACACCTCATCCCTGACTTCATGTCTGTTGCAAATGGGGACAAAGGTCTTCTGCAGACGCTCTTCTTCTTTCTCTGTTTGTCCTTTGTTTGCTTCTGCAACACAGGGATCTGAGCGTGGGGGGACTTTGCTTGGAATTTCCAGCTTAGGTCCTGTTAATGCTTGAATGATATTTGGCTGTGTGCTGTATACCAGTTCAAACAGGCTCTTCCCAGTGGATCTGTTCACGCAAGTTTGACACACAAGTAGCGCAGTTGACAGCTGCTTATGCCAGTCCTCAGGTTTGCCGGCAGTGAGTTTGGCCAAGGCTTGCACAAGGCTACCATTTAGTCTCTCAACTTGTCTGTTAGCCTGGGGGTGGTATGAGGTTGTTACAGTGTGTTTGACCCCATTCTTTGAAAGGTACATGTTGGTGTCTTCAGAGGTCAACTCTTTGCCTCCATTGGTTATCAGGAGTTCTGGCTTTCCAAACTTGCTGATTATCTCTTTGCCAATGAACCGTCATACGTCGTTGCCTGTGTGAGGTTTTACCACATGGGCTACTGGCCAACGTGTTGCAAAGTCAATGGCGGTGATTATGTATTTTTTTATTGTGTTTCCCTGGCATGGGACCAACAATGTTGAGAGCCCATACTTTGAAAGGCAATTGTGTGCGGATGGGAAGTACTGACTTTGGCAGAGCTTCACTTTTGGCAAACTTTTTGCACACTTCACATTGTTCCAGCACATCTTGAACGTTGCGGTATAAGGTTGGCCACCAGGCTTTATGTTTGAGAAACTTGTAGAGGTTTTGGCTCTTGGTATGGCCAAGGTCTCAATGGTAACGCAAAATGGTGACCATTCTTTGGTGTGTGGGAATGTAGGGGATGGTTGTGCCATCAGACATTTTTCTGTGTAAGGTCCCATATACATTGGCAAACAGGTGTTCATTCTTGATGACTGTTTCCTTTGTTAGGTTGGTTGTGCCAAGAGGGAAGCCTTCATCCTTTTTCCGCAGCACCAAGAGGTGCCAGTCTGGGTCAAGCCCATTTTCTCCTCTTGTGGCGCAGATATACAGGTGGGAAAGGGCATCTGCCATGGCGAGTTTGGCTCCAGGTTTGTACTGGATGAGCATATTGAATCTCTCCAAGAGCTCCATCCATTTGGCTTGTCTACGGGATAGATTTTCCTGAGTCTTGAAGTAAATTAGCGACTTGTAATCTGTCAAGGCGGTGAACTCCTCTTAACACTCCAGATAGCAACGCCATTTAACCAGGCAGTGTATGATTGCCAGTAGTTCCTTGTTGTGTATTGAATAGCGGCACTCACTGTCTTTCAGCTTGCGTGACTTGTAGGCCACGGGGAGGAAATCACCAGCATCATTCTTAATTCAAAGTACCCCACCAATGGATGCGTCAGAGGTGTCTGTTTCCAGTTGGTATTCTCCATCACGTTTGGGGTACTGGAGGATGGACACTGTTGTGAGTTTATCTTTGAGGTAGCGGAAACAAAGGTCACGCTGAGGGGTCCACACAAACTTGGACTTGGCTTTAGTTATGGCAGACAGTGGTGCAGTCAGTAGACCAGAATCAGGTATGAAGCGTTGCACGTAAGCCACCATCCCTAGGAAGGTACAAAGTTCTGACTTGTCCTTGGGGGTGGCATCTTGCAGATGGCCTGTATCTTTTGGTTGTTTGGTTTGATGCCATCTTTTGAAACTATGTGACCCAGGAAGGGTAGTTGTTCACAGAAAAACTGGCATTTGGATGGTTTGGCTAGCAGCTTGTGTTGTGCCAGGGTGGCAAACACTGCCTCCAGATCCAAATAATGTTGTTCAACTGACGGGCTGTATACAATGATGTCTTCCAAGTAGACCAGGGCACACTTGCCAATGTGAGGGGCAAAGACTTTATTCATGAAGGTTACAAAGGTTGACAGTGTGTTGGTCATGCCAAAATTGAGTACTACACATTCATACAAGCCATACTTGGTGCGGAAGGCTGTTTTGAGAATATCATCTTCTTTGATGCAAATTTGGTTATAGCCGGCTGTGAGGTCAATCTTGGAGAAGACTGCGGCGCCACCAAGGGCATCAAAGAGGTCGTCAATGAGTGGTAGTGGGTAAAAATTTTTGATAGTGACTTCATTTAGAGCTCAGTAATCTGTAACTAGGCGTAGGGTTCCGTCCTTCTTTGCCACAAAGAACACAGCAGCACCAAAAGGCGACTGGGAGGGCGGATAAGTCCTTTCTCCAGTGCCTCCTTGAGGTAAGCACGCAGGGTGTTGTCCTTGTTAGGAGTGAGGCGGTAGATGGGACGTTCCTTAGGGACCGCTCCTTTGAGCTGAATGGAATGTTGGATGTGTTTCTTAGGTGGTAACCTGGGTAGAGCTTCTTTGAGGATTACTGGATGTTGAGCTACAATTTCTCAATCCTGTGGCGTGGTGGTATCCTGGTGATCCTTGAAATGGATGATCTTGTATTGGCAGGAGTCCCAGTCAATCTTCTTGAGGTTCTCCTGCTTGTCTGCGGTCTCAGTGATACGTACAAAGACATGGTTGTGCAGGAGTTGATCCACAGAGTCAGGGTAGATCTGGTGGTTGACCCCTTCACGTTTGATGGTCAGTACCAAGGTTATCCAGTCCACATGGGGGTTATTCTTTTGCAACCAGTTGAGGCCTAGTACAATGTCAAACTTAGGAAAGTTGATGACAGGGCCCTGGACAGTGGAGTGCAGGTTTTCTAGCATAACAGAGAAGGGGGCAGTCTCCTGTGTCACAGCTATGTGATGTTCATCAGCTAAAACCATGTTCTTAATCCGCAAAGGATTGGTGGCTAACTTGGACTTGTCAACAAAGCTACTATTGACCTGGGTTTGATCTGCGCCTGAGTTCAGGAGTGCAGAACCTGTGTAACTGCAAAAGCAGAAAGGATAAGACACCAGTTTATTTGGGTGTCTGGAAATGGTGTATAGTACCGGGTCTTCCAAGGGTACTTGGATCATTGGACATTGGTCCACATCCTTGGGTTGGTATTCATTGTTGGGCAAGTCAGGAGTTGCGTGAGGAGAGCTTGGCTTGCTTAGTGCTCTCCCTGAGCTTTCCCCTAATCTTGGTTGCCTTGGGTGGCGGTGAAACGGAAATGGGTACAATTTGACTGGCTGTTATTTCCATTCCCATTTGAACCTGTGGGT
This sequence comes from Entomophthora muscae, assembly GCA_014839935.2. Lineage (NCBI taxonomy): Eukaryota > Fungi > Entomophthoromycota > Entomophthoromycetes > Entomophthorales > Entomophthoraceae > Entomophthora > Entomophthora muscae. The sequence goes on along the minus strand of QTSX02000007.1, from coordinate 194,813 downwards.
TTGTGGTTATTGTTGTTGTTGCTGTTGTTGTTGCCGTTGCCTCCAGGAGGTGGTCTAGTGGAGTGCCTGCCTGTGCAAGAATCCTTAGGTCTTTCTCTCTTCCCTGTTTGTAACTTGTGAAGAGCGTTGGAGGTTTGTTCTACCTTCTCGGCTTCACAGTATAGACTTTGCAGGTTGGTTACTTGGTCCAGGTTCACATGTCTCATTACGTGCAACTTAAGAGCGTCATAGTACATGAGGTGTGTGGCTGGGTTGTTGAAGACCATGTCAGCAGGTGCACGTAGGCGGAGTTCCTTGTAGGCACGGGTGAGCTCCTTTATGGTGCCAGTCTGTGTCAGGTTCTTCACTTGGCAAATAATCATGAGTGCAGTGTCCTTCAGCACAAATCTTGTCAAGAAATCCTGCTTGAAGGTATCCCAGCTCTTCTTGGTGTGTTCCTTGTGCCACTTGTTGCACCAGGTACCAGCTTCATGCGTGAGTCAGATAGAGATCTCCGCAATCCAGAACTTCTGTGGGCATTCCATCTGAGTTTGCTTGCTTTGCGCAGACTGAATCCAGGCGGCAGTGTTGTCGTTGTTGGCTCCTGAAAAAGGTTCCAAGGCGGCGCTTCAAAGTCTCTGGGATACGTAGGCTGGCATGGCATTCTTGTCAGTTGGTTGCAGCATGGATGTAGGAGCCTGGAAGAAACCTTGTGTAGACATGGCGTTGAAGGCAGGTAACGGGATCACCGTATTCTGGTACAGGACAAAGCTATTGGGTATTGCGGTACCAGGAGTGTACGGGGTCCAGTCAGGCGGGAGGCCAGACATGATTCTATCAAGTATTTGTTGGCCGCAGCGTGTGCAGGCAACAGGCAGAATTTTTCAAGATAAGAAAGGATGGAGAACCTACCTATGCTACCAATGTTGTAACTATGCTGTTTTAGCAGAGAGACAAGGGGAAAAATATTTAGAAACTAGATAATATTCTTTATTGAGAGATAGGTATTATATAGTGCTAGTGAAACCATGGATAGAAGGAACAGAATTGCTGGTCACACAGTTGGATAGGTAAGGGGGTGGCTTGATCCTGTTATTGAGTCAAGCGCTAAAACAAGCCATCCACCGTGTAGGGTCCTTATCTGTTCATCTTAATGGATATGGTAATTCAAGTTGACTTCTTGGTTTGGCTTTGGGTAACTGGGTAATCAGATTGCGGGTCACAACCCCGCTTGGTTGGAACCTTGCTGGCGGGTTGAGCCTGAAGTTTCAACAACAATCTATAACTTGATCAACAAATTAGAAGCTCACCTGCAAAAGGTTGTTGAAATAGAAAAATATCAGGAAAATAGTAACAGGAAAGCTGGGTAACTAGGGCCAGCCACTGATCCAGTCAAAAGAAGATGCTCTGGATAAATTGGGAAATATTATAGATGAAATAAAAAAGAAGCATTACTTAATCTACAGGGAACAATTTTATCAAGTTTGAAGTTCAACAACACGGTCTACAATTTGTGGGAGTTCTGGCAGGGGGCCAAAGAAAACAATAAGATCAAACTAATTGAAGGAACAGAAATTCAAAAGTAAATCAACACCAATGAAGAGGAAAACAATCAAATGGAGACAGATAAAAATGAAACACAATCAAGAAGCAGAAGCGCTTCAAGAAATACAGAAGCTTTTTCAAATGAAAATCAAGAGGAAACTCAAGTTGCAAGAAGAATAAGGAAAATTAAGCCCAAGAAGAGCACTGAAGAGCATCCAACGCTCATGAAGTTTGCTGATATGGCGCCTGTGGCTGAGGGGGCCACAGGGGAAACAATTAGTAAGTCTTTTTATGTTTAACTCATATTTACTTTAGTCATCACCAGGGATGGGGATGAGGTTACGGAAGTGGCGGCTTTTACGCCCAGTTGGTTTTATGGGGGTTACCAGTCACTGGTGGGCCCTATAAAACAAATAAATAAAAACAAATAAATAATATAATTCAACAGAATATGAATAATTTTTTAATAATGAAGCTTAAGATAGGGAATATCAACCACCAGTGGGGTGCTTGCCATGGGTAAGGGAAGCCTACAAACTAGGATCAACAATCAAAATCAAAGAAATGAATGAAATTTGCGGGGATATAAAACTAACTTCAATGAATACATATATGAAAGCATTCAAAGGTTCCCATTCATGAATATCAACAAATATGAAAAAAATTTATAAAAACCAATTTTCAAATAGGAAATGAATATTTGAAATCTGCAATTTTTAATGAAAATTTTAAGGCTCTATCAAATAAAGTCAGTGATGCAGTCCTCGTGAATAGTTTTAAGCCTTTATTGATATTGTTTGCCAAGGCCTAGGGGCTGATACAAGCCAGGCGCCCCCCAGAACCCTCTTTAAATTCAATCAAATGTCCTATATTAATAGGTTAGTACAAACTTTCAAAAAATTGTGCATGTTCTCAGAAAAGTATACCTCACAAAGAATCCACGTCGCGGTGTACCTGGGAATCCTGCTCCACTGCATATTGAAAGCCAACATGAAAAAATTGGAAGATGTACCTATACAAATTGATATATGCCGCATAGCCCTCAACAGACAGAAGACACCACAGGGATACAGGACAGTCAAGCATGTCCTGTATGACCCATTTGCAATAGCAAACACTATACAGGTACTATGTGCCCCCTGAAAAAAATCTACTAGTAAATTCTCTCACCTGATTGCCTTTTATAAGACATTCAGCCACCACTGGGGTGTTGAGCGCCACCCCTCTAGCAATCAGCGCCAGAGTCATCCACCACATACAGAAGAGTATATGGTCCCAATTGGATGCATTAGCAGAAAATTTGATTTCAGGGTATAATTTCCTAGAACAATCACATTCCCCTTGCAATTTGCATTCCCTAAATAAATCATTTTCCCTTGCAACTTAAATTTTTATTTTATTTTTTATTTTTTTTATTTTTAAATATTAAAATTTTAATATTAAATACTTCACTATTAAAATTTTACTGGTAAAATTTTAATTGTGAAAATATCAATATTAAAATATTTAATAGTAAAATATTTAATAATAAACATTTACTATTAAATATTTTACTATTAAATATTTTAATGTTAAATATTTTACTATTAAATATTTTAATATTACATATTTTGATATTAAATATTTACTATTAAATATTTTAATAATGAATATTTTAATATTGCATATTTTGATATTAAATATTTACTATTAAATATTTACTATTAAATATTTTAATGTTGAATATTTTAATATTTCATATTTTGATATTAAATAGTTAATATTAAATATTTTAATATTGAATATTTTGATATTAAATATTTACTATTAAATAAAAATTGGTATATTTTTAATGATTAACCTTTAATAGTTAACTTTTAAGATTTTTAATTATAATTTTTATTTTTAATATTTTAATTTTTTGTTTTAAATTTTAGTATGTAAATTCTAGTATTAATATCTCTAAACATATTAAAAGACATTAGTTATAGTTGCAAATACATCAAATAATAAAAATAATTAAAAATGTTTTTATTTACTAGCTCGTTGAGTATGGGTCCATTTATCACAAAGATAAACATGGAGAATTGAATTTACCTGCATCATGTGGCCCGCTCCACTATTGTTCTATACAAATGATTGGTTAGAACTTGAATTACCTTTCCCCTTGTAATATGATTTGATAAACATATTCAATATACTAGAACTTTGTCCTAAGTACAAATTAGTAAGGAATACATAAAAATCATTGGTTGCCGTGTTGTGTGGCTATAGTGGCACTGAAATAACAAGGATCATATGGTGATATATAAGGTCCAATTTGTGGCTCAGAAAAGCCAAATTACCATCAAGGATTCACAATTCTTTAAATAAACTAATTTATTTATATCTCTTTTAATTATTTTATTTGTTAGCGTAAAAGCCAATATTAATATTCAGTGCATTATAATAAAAATATATCCCTCTTACCTAGTATAATTAATTTTACTTACTTTTTGTATGTATTTTTATATGTCTATAATACAATCAAAATCACATTATTATATATAAATAATAATTTTTTTTTTCTATTAAAATTAAAATAAATAAAATAAAAACAAATAAAACCCAGAGTGCCCATTTATCTGATTGGCTCGGAGGCCAGGGCTTTTGGGAGGAATGATTCTGAGTGCTTGTAGAAAGCCGCCACCACATTGGGTGGCATTGCAAATTAGCTGATCTCAAGAATGTTGAAGAGATCCTTGGTGTCCTGAGGGAGGCCTTGTTTCACCTTATTCTTGATCCAACCAAACACCTCCTCAATTGGGTTCAGTAATGGAAAATAGGGTGGGAGGAAGAGAAGTCTCATTGGACAATCAGCAAGCCAGTGGCTGGAGGAGTGGCTATTCTTGTCAATGGGGGGGAACTCAGACACAACCAGATCCACTTTTTGGAGCCCAACATTATCAAGCACAACAACATTGGTTGTGCTGCTATAATTTATCCAAAGGTACTCCTTAACAGCTCAGAGAAAATCAAGAAAGGTCCCGCTGTTATGGGAGCCTTTAATCATCTGGTATTGATCTAAACCGCGAGGACCAAGAAGCGCAACCATGGAATAGGTCTGGGAAAAAACAGCTGCACAATGGCTACGCTGTCCTTGGACATTCTCCTTGACCCAGCCATGCCTGGACCTGAGTGAGGAGGAAAACAATGATTCATTGATATAGAAGAACTGGACATTCCCAGTCTCCTTTAGTACCAGATATGTCTCAGCATAAATGTGTTGATCCTCAATGGTCTTTTCACTGTTCCTATTGTACAGAGAAACTCCGAGTACCTTCCACAAGAAGCCCAAATCAACCATAGTTTTGTAGATAAGGGTTTTGGAGACAGAAAGTCCAAAATCTGTGATGAGCATTGATTGGACAGCAAGTGTGTCCAGGTGGCAATCCCTGGCTACCCACTGCTTGATTGTGTCAATGTGTACGGGCTGAAGGAGTTTTGGCTGTCTTTTTGCCTTGGTGGATTTGGCAATTTGCCCGGTATTGCCATACTTGGTGTTGATGTTGGCAATGTACCTGGCTGTGACACCAAATCAGGACGCAATATCCTGAACTGCCATTCCCCCATTCAAGCAGTTGAGGAGAGCTTCACACTCACTATCTATCAACCAACGCCGGCCCTTGGCAGGTACCAAGGCATCCTGGCTACCAGGCTCAACACAGGGGATTGGGACCTTTGTGTAGAAGGTGAGATCACGCTTGCTTGTGGTGGTGCCGTCAATGGTGGCATATGACACAGGCACAGATGGCTCCTCAGTTGTGGCCAATGGCTGATAGGTGGTGTCAAAGACGTAGGGGCAGGAAGTAGCAACTCTTGGGTCAAGAGTGCGGGGCCGGGTGACAACTGGATATACAGTGGAGGTGTAAGTAACCTCAGTGTTCCCAGTGCCCCTGGTGTAAGAGACTTTGGTAGCAGGCCTTGAAAGTGGCTCCTGCCTGGGATTCAAGCTGGTAGTTCTGGCTTGGGATGCGGGAGGTGGTTGGCTGGCAATGACACCTTGGGAGGCCTGTGTATTGGCATGACTCCCCTCAAGTTGGGTTCTGGTCTGTTCTTGGACCCTCTGGGACGCCCTTGTGGACAGGCTGCCCTGTGGGCTGGTGCAGGAGCTGGTTGGGAATGTAATTGACGGTCCATAAAAATAAAATAAAAAATAAATTTTAGATTAAATATGTATTTATTCTGAGTTATTGGTTTATTTGTGGGTAGTTATTTTCTCTTGAGTTAGCCTTGAATAGTAACAGAATTTTTATATCTGTGATTTGAAGTGAATAATATTGTATACTTTCCGGGTTTGGATGATTTTAAAGTTTAATCACTTTTTATGTCTAATTATGGTTATCACTATTGAATTTTTCATTTGATTTTAGTTGTAGTGGAGCTTCTTGATTTGGGTTGGTGTTTCCTAGTGTGCTTACTGTACATTAAATTTGGATTCCAGTTCCCGCAATTAATATCTGAGTTTACTAGTGGCATTCAAAAGTGATTTGAAATTTGGTTCATGGATTTGACAATCCCGCAATTTCAAAAAACATAGTAAACTTAATGAGAATAGTTGATGGATTTGAATGCTTCAAATCTGATTTCAGTTAATTCATTTCATTCATTGGAAATATGCAGCTCAACTTGAACTTTGCAAAGTGTCTATGAGTTCCCGCATTTTGAAAAATTAAATTTATACTCACAAAAATCAATTTAATTAAAAAAGGCCATCCTGCAAAAGTGATTCAAAATTTGGACCAAGGACTTGACAATCCTGCATTTTTATGTTCAGGTTCTGATTTTACAGTAGACATATAAGAATACATAGAAAATATAAGTAAAATTATTTATACTAAGTAAGAGGGATATATTTTATTTTAATGCACTGAATATTAATATTGGCTTTTGCGCTAACAAATTAATAAAGTAAAAAAAATAGAAATAAATTGGTTTATTTAAATAATTGTGAATTTTTGATGATACTTTGGCTTTTTTAAGCCACAAATTGGACCTTGTATGACATTATCTTATCCTTGTTATTTCAGTGCCACTATAGCCACACAACATAACCACTAATGATTTTTATGTATTCCTTACTAATTTGTACTTAGGACAAAGTTCTAGTATATTGAATATGTTTATCAAATCATATTACAAGGGGAAAGGTAATTCAAGTTCTAAACAATAATTTGTATAGAAGTTATAGTGGAGCGGGCTGCATGATGCGGATAAATTCAATTCTTGATGTTTATCTATGTGATAAATGGACCCAACTCAATGAGCTAGTAAATAAAAACATTTTTAAATAATTTTAATTATTTGATGTGGTTGCAACTTAAACTAATGTCTTGTAATATGTTTAGAGATATTATTATTTTAATTTACCTACTAAAATTTAAAGCGAAAATTAAAATATCAAAAATAAAATTATAATTAAAAATTGTAAAAGTTAACTAATAAAGGTCAATCATTCAAAAGATACCATTTTTATTTAATTGTGATTTATTCAATATTAAAATATTTAATATTTACTTTTAGATACTAAAATTTTAATATTAAAATATTTACAATTAAAATTTTTTTAGTAAAATTTTAATAATTAAAATAAAAAAATAAAAAATAAAATTTAAGTTGCAAGGGAAAATGATTTATTAGGGGGATGCAAATTACAAAGGGGAATGTGATTATTCTGGGGAATTATACCCTGAAATTAAATTTTCAGCTAGTGCATCTAATTGGATCCACGTACTCTTCTGTACGTGGTGGACAACCCTGGATGTGATTGCTAGAGGAGTGGCGCTCTGTACCCAGGTGGTAGCTGAAAGTCTTATAAAAGGCAATTGGGTGAGAGAATCAACTAGTAGATTTTTTTCAGGGGGCACATAGTACCTGTATAGTGTTGCTAGTGCAAATGAGTCATAGAGGATGTGTTTGACTGTTCTGTATCCCCATGGTGTCTTCTGTTGGTTGAGGGCTACATGGCAAATATCCATGTGAATAGGTACATCCTCCAACTTTTTGACATTGGTTTTTAAGATGCAGTGTAGGAGAATTCCCAGGTAGACCGCAACGTGGATTTTCTGCGAGGTATACTTTTCTGAGAACATGCACAATTTTTTGAAAGTCTGTACTAACCTATTAATATAAGAAATTGACTGAACTTAAAGAGGGTTCTGGGGGCGCCTGACTTGAATCAGCCCCCCAGGCCTTAGCAAACAATATCAATAAAGGTTTAAAATTATTCACGAGGACTGCACCTTGACTTTACTTGATAGAGCCTTAAAATTTTCATTAAAAATTGCAGATTTCATATATTCATTTCCTATTTAAAAGTCGGTTTTTATTAAATTCTTTTCATATTTGTTGATGTTTGTGAAGGGGAACCTTTGAATGCTTTTGTATATGTATTTATTGAAGTTCAGTTTTATATCCCCGCAAATTTCATTCATTTCTCTGATTTTGATAGTTGATCCTAGTTCATATGCTTCCCTTATCCATGGCAAGCACCCCGCAGGTGGTAGATATTCCCTATCTTGAGCTTCACTATTAAAAAATTATTCATATTCTGCTGAATTATGTTATATATTTAGTTTTTATTTATTTGTTTTACAGGGGCCACCAGTGACTGGTAACCCCCATAAAACCAACTCGGCGTATAAGCCGCCACTTCTGCGACCTCATCCCCATCCCTGGTGATGACTAAAATAAACATAAATTAAACATAAAAAGACTTAATGATTGTTTCCCCTGTGGCCCCCTCAGCCACAGGCGCCATATTGGCAAACTTCATGAGCGTTGGATGCTCTTCATTAATTTTCCTGGGCTTAATTTTCCTTATTCTTCTTGCAACTTGAGTTTCCTCTTGATTTTCATTTGAAAAAATTTCTGTATTTCTTGAAGTGCTTCTACTTCTTGCTTGTGTTTAATTTTCATCTGTTTCCATTTGGTTGTTTTCCTCTTCATTGGTGTTAATTTTTCTTTTGAATTTCAGTTCCTTCAATTAGTATTATCTTTTTGTTTTCTTTGGCTCCCTGCCAGAACTCCCACAAATTGTAGGCCGTGTTGTTGAACTTCAAACTTGATAAAATTGTTTCCTGTAGATTAAGTAATGCTTCTTTGTTCTTATCATCTATAATATTTCCCAATTTATCCAGAGCATCTTCTTTTGACTGGATCAGTGGCTGGCCCTTGTTACCCAGCTTTCCTGTCAAAATGTCCCTGATATATTTTCAATTTCAACAACTTTTTGCAGTTGAGCTTCTAATTTGTTGATCAAGTTATAGATTGTTGACATTTTGTTTGAATTCAATCAAAAAACTGGTTTTTATAGTACTATCTTCAACGCATATATATTTTTCATCATCATTAATAAATTAAAGACAATAGACGTAAATATTGCATTAGAATGTTGCATTTAGACGTCAGCTCTTGATATTTTGATATTATGTGCATAAATCAATGCATTTTGTTTAATGAAATCCATTGTAAACTTGACCTTTTTCATTATAATTTATCAAAATGGAATGTGTTTATATTAGAGAGCCATTAACGCTTAGTACAAAAATTAATAATTAGTGCATTTTATAGCCTGTATATTTACCTATTGGTAATAGTTCTGTAAACTTTTCAGTAAGATTTTGTGAGGTAATAATTATGTAATGTGTTAATAGAATACTGTTTATTGTCATTAGTTGGCTGATTTTCTTTGATGTGGCAATTGTGCATTTTTTGATATTTACACACTAGTATCCAATTGGTTGGCTTCACATCCAATTGCACAGGCAATAGGAAAACAAGTTGCCACCCCAAGACTGGATGTGGTCTGGGTGGCGGCTTGTTTTCCTATTGTCTGTGTGATTGGATTTGAAACCAACCAATTGGATACTAGTGTGAAAATATCAGAAAATGCACAATTGCCACATCAAAGAAAATCAGCCAACTAATGACAATAAACAGTATTCTATTAACACATTACATAATTATTACCTCGCAAAATTTTACTGAAAAGTTTACAGAACTATTACCAATAGGTAAATATACAGGCTATAAAATGCACTAATTATTAATTTTTGTACTAAGCGTTAATAGCTCTTTGATATAAACACAGTTCATTTCATTAAATTATAATGGAAAAGACCTCATTTAAAATGAATTTTATTAAATAAAATGCATTGAGTTATGCACATAATATCAAGATATCAAGAGCTGATGTCTAATTGCAATATTCTAATGCAATATTTATATTTATTGTTGTTAATTTATTAATGATGATGACAAAAATATCCTTGTAACAAGTAAATGTTAACACATCAAATGTACAACATTATTTACACATGGAAAATTATAACAATGTAAAAAATATATTATTAATTATGAAATGAAAAGAAAAATCAATTTTAATAGTAGTCACCAAGAAAAGATTTATTTACTAATCAAAGGACAGGAAGGAGAGGGAATGGGCAAAATGAACATTGCCTTCATGTGCGCCTATGAAAGGGACGGCATCAGAGATAGTGGTGAGGGAATGGGTGGTGGTTTGGGAGTCAGGGTTGGAAGGCAGGTGGCTTGATGGGGGGTTGGGGAGGAAGGATTTGTTGACTTTTAAGGGGCAGCAAGAGCTGATTGCTTCAATTGCTCAAATTCTTCTTCTGTCACATACAGGGGCTTGGTGAAACAGATGGAGTGGTGTGGGGGGGAGGCAAGGGTCCTTTTTTGACTTATCACTATCACTTGCATAGAAGATGATGAGATCAAATAAGTCCTAGACGGACGCAGAAGGGAAAAGCATATACCCCTTATCAATTTTGGTGCATAGTTCATTGTAGGTGGCAGGCTTTAAGAGCCTGAGGGCGGAACCAAAATTGTAGAGAATACAACTGCAATATGCATGTTGGAGTAGTTGATGGGGTAGGACCAGCAGGTATGCCCCGCAGCCCTGATTTCTTGAGTTGCCCATTCCTGCTGCTCCATCTCTGCACTCAGTACAACTGTGTGCACGGCGTTTTGGGTGGCCCACTCCTCCAGCATGGCCTTGAGCTCCGTCTGGTAGGCATACCCATCAGTGGTGTTTGATATTGCCAAGTAATAATTGACGCCCAATGGGGAAACTGCCAATAAAACCCTGACAAAAAAATACAAGATTGGGCTGCGCTTGTACACGTCAGACTGGATACGCTTCTCTCCAAAGTCTTGGATACTTGCAGATATCTTAGCATACAACAGGAAGATTACGTCATTACAGGCCCTCATTGCCCTTCCTTTGATAAAATTAATAATGGTTGAATTGTAGGGGTTGGTATCCACCAAAATGGGGCCACTGAGAACTTGATTGGACAAGATTCTAGCAGCAACCACAACTCTGTGCATCCATGAATTCACTGTTCTTTTGTTGATGAAGATGCCGTGGAGTCCCAACTGGAGACGTACCTGGACCAGGAGCATCCACAGGTCACGTTCCATAATGGGCATCATAAGGGGATGGGCTGTATCACCTGTGGTTGAAGTACAGGTACTAGTTGGGGTCTTCTTAGTAGGGGGCCACAGTTGGTGTGGGCTCAGAGGGTTGCAGCCACAGTGGACTTTGCAAACCCCATTGCAGCCACAATTTCTCCAAGTGACATAAGCTTGCCTCATTTTCAACCATTTCAAGAACATTTCTCTGGAGTGATCAATTTTCTTCTGCATATTGCAGGCTGATTGGCTGGGGGAGGGACATGTCCATCTTGGGAACTGGTTGATGCCATCTGATTGGCTATTTTGGGTTCTGGGCTCTCTGGGTGACCCCATGGCTAAAATGGCTGGTTCTGGATGCCATTGCTGATAAGGGATTTGGGTTGGCAGCAGTCTGTGCATGGTGGGCAAACAAGGCCATGCTGGAAGTTGCAGGGGAAAGAACAGACTCCTATGTGGGGCTTGCGGAGGGGCCTGCAGGTTGGGAGTGGCCATAGACAGAGGCTTTGCCATTAAGAGACTCAGTGTAGCACTGCATGATTTTGTCAAGGCCAGGGAACAGCTTGTTGGCTTGGTTGTTATTGAAAGAAGACATAATAAATTTTATTAAAATTTTAAACTCAAGAAGAGGAATGTATATTTTAGTCAATTTTATTGTTATATATGTTAATTTTGTGAATGGTAGGATCTAAATTTTAGCCGTCCTAAATTGGAATAGGGTGATTTTTGAGAATGCCTGTGCTTCCTAAAAGAATCAGCACAAATCCACTCTAGATCCTTTGACATCCTTTTTGAGACACCCATAAATTATATTTATTTTTAATTCACCTCATTTTTGATTTGAAATTTGGTTCTTGGATTTGACAATCCCGCAATTTCAGATTTTTAATTTATACATGATGTCTATGATTTGTTTGAAATACAGAAAATCTCAAATTGTACATTAGAATCCCACATTTCTGATTCATCTATCCCACATTTGTTTGCTGAGTTTTATCTTTTGTTAGTTGAGTTATCTGCTCAAGAGATTCAAAATTTGCCAATTTAAATAAACCAGAAAAGTCAAATTAAAGCGTCAATTTTATTTAATATTTTATATTTTCACTCAGCTGAGTTGCCCGCAAAAGTGATTTGAAATTTAGACCAAGGATTTGAAAATCCCAGATTTTTATGTTCAGGTTCTGAATTTACAGTAGTACCAGTGCTTTCTTGGTTCATGCTGAGGCCCTTACACAAGGGGAACAGGTCTTCCAAGCCAAGGGTGGATGGGTGATGTTTCATTAAGTCCTTCATGGCTGGGTTCACTCCTTTTTGAAATATGATAGCTGAAAATTTGTCCACAAGTTGGGTGCGGGTCTTCAGTTTGAGAATTTGTCAATATATGCCTGAATGGGTTGGGAGCCTTGTTGGATTTCTAGCAAGGAGTTCAGGGCGTAGTATCTAGTGTTGTGATCCTCCCCAGTTGCCATTAAAATAGCCTCAATTTTTGGCATAGTCAAAAAATAATTCTACATCTTCTGCTGTGCCTTTGCCAAACCAGTCTAAAGCGTCTACTGAGAGCATGGAAGCAACCCATAAGTACCTTCTTGGTGTTGCTGGCGTAGGAGGGGGTCATTAGTCTGGAACTGCAGGCGGAGGACCGGCATGGCGCATCAGGCTTCCTTGAGTGTAAGCTTCCCCATCTGGGGCATCTCAACCTTTGTGAGGGACTGGTTTACAATTAAATTTTGCACTTGGGAGGAAGGGGCCTTGTTGGTATCAGTGGCGGCGGTATTGGTTCTTTTTGGATTGTTTGGTTTTGCATTCTTCCACACTGAAGAGATCAGGTTCATGGTCATCTTATAGGTGTAATAAGTGATTATCAATAACAAAAGCATACAAGATGCCCCAATAAATAACAACATCTGGGGGCTTGGGTACCAGGTTTTAAAAAGATTGTCATAATATCAGGGATCCAGTCTCAGGCGGCTGGCCCGCCATTTTTGGGGGGTAACTTGGGCCAGGGTTTTTGTGGGCAGGGCCCACCACAAGAGAGACGCTAACTTTAGAAGGTAGGAAGCAGACTTCCCCACCCAATACTACAGGCCGGCTGTCAGTATGATGGTGTTCACCACCCCCGTGAGGGTGATGTACACTATTCCAAAAAGCTTGCTGGTATGATCGGTTGGAAAGTTGGGCAAAGAGGCTGGCATTGGTTTGGGTGTTACAGGTGGTTCCATATGGATATTATAGGCAGGAAAATAGTTGAATTTTCTTAGTAAATAATTTTGGTGTTGAGAATATCCACAGACCTTGATGGTTGTATCTAATAGCAGATTGTATGCGGGCTAAAGGATTGAGTTCAATGATTTTCTCTGGTGTATAATCCTTGTACTTTGGTTTTCAAGGGATAATCAGTGAAGTGAATGGACCCAAAGGGTGCACCAGGTGGACAGAAAACTGCAGGCAGTGAGGTAGAAGGGCCAGGAGATCTCAAACTGAATTGATAGACGGCAAATACAAAATATGGCAATAGCTGTATAAACCAAAGTAACATAACCTTTATTCAAAAATGGCAATAAGTTTGGAGCGCGAGGTCCTTTGGACTATATAGCACCCCACCTCCAAACTTAACATTTTTCATGGGGAATTCATCAGGACATTGGGAAAGGCAGGGCCAGGGGAATTGGGTGCTTTGGTCCAGAGGCAGCAAAATGGCACCCGGCCCGGGAGCCCTTTCATTGGTCAATAATCTTGATTTGGCTACCTGATTATCTTGCTCTAGAGTTCTGGTCATGAGGCCAGGTTGCAGGCCTGTGCCTCTTTCCTGGGACGGCTCTTGATTGGTCACTGATGTAGACTTGAAGTTCATGAAGCTAATAGTTGCTGCTTCAGTACCTCCATTAGTTGCTGTGATTAGTCTTCCATTTGGTGCAATAATTTCCTTGGTTTGGCCAGTGTTGCGCTTTTTGCCTTACAGCGCAACAATTATTAGAGATTATAGGGCACAGGACATTTGCCAGAATACAGTCATATGTGAGGATATGAGTAGTATTGTATCAGAAGAGCCAGGATTAAGCAGGACCATGATTATTGCCCAGCAATGGCTTCTGATCATGCAGAAGCACTTAAGGATCATGATAAAGGTCAACCAGATTAAGGATAAAATAAAGATGGTTCAAAGATTAGAGACTTTCTTTATTGTCAATGATTAATTCTTCTTATACCTAATACAAGGGTAATCCCTGGGCTGCCAGCAATATCTTCTAGGACATTCTAACAAGCCCCTAATTTGGGTAATTATTAATCTAGGTTTGGTGCTTCTTGCACGTCAACCAATAGAATATCTTCATCTTTACCCAGCACAGGTGATCCTTGCTGGCGTGGAATAATTTAGTTACTTCAGGATCACTTCCTGCTTCCTTAGCATCTACAATCTTGATGATTATTAATGTGACAGTTATGGGAATTTGAGATTATGGGGAATCAAACCCAGCGCCTTGGCGCTTGACGTAAAAGTAAGGCAGCTCCTGCAATAATTTTCAGTTGGCGCCGCGGCGCTTGACGTAAGAGTAGTTTGGCGCTTTGGCGCCTAATCCAGTTGCTTCAGGATCACTTCCTACTTTCTTAGCATACTGTAGCTTGATGCTTATTAATTTGACAATTAAAGGAATTCAAGATTATGGGTAATCAAACCCAGCGCCTCGGCGCTTGATGTAAAAGTGAGGTGGCGCCTGCAATAATTTTCAGTTGGCGTGGTGGCGCTTGACGTAAAAGTAGTTTGGCGCCTTGGAGCCTAACCCAATTGCCAGGCGGCGCTTTGTGTATTTCTAAAGTGCCGCGGCGGGGTGTGTCATTGGCCAGTTTAAGATTCAAGTCAGTAGACTAATGCTGATTCATTATGCATATAGATTATGCTACCCATTTATATTATTTGGTAGCTGTAATCCATATCTGTGAGCTCTGTCATAATTGACATAATTGCTTGGTCAAGATTCCCAACATCCAGTTTTTCCACCTGAGCCATCATTTTTGGTATCAGCTTGTGGGGGCTTGATCCCAGAAAAATGTGGGTGGGGGGTCCCGCGGCCCACATGCCCGGCGGCCCAGGGGGATCCAGGGACAGGGTTTAATTCCTGCTCCCGGGCCTGGGTTTCCAGAGGGGGAGAATTGTCAATCCTGACACCAGGGGGCAAGCAGGTGGGCAGGTGGCTGGCCCACTGGTGACTGGCTGGGAAGCAGGAGGCTGGCAGCTGGCCTGGCAAGCAGGTGGCTGGCTGGGTGGTGGGAGGCTGGTGGGTGAGCAGGAGGCCCGCTGGTGGCTGGCTGGGTGCTGGGGGGTTGGCAGGCAGCTGCTGGCAGGCGTGGTGGGCGCCTGCCCGGATAATAAATTGATCTGGTCTTGATTAAGTTCTGTTTCAACTTCTATTTTATGTTTATTTCACTCAATTAAAAAGGGGAAATCCTTATTAAATTTTAAGTTCTTTACAGGGAAATCCTTTATTTTTCCCCAGCATGGAACCTCAATAAAGATTTGGTTTATGTCAGGAATATTCCTGACAGACAAACATACTATAAACCTTTTTTATCTTATGAACAAAGTGTTTGCCCCTCACATTGGAAATCACACACTAGTGTACTTGGACAACATTATTGTCTACAGCCCCTTGGTGGAACAACACCATAAGGATTTGGAGCCAGTTTTTGCTTCTCTGGTGTAACATAAACTGATAGCCAAGCCCTCCAAATGCCAGTTCTTCTGAAAACAGTTGTCCTTCCTGGGACAGGTAGTTTTAAAGGATGGCATCAAGCCTTACAGCCAGAAAATCCAGGTCATCTACAAGATATCACCACCTAAGGACAAGTCCAAACTCTGTACATTCCTTGGGATGGTCACCTACATACAATAATTTATCCTTGACTATGGTGTCTTGACAGCATCCCTGTTGGCCATAACTGGCGCCAAATCCAAGTTTATATGGACCCCCAATGGGACCTTTGTTTCCAGTGTCTGAAGGAGAAACTCATAACCGCGCCCATCCTACAATACCTCAAGCAAGATGGAGAATATCAAATAGAGACTGTCGTGTTCTGAGGCGCGGCACAGACATACAACAGGAAATCCTAACCTTAGGATTGGATTCATACTAAGTCTCAGTTAGATGACAGGGAAGGCTATGCAATTACCTTGCGGCCCTGGAAGAATAATCTCTACTAGGCGTGGCTAGAGAGAGGCGCGGAAGTACAGAAGACACAAAGACAAAAATGTGAATAGAACTTAATTTTATTGGTGAATAAGGAAATGGAATATATGGGTCATTATTTGTTAGATTAATCTGTTTCCTATTAACTGTGCTACTTAACACTTTAAAATTTTGTTTTAATTTTCTTATCAATAAATTTAAATAATTATAACAATTTTATCAAAATAAATCTTATTTAATCCTTATAATATAAAAACCTATATTAAATTAATCATTTTCTACTTACAGCTAAATTAAACTGTATTAAAAGCTAGTAACAGTCTTATTTCATATACCATTTTTCTTGAAAGCTGATTAGTAAAAAATGACATCATTCTAAAAAGAGAAACATAAAAATACAATAAAACTGATACAATGCTTTTTGTTGGAAATTAAATTGTTGCCTAAAATCTTAGCTTTTTTAAAAATATTTAATTTAAAATATAATGATTTTTGAATCCCTCTTTTTAAAAAGAGGGCAGACAGCTTTTTTGCATATTTAATAAATAAATATTTAATAATTTTGGATTTTTTTTATAAAAAATCTAGTAAAAAGTTAAAAAAACTAAAGCTAAAATTAAAACTAAACTTTTATTGAAATTTCAGTGATCTCATTTAGCATAAGTAATTTATTCTTAAGTTAGATTTTATAGAAAATATATAATAAGAACTTATAAGAGAGTAAAAGTTTTTCTTTTCAAATTCTTAAGTATTTAATATTAATAAAATGGCTTTATACAACTATTTAATAAAATTATATTTTTATACTGTATACTAGAGATAATATGTATAAAAAATTCAGACATAAAAAAGAATGTATCAAAATCTTGCTTTAGTTAATTAAATTTTATAAAGTTTGAAATTTATTTAAACTAAATAAAAAATGATCTTAGTCATTGTATCTATAAAAATAAGATACAACTTTAATTATACAAGCAAATATTTATATATGATTAAAAATAACATTTTTGTTTTGATAGATTTAAGATATATAAAGTTCATTTTTTAAGAACTGTTAAAAGTTATAATAAACTTAAGTTTATTTAAACAAAAGGTTTTTGAGTTGGTTACTAGAAGTAAGCTAAATAATAATTTATACTTTAAATTTAGTTTACTGATTAAAATATCATACTTTAAGAGTTAATTAGCATATTTTATTTCAAATAATAATTTTATAAGCTTACATTCAAAGCCGCTTCAGGATACTAAATCGGTATTAAAATATAACGTTGCAGCACAATTCTGAAAGCTGAGATTAAGGGCTTTCTAATGATACTAGTTTGAGCAAGATTGAAGTACTATTTGCCGAGATATCAACAGTTAACCAGAATATAAAAAGGGGTAAATAAACAATGATATCAGACTCCAGGGGTGATATTGATAAATTAAGGAGATCAGTTGGGGGTCAGTTGGGGATTTATGCCTGTAGTGCAAAAGCTCAGCTAACATGGTATTTAAACAGCTCAACTTTACAGAAATTTACTTTACAATCCACACCTTTACTCCTCTCTGATAACTGCACATCTATTTTCAAGCAAGAACTGCCTGAACCAAGCCAAGGAACCCAACCACTTTCATTATGGAACCCATCAAGTTTGCACCTCAGATGACACCCTTCTTCTCACTGGGGGCTTCTACTAAGAGAGAAAGAATCTCTATGCTTAAACAAGCATTCCTTTTTACTGCTGGCAGTGATCTTAACAGCTTTGTTGAGCATTTTTTTATTAAAAACAGAGTTTGGAAAAAGTATCTTCTTACCTGTCATACAAAATTCTAAGACAGATGATTTCCTTAACAACCTAAAGAAATTGCTGTCAGAGTCCCCTGCCAAGCACCTTCCTTCCCTAAGAGCATTGGTTACATCAAGCTACAGTCTGAAAGAGCTTTGGGATTGTGGATTTAAAATGACAAAAAATGAGTATTCATATTCTAAAAAAATAAAAAATGCTAAAAAAGCATCATTAAATTCAAAAAAAAAGGAAAAAATGATTCAGTAAAGAAAGAAAACATAAAAAATATTTTAAAACACATATTAAAAAATTCATTCCCAACCAGCCAATTCACTAAAAAAATCCCCTGGATTGATTTATGAAGAATTACGAAAAAAATTGAGTGAATACTCAACTAAAATAAAATACTCCTTATTGAAAACAAAAAAGAAATTTATGAAGATATGAAAATAAAAAACATTATTTCTATTTCACTTTCCACTTTCTATAAGCTTATTCCTAATAATATAATAAAAAGCAAAAATCAAACTGATATGTGTAACATTTGCAACTTAAAAAATCATTAGAAATGAAGAAAAAGGATTTGAGTATAAAGAAGTTGCCATTGCCTAAATCTATTAAAGAAAATTTGGAATCTATTGACCTACATGAAAAGTTTTATAAGCATCAAAATAAAGAATATATTAGTGATATAAATAATCTTGATAATAATTCATGTGTTATAGTAATAGACTATAAAGAAAACTTTAAAATAGGTGGGGGTCCTATAGAGACAAATAATTGTTTTTATGAGAAAATACCTATTTCTTTATTAGGATTTGCAATTGCTTTTAAAGAAAATGAGAAAATTAAATATGAGTATCATGACTTTTTATCTGAAATTTTATCTCATGACTCTTTGTTTTCAGGTCAGTGTTTGATAAGTCTGCTTAAAAATAATAAATTTAAGAATATTAAAAATATTAAAGTTTGGACTGATAATAGTAATCATTTTAGATCTTATGAATTCTTATATTATCTTTTTAAAGAGGTACCTAAAATTATAAAAGGAACAATTGAGTTTAATAGATTTTTTGAGTGTCATGGCAAAAGTATTGTTGATGGTCATTTTGGTGTATTATCTAAAATATTTAAAAAAGGAAAATGAGATGTATATAAAAAATATAAATGATCTCAAAATGGTTTTTGAGAGAGAGGAAGAAAGAAAGGGTTTATATGAGTCACTTGTAAATAATTCAGATGTTTCCCAAAAAACCTTTTTTTACATCTATGATAGAAAATCTAGGCCTAAAAAAGCTGGCTTGAAGTCAAAGCATTTTATGTTAATCTTTCATATTTAATGAAAGATGGTGAGCTGTATGTTTCACCTTTGACATTTGAGGATGTTAAGGAGTACTCCAAAATAAATTATTGTGCAAAGTTCTGCACGGATGACAGAGAAACAAAGAGAGCTGATACTACTAAAGGATTATTAGGACATGTTCATGAAGTTGGACGCATAACAAAAACTTATATTTCACATAGGGTAAATAGTCTTTTAAATACAACAACTTTTCTTTCTAAAAATAACTAAGAAATTAATTATATGAGCCAAAGATAGGGTAATAGCAATTATGGCTTTGGGGCTGCTATTACTCTCCCATGCAACTCATATATTTGATTCTTGGCTTATTAAAATAGAAAAAAAGGGTTTTTAGCAAAAATAAAGTTAATAGAAATAAGATTTATTTTTATTATTTGTATATTTTACACCCTTAAACTTTTATTCAGTAAACTAAGCATTATATTAATGTTCAAAAAACATAAGTTTACGGCTTAAATGATACCAAAGAAGTTAAAAGTCTTTAAAATGCTTAAGCTGGCGCCTTGGCTTAATCTAACAAAAGATGACCCAATATAGTGGTTGGGAATACCACAAAACACTACCAGGACGGTAGGATCACTTGCCACAAGCATGAGTGGGGCAAGTGAGTTGCTGCAGAGTCAGGAAACCAAACAATCATATTTTCTGATTCAGATACCAACTCATTTTGAGAGGCAAAGGTGAAAGCAAGGGATTTGTCTTTGAAATGGCCCACCAAAGGCAAAATTGAAACATGGCAAATGCCGTTATTCACAACATTGCCCCCCTCTAGATTGGCCTTAGGGGGTGGTACTTGCGGAGAAACTTTGCATGCACGTGAGCAAAAGGGCATCCACTGGAGAAAAGCTTTACAGTTTATTCAGATCTTTGTTTGAAACTCACAAGGGACCAATCCACAGAGAGTCTAACTTATGGGCGCGCCCACCCACTCTGTGCTGGTAATAGAGAATATGATCACCAACGTCAAATTGAGGCAAGGGGGAACACCCAGCATTATTGGGGGAGAACTCAAGCATCTTAGTCTTTTAGGCGGAAGTGTAGGTGGTGGTCTGTATATCAATTATGTGGTTGACTAAGTCTTTGATGTGGTTGTCAGGATTCATGGCCTTGTCAGAGGAGAGCAGGGGGACTCCCAAGAGCAACGGATTGGTGGCCTCATGCCCATACAACATGGCAAAGCGGAAGTACCCAGTGACACAATGTCTGCTCAGGCAATAGGCAAAGAGAGCAGCAGGTAAGTATAGATCCCAATAAGCAGCGTCAGAGTAATTGAGCTTCCTCATGATAAAAACCAGTGTCAAATTTGCACGTTCAACTGCCCCATTAGTGGAAGGGTTATAGGGGGCAGAGAAGGACTGATCAGACCACAGAGCTTCAACAACAGAGGTTACCAGCTTGGCGTTGAAGTTAGTTCCGTTGTCTGATAGAAGCACTTGAGGGCAACCATGTTGGTAGAAAACATCCTGCAGCAGGAAGGCAGCAGTAGTCTTAGCAGTGATGTCTTTAGTAGGGCGAGCTTCTACCCACTTGCTGAAGTGATTGACAGCAATTAGGATAAAGCAACACCCAGAACGTGAGCGGAGGAGAGGACCTACAGCGTCAATGCTGACCATATGAAAGGCGTGTTGAGGAGGAACTAATTTGAATTTGTGGGAAGCAGCTCAAGGTCTCTGCAGTTGGCAGTTGTGGCAACTAGCTATGACGTCTGGGATCAACAGGCAAAGGTTCTCCCAGAAGTAATTCTTCTGAAGCCAGTCAAAGGTCTTGACAATGCCTCCATAGCCAGTCTCTTTATGAGCTTGCAATACCAATGAGAGGCAAAGACTGGGTTGCACATAAGGCAGATTTTAATCTTGTACCTTCTTGAAGAGTTGATTGTCACATATGAGGGTATCTTCAGACAATTTGGACAGGGCTAGTTGGACCTCTTCTGTCTCACTTTCCCAAGAGGAAGGATATCCAATTATCTCATACAACTGGTCAGCTTCAGCAGGATGTAGAGCAAGGATGGGCATTCAGGACAAACCATCAGCATTCTGGTGTTGAATCCCAGGGCAATGGAGCACGTGAATTCATAACCTTGTAGGCGGAGAGCCCATCTAGCTAGGCGCCCTTCTGGCTCCTTAAGCTGCTGTAACCACTTAAGCAAAGTGTTGTCTGTGATAACAGTGAAATGGGTACCATATATGTAGTGGCATAAATGTTTGACAACATGCAAAACAGCAAGACATTACTTCTCTGTGACACTATTGTTCTTCTCATGCTTGTTTAAAGCACGGGAAGTATAGGCTACAGGATAGTCCACACCTTTGTTGTCGAGCTGAGCCAAGATAGCCCCAATAGCAAGGTCGCTGGCATCAGTGTATTGGATGAACTCCTTATTGTAGTCAGAATACACTAGGATGGGAGCCTCTTTGAGTTTTTGCTTAAGGGTCTCAAAGGCTTGCTGCTGGCTGGCAGTCCATTCAAAAGGGACATTACATAACAGTTGGACTAGAGGTTCACTAGTATTGGCAAAGTTGGGGATGAATTGCCTGTAGTAGCCTATCATACCCAGAAAGACCTGTACCTCTTGCAGATTGGTGGGCGGAAGCTTTTTGTTGATGGCTTCAACCTTCTTGGTCATGGGAAAAATCCCTGTATGAGTTACCTCATGACCCAAGAATTCAAGCCGCTCTTTGAAAAAAGCACACTTAGAGGGTTTTAGCTCGAGGCTAGCTTCTTGGATCTTTAGGAACACCTCTTTAAGATGGGCTAGGCAATCAGTGAAAGTAGCGCTGAAGACTGTTATATCATCCAAGTAGACTAGGACACAAGACAGCTTTAAGTCACAAAGGATGGAATCCATAGCCCTCTGGAAAGTGGCTGGGGCATTGCAGAGTCCTTGTGGCATGCAAGTAGGCTCAAACAACCCTTCAGAAGTGATGAGTGCAGCTTTTTGGCGATCCTTGGGGGAAAGGTCAACTTGCCAGTATCCAGATGCCAGATCCATTGCGGAGAAAAACTTAGAACCTCCAAGACGTTGAAGCGCATCATTAATATGCGGCAAGGGATAGGAGTCATTCTTGGTTAAAGAGTTCAACCTTCAATAGTCCATCACAATTTGATGACCCCCTCCTTCTTTTTTAGTATGAGCAAGGGAGAAGCCCAAGGACTTTGCAAAGGGGCCAGTAGTCCAGCGTCCAGCAGTTGCTTGGGTTCCTTAGAAACCTGTGTGTCCTCCACTCAACTGTGGTGATATGGTTTGGTGCAGAAGGGAGGAGCGTCTCCAGTGTCAATCTGATGGATAAAGCCTTTAGCCAGCCCATAGTCAGTACTGTCTTTAGCAAAGATGTCTGAAAATTGATCTAGCAAGCCAAGCACCTCTTTCTGTTGAACTGGGGACAATTGAGGAAAGTCTTGGGCAGTAAACAGAGATAGGACTTGAGGCTTGTCTTCTGGTAGGTTGAAGTCCTGGAAAGTACCAAAAGGGTGAAGGGACAAGACTTCAGGGGCATTTAACAACTTTCTTTAACCAACAACCTGCCCTCTGGATATGATTATAGGAAGCGCGGTAAGGTTGGCAACTAGTAATTGAACAGGATCCTTGTGGGAGACGTCTAGAATTCCAGGACAGAGGTAAGGCTTGTTACAACCTAGCAAAGGAGGGGAGTACAACTCCAAGAAAGTTTGCTCAGGTAATTCATATGATATCTGGGAGTCTATGATGGCCTGAGAACCTGGAGGGATGATGACAGCAGATGTAGCCATGAGAGGGATTCCCTCAGATGCAGGGCAAGCCATGGGTGGACATTTCATGTTAGTAGAATGGGTGTGATACTTTAGGGTAAAACCCCCAGTGAGGTATTCCAGTGTACATGTCTTCAAACGCTTCCCAGGACCTTAACCGGCTCTTCAAAAATCAGAGGGACTTTGTATCCCAGAATAGAGAGATACCTGTCCTTCAAGTTGATTATTCTGTTATACTCCTGGAGGAACTGGGTACCAACTAAAAGGTCATAACTCTCGTTTTCTAGGACAACAGCCTGTGCAGCCAGGAGAAGCTTGCCAAATCACATGGGTAAGGCAGAGTATGCTCCTATATTGCAAGTCATAGATAGACCAGCTGTGCTATAGGACTGGTGATAGTTGAGGTCGGGGGCTAGTTTGAGTTTCTTCACCAATTTGTAAGAGACAACGTTGACTGGAGATCCAGTGTCCAAGACAACCTTGATCTTTACTTTCTGGATGGATATTTTTACCTGAGTAGTAGTGAAACCAAAGGGTAGGAGGACAGCCAAGATATCCTGTGCCTCAGCTAGTTCTTTATCCCACTTCCCAATCATGCATCTTAATCCCGGGAACTCCTTATAAACAGTTTGGAGAGGGAGAAAGACAGATACATTTTTAAAGACAGCGTCAGTGACTTCAGCAGCTTCTTCTGACAACTCCACTAGTACAGGGGACTTATTATAAGATTGAGATAGGGGCAAGAAACAACCTTTTTGGCCTCAGGCAAGGGCTTGGTAGTGGTTGTAGTCTTCCCAGATTGTAGCTTGTAGGGGACTGTAATAGTTTCAGGGACAGCAAGAACAGAATACCCATATGCGTCAGGGTCTTCAACATCCAAATCCTCTACGTCAGAATCATCAGAGATTTTGTGGAACAATAGGAGGATAGGAGGAGCCTCATTATCAGCAGGCTCAGAGTCAGCAGTAGAGGGAGGGATTGAAAGAGACTGGGAAGAATTGTTAACCAAGAGCGTCTCTGCCTCTAAGTTGACTGTTCTTTTCCCAACTGGTCCTTGGGATCAGCCCCTTCAACCCGCGGGTTGGTGCAGACTCAAGAATGGTGACCTATCTGACCACAGTTGTGGCAACCCTGACGTCAAGGAGGTTTTGTGAGTTCATGGTAAGGATACAAGGGCCACAAGAAGATGATCCAGAGTTGGGAGCGGCACAACTCTCCCAAACAACTGCTCCAGAATGGGTATAGTGCATATCTTGCAGCAGTGTCTTTATACTTTTCATGGAGGAAAGCATAGCTTTATGGACTTTGAAATGAAGGCACAGGAGCTGGTCAACTTTGGGGGCTTGAGCACAAGCCATATAAGCTTCATGCATTGTCAACTGTCTGCTTGTTACTAATTGTTGTCCCTCCATGTAAAATCTGTCGGCAAATTCAGCTAATGTCTCTTTGGGCTTGAAGGATATGTGCATGAAAGCATCCTTTTTCACCTCCAGGCTAAGGTCACCATCAAATTTGTCAATCAGAAGCTGCTTCATATCTTCCCAAGTCTCAATGGTGGGCAGCTCAGGCACCACCACCTCCTGGCAGGTTGAATGTAGACAGGTTAAAATATGTTCTTTCTTAACCTCATCTGATGCTTGTCTCATGGCAGTTTCATAAATAGTTAGGAAAGCTGCAATGTTTGAGGTTTTGGGATCAAAGACTTGCTTAAAAGTAGGCTTGAAGTGTGCCTTGGGAGTTGGGCCACCATTGTTGCTATCAAGTACATTTATATGCGGGGAGAATTCAGCTTCAGATTCAGAGGGGGGTTGCCTAGCCCACAGTTGTTGAACACTCTCCTCAAGAGTTGTCAGAGTCTCAGTAGTGCAGGCACCCGTATTGTTGGCTAGAGTGGTCTGCCGCTCAGTCACATCTAGGCGCTGTCCTTGGGTAGTAACTACTGTAGAGAGCTCAGCTAGTTGAGAGGTAAGGGACAGTCCCACTGATAGGCAAGGGGCAAATCTGTTGTTTACCAAATCAATCAGCTCACTCATCTCCTGTACGTCTCTGTCCAACTCAGTCTGGTCTGTTTCAAATGATCCACTTCATTAGCTAGGGCAATCAACTCCCTAGCGCATTGGATTCTAGGAGCTCCTGCCAAGCCAGGACAGCAGCCATCTTCATTGACTACCCCAACTGGACTAGCAACAGTTGTTACCACCTCGCTTAAGGCGGCAAGCTCCTGCTGTAACTCAGCAACTTGAGCAGTTAATGCAAGCACCTGAGGGTCAGGCTGGGGAGTTTTGGTAGGACGTCCTTGGCTACAAGTAGACGCGTGTAGCTCTAGAATAGCATCCCAGATCCTCTGTTCCCTGTCCACCAGGTCATTGGAAGGAGGAGAAGGCGGAACATCTGGCTTGGTTATAGACAATTCATTCACTTGACTCTGGAGTTTGGCTATAGCAGCAGCGTGGCAGCTCTCTCTTGATCAAACTCTGCACTGAGCTCATTAAGGCCTTGGGCAGCAAGATCCGCTACCTGTTGCAGTTGCTCAAATGAATATGAGCTGAATGTATTGAGCTGTTGTATAATTTGCTCAAATTTGGTGAGATAAGCATTCAGGGTGGAATTAACTTGGGTTTTCCAGGGTTGTTCTAGCTGGTGAAACTCATGTAGACACTCCCTAACTTATTCAGGGATGGACTGGCGCATTCTTTCAATAGAGTTAACAAAACTTGTTTGGGAGGTGACAGAATTGCGCTAGTTGTCTGATTCCAAGGAGAACAGGGAATGGATCCATTGTTGATAGGCGGCAAATTGATCCCAGTGATGAGTAACAGCTGCTTGTAGAGACGAGATTTATTGGACGTGGAGCCCCAACACCATTTGATGGTGGGCTAAGGCAGGCTGCACAAAGGATGACAGTATGTGCTCAGCGGAGCCAGCTGCTGAGAGGAGATGTTGTGGAAATTGAGGGGCCACAATTAATTTGTAGTATTCAACTCAACTGAACTGTAGTTGTGTGCAAGGGATGGCCCCGTCCTGGGCTATCCCAAGGGCTACTGCCATGACTTGTTCTAAGTCAGGGGTACCCTTGGGGTAAGCAACTAGGCAGAGACCATTTCTAAGGTTCAGTACAGTAGGGACAATAGGCGGGTTGGCAATATCTTCCTCAATAGGAGGTCTGGTGATTTCAGGTGAAGTTGACTCTTGTATATGTGGAGGTGAGGGGCCTGAAAACGTAGATGCAAAAGGGATAACCAAGGGGCTTACAGCCCCTGTAGTGAGCACCATTTTTGTTGTGTTCTGAGGCGCGGCACAGACACACAACAGGAAATCATAACCTTAGGATTGGATCCATAATAAGTCTTGGTTAGATGGCAGGGAAGGCTATGCAATTACCTTGCGCCCTGATTGAATAATATCTACTAGTTGTGGCTAGAGAGGCTCCAAAGTACTTGAAGACACAAAGAAAAATATATTAATATAACTTAATTTTTATTGGTGAATAAGGAAATGGAATATATAGTGGTTGAGAATACCACAAAACACTACCAGGATGGTAGGATCACTCGCCACAAGCATGAGTGGGGCAAGTGAGTTGCGCAGAGTCAGGAAACCATACAATCATACTTCCTGAAGCAGATACCAACTCATTTTGAGAGGCAAAGCAAAAGTGAGGGATTTGTCTTCAAAATGGCCCACCAAAGGCGAAATCAAAACATGGTGAATGCCGTTATTCACAACAGAGACAGACGCCTCTGACACATCCATTGGGGGAGTACTACAAATCAAGAAGAATGATGATGATTTCCTACCAGTAGCTTATGAATCACGCAAGTTGACAGATGGCAAGTGCTAGTATCCCATACATGACAAGGAGCTGTTGGCAATCATGCACTGCCTAGTCAAATGGCGTTGCTACCTAGAACAACAAGAAGAGTTCACAGCCTTGACAGACCACAAATCACTCATCTACTTCAAGACCCAAGAAAACCTATCCCGCAGACAAGCTCAATGGATGGAGCTTCTGGAAAGGTTCAACATGCTCATACAGTACAACCAGGCCCAGAGCTGACTATGGCTGATGCACTCTCACAACTATATGTCAGAGCCACAAGGGGTGAGAATGGGCTTGACCCAGACTGGCCTCTCCTGGTGCTCCGGAAAAAGGACAAGGGCTTTCCCTCTGGTACCACAGACATAACAAAAGAAACAGTCATCAAGAACAAACACTTATTTGCAGACATATATGGGACCTTACATCAAAAAATGACCAACAGAACCACCATCCCTATTTCCCCACACATCAACAAGTTGACACAATCTTGTGTTACCACAGAGACCTAGGGCACACAAAAATCTGCAACCTCTATGAATTCCCCAAACACAAAGCGTGGTGAATGACCCTATACCAATATGTCCAGGAAGTCTTGGACTAATGCAAAGTATGTGAGAAATTTTCAAAAAGCAATACCCCACCTAAATCAGTACTACCTATTTGCTTGCAACTGCCCTTCAAGGTATGGGTCCTGGAAATCATGGGCCCCATGCCAGGAAAATACAATAAAAAAATACATCATTACTGCAATAGACTTTGCCACTCAATGGCCAGTGGCCCAAGCAGTAAAAACACATACAGGCAATGATGTGCAGTGGTTCATAGAAAAAGAAATCATCAGCAAATTTGGAAAGCCAGAACTCCTGATAACTGACAGAGGCATGGAATCAACCTCTGAAGATACCAATGTATACCTCACCAAGAATGGGGTCCAGAACATGGTGACAACACCTTACCATCCTCAGGCCAATGGACGCATGGAGCGGCTGAATGACAGCCTTGTGCAAGCCTTGGCCAAGCTCACCGCCAGGAGACCTGAGGACTGGTGCAATCAGCTACTGGCTGCATTGCTTGTATGCCAGACCCGCATGAACAGATCCACCAGGAAAAGCCCCTTCAAGCTAGTCTAAGGCACATAGCCCAATATCATCCAAGCACTATCAGAACCTAAGCTGGGAATGCCAAGCAAGGTTCCACCCTGCACAGATCCCCACATCATACAGGCCAATAGCAATCAATCATAAAGAGAGAGAAAACGCGTACAAAAGACCTTCATATCCATTCAAGACAAGTATGAGGTTGATGACAAATTCTGGGTCATGAATACCAACAAGAGTAAACTGCAACCAGAAAAGATGGGCCCGGCCATCATCCTAAGGGTAAACAAAAGCAACACTTACCTTGTGCAAGGACGTGGAAAACGCAGATAATACAAGATACTTCATCACAACCGCCTACAACTCTGTAAAGTGATACAAAAGCAACAAGAGACTGTCTTACCCACCACCAAACAACAGTTAGTGCAATATGGCGCTTGGGCTCCTGACAATCTCCCTGACAACCTGCCCCCAGAGGAGGCCGGCTGTCAGGAACCCATCCGCTTGGAAACATACCACCCAAAAGGTGTATGGCTGCGGATGGGTTCAACCTGGTGATTAGAGAACCAATTGGAAGGGAGACCATCCCCATATGGAACAGTTCTCCAAACAAACAATATTGACCCAAAAGGGGATTAAATCTTCCCAGTAGGAAGTAAGCTCCAAGATAACTTAGGAGGAAAACCAAAGCCATAGGATGAAATAAAGAAGGACTGGGCAGACTGGAACCCATGACCTTTGGTTCCTCCTTGATGGGGGGATTTGATGACAGTGGGGTGGCGGTGTACCATACGCCTGGTACCACTCGGCGCCACAACTTGTCCAAGTGACCAGGAGGAGGTGAACCAGAATCTGCTCTGGTTCCAAAAGAAAGGCTTGCAGTAAGGGACTGAACAAGGAGCAACCAAACCAACCATTTATACCCAAATGGTCCCCATTGGGATGACTTGGGTAGCCTCATGGTGTTTGATTTCAGGATTTGAGAGCAGGCAAAAGGAAAATCAATTAAGTGGGTAAATTGAATTTATTAACTGAACAATCAAATAACCTGACAAATGGTGCCTTTTTATAGAATGTCAAGAGCTGTTAAAACTGTAGTTTAAAGGGGAATTGGGGAAATATTGAGGATACTGGGGAAGGAAACTTGGCAGGGGGGATTTGGACTTGAATGTTTAAAAATATTCTTTTAAAATAATATCCTAACTGGCCCCTGCTGAGCCTTCTCCAACAGCTAGGTGTCATTTACCCCATCTGTTGGAGAAGCAACAGCTTGGGGGCTTCTGGTGTGCAAATGCATCACCAGAAGAGGATAGACAATTCTTATCATTATTATATTTAAGTACGGAGCTTAACGTTTCTTTAACGTTATCATTGTTTGAAGCAAATGTGGTTTCAAAAAGCTCTGTCCCTGTTGCATCCTCTGATTGGCTGCAGTAAGCCCTTTTGCTTATTTAGAAAGGTAAGTTTGAATTTGCTCTACTAATGTTATCTAGATGATACATCAACAATTAAGAGGACCTGGGTTCAATTCCTGTGTTGGCCCAGGGAATGGCCTCCTGGCTTGATTCAAGGGAAATCAAAGGTAATTGAGGACAGGTACTACATATTAATAGCTCATTTCTAGGACCTGGAATACAGTCCAATTTAGGAGAAGGGTTTTCAGACCCTGGATTTGCTAATATTTCCTTGTTGTACTCAGGAAAGGTAGCAAAGGCATTCCTGACACCAGCCTTTAGTCAGGGGGTGTCAAAACAGCAGGCTTGACCCACCAGCAAGGTTCTGAGTAAGCGGGTTTGTGACCTGCAATCCAATTATCCAGCCACTCAAAGCCAAGTTAAGAATTCAACTCAAATTTCCAAATACAACATGAACAGATGATGATCCTTCCCAGTGGATCTTTTGTTTTAGAGCTTGACTCATTACCAGGATCAGACCACCTCCTTCACCATCCCATCATGTGATCAACACAATCATGTTCCTGTTATTCACAATTCACATTAACTACATAATCATTATCTCTCAATAAAGAATATTATCTTTTTCCAAATAGTTTTCCCCAGGTAACTCTGCTAAATTAGCACAGTTATGATAATAGGATGGAAGCAAAGCCTAAGCAAAAAAAGGTTATAAACATCCCAGTGGGGCAACAGGGAAGCCCTTAGGCAAAGCCAGATGACATAAGAGACAAACAGATGTTACAGAGCAGGAAAAACTAAAGCAAAAATCAAACACCTTTAGAATCAAAGATCCAAGTGATAGGCCAAAAGAGGTAAGTTAGGGACTTGAAAATTAATATCTTAGCACTAGTGCTTTGGCTTGCAACAAGAAATAATACTTTTAAGTCATTAAAAAATAGAAATGCATCCAAAAGGGTTTGTAGTTTAATAGATGAAGCTTAAGTTGACCTATATAAAAAATTGAACTTCTACATAGTAGCAGTTTAAAAGCATAATCCTGAAACCCTACATCCTCACCCAATGAAGAGGTTCCAATAGTTCCCCTCACACTAGAGGCCCTTTCTATCCACAACTTCAGCAAACAGGGGTTTGTCTACATTACAGTGCTGGGGGTACCTGATCAGGTTGTACCTCTCACTGGGACTTGGTGGCCTTGGGATATGCTGATAATTATCTTGTTAAGATTGCCCCTATTGTGTGCATGGATTTTTAGGCTCAGCCAGATTCTCTAATAAGTGAACAGCTAGAAACCAGTATGGTCTTTGATGCCAACAAACCCTTTCTTATCAAAGGAATTGATACACAGAAAGCTCTCAACTTAATGCCGCACAACTTAACCAGAATATGCAAAGCCATCCAGGTGCAAATATACGCATGCCTACTAGTAGCCAAGGCCAAACTGGATCAATACTAAGCTTGCCTCCTGGATACCTTCAGGAAATTCTTGAAGCCCTGCTTTTCAAGACCCCAGGGAAGATGTTACAACATCATCAGGTACTCCCTATCAGGAATTTCCCCTGACACATGATGCAATTGCTGGTAAAAGGGGCACTAAGATCAATTACTCAAATAATCCAAGACTTCTAAAAATCACATGCCATATATGATATACATATGCATTATGTGGCTTACCATCTAATTATATAATAGTATTTTTCTATCAAATAAAGTTATCATTCTCTTCTCTGATTTTTTCCTTCATTTCATTTTTATAAATCTGTAACTGTGCTGTTTTAGAAGAGGTACAGAGGGAGAAATAATTGGAAGCTAGATAATATTCTTTATTGAGATATAGAAGCTATATATTCATTGTGAATCAGAATAGTAGGAATATGATTATAAAGATCACTTGGTTGGATGGGTAGGGGGTGTCTTGATCCTTGTAATGAGTAAAGTGCTGAATTGAGCTGTCCACTGTACAGGGATTGTCATTTGGTAATGTTACTGGGTTTGGAAATTTGAGTAAACTTTTATATTTAGTTTTGGGTCACTGGGAAGTCGGATTGTGGATCACAAACCTGTTTAGTTGGAACCTTACTGGGGGGTCAACCTAATTGTTTTGAAAATAATTTCCAGAAGTATGTAAAAATTTAGTTTGATGTATGAAACCTCCCTCAAGGCCAGGTAAGCTAATATACTCATTTTTATAATTGGCATGTTTTATATTTCCAGAATGGTTGGTCTTGAGAGCCTAGATTTTTTGTTTGTCTTACATTTTATTTCCAAATTACCTGTCAAAACAGCAGGTTTTGCCCGCCAACAAGGTTCCAACTAAGCAGGTTTGTGATCCACAATCTGACTTCCCGGTGACCCACTGCCAAACAAGGAAGTCAACTTGAATTCCCAGAATTAGCAGCATGAACAAATGATGATCCCATACAGTGGATGGCTCAAAGTAGCGCTTGACTCATTACTAGGATCAAGCCACCCCCTTCATCATCAAACCAAGTGATCAACACTATCATGTTCCTCATATAATGATTCAGTGCAACTATATAATCCCTATCTCCAAATAAAGATAATTATCTAGTCTCTAAATATTTTCCCCTTGTAACTCTTCTAAAGCAGCACAGTTA
Organism: Entomophthora muscae; assembly: GCA_014839935.2. Lineage (NCBI taxonomy): Eukaryota > Fungi > Entomophthoromycota > Entomophthoromycetes > Entomophthorales > Entomophthoraceae > Entomophthora > Entomophthora muscae. Next base: position 162,842 of record QTSX02000007.1, on the reverse strand, counting down.
CGACACCTATCTCAGGGCTGCTAAGAATTGTGGATCTGAGATTTGAAGCAGAATCAAACGTCTAAGGGGTATAAGGCTACATGAACCTATAGATAACTTCATTTAAATTTACATTCCCTTTATTCCTTGAGTTCAAGTAAAGATATCATTTTCTGCTTTATATGCTTCTTGGAAGCATATGTACGGCAGCTGTTTAACAAGGGAGGTGAGATCTTGAGGAACTAAATTGTATTGATATTTTTCTTGGTATTTAGATCAAGTGGAGGTGGATTTTACTTTCAATAATAATAGTAACCTGTGTTCTTGGGTTGCTGTTTCCCAAAGCCAAAGTTCTGCGTCCATGCATCGCCAGCCTGGGCAGCTCCAAAATCCTTGTATTGGGGATTAAGGATGTTATCACGGTGGCCTTGGGAAGTCATCCATGAGTGCATCACCTCAGCAACGCTCCTCTGCCCCAGGGCAACATTCTCGGCACATACACCATAGCCCTGCTGTTTACACCGCGTGCTGGGGTCGAACCCATTGCCGTCGCTGTGGCTTACAACTCTGTTCGCGTTCTGGTAGTTGCTTTGCTTTTGAGCGACAACATTCAGCTTTGAATTCATCTTGAGGTCAGGAAGAGACCGCTTTCTTCTCTCCTGATTGACGGCATAAAGCAGTGCTTGCGCTCCACGAGGGCCGCCACGGGTTTTTCTTGCTGGCTTCTTGCGGCCGGTGACCCTTGGGCGCCGTTTAGAGGATTTCTTTCTTCGATATCGGTTGACGGAATTTCCACCGAGTCGGTTCGTTTTACGGTGTCCCTTCTTTCTTGCCCTGGAGCCTGTTCTGGTATAGCGAGGCCTGGAATGCTTTTTGTACCGACGATGTCCTCGACCGCTTCGTGCAGGGTAATAAGTCTGTGCTGGATATTCCTGTACACGATGCCCTGGGTAATTATACCAGTATTGATAGCCTCGCGAGATGCCAGTTCCCGATGAAGCCTGAGATAACCAGTGGTGAGCGACCCTTTGCCCTGAAGAGCTGTAACTCTGACGATAGTATGCACAGCAAACTTCTCTGGTTACAAGCCCAAGGATCAAAAGCAAACGATTCAATTTAGCCATCTTGTCACATCAAACAGCTTACCCCTCTACTTAATATACAATAGATCAGCGTAGGTCTTCGAAGCAGCAATCCGCGTGGACCTTTAGCAGCGAGATCCCTGACAATACAGTGTCCCACATTTTGTTCTGCATTGACATCAAGCTCATGTCCCCAAAAGCGCAGTTGCCCAATCATAATCGATGGCTGGCTTATCAGATGCATCAGCATGTGTAGCTTTGCGGCGCTTGCTTTTTCAGCTATATGCATTTGCATAGTGGTGAAGTTAATGGAGTTAGCATCAGTTGATTTAAGTTGTATGCTAAGCTTTACAACTCAGTGCTGATCCTGTTTATTTAGAGACATGATGTATTTAGTTCTCTATACACTGAGTGAGGATGCTGCGACTCAGCCCCGGCCTGCTTCTGGCTCGAGGCTTTACACCCAAAACGAAAACCTAATAATATTTGATTTAACTGACAAAGAGTCGAAAACTGGCTACAGCTGCTCAGGGCTTGGTCGTAGCAGCCCTGACTGTGAGCCTAGACTGTAGCCTTTGACCTTGCAGGTATACAAGTTATTGCCTCGATTATAAATCTTATATTTAGAAAACTTTAAAGCATTGATCAAGTTTGATTTAATAAAGTGTTTTTATAAGCATTTCCTCTTCTCGGTACTTTATTTTATTGGTTGCAACTGCGCAGCCAATTAGATCTTGGCGTCCTTGCTGAGAGCATTGCAGCATGCAAATCTAATTTATGTGGTGAATCGTTGGATTTTAATTAACCAGGAATAATTCCATAGCTTTTGATTGGCTCTAGAAAAAACTTGGCCCTTCTTAAACTATAATATAAATCGCTTAGCTTAAACAAGTTCTCGATGTTTCAAATCATTTTAGCATTATCTACCAATGTTAAGGGGTGGTTAATGCTTTGGCTTAAAATTGGCTTTCTACTTTACGAAAATTGGATAGTTTAAAATGGGTTCAAGTATAAAATACTAAGTAGCCAATAAGCTGATAAATACATTCTACTTTCAGGAGAAGCAATAGGCGCCATGATTTAAATTTCATCATTCATAAATCTACATGCTAAAGCTAATTATGGTGCAAAATCACTACATTATTCTAACGTAACCTAACATGCCACTAAAACACCGCCGGTCAATTTGGCTTAAATTGTATAGCCAACCCCCGGAACATTTATCATTAGCCTAAAAAACAGCTTGTATAAGTACAGTGGTTTTAAAAGGTTTTGATATGAATAAATTCGAAAGCCATGCTGTAAAATATATATTCTGCTACAGTAGTTTTAAAGCTGTGGCGCTACTCGAAATCAACTTTGATGCAAACGAAATTAAAACCCAAATCTACTGTTAATCAATCTAAATTCATTGGTTCTTAATTTCGTTTGCATCTGTTGGTTTCGCTTAGCGCCAAAGCTTTGAAAACTACTTTATAAGTACTTGGATTTAATAGTCAAGAAGACTTGGATAAATACTAATTAACAAGTTATTTGGATCTTGCCACATAAATTAAAACTACCAAAAAAGATGTTTTAGTCCCCTAGGTATGACTAATTTACTATGTTTGAAGTATACCTAGCTACTTGTTCACAAACCAAACCAAGCTTGCATCATGACAGTAGCTCTCTCCATGACGAAATTACTCAGCCTCCAAAATAATCGAGATTAAACTTCATCGAAAATAAAATATATAATCAGAAGCGTAAACCTGAATTCAAATGCTCTGAGCGGCTGATTTTTGGTTGAAGCTTGGGGAATTGACAGAAAATTTAATGCATAAATAAAAAAGGGTTCGTTCAAAGCTGAAATTTTCTAATTTAGACATGAACTCTTTTAAATAAGCTACTGGTGAGTGCTAATTTTATACCCAGGTATATATAAAGTGGAAAGCTATATAATTAGTTATGTAGGTTAATTAAGTTTATATTTCATTTTGTGTTTAACACTGAAGGAATTTAATAAAAATTAGTAATGCAGCTGTTACAAATCATGGGTGGGAATATCTCTATCGGTCAACCAGCAGGGTTAGAACATTTAGGTAGCTGATCAATAAGATAATTGGGGAGATGATAGGCATTTGGGATTTTATGTACATATAGTATCCAGCCCAGAGAATTCAAAATTATATACATGGAGTATCTACCCCAGGATGCCAAATAATTAAGGAAGGATGCTAAAGTTTTCACTGCCAGAACAGTTAGTAAAAAGGTATTTGAGCACATTTATTTAGTGTATCTATCTGTATAACACCAGGGTTCAGTTCTGTGGTCCTTTTTTACAGGTTCTCTGATATCAACCAAGGGGGATCTCTTACCAGAATGACTTAGCAGGCTTTGAGGAAGAGGGTGCTAACTTATAGCACTCATGGGAAGAGGCTGACAGAGATCTGTCTTATATATCTAACAGGATGTCAAAGATAGAAGTGGGAGGGTGTGTTCTGGTAAGAAACACTAGATAGGTCATTACACTTACCATGATGAGACAAGCAACTGTGGTAAAGTTCACTTCCTGGTAGTTAACAGATTTTTAACTACCATGGAGTCATCTAACAGTCTTTAAATACAACATAAGTCTGCACATAATCAATCCAAGCTATTTTCACTAATAATTCAGAGCTTGAAACAAAAACCAATATTAAAAACCTGGAAGTTGACCCCTTCTAAGAAATATGCTAGTTTAAAAACTAATTTAAAGATGATTTTTATGAAAAGTTACTAATAAAAGCCAAAACTACAGTAAATAAAGTTTTCAAAAGCAAAACTGGCCAAGCTGAAAAATTCTTAAAGCCAAAAAAACAATTTAATTAATAAAAACACGACCACAATTGTATCTTTTTATTTTTAACAGTCAAGCTTTTTATTGTTATCCATAATGGTAAAAAAGGCTACTAAGTGCCACTGCACTGGATCTAGTGGTACATATATTAATCAGTGTCATGTATATACTTCTGAGAAGTGTAATAAATGAGATAAAGGGGAAAATTAAGAAGAGAATGGTACTTTATAAGATATGAATATAGGATAATATATAGTATCTTGGAAAGCCACATACTGTCCATGTACGTCATGGAAGTCATGGAGCTCATCTGAGTAATGTTTCTCATAAGTCACGAGGCTTAACAAGTTGTGTTCTGTTTAGGATCTGTATTTTTTGATCCTTGTAATAGATGGTCAAATGATAGTGGTGCCACTGACTTAATTATTAGTTGGCAAGCCATTCAGTGACTCATTTGGTGAGCTACTTGGGGCGTTAATTCCCTGAGAGGGAGTAATCAAATATGTTAAAACATCCCCCCTGGGGTGCTAGAAGGGGGAACCTTGGGAATTTTCTTGATAGTGTCAGGGATTTGGGCTAGGTATTGATCTATTTTGGAATTGGGGACAGGGAGTCATGAGTTTTGATGTGCTGTTCTTGCTTTGCACAGGCAAAGTTGGTTGTGATGCATACACTTCAGCTCAGTTTGTGCTCCAATACCCTTGATGAGGTAAGTATTGTTGGGGTTGACTTCCATAATAATGCCTGGTCCGCGCAGTCCTGGGTCCAATTTGTGCTGATTGTGGTTTACAACCCTGATCTTGTCTCTGGGTTGGAACCTTTCCTGTTGTAGCAGAATTGCTTCTCTCTTGACTGTTTTACGTTCCATTTCCTCTTGGTCCTTTCTAGCTTGCTGTACATTGGGGTCATTGGCTTCTGGTACTTTCTTAGGTAGAGGTAATTGGGGTCCTGCAGCTGTACTAACAAGGGCTGGCTTTTGCCCATAGACTAGTTTGTAAGGGCTTTTGCTGGTATTACGGTTAACCCGTGTTTGACAGAACATGAGTGCTGTTGGGAGCATGTCAAGCCAAGCCTTTGGATTGTTAGCAGATAACTTACTGAGGGCTTTTACAAGCGCGCTGTTAGTTGTTCCACTTGTCCATTTTCTTGAGGGTGATATGAGCTGGCTGTGATGTGTCTTATTCCGTTCTTGACGAGGTAGATATTGGTGTTGATGGCTTTGGGTTTGATGCCTCCATCTGTGATCAGGAGGTAAGGTTTTTCAAACTTGGCTATGATTTCTTTCCCAATAAACTGTCTTACATTGTTTCCTTTGTGTTCTTTTGTAGCTTGTGCTACAAGCCATATAGTTGTAGAGCAAATAACTGTGATAATGTACTTTTTGCCTTTGTTATTGGCAGGCATTGGTCCCACAATATTCAGTGACCACACTTTGAAGGGTTGTGTGATGGATACAGGTACCACTGACTTGGGTGGTGCTTTGGTTTGGGCTTACTTTTCACAGACTTCACATTGCTCCAGTACCTCTTTGATGTCATCTAGCATATTGGGCCACCAGTAGTGTGTTTTGAGGTACTTGTGTAGGTTCCTGCTACAGGTATGTCCCAGGTCTCTGTGATATCTGAGGATGGTGTCAATCTTTTGAGTTGACAGAACATAGGGTACAGTATCACCACCTGGAAGGATTTGATGCAGGGTATCATATACATTTTTGAACAGATGTTTGATCTTAAGGACCTTCTCTTGGTTGCACATTTTTGTGCCAGGTGGGAACTTTTAATGGAGATTCCCAATGATTAACATGGGCCAATCAGGGTCTCCATCAGCGCACAGAATATTGTCAAAACTGCAGGCTTGACCCGCCAGCAAGGTTCCAACCAAGTGGATTTGTGACCCGCAATCTGATTATCTGGTTACTTGAAGCCAGACTAGGAAGTCAACTTGAATTACCAAATCCAACAACATGAACAGATGATGATCCCTTTACGGTGGATACCTTGTTTTGGCGCTTGAGTCATTACCAGGATCAAGCCACTCCCTTCACCATCCAAACCGTGTGATCACCAATCCTGTTCCTACTATCCATGGATTCACCATGACTATATAATCACTATCTCTCAATAAAGATTATTAGCTAGTTTCTAAATATTTTTCCCTTTGTAACTCTGCTAAAACAGCACAGTTACAACATTTGTAGCAAAGGTAGGTTCTCCATCCTACCTTATCTTGAAAAATTCTGCCTGTTGCCCGCACACACTGCGGCCAACAAATCATTGATAGAATTATGTCTAGCCTTCCGCCCGACTGGACGGCAACCACCAGAATTAACTCATTCCGCAAGTCAAATTCCTATATGTTGATAATCAGAATTAAAAATACTTTAATTTTGACAGCATTGGAAAGTCAGAATTGAGTTTTCATTCATGAAGACTACTAAATTTTGACACTTTTTTAATAAGCAGAAACCTGTTTCCTGAACATTTCATTTAATAAAAATTAAGCTTCAAAATACTTTTTAGGGTAATGGGACAACATAGATTCAAAAAAAACCATAAAAAGTTATACATGACAATTAAAAAATTCATAAAAATACAATTTTATTTTATTTTACTATAGAATTAGCTATCTTCACTATAAAATATTTTTTCCCACTTTTAAAAGTTAAAAAATTCAATATACAAAAAAATACTACATAAAAAATTACATATTATAGGAAAATATAATAATCAAAAACAATAATATAAAGTTTTTCTATATTGAAAACTACAAAAACATATAATTTACTAGTAAAATACCAATATAGGCCATGTAATACAGCCTAAGGCATCAAACCATCAATATAAAATCATTAATTTTATAAAAACAGTATCATAAACTATATATGAATGATTTAGACTAAATATTTATATAAAAATATTATACTGAACATATAAGAACTATATACAAAATTAGACAATACTCAATAAATTTAATTAAAAGCTAGACTGTGATCACCTGGTTGCCATTAAGAACTGTGGCAATCTTCTTGATACATTCCCCAATCTCTGAAAGCTTATATTTTGCCTTAACAACGTCCTTGATCTTCTCTTGATACTGTTTCTCTTTGGTGGTTCTCTTCTTCTTGGATGGGCGGTTCTCAATATCTCTGATGGATGCAACAGTCTTCCTCTGTTGGACTTTGAGGTGCTCATAGAAGGTGTTGTATCTGGGCTTGATTCCAAAGGAAGACTTGATATGATTATCCCAGCCCTCCAAAGATGAAGTCGTTTTCATCTCATATTTAAGAACTTCCTGGTAGCAGTTCCAGTTAGCTTTGGCTCTGGGCTTGCTCTGGTGCTTAGTGACCTTACGTCCAATCCACTGTGGTTTGTAATATTCAATGAAAGGATAGAAGGCATCCTCATGTTTCTTGGAATATGTATCCTGGCATAGGAGGTCAAAGGCTTGTCCAGTATGCTCTGGCTTTACAAAGGCTAGTGCTACAAACTGCTGAATTAAGAACTTGCACTTTCCTGATGTATCTAGACAATGGAGCTTGCTGAGCTCAGTTAGACCCTTTAGTTGCCTGTTGACAGCCTGTCAATAATGGAAAAAACACCCCTGGACCTCTCCATAAAAGGTATTTAAAAAGGCATTATACTGGGCAGTTTCATAGTCCATGATTATAGTTGAGGGTCCAAGTGCTCTATCATGAGCTTCTTGTTCTACAGCAATTGTGGCTTCATCCTTTTCATCATCATCTGGATTGGCTCTAGTGTTATGGCCAGGGGGACTCTTTCTATTACTGGGTAGGGCTTTGATGCCCTCCTGAAGGATTTTAAAGGCCTTTATGTAGATCTCTTCTGTTGCCCCAGGAAGCAGAAAGTAGGCAAATGGGAGCACCTTGCCTTCAATAAGGGAATTTACAACCTATAGTTGGTAAAAAAGGCGATGGGCATACTGCAAAGGTACCGTCACATAACCAGGTCTCTGAATCCCTCAACTGCTCCAGGTTCTGTTGTATAGCATAGCATATAATTCTTGCCTCTGCTATAGGCCCATCATCATGTAAAAGGAACACCTCATCACCATTGAACATCTTTAACTCCTCTGTCAATACTAACTCTCTTTGGACCATGGCAGATTTCTTATGGGGGAATAAATCACGGTGTTTGTCACATATGTACTTCATTAACTGGTCGCAGTCAGGGATGAGCTTCAGGTTCTCATTACTTAGGTGTGTGGTGGCCTTAACTTCCAGATCAGAAGCCTTGAAGTCTTTGGAGACTAGAACCATTTGGTAGAGATACCACTTTAGAAGCTTTTCAATAATATTTATTGGAGCATTGCATGTATGCTCTCCTTTTTCACTAGTGATCTTATCCCATCCTTCTGTGTTGATTCTGGCAACGCGGCTTCTATCTTCACATACATAATGCTTGCTTCTTCCTGCTCTCTTATGATTGTTGCAATTAAAAACATAGCCATCACAGACTAAACTTGCACCTCCTTTGACAGACATTAGAGGGGAAAACTGAGGGAAATTCTTTGGGAGCTTAAACTCTCCTTTGACATTACATATATTGTGAACCTTTAGGGGATCCCATGGACCAATTGGTGCTTGATGATAGTCAGACAGGTAATCATCAGGATCTTCTTTATTGATACTTGATGAGGAGGATGAAGGTGCAGATTTTTTGGGTGGTGGAGGGGAATTATCTGGAGTTGGATTCTTGTGCTTCTTGGACTGGAATGAGCTTGATTCCTTGGGGCTTGATTCCTTGGGGCTTGATTCCTTTGAGCTTGATTCATCCGGTCTTGACTGGGGTTCTGGACTCTTGGGTATCTTCTTTCTTCCTTGATTGTTTAGTGGAACCTTATCTCCTTCTGATTGGTACCAGCTTGGAGAAGAGGAGGAGGCAGGGGAGGTCTCTTTGCTTTCAGGTTCTGGCATCTTATCTTTTGTCTTCTGTTTTTTGAGGGCTCTTTGGCTGGTTTTTTGTTGGGGTAGGGACTTTGGGCCTTTCCAGAGGCTTTGGGTACTTTCTTGGTTGACTTGGAGCTCTTTTGTGGCTTCTTGGAAGATTTGCTCTACAATAATTAGAGTAGAGTTCATAAAGTAAGAATCATCATGTGAAATATGAACAAAATTAAATAATAATCACTTGTTTTATTTTTTATTATGAATTAAATAGTTTATAGAAGTATGGAAAGTAATTTTAGAGCTAGTTTATTAGTAAAGAATAGAAAAACCCATGTTTAAATAAAAAGTTGCCATTCTGGTAGTCACAATAGTCAAAAATATTTAATTTAGTATGTCAGAATAAAAAACGCTTTAATTTTGACGTCAAAATACTGAAAGTCAGCATTAAAGTAGAAAAACACTATGTAAATCACCTATAAAGCTTGGTTAATACTTTCCAGAGTTGGTTTTTTAAGGCCACAAGTGATTATTTTTAAATTTAAAAAATTTAAAGATTTGTATATGTAACTTATGAAAACTAAATAATAGGGATTGTAGAGGGAAGCCTAAAGTACAGCCCTGGGTACTTTGGCCTGAATTACCATACCATTGTATGTGTGCTTTTTGTAAAGCGGCAGTGTTTTACTAATAAACAAGTGAAGGTGTCAACATTCAGGCAGTCAGTGTTCTTTTATAGTAACTCTCCTATTAAATCTTGCTTAAATTATGTCACTTTGTTTGCTTAGCCAAACCCCTTTGTTTCAATTTAGGTGACATGTTGATTTGGCACAAAGTTGACATTATAAATACATATATAATTTCTAGTTTTAATATATGTGTTTTGGCTTAAGTGGACTTCCAGAAATAAGCTATAGTTTATCCAGTGAGTTTAAAGTAACAGTAAATATCTAAATAATACAAAGAACACTATGAAAGGGGACATATGTCTTTTTTCAATGCTTATCTTAATATATATTCAATAAAAACAGTAGTGTAAAATATAAAAATTAGTTATTTTTCAAATACTGTATAATTTATTAAGAAACTCATGGATTCTTATTTGGGGTCAACATCCAGATATTACTTACTGGAGTTGACCTAAATGTAAAAGTACAAAGAAACTTAAATTTTCATAGTAAATTATATTAGTTTTTTGGCTTAAAATTAAGCCTTTGTTTAAATGGTGTCAACATTATGCCTGTTCCTTTTTAATTTTGCAATTCTGACTTAATAATTTACTATGAAAAATTAGCTTAGTTTTGGAAATGCCCAATTCCGGCAGATAAATACTAAAATAATGTCAACTTACTGAATGTCAACAAATTGTTGACATTCAGTGAGTTGACTTGCGGAATGAGTTAATTCTGGCGGTTGCCAACTGGACCCTGTACATTCCTGGTACCAAGATACCTGATGGCTTTGTCTTGTACCAGAACACGGTGATCCCCCTACCCGCTTTCAACGCCATGTCTGCACAAGGTTTCTTTCAGGCTCCCTCATCTATGCCGCAACCAACCAACAAAAGCGCCATGCTAGCCTACGTAGCTCAGAGACTTCAAAGCGACGCCTTGGAACCTTTTGCAGGAGCCAACAACAACAATGCAGCATGGATCCAATCTGCTCAAAGCAAGCTGACTCAGATGGAATGCCCACAGAGATTCTGGATTGCAGAAATCTCCATTCAACTTACGCATGACGCTGGTACCTGGTGCAACAAGTGGCATGAGGAACACCCTGAGAAGAACTGGGATACCTTCAAGCAGGATTTCTTGACAAGATTTGTGCTGAAGGACACTGCACTCATGATCATTTTCCAAGTGAAGAATTTAACCCAGACGGGTACCGTAAAGGAGCTCACCTGCACTTACAAGGAACTCTGCCTATGTGCCCCCTCTGATATGGTCTTTGACAACCCAGCCACTCACCTCATGTATTACGATGCCCTCAAGTCACACGTAATGAGACACGTGAACCTGGACCAAGTAACCAACTTGTAAAGCTTATACCGCAAGGCCAAGAAGGCAGAGCAGACGTCCAATGCCCTTCACAAGGCACAATCAGGGAAAAGAGAGTAACCTAAGGATTCACATTCAAGTGGACGCTCCAAAAGACCACCCCCTGGAAATGGTAACGGTAACACCAACCACAAGCCCTCCAGTTCAAATGGACACGGGAACAGAAATAACACTCAGTCAAACCAAACCCATTTCCGTGTGGTGACCACTCAGGACAACCAGGACAAGGGAAAAGCCTGGGGAGAGCATTAAGCAAGCCAAGCTCTCCCCAGACTACCCCCAACTTGCCCAACAATGAGTATTGCCCAGAGGACGTAGACCAATGCCCAATGGTTCAAGTACCCTCAGAAGACCCAGTGCTCTATACCATCGCCAGACACCCAAATAAATTGATGTCCTATCCTTTCCAATTATGCAGTTACACAGGATCAGCTCTCCTGGATTTGGGTGAAGAGCAAACCCTGGTCAACAGTAGCTTTGTCAACAAGTTCAAGCTAGCCACTAATCCTTTGTGGATTAAAAATGTGGTTTTGGCTGATGAACACCACATTGCTGTGACACGGGAAACTGCCCCCTTCTCTGTTATGCTAGAAAGCCTGCACTCCACCATTCAAGGTCCTGTCATCAACTTCCCCAAGTTCAACATTGTACTGGGACTCAACTGGTTGCAAAAGAACAACCCCTCGTAGACTGGGCAACCTCAGTACTGACCATCAAAAGGGAAGGTGTCAATCACCAAATCTGTCATGAATAACATTTCAATACTTTTATTGAAAACCCAAGAGTTGAACCCCAGTCCTCTGAAGGTGGATTGGCCCCCCAGGACGTTCCAGGACCTGCCAATTCATTAAGCCACAGACTCAAATTGTTAAGTTGCCCCGCGACCTGCCGGCCTAATACTAAGGATTCCCTGAATGGTTGCCAGATTGCCGCCAAACCAGTGCCACTGAAGACCCATACCTACGCAGGAGATGTGGTCTGCCTAAAGGAGGTAGGGAAAGGACCTACTACTAGTCCTGCCGGCAAGCTGCTGCCAGTCTTCAGCCCAGAAGAAGTATTGCAATTGGCCAGCCCAGGTGACATGGTGAACAATAGTGGCAAAACAAAGTGTTGCCACTCCTGTTCTCCAAAATCAGTCCAACCAAGAACTGCTGAACCGGTGCCATTGAGGGCCCAGACCTAAACAGAAGCCGTGGCTTGGACAAGACCCCCTACTAGCCCTACTAATAAGCACCAACTGTTGCTAGTCCCCAGTCCAGAAAGGGAAATACAATTAGCCCGCTCAGGTGACATGGTGAACCAAAGCGGTGAAATTAAGCATTGCCACTGCTATTTGCCAGAGTGTACCCAACCAGGGCCTGATGCTCTCCAGACCCTAAGCCAAGATCCATGCCCACCGGCAAACTGCCCATGGACCTGGATCCTGCAAAAAGCAAAGAAGCAAAATCACATGGTATAAGAACACTGGCAGTGTGGTGATGACCACATTGTCATTTTCAATAATAAAGTTTTATGAACCTTTGGTTTGAACAAATCTTACTCTATCTAGTCTTAGTGATCTTTTATCTCAATTCCGCCCAAGTAGACAACCAGGCTGCTGCCCCCTCCAGAGACCAACCTGCCAACCCTCCTCAGGCACTGTAAAGTCCCCCTGGAGCCCCCTTTGGACCTGTGAACTTTACTGAATACCCACCCAACCTGGCTTATTTGGAGTACAACTTGGAAACCATCCTCATTGCCAACCCTTTGGCAAGGACTAGAGAAATTGAATACATAGGACGCAAAGGAAAGAGGATTGAGATACCGCCCTTGCTGTTCAAAGACAAGTACAACTACCTACCAGCGTATTTTGTTCCCATGACTTTGCCCTTAACCCCTAGACCAGACCACCCACTAGAACCTACCGCTGCAGCTGAGACCACCTCTACCCAACTGTTTGGAGTACTCTATATTACTTTGACAGGATTGGTGGATTACATGGTCCCCAACTCCAGACCCTGGTCCTTGCTCAGGAAATCTGTATCTTACATAATCAAGTTAGCACTCATTCTATGGTGGGCCTTACCTGCTGTCTCAGCCGCACCACACTCCAAGCCACCCAATGCCTCTACCTATGACTGGCTTCCTGAAAAAATATATCTTGACTCTGTGGATTAGCTCCTGCGTGATCACGTCTTTGTACACATCACTGAGACCTTGGATGAACAGAAGAACCTCAAGGCAATCAACTGGGACTCTTGCCAATACAAGATTATTCATTTTAAGGATCACCAGGATACCACCACGCCACAGGACCGTGAAATTGTAGCTTGACACCCAGAGATCTTCAAGGAAGCTCTACCTGGGCTGCTGCCTGAGAAACACATCCAGCTTTCCATCCAACTCAAAGGAGCGGTACCTAAGGCACAACCCATCTATTGCCTCACTCCCAACAAGGACAACACCCTACATGCTTACCTCAAGGAGGCATTGGAGAAAGGACTTATCTGCCCCTCACAGTCTCCTTTTGGTGCTGCAGTATTCTTTGTAGCAAAGAAGGATGGTACCCTACGCCTAGTTACAGATTACTGAGCCATAAACAAAGTTATCATCAAAAATTACTATCCACTACCACTCATTGACAATCTCTTTGATGCCCTTGGTGGCGCCACAGTCTTCTCCAAGATTGATCTTATGGCAGGTTATAACCAGATTTGCATCAAAGAAGAGGACATACCCAAAACAGCCTTCTGCACCAAGTACGGCTTGTACAAATGTGTGGTGCTTAATTTTGGTATGAAAAATGCCCCATCAACCATCATAACCTTCATGAACAAGGTGTTTGCTCCCCACATTGGCAAACATGCCCTGGTATACCTAGACAACATCATTGTTTACATCTCATCAGTGGAACAGCATCACAAGGATCTGGAGGCAGTCTTTGCCACCCTAGCGCAACATAAGCTGCTGGCCAAACCTTCCAAATGCCAGTTCTTCCGTGAACAACTACCCTTCTTGGGACACATAGTTTCAAAGGACGGCATTAAACCTTACAGTCAAAAGATCCAGGCCATCTGCAAAATGCTGCCACCCAAGGACAAGTCAGAACTCCGCACTTTCCTAGGGATGGTTAATTATGTGTGACAGTTTATATCCAACTGTGGCATCCTGACTGCCCCCCTGTCTGCCATAACTGGCACCAAATCCAAATTTGTGTGGACCCCTCAGTGTGACCTTTGTTTCTGACGCCTTAAGGAAAAACTCACAACAGCGCCCATCCTCCAATACCCCAAACGCAATGGGGAGTACCAAATGGAGACAGCCACCTCTGACACATCTATTAGAGGAGTACTAAAAATTAAAAACAGAGCTGGTGACTTCCTTCCTGTGTCCTACAAGTCATGCAAGTTGACAGACGGCAAATGCTGCTACCCTATAAACGACAAGGAACTGTTGGAAACTGTACACTGCCTAGTTAAATGGCGCTGTTATTTGGAGCAACAAGAAGAGTTCACTGCCTTGACAGACCACAAGTTGCTCATCTACTTCAAGACTCAACCAAATCTATCCTGCAGACAATCCAGATGGATGGAGCTGTTAGAGAGATTCAGCATGCTCATCCAGTACAAACCTGGGGCCAAGCTTGCCATGGCAGATGCCCTTTCACGCCTGTATGTCTGTGCCTCAAAGGGAAAAAATGGGCTTGACCCAGATTGGCCTCTCTTAGTGCTAAAAACAAAAGACAAAGGTTTCCCCCCTGGCACAACCAACATAACAAAGGAAAAAGTCATAAAAAATGAACACCTGTTTGCTGATGTGTATGGAACCTTAAACAGAAAAATGTCTGATGGCAAGACCATTCCTTACATCCCACACACTAAAGAGTGAACACCATTTTACGTTACCACCAAGACCTTAGGCATACCAGGAGCTAAATCCTATATGAGTTCCTTAAGCATAAGGCCTGGTGGCTAACTCTGTATTGCAATGTCTAAGAAGTGCTAGAGCAATGTGAAGTATGCAAAAAATTTACCAAAAGTGAAGCCCTGCCAAAGTCAGTACTTCCCATCTGCACACAATTACCCTTCAAGGTATGGGCTCTCAACATCGCTGGCCCCATGCCAGAAAAACACAATGACAAGAAATACATCATTACTGCCATTGAATTTGCAACGTTATGGACAGTAGCCCAAGCAGTAAAGGCACACACTGGCAACAATGTACAACAATTTATTGGTAAAGAAATAATCAGCAAGTTTGGAAAGCCAGAGCTCCTGATAACCAATGGAGGCAAAGAGTTGACCTCCAAAGATACCAATGTATACATCACCAAGAATGGGGTCAAACACACCGTAACAACACCATATCACCCACAGGCCAATGGACGCATAGAGCGGCTTAATGATAGCCTCATGCAAGCCTTAGCCAAACTCACTGCCGGGAGACCTGAAGACTGGCATAAGCAGCTGTCAACTTTGTTACTTGTGTGTCAAACCCAAGTGAACAGATCCACCAGAAAAAGTCCTTTTGAACAGGTATACGGTACACAGCCAAATATCATTCAAGCATTGACAGGACCTAAGCTGGAAATCCCAAGCAAAGTCCCCCCGCGCTCAGATCCCCATGTTGTAGAGGCCAACAGGGGACAAGCAGCAAAAGAAGAGGAACGTTTGCAAAAGAACTTTGTTCCCATCTGCAACAGACATGAAGTTGGGGACAAAGTTTGGGTCATGAACGTTGAAAAGAGCAAACTACAACCCAAAAAAGTAGGACCAGCAATCATCTTAAAGGTAAACAACAATAACACTTACCTTGTGCAGGGGCTTGGGAAACGTAAGCAAGACAAGACCCTACACCATGATTGCCTGCGGCCCTGTAAAGCGAGACAGAAACAACAAGAAACCGCCCTACCTGCCACAGAACAACAATTAGTCTAATACAGCGCTCAGGCTCCTGGCAACCTGCCCCCAGAGGAGGCCAACCTTCAGCTGGGGGGGTGTCAAAACTTCAGGCTTGACCCGCCAGCAAGGTTCCAACCAAGCAGGTTTGTGACCCGCAATCCAATTATCTGGTTACTTGAAGCCAGACTAGGAAGTCAACTCAAATTACCAAATCCAACAACATGAACAGATGATGATCTCTTTACAGTGGATACCTTGTTTTGGCGCTTGACTCATTACTAGGATCAAGCCACCCCCTTCACCATCCAAACTGTGTGATCACCAATCCTGTTCCTACTATCCATGGATTCACCATGACTATATAATCACTATCTCTCAATAAAAATTATTAGCTAGTTTCTAAATATTTTCCCCTTGTAACTCTGCTAAAACAGCACAGTTACAACAATATGTTTACTGTATAGGCTTGATAGGGCATCTGCGGTAAGCATTTCCTTTCCTGGATTATATTTGATTTGCATTGTATATCTCTGTATGAGACTCGTTCATTTGGCTTTTCTCCTTGGTAAGTGTTGTTGTGTCTTAAAGATTATCAACAATTTGTGGTCAGTGAGTACTTTGAACATTTGGGCTCCTTCTAGATAGCATTGCCATTTCATGAGGCAGTGCACAATAGCTACCAACTCCTTATTTTGTATGGGGTATCTTTGTTTGCCGTCAGATAACTTCCTTGACTTGTACGCCATCAGTGTCAGGGCCTATAATACCCTTGGCAACCAGCTGGCCTTATTAGAGGCTGAATAACCCACAGCCTGGAAACTTTCACCAATTTTCTCCTAGTGTTGCAACCAAGTTTACAGACTTGCCTGCTAACGTATCTCATGATACACAGGGGGCGCTCAGTGAGTTGTCCCTTGATGTATCTAACAACACGAGTTGATCTGATGGCAATATTGAATAGCAGGCACTTCATCCTAATTAAGAGCGCTGCCAATTTGACCTGCTGATCCCCGCACAAGTTATTCCTTGGCTTCAAACCCTACATGGAACTTCCCATCATGCCACCCTCTTGTGGCATTGTGGCTTTCCCCATATGGTACATTAATCATGATGTTCTATGAATAAAAAATACCTTATTCTTATTATTCTGTCCTTTCTATTGGACTGTTGTCTTCCCCAATTCCAAATACTGAATCCTCATTGGTTCAGTTGCAACAGTGGTAGCACAGGTAGGCTCATGGCCTACTCAAAACAAAAATTCCCCCAAAGAAAGGACGGAGTACGGGCCGTATGGCTACTCCCCAACAAGAAATCTTCCTGCCCATTCCTGAGGGGGACATCCCCAATGGGAATGTCATTTACCAAGACCAGTTAGTCCTCACAAGCATGTACAACCAACTCTTCCTTGGGCAGCGGGACGCCAGTGTCACCCCTCCCCAGTTGGACCTCTCGCAACGCATGCTCAATCTACAGCTGGAATCCTTTACTGGTGGAGTCAAAGGAGCCAATATTGTCAGTTGGCTTCAATCCACAGAAACCCGCCTTTGAATCTGCCAAGTCCCAGAGCCCATGTGGGTTGCCACTGCATCTGGTTGCCTCACGGGGCCCGCAGCTGTATGGTTCACCAACTGGGCCAGCCAGGAAATTGAAGTCACTTGGGCGGCATTCTGCGATGTAGCAAAATCCCGCTACAGTGAGACATTCTTGCCAATTGTGGTAAGAACTCCCCTTCTAGCAATCAAACAGACGGGGTCTGTTCCTGAATACCTTGCCGCCTGACAGCAAGCTCTTGCTGCCGCCCCCAAGTCATCACAGACAGAAATGTCATGCTTTTGACCCTGATCATCAATGGGCTCAAACCCCATATCTGCAAGTGGGTCCCTGTAGGTTGTTGTGCCTCCATCAATGACTGCTATAAGGCCATTGTGGAGGCTAACAACCAAGCCTCCATGGGCTTCTGCCGTACTGTTGTGTTCTGAGGCACAGCACAGACACACAACAGGGAATCCTAACCTTAGGATTGGATTCATACTAAGTCTTGGTTAGATGACAGGGAAGGCAATAGAGTTTACCTTGCGGCCCTGGATGAATAATCTCTACTAGGCGTGGCTAGAGAGAGGCGCGGAAGTACAGAAGACACAAAGACAAAAATGTGAATAGAACTTTATTTTTATTGGTGAATGTGAAATGGAATATATAGTGGTTAGGAATACAACAAAACACTACCAGGACGGTAGGATCACTTGCCACAAGCATGAGTGGGGCGAGTGAGTTGCGCAGAGTCAGGAAACCAAACAATCATATTTCCTGAAGCGGAAGCCAGTTCATTTTGAGAGTCAAAAGCGAAAGCAAGAGATTTGTCCTCAAAACGGCCCAACAAAGGCGAAATTAAAACATGGCAAATGCCGTTATTCACGACATTGCCCCCCTCTAGATTGGCCTTTGGAGGATGATACTTGCGGAGGAACTTGGCGTGTACACAGGCAAAAGGGCAACCACTGGAGAGGAGCTTTACATTGTACTCAGACCCTTGTTTGAAAGTCACCTCTAAAGGACCAATCCATAGGGAGTCTAGTTTGTGCGTGCGCCCACCCACACGGTGTTGATAGTATAGGACATGGTCACCAACAGTAAACTCAGGCAAGGAAGAGCGCCCAGTATTATCAGGAGAGAGCTTGAGCGTCTTAGTCTTATAGGCGGAAGTGTAGGCAGTGGCCTGTATATCAATGATGCAGTTGACTAATTCTTTGATGTGGTTGTCAGGGTTCATGGCCTTATCAGAGGAGAGTAGGGGAACCCCCAAGAGTGACAGAGTGGTGGCTTCACGCCCATACAACATGGCAAAGGGGCAGTACCCTGTGACCCGATGCTTGCTCAGACAATAGGCAAAGAGTGCAGCAGGTAAGTATAGATCCCAATTGGCAGCATCAGAGTAGGTAAGTTTCCTCATGATAGAAACCAGTGTCAAGTTGGCACGCTCAACTGCCCCATTAGTGAAAGGATTATAGGGGGCAGAGAAAGACTGGTGCGTTCCTAGAGCTTCAACAACAGAGGTTACAATTTTGGCATTGAAGTTGGTCCTGTTGTCTGATAACAGCACTTGAGGACAGCCATGGCGGTAGAAAACATCCTGCAGCAGGAAGGCAGCGGTAGTCTTAGCAGTGATGTCTTTAGTAGGGTGAGCTTCTACCCACTTGCTGAAGTGGTCAACGGCAATCAGGATAAAGCGGCATCCGGAGTGTGAGCGGGGGAGAGGACCTACAGCATCAATGCTGATAGTATGAAATGTGTGTTGAGGGGGAACCAATTTGAACTTGTGAGAAGCAGCTCAGGGCCT
Organism: Entomophthora muscae; assembly: GCA_014839935.2. Lineage (NCBI taxonomy): Eukaryota > Fungi > Entomophthoromycota > Entomophthoromycetes > Entomophthorales > Entomophthoraceae > Entomophthora > Entomophthora muscae. The sequence continues at coordinate 143,789 of QTSX02000007.1, read as the reverse complement.
CTGGAGTTGGCAGTCATGGCAGCTAGCTATGACATCTGGGATCAACAGGCAAAGATTCTCCCAGAAGTAATTCTTCTGAAGCCAGTCAAAGGTCTTGGCAATGCCTCCATGGCCAGTTTCTTTATGAGCTTGTGACACCAAGGAGAGGCAAAGTCTGGGGCGCATGTATGGCAGGTATTGACCCCGCACCTTTTTGAAGAGTTGATTGTTGCGTATGAGGGTATCTTCAGACAATTTGGACAAGGCAAGTCAAACCTCTTCTGTCTCAATTTCCCAGGAAGAAGGGTAGCCAATTAGCTTGTACAGGCGGTCTGCCTCAGCAGGACGTAGGGCAAGGATGGGCATTTGGGATAGCCCGTCAGCGTTCTGATGTTGAATCCTGGGGCAATGGAGCACGTGAATTCATAACCTTGTAGGCGGAGAGCCCATCTAGCTAGGCGCCCTTCTGGCTCCTTAAGCTGCTGTAACCACTTAAGCAAAGTGTTGTCTGTGACAACAGTGAAATGGGTACCATATATGTAGTGGCATAAATGTTTGACAACATGCAAAACAGCAAGACATTACTTCTCTGTGACACTATTGTTCTTCTCATGCTTATTTAGCACACGGGAAGTATAGGCTACAGGATGGTCCACACCTTCATTGTTGAGCTGAGCCAAGATAGCCCCAATGGCAAGGTCACTAGCATCAGTGTACAAGATGAATTCCTTATTGTAATCAGGGTACACTAAAATGGGTGCTTCTTTGGGTTTCTGCTTTAGAGTCTTGAAGGCCTGCTTTTGACTGGCAGTCCATTCAAAAGGGACATTATGCAATAGTTGGACCAAGGGTTTGCTAGTATCAGCAAAATCAGAAATGAATTGTCTATAGTAACCCATCATGCCTAGAAAGACTTGTACTTCTCGGAGGTTGGTGGGCGGAAGCATTTTGTCGATGGCTTCAACCTTCTTGATCATTAGACATATTCCCGTTTGGGTTACTTCATGGCCCAGGAATTCAAGGTGCTCTTTGAAGAAAGCACACTTAGAAGGCTTTAACTTGAGGCCAGCTTCTTGGATCTTTATGAACACCTTTTTAAGATGGGCTAGGTGATCTGTGAAAGTTGCGCTGAAGACTGTTATATCATCTAGGTAGACTAAGACACACGACAACTTCAAGTCACGCAGGATGGAGTCCATGGTCCTCTGGAAAGTTGCCGGGGCATTACAGAGCCCTTGTGGCATGCAAGTAGGCTCAAACAATCCTTCTGATGTGATGAGTGCAGCCTTCTGACGGTCTTCAGGAGAGAGATCAACTTGCCTGTAGCCAGACGCCAAATCCATGGCAGAGAAAACTTAGAACCTCCAAGGCTTCAAAGGGTGTCATCAATGCGCGGTAAGGGATAGGAATCTTTCTTGGTTAGAGAATTCAACCTTCAATAGTCCATCACAATCTGGTGTCCACCATTCTTTTTCTTTAAGATGAGCAGGGGGAAGCCCAGGGACTTTGAGAGGGAGCTAGCAGTCCAGCATCCAGTAGTTGTTTGAGCTCCTTAGAAACCTGTGCATCTTCCACTTGGCTGTGGTGGTATGGCTTGGCATAAAAGGGGGGAGCATCTCCTGTGTCAATCTGATGAATCACACCTTTGGCTAGCCCATAATCAGTACTATCTTTAGCAAAGATGTCTGAGAACTGGTCTAGTAAATCAAGCATCTCTTTCTGTTGGACCGGGGACAACTGAGGGAAGACTTGGGCAGTGAACAGAGATAGGACTTGAGGCTTGTCTTTGGGTAGGTTAAAGTCTTGAAACGTTCCAAAAGGGTGAAGAGACAAGACGTCAGGAGCATTTAACAACTTTCTGTATTCAACGACCTGTCCTCTGGATACAGTCATAGGAAGCGCAGTAAGGTTGGCAACTAGTAATTGAACGGGATCCTTGTGGGAAACGTCCAGAATTACAGGACAAAGGTAAGGCTTGTTACGCCCCAGCAAAGGAGGGGAGTACAGCTCTAAGAAAGTCCGTTCAGGTAGTTCATATGATATCTGGGAGTCTAGGATAGCCTGAGAGCCTGGGGGGATGGTGATAGCAGACGTGGCCATGAGAAGGATTCCCTCAGTTACAGGACAAGCCATGGGAGCACACTTCATGTTGGAGGAATGGGTTCGGTATTTTAGGGTGAAGACTCCAGTGGGGTACTCCAGAGTACAGGTCTTCAACCGTTTACCAGGAACTTTGATGGGCTCCTCAAAGATCAGAGGGACTTTGTACCCTAGGATAGAAAGATAACCATCCTTTAGGTTGATGATCCCATTATAATCCCAAAGGAACTGGGTACCAACCAAAAGGTCATAGCTCTCATTTTCTAGAACAACAGCCGGTGCAGCCAACAGGAGTTTACCAAATTGCATTGGCAAGGCAGAGTACGCACCAATGGCAAAAGTCATGGAGAGACCAGCGGTGCCATAGGATTGATGGTAGTTGAGAACGGGGGCTAGCTTAAGTTTCTTCATCAGTTTAGAAGAAACAACGTTGACAGGAGAACAGGTGTCCAGGACGGCTTTGATCTTGACCTTTTGGATAGATATCTCTACTTGGGTGGTGGTGCGTCCAAAGGGTGGCAGAACAGCCAAGATATCCTGTGCCTCAGCTAGTTCCTTGTCCCATTTCTCAATCATGCATTGTAGTCCTGGAAACTCCTTATATACAGTTTGGAGAGGGAGTGAGACAGATACATTCTTGAAAATGGCGTCTGCAACTTTGGCGGCTTCCTCTGATGATTCCACTAAAACAGGGGACCGTTTTGCCTGAGTAAGATAGGGGCAGGAGACAACTGCTTTGGCCTCAGACGAGAGCTTGGTGGTAGTTGTAGTCTTCCCAGATTGTAGCATGTAGGGAACATCATTAGTCTCAGGGACAGCAAGAACAGAATACCCGTATGCATCATGGTCTTCAACATCAGATTCATCCACATCAGAATTGTCAGAAATGTCATAGAACAGGAGGAGGATAGGAGGTGCTTCATCATCAGCAGGCTCAGAGTCAGTAGCAGGTGGAGGTGTAGAAGGAGACTGGGAAGAATTGTCAACCAAGAGCGTCTCTGCCTCTAGGTTGACAGTTCTTTTCCCGACTGATCCTTGGGGTCAGCTCCTTCAACCCGCGGATTGGTGCAGACGCAAGAGTAGTGGCCTATCTGACCACAGTTGTGGCAACCCTGACGGCGAGGAGGATTTTGGGGGTTCATAGTGAGGATACAAGGGCCGCAAGAAGAGGAGCCAGAGTTAGAAGTGGCACAACTTTCCCAAACGACTGCCCCAGAATGGGTAAAATGCATATCTTGGAGCAGTGTTTTTATACTTTTCATGGAGGACAGCATAGCCTTGTGGGCCTTGTAATGGAGGCATAGAAGTTGATTCACCTTGAGGGCCTGGGCGCAGGCTATATATGCTTTATGCGCCGTCAATTGTCTGCTTGTTATTAACTGTTGTCCCTCCATGTAAAATCTGTTGGAAAATTTAGCTAATGTCTCTTTGGGCTTGAAGGATATATGCATGAAAGCATCCTTTTTCACCTCCAGGCTAAGATCACCACCAAATTCATCAATCAAGAGTTGTTTCATGTCCTCCCAGGTCTCAATGGAGGGCAGCTCTGGTACAACTACCTCTTGACAGGTTGGGTGTAGGCAAGTCAGAATATGTTCTTTCTTAACCTCATCTGATGCTTGCCTTATAGCAGTCTTGTAAATAGTTAAGAAGGCTGAAATAGTCAAGGTTTTAGGATCAAACACTTGCTTAAAAGTAGACTTGAAGTGTGCCTCAGGAGTTGAACCACCATTGTTGCTATCAAGTACATTTATGCGCGGGGAGAACTCAGCTTCAGATTTGGAGGGGGGTTGTCTAGCCCACAGTTGTTGAACACTTTCTTCAAGGGCTGTCAGAGTCTTGGTGGTTCTGGTACCTGTAGTGTTGGCTAGAGCGGTCTGTTGTTCAGTAACATCTAGGCGTTGTCCTTGGGTAGTGACAACCGTGGAGAGTTCAGCCAGTTGCAAAGTAAGGGATGGCCCCACTGATAGGCAAGGGGCAAATCTGTTGTTTACCAAATCAATCAGCTCACTCATCTCCTGTACATCTCTGTCCAACTTATTCTGGTCTTGTTTCAAATGGTCCACCTCATTAGCTAGGGCAATCAACTCCCTAGCGCAGTGGATTCAAGGAGCCCCTGCCAAACCAGGACAACAGCCATCCTCCTTGTTACCCCAAGTGGGCTAGCAGCGGCCGTTACTACCTCACGTAAAGCAGCAACTTCTTGCTGTAGTTCAGCAACCTGAGCAGTCAGCGCAAGAACCTGGGGATCAGGTTGAGGCATTTCAGTAGGTTGTCCTTGGCTACAAGTGGAAGCGCGTAATTCCTGGATGGCTTCCCAGATTTTCTGCTCTCTGTCCACCAGATCATCAGCAGGAGGAGAAGGCGGAGCATCAGGTTTGGGAGAGGACAGCTCATTCACTTGACTCTGAAGTTTGGCAATAGCAGCGGCAGTGGTAGCTCTCTCTTGATTGAATTCTGCACCGAGCTCATTTAGACCTTGGGCGGCAAGGTCAGCTACCTGTTGCAATTGCTCAAAGGAATAGACACTAAATGCATTGAGCTGTTGCACTAGGCGTTCAAAGTCGGAGAGATAAGCGTTTAGGGTGGAGTCTACTTGAGTTTGCCAGGGTTGCTCTAACTGGTGAAACTCATGTAGTTTCTCCCTAACGTACTCATGGATAGACTGGCGTATTTGCTCAATGGAATTGACTAAACATGTTTGAGAGGTGACCAAATCACGCTGATTGTCAGATATCAGGGAGAACAGGGAATTAATCCATTGTTGGTAGGCGGCAAACTGGTCCCAATGATGGGTAACAGCTGTGTTTAGAGACAATATTTCTTGAACGTGGAGTCCCAACACCATCTGGTGGTGGGCTAAGGCGGGCTGTACAAAGGATGACAGCAGATGATCAGCAGAGCCAGCCGCTGGTAGAAGGTGTTGTGGAAACTGAGAGGCCACAATTAACTCATAGTATTTGGCATGGCTAAACTGTAACTGAAGGCAAGGGATGGCCCCATCCTGAGCTATCCCAAGGGCTACCGCCATGACTTGTTCCAAGTCAGGGGTACCCATAGGGTAAGCAACTAAGCGGGGACCATTCCCAAGGTTCAGTACAGTAGGGACAATAGGCGGGTCGGCGATGTCTTCCTCAATAGGAGGGCTGGTAATTTCAGGTAAGGTTGACCCCCAAATAGGCGGAGGCAAGGGACCTTCAAACGTAGATGTGAAAGGGATAACCGAGGGGCTTACAGCCCCTGTAGTGAGCACCATTTTTGTTGTGTTCTGAGGCACGGCACAGACACACAACGGGGAATCCTAACCTTAGGATTGGATTTTTACAAAGTCTTGGTTAGATGACAGGGAAGGCTATGCAATTACCTTGCGGCCCTGGATGAATAATCTCTACTAGGCGTGGCTAGAGAGAGGCGCGGAAGTACAGAAGACACAAAGACAAAAATGTGAATAGAACTTTATTTTTATTGGTGAATGTGAAATGGAATATATAGTGGTTAGGAATACCACAAAACACTACCAGGACGGTAGGATCACTTGCCACAAGCATGAGTGGGGCAAGTGAGTTGCTGCAGAGTCAGGAAACTGAACAATCATATTTCCTGAAGCAGAAGCCAGTTCATTTCAAGAGTTGAAAGCAAAAGCAAGAGATTTGTCCTCAAAATGACCCAACAAAGGCAAAATCAAAACATGGTGAATGCTGTTATTCACGACACGTACCAATGATCCTCCTCCCCAACCTTGCGCAACACCTGGCAGTGGCCACAGTCAAGTGGGCCGCCACCAACCCCGTCAGCAGGAGAATGGGACCAAGCGCCCTCACAAGGGGGAGCTTCAGTTAGCACAGATTGAGGAGCTGGGAAAAGCCTGGGGGTGTAGCAACAAGAGGTTCTACAACCCCACCTGATCTCTCCTCTCAATCCCTGCCCACCAAAAATTCCTGCAACTACAACATTCACGAGGTTGAAACCCTTGACGTCTTCCAGGTCCACAGCAACAACCCCGTGTTACAAACAAGCCATTCCTCAAATAAATTAACCCACTTAGCCTATCCCTTCTGTTTCCATGGGAACACCCACAAACTACTGGTAGACACCGGGGCTGATCACACTATGGTAGACCAGACATTTGCTGACACCCAACAACTAGATTGCGTGCCTAGCAGGTTCAAGGCGGTGTGAGTAGCTGAATCCCGCAAAGTTGCCATTATCCATGAGACGGTGCCCTTCTCTGTGAGAATGGGGAACGTCCAGGTCAAGCTCTCTGGGCCAATTATGGCAGGACTCAGCCACAACGTAATTTCTGGTCTTGACTGGCTACAACATAATTGCCCCTATATTGATTGGGATACATCTGTCATCACCCTCAATAGAAATGGGGTGGGATTCCAGATTTACTCCGTCAAAATGAGCAAGTTACTCCATGACACTGTGTTTGTTAGAATAACAGAGACAGGCTTGTACGACTTCAAGGGGGGAAACTAGACTTCAAACAATTTTCAGTTGAAGTTATCCGCGCTGAACCATCTGCGGCTCCTCCCTTGACCACTTTGCCCCCTCCAGCACTTGCCGCTCTCCTCGAGGAGTACAAGGACGTCTTCAGTGAAACACTGGACTAATTACCCCCTCCTCAGGAGATTCAGCATGCTGTACAGCTCCAAGGGTCGTTATCTAAAGCCCGTCCCTTATACCGTCTTACACCAAAAGATGATGAGATCCTCCGCCAACACCTTGTGGATGCGCTCAATAAGGGCTTCATTTGCCCCTTGCTCTCTCCATATGGAGTGGTGGTCTTCTTTGTAGCCAAGAAAGATGTGTCCCTTTGCCTGATCACAGACTACCGCGCCCTGAATGAGGTGAATGTTAAGAACAAGTACCTCCTGCTGCTCATTGACAACCTGTTTGATACACTTGCAGGTGTGAAGTTCTTTAGCAAGATTGATCTCACCACAGGGTACAACCAGGTCCGCATTGCACCCAGGGATGAGGCAAAAACTGCCTTCTGCACACGCTACGGGCCGTTTGAGTGCCGTGTCATGAACTTCAGAATGACCAACGCTCCCTCCACCTTTGCCATGTTGATGAAAAAAGCATTTGAGGAATTTATTGGGGAATGTGTGGTTGTGTACCTTGACAACATTATTGTCTTCAGTCAAGACCAAACCACGCACCTTCAACACCTCTGTGCTGTCCTCAACACTCTTTGTAAAAATCAGCTAAAAGATAAACCCTCCAAATGTGAGTTTCTCAGGTCAGAGTTGTTATTCCTTGGACACACCATCTCCGCCTAAGGCATAAAGCCTGGCCCAGCCAAAGTCAAGGCAATCACCATCATGCCGCCCCCACCAATGTGGGCCAGGTGCAGACATTCTTAGGCATGGTCGCCTACGTGCGCAAGTTCATTCCCAACTGCGGGGAGCTAATTGCACCTCTCACCGAGCTTCTGAATACCAAGCAGCGCTTCCATTGAACCTCTGCCAGATATCAAGCCTTCAAAACGTTAAAGCAAAGGCTTACAACAGCACCAGTACTGCAGTTCCCCAATCAAAACCGCCAGTACAAGCTCGAGAGTGACGCCTCTGACAGGGCCATAGGGGGCGTGCTAAGGGTAGAAACCAACAATGGCGCCTTTCTCCCCGTGGCATACAAGTCCAGGAAGCTTACCAACTTGGAAAAATGTTACCACATTCATGATAAAGAACTAGCAGCAATTGTGCACTGCATCAAGAAGTGGCACTGTTACCTGGAGGGGGCTACCTTTCCACCCTGCGTCCTAACAGGCCATAAGTTGCTACAGTACTTCAACATGAAGTCCCAATTAACACGCCGCCAAGCAGGCTGGGTTGAGCGTCTGTCCCCCTACCAGTTGTGCATTGAGTATAATCCTGGGAAGGAACTTGTCACAGCTGACGCCCTCTCCCGCCTTTATGTAGCGTCCATCACTGGGGACAATGGCCTGGATCCAGACTAGCCCATGCTCTACCTCCGCCCTGAGGCAACTTGTTACAAAGGCCTCAACTTGTTAACCATCTCCAAGTTAAAGGACAACAAAAGCCAGTTCACCACTGATGCTGGTAACATCTGCCGCCGGGCAGAGACAGGTGAAAAGACGCCTTACATCCCTACCACACAGCGAGGTGACAGAATACTGCACTACCACCAAACCCTGGGTCACATCAGAGGACGTAACCTTTTCAAAATCATGAAACAAAAGGTTTGGTGGCCGTGCATGCATCAAGACATGTTGGATCTCCTCAAAACATGTGTGCTGTGTGAGAAGAACATGTCTAAACCTGCTCCCAAAAAATCTGTCCTACCCATCAAAGCCATGGAGCCCTTCAAACAATGGACCCTTGACATTGTTGGGCCCCTTCCCAAAGACCAATTGTGGAAGAAGTACATTATCACTGCCATCAACTACCTCACTTGCTGGCCAGTGGCCTGGGCAACAACTAACCACACCGCCACCACCATCACTTGCTTCATTGGCAAGGAAATTGTGGCCTGCTTTGGACAACCCAAACGTCTCATCACAGATGGTGGGCCTGAACTTGTTGGGCATGTCATGAAGGCTTAATACACTAATAATGCACTCCAACAGATAGTTACAACCCCCTAACATCCACAAGCCAACGGGCGCGTGGAACGGTTAAATGGCTTACTGGTCCAATTGATTGCCATGCTCTCCCAGGAGCACCCCAATACCGCGTGGACTGAACACTTGCCTACCGCTCTACTCATCCTACAAGCAAGAATTAACAGGGGCACAGGATTTAGCCCCAGAGCCTTGGCCTTTGGGACGCCTGATGGTCTCACGGGAGTTGAACAGGGAAAGCTACAATCTACGGTTCCCGAAAAGCCCCCCTAGCAACAACTCCATCCCTGAACCAATGGTGTGCCAAAGCCTGAGAAATTGAACACAAACAAATTGAAGGAGGGATAAAACACCTTGAGGCCAGATACGCTGTAGGTGACCCCGTCTACACCCTCAACCCCAATTCTGCCAAGTTAGAACCCAACCACCTAGGGCCCTTCAAGATAGCCGCCGTCTATGACAACCATACCTATCAACTTGAGGATGCCCAAGGAAACACCAAGAAACTTCACCACAATTGCTTGCGCCCCTGCCGCGCCATCCCCACACAAAAGTTGTTTGTGCGGACCTTCCCAGATCTTCTGCAGACTCTGATCCTGGTGTCTGACAACAAACAGGGGGCAAGGGGGGTGTTGCAACTGAGTTTACAGACTTGCCTGCTAACGTATCTAACAACATGAGTCAATCTGATGGTGATATCAAATAGTGGGCACTTCATCCTAATTAGGAGTGCTGCCAATTCAACCTGCTGATCCCCACACAAGTTATTCCTCAGCTTTGAACCCTATATGAAACTTCCCACCATGCCATCCCCTTGTGGCATTGTGGCTTTCCCCATATAGTATATTAATCACAATGTTCTATGAATAAACAATACCTTATTCTTATTATTCTGTCCTTTCTATTGGACTGTTGTCTTCCTCAATTCCAAATACTGAATCCTCATTGGTTCAGTTGCAACACTAGAGAAAAAATAACCTCTTTCTATTAAAAAATGGCCCGGGATTTGAGAGGCACATGAGCCTTGAATCCCTGGCTTTGATTCTAATAACAATTTTGGCTGTATTAACTATTGGGAAACAAGACATCAGGAGCGTGATTGTTTGATTGCGCAATTGGGCGCTCAATTGCTTTCAGGATTTATCAATAGAAGTAGCACCTTGGCTTGCTGCAGCTCAAGAAAGGTTCCTGTTATATCAAACAATGATCATCCATCTTTAGGCTCAAGTATGCAAATTCCTGTCAAAATTGTAAGATTAACTGGAATTGATGCCATCAGATCTCTAGTGGGAAAAAAGGTCACAAAATCACCAGTAAGTATAAGTAGTGAGGAGGGAAAGCCCTCCTCACTGTTGAAATCTTGAAATAAACAATTTACATGCCCAGGACCCATTATTCTCTTGAAGGAATTATCTATTTTTGCACTAATAAAATTATTCTGTTTGCATCTATTTGTGAATCCACTACACATTATCAAAACATCTACCCATTCCCACCTGGTTCAGCTCCTGCCCCTTTGGTCAACCCGTCTAGAGTTCTTAACTTGTAGTTCTATCACCCCCACCACCTGGATCTTCCTTATGGCCACCCAAGAGTGACCATACTGCCCAGCATGAAGGAGATTCTTACTACTCTCCCTCCACCCAACGCGCTTCCTGCTCAGGATTTCAGTAAGTTGGGGTTCATCTATATCACAGTATTGGGACTGGCCAACCAGGCCATGCCCCATACTGGGAGTTGGCACCTCTTAGCCACTGCAGTCAACTATCTGGTCAGGATTGCACCTATTGTGTACATGGCCTTCCAGGGTTGGCCCGCCTCCCCTTTGGGAGTCCAGTCAAACTCTGTTATGGGCTGTGACAACCAGGAGGAAGTCCTTTTCTTGTATCTGGATACAGAGTACCCCTCCTATGGCGTAGTCAGATGCATTGGTTTCTAACTCATATATTCCTTTGTGATTTGGGTATTGGAGGATAGGGGCAGTGACCATACATTATTTTAGTTGTCGGAAGTGTTGGTCTTGTAATGGTGTCCACACAAACTTGGTTGTTTTACCTGTAATAGCTGACAAGGGGGCTGTAAGGGCACCTCAGTTAGGGATGAACCTTCTAACATGGGCTACCATGCCTGGGAAGGTACAAAGTCTACTTTTATTTCTTGCAGCTGGCATTTCTGTTATGGCATGTATCTTTTCTGGGTCTGGTTTGATTCCGTCTTTGCTGTTAATGTGACCAAGGAAGGGAAGTTCAGACAAGAAGAAGTTGCATTTTTATGGTTTGGCAATGAGTTGGTTTTCTTTGAGAGTGCAGAAGACCAGGCAGACGTCTTCCCAGTGTTGCTTTAAGGTTGGGCTGTAGATGATTATGTTGTCCAGGTAGATGATTGCTCGTTTTTTGATGTGTTCTTTGAAAACCTTGTTCATGAAGGTCACAAAGGTGCTGGGAGCGTTTTTCATACCAAAATTGAGAACAACACATTCAAAGGCCCGTACTTGGTTCTGAATGCAGTCTTTGGGATGTCTTCAGGTTTTACACAAATTTGGTGGTATCCTGCTGTCAGATCAATTTTTGTGAAGATTTGGGACCCCCCAGAGCGTCAAAAAGGTTGTCAATCAGGGGCAGGGGATACCTGTTCTTAATTGTGACCTCATTGAGTGCTCTGTAGTTGGTGACCAGGCAGAGTCCTCTGTATTTCTTTGCTACAAAGAAGACAGCGGCGCCAAAGGGTGATTTTGAGGGTCTAATGAGACCTTTTTCCAGAGCCTCATCAAGGTAGGCCTTCAATGTGTTGTCTTCTTGGGGTGTTAAGCAATAGATTGGGTGTACTTTGGGTACACTTCCTTTAAAGTCAATTTTGTGTTGTATACTGTGGTTGGGTGGTAACCTGGGTAGTGATTCCTGGAACACAGAGGGGAATTCTTTGATTAGCTGATCACAGATGTAGACATTTTCACATATTGCTTCAGTATTCTTAAAGTGAATGATTTTGTATCTACAGGTATTCCAGTTGATCTTGCTTGGATCTGTTTCCTCTTCTGTTTCCATTATCTTTACAAACACGTGGTTGCTCATGAGGGTGTCAAGGTGAGTTGGGTAGATGTGGTGATTTACTTTGCCACACTGGATGGTGAGGATGGCGCTATCCCAGTTGATATGAGGTTTGGTCTTTCTCATCCAGTTCAGGCCAAGTATAACATTATACTGTGGGATTGGTATGATAGGGCCACTGATTGTAGTTTGCATGTCTCCAATTTGGGCGCGGAAAGGCTTTGCCTCTTGGGTGACTGTTGTGCTTCTGTTTTCTGCCATGATGACCCTCTTAATATTGCTTTGGCCTGTAGGTAGTTTCATGAGGTCAGCAAATTTCTTGTCAACGAGAGATTGGTCTGCTCCCGTGTCAAATAGTGTGGTGCCCTGATATCTGCAAAAGCAGAAAGAATAAGTGAGGAGTTTATTTCCAGTTTGGGTATCAAACAGTAGAGGATCTCTGGAGGGTACTTGGATCATGGTGATTGAGTCCACGTTTTTATCCCTGTACGAGTCTTGTAAATTGGGGGAGGGCAGCTTGCCTAAGCACTCCCCTGAGCTTTTCCCTCCTTGTTGGTGTCTTTGGTGCTTTCCTGGTTATCTTGTGTAGTGCAACTTCCTTTTCAAGTATGGGAATTGTTGGCTTGGCTGTTTTGTTTATTAGGTTGAGGATTCTTCCTTGTTGTGGAGATAAAAGGGAAAATTAAGAAGATAATGATACTTTATTGGATATGGGTTTAGAGTATTATATAGTACCATAAGAAGCCACATGTTGTCCATGTACATCATGGCGGGAATGGGGCTTTTCCAAGTAGTGTTCCTCTTAGGGCTCAAAATGTTTGATCCCCATAATAGATGGGCAAATGATAAGAGTGCCACTGACTTAATGGTTAGTCGGAGAATCATTTGGAGAGTAACTCGGGGAATTGCTTTCCTGAGAGGGAGTAATTAAAGATGTTGCAAAAAATGATTTATTTATTTTAATTTGCCAGTTTATATAATGTTCTGAATAATTGATAAACTGTCAGGTTGGACAATCTGTTTGGCTGTTATGATTATCAGAAAAATGGGACTTTCAGTTGTAACCTAACTGAAATATCCCTTATGTTGATCTGCTACATTGTAGCATACTAATATAAATTAATAATTAATAATGCAGCAATGATTTATATATCAAATATAATTTAACGATATTAAAAATAAATTTTAAATAAATTATTTTTATTCTACTTAATTATTATTATAGGGAGGTTATTTAATCCATCACATTATTAAGTGGGACATCTTGAATAAACCAAGTTTGGAGGAATTTGGCAGGAACAGCCTCTCTCATGAACAGATTTTCTGGGAACATGTTTTTCAGGACATGAGTTCAAAACTGATCAGTTGGAACCACTTCCTGAGTATAATATTTCCAGCAAGTTGGATAAGTTCCCCTATCCATGAATTGTTCAGGATGTTCCTGGAACATTTGTGCGAGAACCCTTCCCTAGTCCTACTCAAGACTAGGGTTGTGGCGGGCCACCCCCAGAGGCCTAATGGATTGTCTGGCACAGCAAAAGATTGCGTTTTAGAATATTTAAACACGTGAAATTAAATTTATTCAAGGCGCCTTAGACCGGAAACGAGCCGGAGAAGGTCCGCCACAACCCACAACTGTTTCCATTTTGAATCGATATAGCCTTCCCCGCTAATATTCGAAGCAACACCTCTGCGATCTCTGCATCCATTTTTATAGAATAGATTATATAATACATTAGAAAATATATGACAAGTCTGTTAAAAAATAAATTATAAAATAACTAAATATTGGATACGTACATCCCTGGTTTTAGCGAGATACAGTAATAACAACTATAGCCAAACAATCCCAACCTAATGCATGGTTTGATTATCCTATGTGGATCAACTGGTGAATACAATTGTTCAACGCAATTCAGTCCCATTTGCATATCAATAGAATGTTGTTTCATCAATCCTTTGGGCTTAACGTACCAGATCCATCCTAGCTGCGATGAGATTTTCTGATCTGGATTAGCGGGCCAAGACAAAAACTTGGGTCTAAATCTGACCAACAAACTTAGAAAGCTTTTATATTTTCGATATCGATTGTTGCTGTCCACCTCAATTCAAAAGGTAGCTTGAAAGATTCAAATATTATAAAAATACCGTTTTGGCTGTGCGGCCTGGAGCCGGAAGCTAGCCGGGCCGAAGCAGCAATATCTACCTTGGCTGGAGTGATGGCTGCGATGAAATCTCCAATCAAAGTATACTATATGATTACCATCTAACGACAGCGTGAGTCATTTTTAATAATTTTATTTAATTCCCAGGCAAGGTATAAATAAATAATATATGTGAACAATGTAGTTATGCTGATCTTTAGCTATCACAAGATATATTGTTATCCAATAGAGTGAATTCATTGGTTACTTTAAAGTTTAAATCAATGTGATAAATATACTCTCTTCTGCCAAAGTGGAATAACGCAAGAATATTCTAGTTCGCTTTGCCAAGGGTTCACTTGCTGCATCTGAAGGTCATGAAATTGGCACTTTGTCGACTGTTCCCTTTGGCACTTGGGATTATCGGCCAATTAGTTCGTTTTACGACGACTCCCTTGAATATCTGGCCCCGAAGAGCAATATATATTCTAGACTAAAGCGCCATTAACAACGGGGTGAGAGTTCAGGGCTCCAATCCATGAGGTATATAATCACTCCATATCTCAATACAGTGGCAATGAAAGTTTACCTCACATTATTTCTCTTTCTTTGCTTCCTGTGGGTTGAAAATCCGCATGCCATTCCTCAATCTCAGGATAAGAATCCAGGTATCCCCCAAGCTCAGACTGCCACTAATCAACCAAAAACCACTCCCCATTTGCAAGAGGCTAATAAGAATATTGGCCAGGATAAACCCCCTACCTCTGATCAAAACCTTCCTGAGTCTAATGTTTCTGACTCAAAGGAAGACAGAAAGCAAGACCCTATTCCCAGAAGAGATGACGACTTACTATGGCTCTGGATCCTGCTGGGCATAGCTATTGGTATCTTAGCTGTATGTGTGGCTATCTATGTAACTTCAGATATTAGCCTCGATCCATAACCCTCTATGCTACAAGAAAAAAGTCTCACTGTATATGTTTTTTATAAAAAAATCCTGTCAATTACTAACACCCAAATAAGCAGGATCTAATCCAGTGATTTTTAGCAAGGTATTGCCCAAAAAGATAATAATTAAAAGTCAGGGGAGGGATGTTCTGTAAATAATTTTTCTGGCAACCTGTTTTCTGTCAAAGTGACAGAAAATGGGTTGTTAGAACTCAATTTAAACAAGGGGTTTATTCAAATTCCTTTTGATGTGTTTAGGTTTACTAATAATTAAAAAAACTAAAAGTAAGTTGGCTAAATTCACTAACTACCTTTTATCAAACAAAAAAGATCGAATTTTATAATCTAAAGTTAAAAATATGTCAAAGCTGGAGAGTAAACCCTCAGCAAGGTTCTGAGTCAGAAGAAAGCCCGTGACCCAACTTGAACCACCTAAGACCCAAATCCAAACCAAATATGTCACATGAGACATCACAGCTGAGGCCTTTTGTATATGGGCATATATCCTTTATCAAGAACTGTGCCAACATAGTAAGAACATCCAAATGGCTCCTGATGCTGCTATAAATACTATAAAGTCTCTTCTTTGATAATAAATATATTATTTATTGCAAAATCCTTCCCATATTGATAACTCTGCTAATACAGCATAGTTACAACATTAATAGCAGAGGTAGGTTTCCTAACCTAAAAACCCCTTGACAAGATTCCCAACACATACTTTACATGCTGTAAAAGTAAAATCCATGTGGACACCATGGCCAGTATCCCCACAGGTCAAATACCCTATATCACAGGTACTGTCATCTCATAAAGGCACATAATCTACCAAGGAATCACACTGCCTCTAGTAGACTTTGATATAATATTGTGCAAGGATTCTTCCAGATCCCAGCACCAGTTGTACAATAAAAATAATAAAAGCAAGAAAAAGACCAAAAACAGTTAACAGAACAAACCATCTAGTAACTTTGTAGTGCCACCATTGAGAAGTTCACAGGGGCTAACAACAATAACACCGCCTCATGGAGAAATTCCACACAAAGCAAACACTCTCAAATGAAGTGCCCTGAACACTTCTGGATTTCAGAGGTATCCATCATAATGGCTCATGTTGCAGGAACTTGATGTGATTGGTTGTATTAGAAAAACACCAAAGAAGTGTGAGACAATGCCAAAACAAATTTCTTAGACCAATTTGTGTGGGAAAACACTACACTGATGGTTGCTATAGAATTCAAAAGCCTAGTCCAAACAGGAGCCGTAAAGGAATTGACTTGAGCCTACAAGGACCTATACCACCAAGCCCCTCATGACCTGGTTTTGACAATCCCTCCATGTACCTTAACTACTGGAATGCACTGAAACCCTATGTTATGAGACAGGTAGACCTCAAGGACTGCACTGATCTCCAAAGAATGTACTACAAGACAGAAAGAGCGGGAAAATATCAAACGCATTGCTTAAGGAACAAGGACAAAAGTGTAATTGGCTAGCAACTAAGGAAAAAATAAAGATGGAAACTAACTACATGTCCAGCTCCTGAAGACAGCTCCAATAGGCAACATAGACCAATTCAGATTAGCCTATACTGTTACAGTATAACATCACATTTAGGAGATAGTATGGCCTCAGAAGATGAGAAGACAATAAAGAGCTGCAGCCAAGCCCTTGATGATGTTGGGTGACTTAAATCTTGTCCTTGAAAAAAATGGGTTGAAACTGGGTTGCACAAATAGCCCTTGAAAATCTGAGTTTACCCTGATTTATGCCAATGAATTACAACAAGCTTATCACATGTTATTCACTGCTGAATGATAGTAGCGCTTGACCCTCTGGTTGAAAATCTTTTTTGAATTATGATGTCATCACATCAAACTCCAAGGCAGGGCCCACAACTACTAAAAATATTCTCAACAACCAATCAGAAGGTGATGTTGCAACATTTACAATTACTCCCTCTTGGAAAATAATTCCCCAAGTGACTTGCCAAATGATTCCCCAACTAATCATTAAGTTGGTGGCACTGTTATTATTTGTCCATCTATTACGGGGATCAAAAATTTTGAGTCCTAAGAGGAACACTACTTAGACAAACCTCATGACCTAAGAGGAAAAATTACTTGGATAAGTCCCATGACTATCATGGTGTACATAGACAGTATGCGGCTTTCCATAATACTATATAAAACTCTAAACCCATATCAAATAAAGTATCATTATATTCTTAATTTTCCCCTTTATCTCGTTTATTATACTTCTAAGAAGTATATACTTGACAGTGGTAGCACAGGTAGGTTGTTCATACCTAAGCAACTTAAAGGAAAAATTCCTCCAAAGAAAAACCCCAGCAGATGACACTCCCCACTGGCTGGAGACAATACAAAGAAGGACAGGATGTCCCAGCAGGATTTGTTGTCTTCAACAATGTCCTTGTATCAACCAAACAGTACAAATTCCTCAGCACATGTGGGATCCTGAACCCACTGTCAGGAATGACAATTTGGATGCACCTGAATCCCAAAGTGCAGAACTAGAGTTGAACCCTGAACAAAACCCTTTGTAAACTTCCAGTTCCAAAGACTGGGAATCTTACAGCCCACTAGCAATTGAAAAAGTTGTTGCCAGCCCACCAGGACCCAAACCCTTAACCACCACACAGGGTTCTTCAAGAAAACTGCCAGTGCAAGATGCTGGAAATTTCCCTGAGGTGCCAATACCTGACACCAGCAGTTTGCTTGGTGAAATACACAAGTCCCTCAATGAGAGTTGTTCCAAACTCCCCCAAAGCCCAGGAAGTGGCACTGAACCTGAAAGGCCACCCAACACCCAAGTTGCCAAATAGAAGGATTTAAAGTCTTCTCACCCCAAAGCGGCCAGTGGCAACCCGCCAGTGCCAAGTGCCACCCTGATATCTAAGACCCCCAAAGCCAACCTGCCCAAGCTCAAGAAACCCAACCAGAAAATGAAGCCTGGCAGTGAGGTATAAGTACCTGCCAGGCCAAGATCAATACACATTGTCATTTTTAAATAAAGTTTGAGATATTGGTTTCCCCAATTATTGCCATATTTTATCCTTGTCATCTGCCAGTTAACTCAAAGATCATCTGAACCTCCTGCCAACCCGCCAGCTATGTATTGTCTGCCAGGTGCTCCATTTTGTCCTGTTCATTTCACATAATGCCCCTTGAAGCCCGAGTACAAGGACTACACTGTAGACAATATATTGGCCTGTGATCCCTTGGCCAGAACTAAAGAGTTAACCAGATACAACCAGAAAGGCCCTTAGCACGTTACTGAGCCCCATCTGTTCAGAGATAAATATAAATTCCTCCCTGCCTATCAATTAAACATGAAACTGCCTGTCACCCCTAAACCAATGCTGGCATCTGGTGCTGAGCTTCCATTGGATCATACCAATAAGCTATTTGGGATTGTATATATTACTCTCACGGGAATAATAGATACTATTGTCCCCGCCGCCAGTCCGTGGTCATGAATGGGTAAGTCAATGTCCTACCTCATTAAGTTAGTGCTAATCTTTTGGTGGGCCCTGCCCACCAAGTCCGCAAACTGCCATTCCCCAAACACTATCAGGCCATCAGATCAAGGTTGGCTTCCTGACACCCACCTCCAATTCCTGAAACAATCAAAATACCCAACATTGTATTTCAATGCCTGCACTCAGCAGAAATTGGAATTTTTTCAGGACTACGCCAGAAAATGCCAATCTCTGGATTCAAAGCACACAAAATAAGTTTACCCAAGTAGACTACCTCCGCAAACTCTGGGCAAGTGAGATTCTCTACAAGTTACCAGGGCCGCCTCACATTTTGTAAGTGAGTGGTTTGAACAACACCCTGATCACAAAAAAGACTGGTACATGTTCAAGACTGCCTTCCTGGAGAAATTTACCATAAAATACTTCAACATGGTGATAATGACAGAAATCAGAACCTTCAAAATGACAGGAATCATTGAGGAGTACATTGCAGTCTATGAAGACATAAGTGATCAAGCTCTCAACACTATCAACTTTGATGAAGCTGGGCCACAACTGGACTTCATCAATGTCCTTGCCACACACATTAGACGTCAGTTTGACATGAGCCACTGCAAGAATCTCCAAGACATATTCTTGGAAGGAAAGCAAGCTGCACAAAAATCTAACAATCTACACGCAAAAAACAAAAAAAGAAAGTCCTGCAGCAAAGAAGGACCCTTGACCTTAAAAACAGAACACCTAAGCCAACAACTCTCATCCTTGAGGCAGAAATTGTACCACTCAAGTAAATCAAATGAACACTGATAACACCACCAAGGTGGGAAAAGCTCAGGGGAGTGCTTAGGCAAGCTACCCTCCCCCACTTTGCAAGACTCATACAGGCACCAAGACTTGGATTCAATTACCATGATCCAAGGACTCTCCAGAAATCCTCTACTGTTTGCTGCCCAAACTGGAAATAAACTCCTCATTTATCCTTTCTGCTTTTGCAGATATCAGGGCACTGCACTATTTGACACTGGAGCAAACCAATCCCTTGTTAAAAAAATGCCAACTTCATGAAGTTACCCACAGCCCAAAGTAATATCAAAAGATCTATCATGGCAGATAATAGAAGTACATCAGTCACTAAAGAAGAAAAACCCTTCTGCACCCAAATAGGAGATGTGCAAACTAAGCTTAGTGGCCCAATCAAATCAATCCCCAAGTACAATGTTATACTTGGCCTGGACTGGATGAGAAAGACCAAACCTCATATCAACTGGGATAGCGCTGCCCTCACCATAAAACAAGGCAAGGTGCACCACCATGTATATCCAACTCATCTTGATACACTTATGAGAGACCACATGTTTGTGAAAATTTGGAAACAGAAGAGGAAAATGACCCTAGTAAAATTGATTATAGCACCTGCACATACAATATTATTGTAGAGGATCCAGTAAATTCATGCTTGCTTCTTCATTATCCCGGTTTGACTCTTTTACAGTTTGACAGTGAATCCTTTATGGGAGCTTCAATGAGCTTGGATTCCAGGCAAGCAATATTGGAGTTAAACTTGTTGCCATATGGTGATCACTTCCACATTTTTCACTCCCCATAGTCTTAGATGCAGATCATCTTTTTTGTTCCATGGTAATATTCTTTCAGTTAAAAGCCAAAAACATAAAGCATAAAATGATTGAGGGGAAAGCATCAAAATTGACAATGTATATATTTTATTAAAATGTTGCTGCTTTTGTTTATATTCCATTTGGGGCATCTTTGGCTGAAAACCCCTCCAGTTCAGGAATCAACCATTGATTCCTATCACATGGTTTATGACATAACAGCACCATCCAACCAGATCTTTACCAAAAAGAACTTCACACCCTTAACCAATAAGAATGTGCCCTAATACATTCCATAATCACTTGATTCCCTCTGTGAGAGAGAGGGGCTAAACTAACTAATTTTGGCTCCCATCCTGGTGAGACAAACCACCAGGATGCCGCCCAGTAGAATACTGGGACAGCCGCTCTAAGAGGGGACCAGAGAAGACACCAGGGACAGTTGGGGAAAGTAGGAATTCAGTCCCATCAACACAAGACCAGTAAACAACCAAGGTTCCCAAGAGGGAACAGGAGTTGGAAACTACAGTGCCTGCAGGGAGTAGACTTGCCACTCTCTGGTCAAAATGGAGGGGGAAAATAGCTTTCTCTACAGCAGGAGCAAATAAGGCGGGGTCAGCTGTATACAGGTCCAGGTAGTCACAGGTCAGCCTCTTGATCAGTGCCTCTCCCAAGACCAGGAAAGAGGCAGGCAGGGGCAGTAGGCTGTAGGGGTTGGCACTGTTAAGGATTCATCCCGTGGAGGATTCCTGAGAAATTGTGTGCGGACAGCCCACAGGTCTGGAGGGTAGGGCCCACCATAGGATAGGAGGTAACTTTAAAATATAGGATAATGCTTTGCCTAGGACAACCCAGTGCCAGTTAGAGGGGACTATGGAGTCCAAAAGCTCAGTTAGGGTGATGTACATCACTCCAAATAGTTGTGTTAAAGTGGAATCACTGGTGGCCACAGATTCCTGCGGGCAGTTGGGCCACAAAGTGAGTGGCTGGGTCATTGGAACTTGGTAGGCTGGAAGGTAGTTATATTTATCTTGTAATAGCAGTGGGGGCACAGTGATCCAGGCTCTTTCTCTGTCAATAATCTCAGTCTCTCAAGTTCTGGCTTCAGGATTGTAAATTAGGATTTCTTCTAGAGTGAACTCTGAATATGATGGGTTTGGAGCATATTCTGTGAAATGTACTGGGCCAAAGGGTGCTCCAGGTGGATGATATAGCTTGGGAAGACAGTCCGCGGTTTCTTGGGGTCAATGGACGTGGGGAACAAGACTGCAGAGGTTATTCTGCAAATGGAATAGAACTAAAATCAAATATGGGATGACCTGGTTGAACCAAAGGTTTATATTACTTTATTGTAAGAATGGTTATGGGCAACTTCCTGGTGGCCCAGGGTATAAGTATGTCCAACTATCATGGTAAAACTTTTGTAATTCCCCTTGGACCGGGTGGTACCATCTACCAGGATTAGGCAACCCTTGGTGGCATCTTGCATGGGAGATCTTTCATTGGCTGGGTCAAAATGAGAAGACTCAAAATCCCTTTTCAAGTTGCATGATTAGTCATCCTTGGGCGGCCTGCATTCCACGGGAAGTTTCTTCAATTCCCTGGCCACAGTGGCCCCAGTTATCTTAGTATCATTGGCCAAGCCTGCGCTCCCATTAGCGGGACTAACAGGGTCTTTTTTCAGGAGAGGCATAGGCGCTGGTGACTCTAGATTGATGGGCATCATGAGTTTCACCAAAGACAGATTCAGCTCTGGTTTGAGCCCAGAAAAATGCAGGCTGGCGGTCCGCAGGGTGTTGGGGTTCAAATCCCATAACTGAGATTCTTCTATTAGCATTTTAACAAGAGTTGTCATTTGTGACAGTCAACCACAAGGCACACAGAGGAAGAAAGGCGTTCCCAAAGGTCAGGAGAGGTTGACCACAGAAGTAACAAAAATGAGGCCAGAGAGAACACAACAAATTTAAGGACAGGGAGGATCATTTTTAGGAGCTCCAGGGAATTAGAGTCCAAAGGTTGGGTTTTCAAGCCTCTTTGTAGTAAAACTTGGGGCAACTAGAGTATTTAAAAGCAAACTATGAGAGAAGTGGGACAGAAAGCTTGGGGAACCTTGAGGATGATATCAGGTGACTTGGACCGTGGATTTACTGAAATCGGGTTCAAAAAAAGCAAAAGTAATGAAAATGGAATATAAAAGTGTCACAACATCTTTGATTACTCCCTCTTGGGGAATTAACGCCCTAGGTAGCTCACCAAATAGCTCACCAACTAATCATTAGGTTGGTGGCACCACTATCATTTGACCATCTAAAAAGGATCAAACAATCTAGCTCCTAAGCAGAACACAACTTGAGTAAGCCTTGTGACTTAAGAGGAACATTACTCAGATAAGCCCCATGACCTCCATGACGTACATGGACAGTATGTGGCTTCCCATGATACTATATAATATTCTATATTCTAAACAATAAAGTATCATTCTCTTCTTAAATCTTCCCCTTATTGTCATGCCCTGCCCCAAAGGGCAGGCTCTTTAAATTTATCATATTTTTATGTTTAAATTTGATTTTAATCTTTCAGTATTTTTAATATTGGAATTTTGAATTAGAAGTTAATATTTAAGTATTTTAAGTTGATTACCTTGTTTTTCTCTTTGATTTACGTTTGAATTGACACAGTCATCATCCGCTGTCTTCCAGATATTCAAATAGTCTATATTTTCTACTTTAAGTTAGATTAATTCTAACTTTTTGCTTACCTTTCAAAACTCCTTTTTCACGTCAAGGCCGCTCTCCCCAGCCTATTCTGCCAATCAAACTTGAACTGGTCTTTTGTTTTCTCCTTTTCTGCACCTGATTGTCTCCAACTTTTCTATTTGCTCCTCCTCTTGGGTTCTTCCTCCTGTTGATCATACTCAAACCAAAAAGGCTTTCTCTTCTATAAATAAAGAGCTTTTGAAGAGTAGGCTTTAAGCCAAAAATCTAAGTGATTTCTTCCCCTTCAACTTTAAAATTTTTTAAACTTCAATTTTGTCATTTTTTAGAATTTTGTTTTCTTTAAATTCATTTTCTTAGTTTAGCTTTTTCCTTAATCCAAATGGAACTTGTAAAACAACAAGTCTTAGGCTTTTTGTATCCATTTTCCCCTTAAAGAGTCTTTCAATAGTTATATGTTTCAATTTGCAGATGGAAAATATCCTAATTTTGATATTCCTTTAGTTACAAATTGTTCACTATTGAACAATTTATTCTATCTTATTTTCTTAGGGTTTTTAAATTCTTTTACTCCATTTGTTATGCAATATAGGTTTTTAGCGGGTTTTTGTAAAATCATCTTACAGACAGTACCTACATTCTTATATCTTCTAAATTTGAATCCCAACGCTTTGCACGCCTTAGTTTATAATCTTGCACCATTATGGGCAAGACCTTAAAATTATTCTGTTTATTATACTTCCCAGAAGTATAATCTTGACAGTGGTAGCACAGGTAGGTTATCCATACCTACCCAACTCAAAGGAAAAATTCCTCCTAAGAAAAAGACTCAAACAATGGTACTCCCCAACAGCTGGAGAGACTACAAAAAAGGACAGGACGTCCCAACAGGCTTTGTTATCTACAACAATGTCCTTGTACCCGTGGAACAATATAACACCCTCAAAGCCCGCAGATTGTTACCCACAACAGCACCACAACAGTCTGAAATACCCAATCTTGTATTCCAGCGCCTATGTACAGCTGAAATTGACACCTTTTCAGGACTACGTCAGGAAGATGCCTCTCTTTGGATTAACAGTACTGAAAGCAATTTTGAACAAGTAGAATACCCCTGCAGACTCTGGTTCAGTGAGATCTCCCTCCACGTCACAGGAACTGCATCATGATTTATAAGTGGATGGATAGCTCAACACCCCAACCAGAAGGAAGACTGGGAGTTATTCAAGTGTGCATTCCTCAAAAAGTTCTCCATGAAGGATTCTGACGTAGTGATCATGACAGAACTCAGAACCTTTAAAATGACAGGAACAATTGAGGAGTACATTGCAGCGTACAAAGATTTATGTGACCAAGTTCCCAACACCATCAACTTTGAAGAGCCTGGACCACAACTAGACTTCTACAATGGCCTCCCCACATACATTAGACGTCAGTTCAACATGACCTGCTGCAAGAACCTTGAGAATGTATTCTTAGAAGGAAAGTGCGCATCTCAAAAATCTGACAACTTACATGCAATAAATAAACAGAAGGAGAGCCCATTTAATATACTTCTAAGAATTATATACTTGACAGTGGTAGCACAGGTAGGTTATCCATACCTAAGCAACTTAAAGGAAAAATTCCTCCAAAGAAAAGAACCCAGCAGATGGCACTCCCCACCATCTGGAGACAATACAAAGAAGGTCAGGACGTCCCCACAGGATTCACTTTCTTCAACAATATCCTCATATCAACCAAACAGTACAACTTCCTCAGTACTCAAGGAGTCCTGAAACTGCCTCCAGTTCCTGAAGCAGCCAAAATACCCAACATTGTATTTCAACATCTACGCTTAGCAGAAATTGGGATGTTCTCAGGACTGCACCATGAAAATGCTAATCTCTGGATTCAAAGCACCCAAAATAAGTTTACACAATGTCAAAACAGCAGGCTCAACCCGACAGCAAGGTTCTGAGTAAGTGGGTTTGTGACATGTGATCCAATTATCCAGCCACTCAAAGCCAAGTTAGGAAGTTGACTCAAATTTCCAAATACAGCAACATGAACAGAAGCTGATCCCCTACAGTGGATACCTTGTTTTGGTGCTTGACTCATTACAAGGATCAGGCCACCCCCTTCACCATCCCACTGTGTGATCAACACTACCACGTTCCTACTATCCACAATTCACAGTGACTATATAATACATATCTCTCAATAAAGAATATTATCTAGTTTCCAAATATTCTTCCCCTTGTAACTCTGCTAAAACAGCACATTTACAACATTGGTAGCACAGGTAGGTTCTCCATCCTACCTTATCTTGCAAAATTCCGCCTGTTGCCCATACTTGTTGCAGCCAACAAATGCTCAATAGAATCATGTCTGGCCTCCCACTAGACTGGACACTGTATATGCCTGGTGCCAAGATACCTGATGGCTTTGTTGTGTACCAGAACACAGTGATCCTGCTCTCCATATTCAACTCCCTGTCTGCACAAGGGTTCTTCCAAGCACCCGCCGCCATTCCTTGAGCAACTGATTAAAGCATAATACCAGCCTAAGTAGCCCAGAGGCTTTGAAGCGCTACCTTGGAACCCTTTGCTAGAGCCAACAACAATAACACCGTGACATGGATTCAATCTGCCTGCATTGGTTTTGGATTGCAGAGATCTACATCTGATTGACTCACAACGCTGGTACCTGTTGCAACAAGTGGCATGAAGAACACACCGAGAAGGAGTAGGACACCTTCAAACAAGACTTCTTGGCAAGATTTGTGCTGAAGGACACCGCACTCATGATCATATGCCAAGTAAAGAATCTAACCCAAACTGGCACAGTGAAGGAACTCACCTGTGCTTACAAGGAACTCTGACTATGTGCCCCCTCTGATATGGCCTTTGACACTCCAGTTACCCATCTCATGTACTACAATGCGCTCAAGCTGCATGTTATGAGACACATAAACCTGGACCAAGTGACCTACTTGCAAAGTCTGTATTTCAAGGCAGAGAAGGCAGAACAAACGTCCAATGCTCTCCATAAGGCAAAAAATGGAAAGAGAGAGAAACCTAAGAATTCCCACACAGCCAGACGCTCCAATCAACCACCCCTGGGAACAACAGCAACAATGCAAACCACAAACCCGCAGGTTCAAATGGACATGGAAATGGGAACAACGGCCAGTCAAACTGTACCCATTTCCATATCACTGCCACACAAGAAAATCAAGACAAGGGAAAATCTTTGGGAGAGCATTAAGCAAGCCAAGCTCTCCCTGCACAACTCCTGACTTGCCCAACAATGAGTACCAACCCAAGGACGTGGACCAATGCCCAATGATCCAAGTTCCTTCAGAAGACCCAGTACTTTAAACCATTTCCAGACATTCCAATAAACTGATGTCTTATCCTTTCTGCTTTTGCAGTTATACAGGCTCAGCACTTCTGGACTTGGGCGCAGATTGAACTCTAGTCAACAGCAGCTTTGTAGATAAGTTCAAGCTAACCACTAATCCTTTGTGGATTAAAAAAGTGGTTTTATCTGACAAACATCACATTGCTGTGACAAGGGAAACTGCCGCATTCTCTTTCATGCTAGAGAACCTACATTCCACCATCCAGGGTCCTGTCATTGATTTTCCCAAGTTTGACATCATACTGGGACTGGACTGGCTACAAAGGAACAACCCCCATGTAGACTGGATGAACTAGTACTGAGATTCAAACGTGAGGGTGTCAATCACCAGATCTACCCTGACTCATCAGACCAGCTCCTATGTGATCACGTCTTTGTACGCATCACAGAGACCCTGGAAAAAAAGGAGAACCTCAAGGCAATTGACTGGGACTCCTGCCAGTATGAGATCATACATTTCAAGGATCACCAGGACACCACTACTCCTCAGGATTGCAAAATTGTAGCCCGCCATCCAAAAATCTTCAAAGAGGCTCTACCAGGGTTGCTGCCAGAAAAACACATCCAAAACTCCATTCAACTCAAAGGAGCTGCACCTAAGGCACAACTCATCTACTGCCTTACCCCAAACAAAGACAACACCCTATGTGCTTACCTCAAGGAAGCGTTGGAGAAAGGACTTATCTGCCCCTCACAGACCCCTTTTGGTGCTGCCGTATTCTTTGTAGCAAAGAAAGATGGTACCCTGCGCCTAGTCATGGACTATTGAGCCCTAAACAAAGTTACTATCAATAATTGTTACCCACTACCACTCATTGACGACCTCTTTGATGCCTTGGGAAGTGCCACAGTCTTCTCCAAGATTGACCTAACTGCAGGCTACAACCAGATCTGTATCAAGGAGGAAGACATACCCAAAACATCCTTCTGCACTAAATACAGTTCATACAAGTGTGTTACTCAACTTTGGAATAACAAACGCCCCATCAACCTTTGTGACCTTCATGAACAAGGTGTTTGCCCCCCACATTAGCAAGCAAGCCTTGGTATATCTGGACAACATTATTGTCTATAGCCCCTTGGTAGAGCAACCCCACAAGGACTTGTAGGCAGTCTTTTCTACCCTGGCACAACATAAACTGCTAGCCAAGCCCTCCAAATGTCAGTTCTTCCACAAACAGTTGCTTTTCTTGAGACACTTAGTTTTGAAAGATGGCATTAAACCTGACATCCAGAAAATCCAGGCCATCTGCAAGATGCCACCTCCAAAGGACAAGTCAGAACTCCGCACATTCTTGGGAATGGTTGCCTATGTACAACGGTTCATACCCAACTGTGGCGTTCTGACTACACCCCTGTTTGCCATAACTGGTGCCAAATCTAGTTTGTATGGACCCCCAATGTGACCTTTGCTTCAGAAACCTTAAGGAGAAACTCACAACAGCACCCATTATGTAATACCCCAAACATTATGGGGAATATCAAATGGAGACAGACGCCTCTGACGCATCCATTGGGGGAGTACTACAAATCAAAAGCAATGATGGTGACTTTCTGCCCGTAGCCTACAAGTCACGCAACCTGACAGATGGTGAGTGCCAATACCCTATACATGACAAGGAGTTGTTAGCAATTGTGCACTGCCTGGTCAAATGGCATTATTACCTAGAACGGCAGGAGGTGTTCACGGCTTTTACTGACCACAAGTTGCTTATATACTTCAAAACACAAGCAAACTTATCCTATCATTAAGCCTGCAAGATGGAACTTCTAGAAAGGTTCAATATGCTCATACAATATAAGCCTGGTCCAGAACTTGCCATGGCAGATGCACTCTTGCGCCTGTATGTCAGAGCCATAAGGGGTGAGAATGGGCTTGACCCAGACTGGTCTCTCCTGGTGCTCCGGAAAAAGGACAAGGGCTTTCCCCCTGGCACCACAGACATAACAAAAGAAACAGTCATCAAGAACAAACACTTATTTGCAGACATATATGGGACCTTAAATCAAAAAATGACCAACAGAACCACCATCCCTATTTCCCCACACATCAACAAGTTGACACAATCTTGTGTTACCACAGAGACCTAGGGCACACAAAAAGCTGCAACCTCTATGAATTCCCCAAACACAAAGCGTGGTGACTGACCCTATACCAATATGTCCAGGAAGTCTTGGACTAATGCAAAGTATGTGAGAAATTTGCAAAAAGCAATACCCCACCTAAATCAGTACTACCTATTTGCTTGCAACTGCCCTTCAAGGTATGGGTCCTGGACATCATGGGTCCCATTCCAGGAAAACACAATAAAAAATACATCATTACTGTAATAGACTTTGCCACTCAATGGCCAGTGGCCCAAGCAGTAAAAACACATACAGGCAATGATGTGCAGTGGTTCATAGAAAAAGAAATCATCAGCAAGTTTGGAAAGCCAGAACTCCTGATCACTGAAGGAGGCAAAGAATTTGACCTCTGAAGATACCAAGGTATACCTCACCAAGAATGGGGCCAAGCACACGGTGACAACACCTTACCATCCTCAGGCCAATGGACGCGTGGAGCGGCTGAATGGCAGCCTTGTGCAGGCCTTAGCCAAGCTCACTGCCGGGAGACCTGAGGACTGGTACAAGAAGCTACCAACTGCATTGCTTGTACGCCGGACCCGTGTGAACAGATCTACCGGAAAAAGCCCCTTTGAGTTAGTTTATGGCACACAACCAAATATCATCCAAGCACTATCAGGACAAAGTTGGAAATGCCCAGAAAGGTTCCACCCTGCTTGGATCCCCAGGTCATACAGGCCAATAGCAATCAATCAGAAAGAGAAGAAAAGCGTCTACAAAAGACCTTTGTCCCTATCCAAGACAGACATGAGGTTGGCAACAAAGTCTGGGTCATTAATACCAACAAAAGTAAATTACAGCCAGAAAAAGTGGGCCCTGCTATCATCCTAAAGGTAAACAAAAACAACACTTACCTTTTACAAGGACTCGGAAAGCGCAAACAAGACAAAGTTCTCCACCATGACTGCCTGAGACCCTGCAAATCAAGACAGAAATAACATGAGACTTTCCTACCCACCACCAAGAAACAATTAGTCCAGTATGGCGCCCAGGCTCCCAACAACCTCCCTGACAATCTGCCCCCAGAGGAGGCCAACCTTCAGTCAGGGGGGGGTGTTGAAACATCAGGCTTGACCCGCCAGCAAGGTTCCAAGTAAGCAGGTTTGTGAACCGTGATCCAATTATCCAGCCACTCAAAGCCAAGTTAGGAAGTTGACTCAAATTTCCAAATACAGCAACATGAACAGAAGCTGATCCCCTACAGTGGATACCTTGTTTTGGGGCTTGACTCATTACAAGGATCAGACCACCCCCTTCACCATCCCACCGTGTGATCAACGCTACCACGTTCCTACTATCCACAATTCACAGTGACTATATACAGTAGTTTTAAAACCTATGGCAACAAGCAAAAATAGTTCAGATCTAAACAAAATGAACTCAGATTTAAACAAAAATAGCTAATCTTTAAACGAAATTAAAACTCAATGAATTTATATTAATTTACAATAGATTTGGGTTAATTTCAATTTTGTTTAAAGATTAGCTATTTTTGTTTAAATCTGAGTTCACTCTGTTTAGATCTGAACTAATTTTGCTTGTTGCCATAGGTTTTAAAACTACTGTAATACATATCTCTCAATAAAGAAGATTATCTAGTTTCCAAATATTTTCTCATTGTAACTCTGCTAAAACAACACAGTTACAACAACAATTAGGCTACCCCACAAACTCTGGGCAAGAAAAATTGCTTTACACATTAACAGGCCACCTCATGCTTTGTAAGTGAATGGTTCAACAAACACCCTGACCACAACAAAAACTGGGACATGTTCAAAGCTGCCTTCTTGGAGAAATTTGCCATAAAGAACTCTGACATTATGGTCATGACAGAACTCAGAACCTTTAAAATGACAGGAACTATTGAGGAGTACATTGCAGCCTACAAAGATATACATGATTGAGCCCCTGACACCATCAACTTTGATGAGTCTGGACCACAACTGGACTTCTACAATGGCCTCCCCACGCACATCAGACATCAGTTTGACATGAGCTGTTGCAAGAACCTCCAAGATGTGTTTCTGGAAGGAAAGCAAGCTGCACAAAAATCTGACAGCCTGCATGAAACCAACAAACAAAATGAAAGTCCCACAGCAAATAAGGACCCTTGACCTAATAAGCAGAACAACCAAGCCAATAACCCTCATTCTTGAGGCGGAAATTGCACCACTCAAGTAAATCAAATGAGCACTGATAACACCACCAAGGAGGGGAAAGCTCAGGGGAGTGCTTAGGCAATCTGCCCTTCCCCGTATTACAATACTTTCACAGGGACCAAGACGTGGACTCAATCACCATGATCTAAGTACCCTCCAGCAATCCTCTACTGTTTGCCGCCCAAAATGAAAATAAACTCCTCATTTATCCTTTCTGCTTTTGCAGATATCAGGGCACAGCACTATTTGACACTGGAGCAGATCAATCTCTCATAAACAAAAGCTTTGCCAACCTCATGAAACTACCCACAGTTCAAAGTAATGTCAAGAGAGTTATCATGGCAGATAACAGGATCACACCAGTCACCAGAGAGGCAAACCCCTTTCATGACCAAATAGGAGACATACAGACTACCCTTAGTAGTCCAATCATACCAATCCCCAAGTACAATGTTGTACTTGGTCTGGACTGGATGAGGAATACCAAACCTCATATTGACTGGGATAGCGCTAACCTCACCATACAATGAGGATAAGTGCACTACCACATGTATCCAACCCACCTTGACATCCTTATGAGAGACCATTTATTTGTGAAAACTACGGAAACATAAGAGGAAAAGAACCCTAGCAAGATTGATTGGAACACCTGAACGTATGATATTATCCACTTTAAAAATGTAGAGACCTCACACAAACAAGACCCAATCTGACAACAGCTAGTCCTAGAATTCCCTTCAGTTTTCCAAGAAACATTACCAGGACTACCACCCAATTGAAGCATCCAACATGAAATTGACCTCAAAGGGAGTGTTCCAAAAGCATGCCCTATCTATCACCTAATACCACAAGAGGACAACATGCTAAAGGCCTATCTAGATAAGGTCCTTGAAAAAGGACTCATAAGATCCTCTGAATCTCCTTTTGGTGTGGCTGTCTTTTTTGTAGCAAAGAAATATGGAGGAATCTGCCTGGTCACAGACTAAAGGGCGCTCAATGAGGTCGCAATTAAGAACAGTTATCCCCTGCCTCTGATTGATGACCTTTTTGATGCCCTGGTGTTAGGGATTCCTTCCCTGCCTCCCTTAATTTTATTGACAACATTATTGGGGTAACCAAGACACCACAACACAGACACCAAGTTCTTGAAACCAAGGTTTTTTCTACTGCTGATGGAAACAGGAATCAAACTTGGAACCTTAAGGAAACACCTATTGTTAGTCTAAATTCAACTAGTCAGCTTACTATACTTATTTATAAGCAACCTATTGAATTGAATTTTGTTTTTGCACTTTGAATCAATTTTGAAAAGGTTAGTAAGTTAAGTGCTAACGTCACTTACCGCTCAGCTGCTGATTGGCTGCCTTGGAATACCTTGCCGCTCTTGAATCCACTTATACTATATGAAACTAAGGCTCTGCATGTGAGAGAGGGGGGCTAAACTAACTAAGTTTGGCTCCCATCCCGGTGTAACAAACCGCCAGGATGCCATCCAGTGCAGAACTGGGATGGCTGCTTGGAGGGGGGACCACAGGGAGGACACCGGGGACAACTGAGGGAAGTAGGTGTTCAAACCCATCAGTATCAGGCCGGTGAGCAACCAAGGAGTGCAGGTAGGAGCGGGAGAGGACACCTTGGAGGGCCTGGGGGTACTGCATGCCTCTGGACCACGTTGGGGAGGCATGGAAAGCGCTGCTCCTTCAGAAACGGGTGAAGTAAGGTCCACAGTGTCCAAGTCCAAATCATCACACGTCAAGCTCTTGACCACAGCCTCTCCAGAAAAGAGAAGACTGCTGGGGAGGTCCCAGAGACTGGCAGGGTCTCTAACTACCAGACGGGCCGATGAAGAGATTTTTTCCACAGATCAGGGGAGGTGGACCACAGAAAGTAACAAGAACAGAGCCAGGGAAAAAACCACAAATTTAAGCTCTGGGAGTATCATAGAAATATTCTTCACAAAATTTGGGGCAGGTGGGTAGGTTTTCTGGACAAAAAACAGAGGGAAAATATCCTGATAGGGTAGTCTTAGAACAGGATGCAAGGAAGAGCAACTGGGTGGGTCTGGGCAGCTTCACTATAGCCTTGGATACCTTTAATAGCAACGGGAAGCAAGAGCGGGTTTGAAATCAATGATTTCAATAAAAAATTCAAAATAACAATAGGTACTATAAGAAAAATCAATTGAAAGTTTAAGTTTTCAAACTCGGTTTTGAAAGCAAGAACGGGAAAGGCAACTACTGGATGAACCAATACTAGTATAATGAACCAGAAGAGAAGCTAGGTTCAAAACCGGCTGACAGAAGGTAAGCTTGAAGCAGAAACTAACACTAAAATCTTTAGGCTATAGGAACTCAAACTGGGTTCCAAAATAACACAAATATTAAAATAAAGTGCAGAATGGCTCCAAACTTTAATATTATTGGAAAATAGACAAGCAGGGGACTAGAAGTCCCCTTGCTTGCATAAAAGGGATGGGCTGCAAATAAGTTGGGTCACATGACAGTGGAACCAAATCTAATTGGCTGGAGGCAAAACTTTGCTAGGCAGGGGCAGGTGGACTGGAGGGTTTCATTCCAATTTCCGCGGTCAGATCTGATTGGCTGGAAGAGGCACTGGTCATTTGGAATTTGCTTATGTTGCTCAGTGCCAATGTGGCGGCCTCTGATTGGCCAGCTCTAATGGTTTTTAGAAGTGGGCAATACCAAGCTAATAAGTAGTCCATATTAACCAGTGTTTCTTCCCAGGAGGGAGCAGCCAAAGGCAGAGGTTCTGCAGGGTAGGCCAGCACAAACCTCTCATCTACTGTGTGAGCTAAATCATTTAAAGAATTAAGGGGTTTGGCAGGCGTTTTAGAACCTTTCTTGGTACAACAAGGGAAAATTGAGTGATCCAAAGCCAGAGGTGGCAGTGAATTTACACTGCACTTGATTTTCATTGATAGTCAGCCTATACACTGCTTAATTGCCTCTGATCTTGTGGCTTACTCTGCTCTCTTATTTTTTATTTATGAAATTATACCATCTCTCCAGACCCAAATCAAATCCAATATTACCCAGGTATTAATTTCATACATTATAGTCATGAAAATTATTGGCAAATCCCTTCATTCCCCCAAATAACCACTTAAATATTCCAGCCTCCATTTTGGAGGCTATTTAAGTGTGCAAACCTTATCATTCTTAAATGTTCCAACAATAAAGTCTTTATCCTATATCTGCTACTCATTCACCTTCTGACAACTTATTTTGAAGCCATGAGAGGAATTTCATTCCTGTTCTGGTTTCTAGCTTCCTTATTTCCAGTGGTATCAACCTTGGAAAACCCAACACCTACCACTGACTGGTACAATTCTTCTCCAGATGACGCCCATCAAAAGGAATCTCTCACCCACAGATGGTTCAAGTACCCCTCTGGTCACTGGGGACGTAAATTCCAATATGATTGCTTGTTTACTCCACCTCCTGCCAAACCTGTTCTGTTTAGACCTTAAGCCTCCTTCTACCTCTTGACATATGTGGTGGGATACTACCTACTGGGTTGGTTCAGTTCTATTTTTAGAAGATTTGCTTACCTGGGACACCTGGGACACCTTGCAATGGTCATGGTTCCTATTGACTCAGTAATAGCAGGATTTAACTTAGGGGCCTTGGCCCACCAATTAGGGAACTTGTTCCCTGCTAAGTGGGTCCCTGACACCTGGGGGGTCCCAGTTCTTCATAAAAATTGATTTAACAGCAGGATATCACCAGATCTGCATTAAAACAGAGGACACACCCAAGACAGCCTTCAGAACCAAATATGGATCCTTTGAATGTGTTATCCTTAACTTTGGCATGACAAATGCCCCAAGTATCTTTGTGATCATTATGAATGAAGTTTTTAAAGATCACATTGGAAAAAGGGCTATTTTCTACCTTGATAATATAATCATATACAGCCTGACTAAGGAACAACACTGGAAAGACGTCTGCCTGGTCCTACACACCCTTCAAGATAACCAACTTATATCCAAGCCCTCAAAATGTGACTTTTTTCAACAGAACTCCCATTTTTAGGACACATTATCAGCAAGGTGGAGTGAAGCCAGACCAAGAAAAGTTACAAGCCATAAACAATATGCCAGCACTGCGGAATAAGAGTGAGCTTTGTACGTTCCTAGGCATGGTAGCCTATGTTAGGATATTCATCCCTGACTGGGGCGCCTTGACTGCCCCCTTATCTGCAATCACAGGCAAGACAACCAAATTTGTATGAAAACCTTTAAGAGATCAACATTTCTGACAGTTGAAAGAACACATGGTCTCTGCCCCCATCTTACAATATCCAAGCTGTGAAGGAGTATACAGACTAGAAACTGATGCATCTGATTACGCAATAGGAGGAGTACTTCAAATTCAAATAGCAGAGAAAGACTTTCTCCCTGTGGTGTACAAGTCAAGAAAGTTATCTGAAGGTGAGCAAAGATACCTGATACATGACAAAGAACTGATAGCTAGTGTCCACTGTCTAATGAAGTGGCAATGTTATCTTTCATGTGCACAGATAGTCAAAGTGCTAACCAATCACAAGTCATTGGTATTCTTCAAAACCCAACAACACCTATCAAGGAGACAAACTGAGTGGATAAGCCTTACATAAAGGTACCTCATGATAATTGAGTATAAACCAGGCAAGGAAATGCTTACTGCAGATTCCCTGTTGAGACTATACTGCAAGTGTCTACTCTGCACTGATGTAGACCCTGATTGGCCCATGTTAATAATTGAAATTATCCCAGAGGGGTTCCCACCTGGTACATCAATGGACATCCAAGAGAAATTCCTCAAGAACAAACATCTGTTCAAAAACGTATATGGTACTCTACACTGCATACTACCAAGTGGCAATACTGTACCCTACATCTCATCAACACAAAAGATTGACACAATCCTTTGATACCACAGAGATCTGGGACACACCCGTAGTAGAAACTTGCATATATACCTCAAGACACGCTACTGATGACCCAACATTCTGGACAACATCAAGGAAGTACAAGACCAATGTGAAGTCTGTAAAAAGTACACCCGCTCTAAGGCACCCCCTAAGTCAGTAATACCAGTGTCAATCACACAACCTTTCAAAGTGTGGTCACTGGATATTGTGGGACCAATGCCTGGCAACAACAAAGGCAAAAAGTACATTGTTACAGCTATTGACTATGCAACTAGGTGGCCTGTAGCACAAGCTACAAAAGAACACAAAGGAAACAATGTAAGACAGTTTATTGGCAAAGAAACCATAGCTAAGTTTGGGAAACCTGAACTTGTAATCACAGCCTGAGGAACCAAACTTAAAGCCATTGACATCAATATCTACCTTTCTAAAAACAGAATAAAACACACCACAGCCAGCCCCTACCACCTACAAGCAAACAGAAGAGTTGAAAGACTTAATGAGTCCCTTGTAGAGGCCCTCAGCAAGTTATCTGCCAATAATCCAAAAGCCTGGGTTGAAATGTTGCCAACTGCACTTATGATGTGCAGAACACAAGTTAATTGCAATACAGGCAAAAGCTCCTATGAACTTGTCTATGCACATAAACCTGCCATTGTTAGCACTACATCAGTACCACATTTACCTCTACCTAAGAAGGTGCCAGATGACATTAATCCCAATGTGCAGCGTGCTAGAAAAGACCAGGAAGATATGTAACGGAAAAGGATAAAAAGAGAGACAGTCCCACTGCAGCAGGAAAGATTCCAAGTTGGGGACAAAATCTGGGTTGTCAACCATGATCAGCACAAGTTGGATCCAGGACTATGTGGGCCAGGCATTGTCATGGAGGTCAAACCCAATAATACCTACCTCATCAAAGAAATTGGTACCTTAACTGAATTCAAACGCATGCACCATGACTGACTCCGCCTGTGCTAAGCAAGAACAGCACAATGCAACTCCAGACTCCCTGTTCCTAACGCCAAACTAGATCAATAACAAGCCTGTATCCCTGACACTCTCAAGAAAATTCCCAAGGCTCCACCTTCCAGCACCCCAGGGGGAGATGTTGCAACAACTTTGATTACTCCCTCTCGGGGAATTAACGTCCCAAGTAGTTCACTGAATGAGTCACCAAATGGCTCACCAACTAATAATTAAGTCAGTGGCACCACTATCATTTGACCATCTATTACAGGGATCACACAATCCAGATCCTAAGCAGAACACAACTTGAGTAAGCCTTGTGAATTAAGAGGAACATTACTCAGATAAGCCCTGTGACTATCATGACCTATGTGGACAGTATGTGGCTTCCCACAATACTATATACGGTAAATTCAGAACCTAAATGTAAAAAAGTGGGATTGTCAAATCCTTGGTCCAAATTTTGAATCACTTTTGCGGGATGGCCTTTTTTAATTAAATTGATTTTTTTGAGTATTTATTTGAATATTTGAAAATGCAGGAACTCATAGACACTTTGCAAATTTTAAGTTGAACTTCATATTTTCAATGGATGAAATGAATTAACTGGAATCATTTTTGAAGCATTCAAATCTATCATTCATTTTCATTAAGTTTACTATGTTTTTTGTAATTGCGGGATTGTCAAATCCATGAACCAAATTTCAAATCACTTTTGAATGCCACTAGTAAACTCAGATATTAATTTCATAACTGGAATCCAAATTGAATGTACAGTAAGAAACTAGGACAAATCAACCCAAATCAAGAAGCTCCACTCTGGATAAAATTAAATGAAAGATTCAATCTCAACAACCATGTTTAGACAAGAAATTAAGTGAAATGTAAAATTGTCTAAACTGGAAATGATGTAATATTCTGCACTCTAAATCACTAATATAGCAACCACAAAACCATATAATGATATATGAGCTACCCTCCTGATGATGCAGAAATTTTTAAAAAGTTTTTGGCCCCTGGCTACGCCAGGGGCCAAAAAGCTTAGAAAATATTCAAGGAAAAAAGGAGGGGGAAGATAAACCATCAGTTTACTACACTATATGTTTATGTATTGCTATCAAGGATACTTGATTACGGTAGATTTTAGAAAACGCTAATAATACAATAGAATTATATTAGAATCTATTTTATCACATTGCCTTTTTCTTTGTGTGTTGATAGTTCATTTGCTGTTGATAATGTGCTTTCAATTAATTGGATAGCTTCACCTCCAGTTGCCTTGTCAATAGGAAATCAAGTCGCCTCCCTAAGACCAACTGTGGTTGCAGAGGCAACTTGATTTCCTATTGCCAAGGCGGCTGGAGGTAAATGTCAGGAAGCCAGTCATAAGTAGAGGCATTGGACGGCTTGGGCTGTGGTGTGGCCAAGCCGGCGGGTAAGGCCCACCATAGAATGGGTGCTAACTTGATAATGTAAGATACAGATTGCCCGAGCAAGGACCAGGGTCCGGAGTTGGGGACCATGGAATCCACCAAACCTGTCAAAGTAATATATAGTACTTCATTCAGTTGGGTAGAGGTGGTCTCAGCTGCAGCGGTAGGTTCTAGTGGGTGGTCTGGTCTAGGGGTTAAGGGCAAAGTCATGGGAACAAAATACGCTGGTAGGTAGTTGTACTTGTCTTTGAACAGCAAGGGCGGTATCTCAATCCTCTTTCCTTTGCGTCCTATGTATTCAATTTCTCTAGTCCTTGCCAAAGGGTTGGCAATGAGGATGGTTTCCAAGTTGTACTCCAAATAAGCCAGGTTGGGTGGGTATTCAGTAAAGTGCACAGGTCCAAAGGGGGCTCTTGGGGGACGGTATAATGCCTGGGGCAGTTTGCCAGGTTAGTCTTGGGGGAGGGTGGCGGCCTGGTTGTCTACTTGGACAGAATTAAGATGGAAGATCACTAATACTAGATAGGGTAAGATTTTTTTGAGCCAAAGGTTCATAAAACTTTATTATCAAAAATGACAATGTGGTCATCACCACACTGCCAGTGTTTTTATACCATGTGATTTTGCTTCTTTGCTTTTCGCAGGATTCAGGCCCATGGGTGGTTTGCCAGTGTGGCATGGATTCTGGCTTGGGGTCTGGAGGGCATCAGGTCCTGGTTGGGCACATTCTGGGGACCAGAGATGCTTAATTTTGCCGCTTTGGTTCACCAAGTCACCTGAGCGGCATAATTGTATTCCTCTTTCTGGACTAGGGACCGGTAGCAGTTGGCGCTTATTGACAGGGCTACTGGTGGGTCTTGTCCAAGCCACAGCTTCTGTGTAGGTCTGGGCCCTTGGTGGCACCATTTTGGCGGTTCTTGGTTGGACTGATTTTGGAGAACAGGAGTGGCAACGCTTTGTTTTGCCACTGTTATTCACCATGTCATATAGGCTGGTCAATTGCAATACTTCTTCTGGGCTGGAGACTGGCAGAAGTTTGCCGGCAGGGCTAGTGGTAGGTCCTTTCCCTACCTCTTTTAGGCAGACCACATCTCCTGCATAAGTGTGGGTCTTCAGTGGCACTGGTTTGGTGGCATTCTGGCAATCATTTGGGGAATCCTCAGTATTAGGCTGGTGGGTTGTGGGGCAACTTATTGATTTGAGTCTGTGGCTTAACAGATCGGCGGGTCCTGGACCATCCCGGGGGGCAGTCCGCCTTCAGAGGACTGGGGTTCAACTCTTGGGTTTTCAATACAAGTATTGAAATGTCATTCATGAAAGTGAAGCTATCCAATTAATTGCAAGCACATTATCAATAGCAAATGAACTATCAACACACCAAGGAAAAGACAACATGATAAAAATAGATTGTATTATATAATTCTATTTTATTATTAGCGTTTTTTTAAAATTTATTGTAATCAAGCATCTAAATTTTAGCTGTCCTAAAATAGAATAGGATGATTTTTGAGAATGCCTATGATTCCTAAAAAAATTAATAAAAATCCACTCTAGATCCTTTAGCATTCTTTTTGAGACACCCTGTCAGGATTGACAATTCTTCCTCTCTGGAAACCCAGGCCTGGGAGCGGGAATTGAACCCTGACCCTGGATCCCCCCGGGCCGCTTGGCCTGTGGACCGCGGGATTACCTGTCTGCGTTTTTCTGGGATCAAGCCCCCGCAAGCTGATACCAAGAATGATGGTCCATGTAGTAAAACAGGCCAAACCAAGGAAATTATTGCACTAAATGGAAGACTAATCACAGCGCCTAATGGAGGTACTGAAGCGGCAACTATTAGCTTCATGAATTTGAAGTTTACACCAGCGTCCAATCAGGAGCCAACCCAGGAAAGAGGCATGGGCCCGCGGCCCAGTCCCATGACCACGACACTAAAGCAAGATAATCAGGTAGTCAAATTGAGATTCTTGACCAATGAAAGAACTCCCAGGCCAAGTGCCATTTTGCTGCCTTTGGACCCAAGCACCCAGTTCCCCTGGGCCTGCCTTTTCCAATGCCCTGATGAGCCCCTCATGGAAATTATTAAGTTTGGAGGTGGGGTGCTATATAGACCAAAGGACCCCGTGCTTCAAACTTATTGCCATTTTTGAATAAAGGTTATGTTACTTTGGCTTATACAGCTACTGCTTTATTTTTTATTTGCTGTCTATCAATTTAGTACAAGATCTCCCTGTCCTCCCGCAGTTTTCTGTCCACCTGGTGCACCCTTCTGGCCCATTCACTTCACTGACTATCCCTTGAAGCTTGAGTATAAGAATTATACCCCAGAAAGGATTCTCAAACTTGATCTTTTGGCCTTCATAAGATCTGCTGTTAGATACAACTGTCAAGGCCCATGGATATTCTCAACACCAAAATTATTTAGAGGAAAATTCAACTATCTTCCTGCCTATAATATCTATATGGAACCGCCTGTGACACCCAAACCCATGCCTGCTTCCTTGCCTGACCTCCCAACTGACCATACCAGCAAGATCTTTGGAATAGTGTACATCACCCTCACGGGGGTGATGGACACCATCATACCCGCCGCCAGCCCGTGGTCTTGGGTGGGGAAGTCTGTTTCCTACCTATTAAATTTAGCTCCTCTCTTGTGGTGGGCCCTGCCTGCAAAAACTCTGACCCAAGTTACCCCAGATAACGGCGGGTCAGCCACCCAAGACTGGATCCCTGACACACCCATAATTTATATTTATTTCAAATTCACCTCATTTTTTATTTGAAATTTGGTTCTTGGATTTGACAATCCTGAAATTTCAGATTTGTTAATTTTTACATGATGTCTATAATTTGTTTGAAATACAAGAAATCTTAAATTGTACATTAGAATCCCACATTTCTGATTCATGTATCCCGCATTTGTTTGTTGTGTTTTGTATTTTGTTAGTTGAGTTATCTGCTCAAGAGATTAGAAATCTGCCAATTTAAATAAGCCAAAAAAGTCAAATTAAATGGTTAATTTTATTTAATATTTTATTTCTCACTCAGCTGAGTTGGCCGCAAAAGTGATTCAAAATTTGGACCAAGGATTTGGCAATCTTGCATTTTTATGTTTAGGTTCTGAATTTACAGTAATATCCTATATTCATATCAAATAAAGTATCATTCTCTTCTTAATTTTCCCCTTTATCTTGTTTATTATACTTCCCAGAAGTATATACTTGACATTAACATAGTAGATTTGTTCTGTGACTGAAACTCATGTGTTCTAGTGTTTGGTACACTTGTTGTTGAATCATTATACATTCATCCCCAGTTTGAGTAGATTGTTGTATGACTGGACATTTTTTTGCTAAATAGCTCACATTTTCCATGAAATTATCTTCTATTTAGGTCAAAAAAGTTGAAATCTCTTGTGTGACTGAACCTATGTGTTCTAAATTGACTAATATATTTTTATCTCAACAGGTTTGAAAGCTACTGTATGCTGAAACAAAAAAGTTTCAAAAAAATCAGTGAAACTAAACTTAATAATATTATCTAAATCTAGTAAACAATATATAATCAATAGATTTATGTCTTAAATTCTCAAACATTTTGTAGAGTTAAATTATTTGATAATTTCTTTAAAATTGGATTTCAAAATTTAACATCTTTGTTTTTATTCTGTCATAAATCAATTTAATTCTAAGATAAAAACATTATCTTCAGAACTCATTAATTTTAATATTATAAAAGATATGATTTATGAAATCTCAAAACGATGTTTTACAGGAGAGAAAAAATAATTGTTTTGTTTGAAGCATTTAAGCTTCTAGAAGTAAAGCAAATTTTGTAAGAGCTTAAATCAGATTTTTGTAATTTTTTGCCAAATTAAGGCTTTTAAGGGCTCTTTGGTCTAGTCGTATGATTCCTCCTTTGGGTGGAGGAGGTCACGGGTTCAGTTCCCGTAAGAGCCCTTTTTTTAAAAAAAAGACTAACTCAAGTAGCTCTAAATTTTTAACATTGAATTAGGGGACACTTTACAAGTGAGAATAAGGTTTAAGAGCTAATTTTTCAATCAAATATTAAAAAAAACTAAATATAACGTCTACATTATAATTTTCTAGTATTTTATGACTTTACATAGGATATAATAAAAATTAAGTTTGATTCAAGGAATTTCTAACTATCTTAAAAGAACTTAATATTCCATAAGTAGTGTAACTAAACCATTAGTTAGTAAATACATTGGGAGCATGAGTGATCAAGATTGTTGATTGGGATAGTAATACATAATCATTATTAAAACAGTTAATAAAAAAGTATATAATGCTAAATTAATCTATATAAACAAGATTAATTATAAAATATTTGTGCTTTCTTGAATTAAGAAAAGTACATGCAATCAAATTGTCAAAGTGAACAATCAAAGTAAAAAGATCAATTTTTAGAGTGTAGAACCAGGTGTATTAATTGGCCTGTTCCATGAGTTTCTTAGTGGCTAAATTGAAAAGTGGTTTTTAAATGTTAGGACTTTAGAAATACAGAAGAGTGTATTTATTTGGCAAACTCTATTTTTATTAATATTAAGCACAGAGCTTAAAGTACATAGTAATATGGGTGGTTTTTTTTCAAGTACTGGGAGATAAATAGATTCATGCTTCTGATTGACTTTGTTTTCTAGACATGTAATTGTAATAATTTAAGCTTAAAAATAAAATCTAAAAATGTTATCATTATTATCAGGATAATGCAATTATTCAATCCAGGTGAATATTGCACAATATGCACACAGACTACCACAAGAAGTTAACTTTAAAGCCATTATATATATTATAATAACAAAGTTTTATATTTCCTTGAAGATAAAAGATATCACAAGGAATTCACTTATATAATAACATATAAAATGGATATATATTAGTTTTCAGAGCTGAATTGATATTGTTCTCAGATTAGTTGATTTTTCTTTTTGTTTGACTTTATTTTGTTTATCTTTAAAGATTTGAAAACTAATAAATTAATATGTAAAACATGTTATAATCTGTCAAGATAAAAAGATCATCTCAGTCATAAAACAAAATCAAAGTGGATCTGAATCTATTGTAATTTAAAATAAATTCCTTGATTTTTAATTTTGTTTTAGAATGATATGACTTTGTTTATCTCAACAGGCTAAAAATTACTGTAATGAGGTTATTAAGTTCTGGGAAAAATGAACTCAAGCACTGAAGTGAAAATCTCCATCTATTTACAAACCCAGACAGCAGCTTAATAAATAATTTGAATATTGATTATAAAAAAGAATC
Source organism: Entomophthora muscae (assembly GCA_014839935.2). Lineage (NCBI taxonomy): Eukaryota > Fungi > Entomophthoromycota > Entomophthoromycetes > Entomophthorales > Entomophthoraceae > Entomophthora > Entomophthora muscae. Next base: position 100,831 of record QTSX02000007.1, on the reverse strand, counting down.
AGTGAATTTTTCACTATAATGTCACAGGCTTAAAAGTGGGGTTAGACCTGAAAGAAAGTCACTCTGGGAGTCAAACATGAAATTACCTACCAGGTCAGCCAGAGCACAGGTTGAATTAAAAGCCCAATTAAGAGCAGTTTGAGATGAAAATAACTGTTACAGTAGAAACCAAATGATAGAAATAATGCACCCTCAAAGAACCAGGAATCAACAAAAAACTCCTGTCAAGACCTTGACTATATTAGAAATTTTAAATGTTGTTATTGAAAAAATAAGTTAGAGTAGGAGTTACCCTGAAATGTTCTGAAAATCTGGAGCCCTCTTCTTTTCAGCCTATTAATTTTGCGAAACTAATTACCCACTATTCATTATTTAGCATCAAAGGCACTCAACCTGCTGGTTGCCAATTTTTCAGATTATGACTTCATAGATCTACCCCATATGCAAGACCACCAACTACTGAAAATATTCTAACTATTCAATAAAAAGCCGCAAAATCCACTCATTCACTTCCTAATACCCCTTAAAAGTTTTCTCAAGTCTCACTAAAAGCTTGTTTCTAGATAGCTGATTTACCATTTAATAAATGAAGTTTCCCCAAAAACATTTAAAAATTTGGGCTTGGTTGCCCCTGAGTTTGGAAAACTGTCCTCTGTTGTGGTTTAAATTGCTGCTGATCATTTAACAGTTCCCTGTCCTGCCTTCTATATGACCCCTTATGTTAGTGACTTTTTCAATTTCCCCTTAAAAATTGTTGTTTATTGTCAATTTTGAGTTTGATCTTCTGCTATAATTTTTCAAAAGCCAATATTTAAACCCTGTGCTCATTTTGGTCTGGTGCTTCCCAAACAACTTTCAATTTGTTTACTCTATCCTCATTGTATGTGGTTTTACAGAGCAGCCCACTATTTTACTCCAACATAAATAGCTAGTAATCTGATGTCTCAATATCTGTCAGAAAGCCAGGCATAGGTAGATGCATTGTTTGACTTGGGACAGAGTACAGCTGGTCCAGAGGGTAATGCCCACCATAGGATGGGTGCTAACTTGATAATATAGGATACATATTGCCCAAGCAAAGACCAGGGCCCTGAGTTGGGCACCATGGTATCTACCATTCCCGTCAAAGTAATGTATAGTGCTCCAAACAGCTGGGTGGACATAGTCTTGGCTGCAGTAGGAGGTTCCATTAGGCAGTTAAGTTGCAGTTTAATGGTGGAGTCATGGGGACTGTCATGAATGACATTTCAATACTTGTATTGAAAACCCAAGAGTTGAACCCCAGTGTCAGGGATCCACTCTCAGGCAGCTGGCCTGCCGTTTTTGGGGGTGACTTGGGCCAGGATTTTGCGGGCAGGGCCCACCACAAGAGAGGAGCTAACTTTAGAAGGTAGAAAGCAGACTTCTCCACCCAAGACCATGGGCCGGCGGCGGGTATGATGGTGTCCATCACCCCCGTGAGGGTGATGTACACTATTCCAAAGATCTTGCTGGTATGATTGGTCAGTAGGTCAGGGGAGGAGGCTGGCATTGGTTTGGGTGTTACAGGCGGTTCCATATAGATGTTGTAGGCCAGGAGATAGTTGAATTTTCCTCTAAATAGTTTGGGGGATAGAGAATATCCACAGGCCTTGGCGGTTATATCTGATAGCAGATTGGATGCGGGCTAATGGGTCAAGTTTGAGGATTTTCTCTGGCTTATAATCTTTATATTCAGGCTTCAATGGATAAACGGTAAAATGAACAGGCCCAAAGGGGACACCAGGTGGACAGAAAACTGCGGGCAGAGGGGCAGAAGGGCCAGGAGATCTTGAACTGAACTGATAGACAGCAAATACAAAATATGGCATTAGCTGTATAAGCCAAAGTAACATAACCTTTATTCAAAAATGGCAATAAGTTTGGAGCGCGGGGTCCTTTGGTCTATATAGCACCCCACCTCCAAACTTAACATTTTCCATGGGGGGTTCATCAGGGCATTGGGGAAAGCTGGGCCGGGGGAATTGGGTACTCAGGTCTAAAGGCAGCAAAATGGCACTCGGCCTGGGAGTTCTTTCATTGGTCAAGAATCTCAATTTGGCTACCTGATTATCTTGCTCTAGTGTCGTGGTCATGGGGTCAGGCTGTGGGCCTGTGTCTCTTTCCTGGGTTGGCTCCTGATTAGTTACTTGAGAGGACTTCAAACTCATGAAATTCATATAAGCGCCATCTCTGCCTCCATTAGGTAATTTGAGAGGCTCCTCCTTGGGCGCCACCATGGTTGAGCTGGTGCTGGTATTCTGGCTTTAGGGCTTAGCAGGAGCCTCAGCTTGTAGGGGCTCAATCCCAGAAAAACACGGGCGGGCGGCCCCGCGGTCCATAGGCCCGGTGGCCCAGGGGGTCCAGGATCAGGGTTCAAATCCTGCTCCTGGGCCTGGGTTTCCAGAGGGGAAAATTGTCAATCTTGACACCCAGTCCCCTGAAGGCGGATCAGTTCCCCAGGAGGGTCCAGGAACTGCCAATTTGTTAAGTCACAGACTCAAATTGTTAAGTTGCCCTGCAACCCGCCAGCCTAATACTGAGGATTCCCTGAATGGTTGCCAGTTTGCTGCCAAACCAGTGCCACTGAAGACCCATACCTATGCAGGAGATGTGGTCTGCCTAAAGGAGATTGGGAAGAGACCTACTACTAGCCCTGCCAACAAACACCAGCTGTTGCCAGTCTCCAGTCCAGAAAAAGTATTGCAATTGGCCAGCTCAGGTGACATGGTGAACAACGGTGGCAAAACAAAGCATTGTCACTTCTGTTCCCCAGAGCCAGTCCAGCCAAGACTCGCCAAACCAGTGCCACTGAGGGCCCAGACCTACGCAGAAGCTGTGGCTTGGGCAAGACCCACTACTAGCCCTGCCAATAAGCACCAACTGCTGCCAGTCCCCATTCCAGAAAGAGGAATGCAATTAGCCCGCTTAGGTGACATGGTGAACCACAGTGGCAAAATTAAGCATTGCCACTTCTGTTTGCCAGAGTGTACCCAACCAGGACCTGATGCTCTCCAGACCCTAAGCCAAGATCCATGCCCTACTGACAAACCACCCATGGACCTGAAGCCTGCAAAAATCAAAGAAGCAAAATCACATGGTATAAGAACGCTGGCAGTGTGGTGATGACCACATCATCATTTTTTATAATAAAGTTTATGAACCTTTGGTTTGAACAAATCCTACCTTATCTAGTCTTAGTGATCTTCCATCTTAACTCCAGCCAAGTAGACAACCAGGCAACTGCCCCCTCCAGAGACCAACCTGCTGAACTGCCCCAGGCACTATACCGTCCCCCTGGAGCCCCCTTTGGACCTGTGCATTTTACTGAATATCCACCCAACCTGGCCTAATCAGAGTACAACTTGGAAACCATCATCATTGCCAAACCATTGGCAAGGACTAGAGAAACCAATTACATAGGACGTGAAGGAAAGAGGATTTAAATACCACCCTTATTGTTTAAGAACAAGTACAACTACCTGCCAGCGTACTTTGTTCCCATGACTCTGCCTTAACCCCTAGACCAGACCACCCAATAGAACCTACCACTGCAGCAGAGACCACCTCTACCCAACTGTTTGGAGGGCTCTATATTACTTTGACAGGATTGGTGGATTCTATGATCCCTAACTCTGGACCCTGGTCCTTACTCGGACAATCTGTATCTTACATTATCAAGTTAGCACCCATTCTATGGTGGGCTTTACCCGCCGGCTTAGCCACACCCCATCCTGAGCTGCCCAATGCCTCTACCTATGCCTGACTTTCTGATAGGAACAAAGTAGGCAGGCAGATAATTGTAATTGCCTTTGAACAATCTTGGCAGCCTCTTGTACCACTTTCCTTTGTGTCCTATGTATTCAGTTTCTCTAGTCCTTTCCAAGGGATCAGCAATGAGGATGGTCTCCAAGTTGTACTCCACGTAGGCGGGGTTAGGCAGGTATTTGGTAAAATGCACAGGTCCAAAGGGGGCTCCAGGGGGACGTTACAGTGCCTGAGGAGGGTTGGCAGGTTGGTCTCTGGAGGGGGCGGCTGCCTGATGGTCTACTTGGCTGGAGTTAAGATGAAAGATCACTAATACTAGATAGGGTAAGATTTGTTTGAACCAAAGGTTCATAAAACTTTATTATAAAAAATGATGATGGGGTCTTTGCCGTACTGCCAGGGTTTTTATACCCTGGGACTTTGCTTCTTTGATTTTTGCAGGGTTCAGGTTTGCAGACAAGGCACTAGCAGGGCATGGATCTTGGCTTAGAGTCTTGAGGGCAACAGATCCAGGTTGTGCCTGCTCTGGTGAACAGAAGTGGTGATGCTTTGTTCCGCCGCTACTGTTCACCACATCACCTGAGCAGTTCAATTGTACCACCTATTCTGGACAGAAGACTGGCAGCTGCTGGTGGTCATTGGCAGAGTTAGCAGTAGTTTTTGTTTTAACCTCCTTTAGGCAAGCTACAACCTCTTCATAGGTCTAGATTTTTGGTGGCACAAGGTTGGCAGCAATTTTGTGACCATTCAGGGAATTGTCCTTGGGAGACTGGTGTCACGGTAAGTTCCATAATGCCAGGTATTATCCGTCCAAGTAAGAAGGCGCGGAAGGCTGGAAAACCTGTATCAAAATTGACCAAGTTAACGGATTTAAACCAAACAGTCAATTGAAAATGGGTCACAGCTGCTCCTGTTTGCCATCTGAAACCAGCTCCCCCTTGTAAACTGACGTTGATAAATTGACATAATATGAGGGTCACCTGATATAAGCTCATTAATTGGCATGGTTGTCAGAAACTGGTCACACAAGGGTTCTTTGCAACCTGGTCTAGATACTTGCTTGAAGATGCCAAAGGAATAGGAGATCAAGACTCAGGTGGTATTGCTTAGTCAAATTTTCTGGTATATATTGAATAGTTTTCCCTGTTCCAACTCTAAGAGTTGAGTCCTTCTAAATTTACTAAATAAAATCAATTATCCCAAGTTCTAATTTTAAATTTTAAAAATGCATCCCGTGCTTGGGTTGTTGCAGTATATCCTGTACAATCTGATTCTGAACAGAATCATTTCAGGAAGATGGTGCCCAGCATCCAGAACTTTGTTGTCAGCGCCGCAAAATGTTAATTTCATGCCAGCCAATTTTGTAGCTCCTCCCCCCATTCTGGAAAATAAAAATTGTGACACTTCTCAATGCCCAGAATTCTACGCTGAAGATGCATTGATGCTTTCCCAGGTCCTTTATCTTGGTTTACTCTGGTTAGGATTGATTGTTCTACTTAATCCTGGAGTTTCAATTGGAAAATTCACAAAAAAATATCTGAAGCTGTGTTGGTGGTTAATCATCAATTCTATGTGGATTTGGGTGGTTATTCCCCATCATTTAGAAATGGCATCATATTATCCAGTTATTTCTGTTACATTACTAAACTCTTCTACGTCTGAGTTTTTGGAAGCAGTTTGTTATGAATTCGTGTTTCTTTTCTCCCGCTCCATTGAGATATCTGCGTTTACCATGTTTATTTGCATCAGTTCATTTCTGAGTTTTCAGTTTGGGCTTTTATTTAATTTTTGGTTTCCATCTCCGGCTGCAGTTGTAGAGACTGGATCCTCTGTTTCCTATTTCTGTTGTGTCATGTCATTTTGGCGTCTGGATTATTTTCCTGCTCCACCCACTGATGAAATCTTGCGTGAAGTTTTGTCAGCTTTATCATTTTATTCTGGCTCTAACCTTATTCATAAATCCCAAGTTTACCATGTGATGACAAAGGTTTCCAAAGATGCTTGAGAATGGTTGTTGTCCGCGGTGGAGCGCAATCCACGTGTTTTAACTGATAGTGCATCTCTATATCCTTTGTTAAAAAATTCGTGTATATCTATTGAGGAGCTCAAAGTATATTGTAAGCTGTACACCTTCTGTCAGGGTACAACTCCACTTTTGGTATTCCTTCCTCAGTTTTTTACCTACTGCTGTACAATTGATGTTCCCGAGGTGAACAAACTCTCAGTGTTGTGGTTAGCAGTTGACCAGACTGCCCAGGATTTGGCGGTTTGGGATTCCCCATTAACCACAACTGAGGCCCTGGTAAGCCAAATTCTTTCACTGGTCTCAAATCCGTCTACTTCCAAACAAGGTACGTTGGTAATTGAGGACAAACCTGTGGCGCGCTCTTGGTTTTCTGGTCCTAGTTCAGTGGTAGCTCCTTCCAGCCAAAGTCAGGATTGTTCTTCTCGTAGCTCTTCTCAGCTGCAATTGGCGGTGGTGAACAAACCCGTCCATGTGACTGAAACCCCCGTGGTGTCCGGTCCCAATAGCTCTTTGGCAATGCTTCAGCACGTCATACCTACCAAGCCTTCTGAGGTTGTGTCTGAAGAGTTTCCTCTTGTGCCCATTGATTGTAACTATCCTGTTCTTCCTGCCGCTGTTCAAGAAATGATTGAGCAATACTTCCAGGAGCATCCTGCCTCCTTAGCCGCCGTCTGTACTACCAAGGAGAAGCAAACTCCTGCTGAGATCGCAACCTTTGCTGCCAATAAATCTACTTCTGGTTACTTCTTGTTTTATGGTAACATAGATAATGGTCAAACTATCTATTGGCCAGCCATTTTATTGGATACAAGTGCTTCTGAGAACTTCATGAGTGTGGAGACTGCAGACTTGCTACAGCTCAAGTACCACCCAGGAATGCTTGTTAGGGGTGGAAACTGTCAAACGTTCCCCTCCTTCCAGCTGAAGAAGCCAGTTACTTTTGTAGTTGCAGGTCAGTCCTTTACTGCAAATTTTTTTCTGTTTGCTCTACCCTGATTTATCCTATCATTTTGGGAGTGAGTTGGTGGAGAGATCATAATGTATCAACCTTACTGGAGAAAAATGAGCTGCAGGTGGAACACTCTTTGGGTATAACCATTTGTATTCCACTGTTGGATATGTCTGAATTAGAGCAATCATCACAGACAATACAGTTGGTGACTATCCCTGTCCTCGCAAGTTTAGATTTACTGGCATGCTTGCAACCCTAGTCTGCAGCATTTGATGCCACCAGAGGCAAGGTCCTTCCCAAGAACACTCAGTTTGACTTTGACTTTAAGGTTACTGTTGATCTGATTTGCATTGCATCTCCTATTTGCCCTTTAACCTTGAAGGAAGACACACTTTTGGAAGAATGGACTTGCAATATGTTGGCAAAAGGCTACATTTTCAAGAAGGCTTTGTCAATCTGCTCTTCATTATTGTTTGTTCATAAGTCTGATGGGTCTCTTTGTCCTTGTGTCAATTACGGGAGTTTGAATAACATTACAATTCCAGATTCTTATCCCTTACCTCTCAAAGCACAGATCTCTAGATGTGTTGAGAAGGCCAAGGTATTCTTGAAACTTGATCTGTTGAATGCTTTCAATCAAGTCAGGATTGCAGAAGGAACGGAATGGTTAACAGCATTCAGAACCAAGAAGGGTATCTTCCAGTTCCGCGTAATGCCTTTTGGATTGAAGAATGCCCCAGCTTGCTTTCAGCAGTTGATTGATTCAGTCCTGGGAGATCTCCTAGGTGTTTGTGCCATTGCATATATGGATGACATCTTGGTGTTTTCTCTGGATGAGGAGTCCCATAAGGCCCACTTGTCGGCAGTTGTAGAGCGCATTCTCCAAGCAAACTTGATTGTCAAAAGGAGTAAGTGTGAATTCTTTAAACATAAGGTTACCTTTCTGGGTAATATTATCTTTGAGGATGGCCACATCATTGCCCCTGACAAGGAAGCTGCGGTTTGAGAGTATGCTACGCCTGTGACAGTATCCCAACTTCGTAGTTTCCTGGGTACATGTATGTTTTTGAAGAAATTCACTCCCCACTTGTCTGAGGTGGCCGCCCCTTTATATTTGGCTAGTGGAAAGACAACTTTAGTCTGGACTCCTGAGTGTGCAAGTGCCTTCTCAGCAGTCAAGGCTCTTTTGTTGTCCTCACCAGTGTTAAGACATGTGGATCACGAGCTTCCTTTTGTTGTTTCCACCAATGCATCTAAATACGCTGTGGCTGGTGTGCTGTTGCAAACAGCTAGTGACGGGATTGAAAGACCTGTAGGGTATTTCTCCTGGAAGATGGAGGCTCAAGAATGCAACTACATAATTTACAATAAGGAATTGTTGGATGTAGTGGAATTGTTAAAGCATTGGCACCACCATCTCATGTCAGCACATCATCTATTTGTAGTAAGAACTGACCACAGAGCTCTTCTATATTATTGACAGCCCAGGGTTTTGTTGGGTTGCCAATCCAGATGGCATAGTGATCTGACAAGATACAAGTTCCGCTACAAGTTTATTAAGGGATCTGACAATCACTTGGCCGATGCCCTAAGCAGGAATCCCTCCCATCTCCCAGATGCTAGTATGGACACCAAGTTTAACACACATACTATGATTCCAGACAAGGCTATGGTGCCTTTTGTATTGCCTCCACTGGCTACATTGGCTACCATGTCTTTAGCTGAGGGCGCAGACCTGGACTTGTATTCCAAGGTTAAGTTTCTGCAACCTTTGTCCAAGGGTTATGATAGGCTATTAGAGCTAGCATGTGCAAACCAGTAGGTCAGCCTCAGGGTTATCATAAGATTGGTCCAGTCCTATATCATCAAGGTTGCTTGTGGGTCCCTGAAGGCACTATTTGGGATGAAATCATGTAGGCTAATAATACCTGTCCAACAGCTGGTCATCCAGGGAAAAACAAAACAGTGAAACTTATCCGCTGCCAGTTTTCCTGGAAAGGTTTGACTGTGCAGGTAGCCGCTTTTGTTCAAGATTGCCTGGTATGTGTTTGATCCAAGACCAGTTGGAATAAGACTACTGGTTTACTGGTCCCACTTCAGCCTGCTGTGGGTCCTTGGACGTCTGTGTTGGTGGATTTCATTGGTGAGCTTCCCAATTCCAATGGGTTTAACACAATCATGGTAGTAGTTGATTGTTTCACAAAGATGGCACACTTTGTACCTTGCTCAACCACAATTACTTCAGTGGAAACCGCTAGGTTATTTGTGAACAGAATCTTCTCTCTACATGGCATCCCAATGGAGATTGTAAGTGACCGTGGTCCTCAATTTATTGCTCAGTTCTGGAAAGATTTTACTGGAATCCTTGGTATCAAATTGTGCCGCTCTACTGCTTTCCACCCCCAGTCTGATGGACAAATGGAGAGGGTAAACCAAAGTTTGGAGGTCTACCTACGTTGCTACACCAATGCGCAACAAGATGACTGATGTGATAATCTACCCATGGCAGAGTTCACATATAATAACGCCCCGCACACGTCAACTCAAGTATTGCCATTTTATGCCAATGTGGGTTACAATCCCTCTTTCAACATGGGTCCTTGTTTGGTTAGCAATGTGGAAGCTACAACTGATCAAGCCGCTGAATTGAAGCAGATCCATCAGGAGCTCCAAGTTACTCTTGCCGCTGCCGTGACAACTTACAAGGAATACGCAGATTACAAGCGCCAGGAAGGTCCAACTTACAGGCCAGGTGATATAGTCATGGTCGATGCTCGCAATATGAAACTTAAAGTTCCATGCCGTAAATTGGGTCCCAAGCAAGTTGGTCCCTTCAAGGTGGAACGTCAGATTGGTCCCTCCGCCTATCGGCTGGATTTACCTCCTGCTTTCAAGATTTCCCACACCTTCCATAAATGTCTCCTTACTCCCTTCAAAGGAACAGATATCCCCTCTTCCCAACCCATTCTTGTGGAAGGAGAACCTGAGTACAAGTTAAATTGTACTCTAGCTTCCCGCAAGAATTGTTGCCGTTTGGAATATTTGGTATCTTGGAAAGGTTATCCTGATTCTGAAAACTCCTGGGTTCCCCACTACAATTGTTTGAATTCCTCTGATCTGATCCACAAGTTCTACAAGCGCAATCCCACTGCTATTGGACACCCTGAACTTACCTTTGCCGCAATGAAACTCCCACCTGCCCATAAGAATTTCTCTTTATCCCATCTCCCAGATGATGGTATTGTGCCCAGGGCTAAAGCGGAGGGTAATGTCACGGTAAGTTCCATAATGCCAGGTATTGTCTGTCCAAGTAAGAAGGCGCAGAAGGCTGGAAAACCTGTATTGAAATTGACCAAGTTAACGGATTTAAACCAAACAGTTGATCAAAAATGGGTCACAGCTGTTCCAGTATGCCAGCTGAAACCAGCTCCCCCTTGTAAACTGACGTTGATAAATCAACGTAATATGAGGGTCACCCGATATAAGCTCATTAATCGGAATGGTTGTCAGAAACTGGTCACACAAGGGTTCTTTGCAACCTGGACTAGATACTTACTTGAAGATGCCAAAGAAATAGGGGATCAAGACTCAGGTGGTATTGCTTAGTCAATTTTTCTGATATATATTGAATAATTTTCCCTGTTTCAACTCTAAGAGTTGAGTCCTCCTAAATTTACTCAATAAAAATCAATTATCCCAAGTTCTAATTTTAAATTTTAAAAATGCATCCTGTGCTTGGGTTGTTGCGGTATATCCCGTACAATCTGATTATGAACAGAATCATTTCAGGAAGATGGGGCCCAGCATCTGGAACTTTGTTGTCGGCGCCACAAAATGTTAATTTCATGCCAGCCAATTTTGTAGCTCCTCTCTTCATTCCTGAAGATGAAAATTGGGTCACTTCTCAATGCCCAGAATTCTACGCTGAAGATGCATTGATGCTTTCCCAGGTCATTTATCTTGGTTTACTCTGGTTAGGATTGATTGTTCTACTTAATCCTGGAGTTACAATTAGAAAATTCACAAAAAAATATCTGAAGCTGCGTTGGTGGTTAATCATCAATTCTATGTGGATTTGGGTGGTTATTCCTCATCATTTAGAAACGGCATCATATTATCCAGTTATTTCCGTCAAAACTGGCGGGTCTCAGAGTAACTTGTAACTTGGGCCTGCAACTTAACAAGTTGGCGGATTTCTGTCCACTTTGTGTGACTTGGGTAGTCTTTGGAGGATCAGGGTTTAATTCCAGGGTCTCCAATGTTGATTTCAAACCTCCATTATTGACACTTGGCAGTTTGGCAGGTTTCCGTTCCTCTTGGTTGGGGTCAGCTATCTCTGGCAGTCCAGGGGTTGACCCAACTGGCAGTTGGGAGGGCTCCTGTCTACTCTGGTCCACATAAGACTTTTTCTGAGACCCAGGGTTTGATTCCCAGGTTTTCAATACAGGTATTGAAATGTAATTCATGACAATATCAACCCTATTTTATTGCTAGCCTGGTGGTACACTAACAAGGTTTTGGTGAAATATAGATAATAAGAGCCAGCTATAATTATTGTAACCTATCATGTTCTTGATTGCTCTAGTGCTATATGTGTAAAAACCATACATTATAGGGAACTTAAATAACAGGAGTTTGGGTACCTGCTGTGGCATAGCTAGTACAAACCTGAGGATCCAGCAAATTAAACCTTTTAAAAATCAGCCTTTTTGGTAAACCACTCAATCAGAATCATTTATCTTCAGACTCTCATATTTTTATATTTTGCATATATTGCAGATGTATTTAAACCCAGCAAATATTTCAAATAAAGACACACATATTTTATAAAATCTTGGATTTTGACTATTTCTGGCTTTATTTCAAATATCCTGTTTTTGCCTTGAGTTTTTCACCAGAACCGTTCCAATCCAAATGACAAATACCTCTGTCGTTGAGCTTACATGACTGTAAGAACCAGACTTTTCCATTGCTATATCTTACTGTCAGGACTGAGAATTTAAATCTCAACTGATATTTCATATTTTGTTGATATTTATGCCAAGACTTCTATTTGTTTGTTTGTTTCTCCTTTACCATCTTTGGTTGCCTATATTTCCGCAAATACTGAACCATTTCAGCCCAAACTGGTGTCAGCCAAAAGCCCTCAACTCTAGCTTTCAGAATCTTACTCTTGACAATATTTTTTTGATTTGAAATTATGGGTTAATCTCGCTTAAACATAATTCTCCTATCATCTCCTTTTCATAGAATTGGGTATAAAACCCTCACAGTTCTATTATTCCAAGCAATTCAATCTCCTCCTGTTTAGGCTCATCAATAAAACTATTGTCTAAATCCTAGCTGTATCTCTTGTATCCTTGGGAAATAGTAATTTGTTGGTGATGGTTGAGCATAGGCTTTGATACAACTGCAGCTGTTGTTGAAAAAGTCTGAAGTCTTACACTTACTGAAAGAATGAGAAGCCAGTCAGTTGGAATATTACTGGCCAAACTATCATCATTAGTTGGTCTAACTTGTTAATAGAATTGAGTCCCCCAAAAGTACCCCCATGTATTCTAGCAAAAAATATACAGTAGTGAAGAATAGCTGAGTTTTTTTAGAGTGGGGATTCAACCATGAGCCTTGAAAGCAACCCTGTCTTGGTTAGGGGCATCAAAGAGATTGTATTTTAGGTTGGGCTTATTATGGTATTTTTTAGAGTAAGATAGCATAAGATCTCTTATTGTTGCAACCAAGATCAACTCACTGCCCACAAAAATATCTTATGATACATAGTGGACACTCATAAAGGCACAACATGTCATATCTAATGACATTAGGCGTTTCACAGCCATTGTCAAAATACAGACAATAACTTCTAATTAGGTGCATAACTAATTCCAAGCACCAACCTGTCAATTAGATATTTGCTGCTCACATCATACTTGGATTCTGCCATAATGCTGCCCCCTAGTTGATCAGTGGCTTCCCTTTCTGGTATATTAACTAATGTCTTCTAAATAAAGCTACATCTTATTTCTATTCTTTGTCCATTATATTGAACTGTTGGCTTCCCCAATCTCAATATTGAATTATAATTAGTTCAGCTGAAATACCATTAGAGAGGGAAAAAAGGCCAGAAACACAAGCTTGCTTATTTTCTGGTGAAGGTGATAATTTGAAATCAATAATTTAAAAGGTATGAACTTTAGGCTCAACAACAGCACAAGGTAATTAATTAAGTTGTATCTTTATTTATACTTGACAGGTTTCTGAAAGATTAATTGGGTGGCCACAATTAAAGGGTTGACTGAAAATTGCTTGAAAGTTCTGCTAAAAGTCAGATAAAAGTAGGGCTTTTGGAGGTTCAATTGGTTTTTGTCCAAATTGATGTGAAAACTAGACTTCTGTTTCTTTGATGGGTTGCTTTGAAGGTCTAGATCTTGTTTCTTTCTTAATTCAGACTCAGGAATATGTTCTGGGTGTTCATCATAATTATTGCTGTCCCTAGACATCTCCGCTAATTTCTGATTGCCTTGAAGTTTGGAAAGTATTCTTGAAACCTCTTGACTTTTGGTTACTTCTGCATAAGTTATTTATTTGGTCTTAATTATTTTATTAGTTATATTAGGTTCAGGTTTAGCTTTGATTACCATATCTGGCTTTTGAAGTTCTGGATGGGCAGCCTATTGGGCCTCAATTTCTTCAGAGGTATTTTCAAGTTTAAATCTATATTTTCAATATGCAGATCAAGCTTTCTCTTACAAGATAAGAACTTGAATGACTCAGGTCCTCTAATAGCGGTGAAATATCAGGTAGGTTTGAGTCTAAACTTGGTCTATTAGTAACTTTGTTTAGCTTAAAAATGTCAGCAGAAGCCTCAAAATTTAGTCTGTACCCTGGCATAGCGGCAGATTAATTGATAAGATGTTACAGAGCTCAACTAACATTTTTCCTGGTTCAAATTTAGAAATTGTATCAGTTGATGTTGGAATAATTGGTTTCAGGTGCTGTTGTTATGTTGTTCTCAAAAATGATGGTTGTTGGGAATTTTGACCAAGCAATGATGCCAATTATGACAGAGCCCACTGATTGGGATTGCTACAACCAAATCCATAAATTAGTAGTCCAAAATACAATGATACTAATTATGACAGAGCTTGCAGACATGAATTGCAGCTACCAAATAATATAAATTGGTAGTATAAAATATATGCATATTGGATCAGCAGTAGTCTGCTAATCTGAGCCTTAAACTAGCTAATGATAAGCGCCGCCACGGCAATTAATGACACATGATTTGCCGCTGCAGCACTTAAAAAATACACAAAGCGCCGCAGCGCTGCCTAGCAATTGGATTAGGTGCCAAAGTGCCAAACTAATTTTACGCCAAGCGCCACCGCACCAACTGAAAATTATTGCAGGCGCCACAGCACTGCCTTACTTTTACGTCAAGCGCCAAGGTGCTGGGTTTGATTCCCCATAATCTCAAATTCCTTTAATTGTCACATTAATAAGCATTAAGCTGCAGTATGCTAAGAAAGCAGGAAGTGATCCTGAAGTAACTAATTTATTCCACACCAGCAAGGATCACCTGTGCTGAATGAAGATGAAGATATTCTATTGTTTGACGTGCAAGAAGCGCCAAACCTAGATTAATAAGTACCCAAATTAGGGGGTTTTAGAATGTCCTAGAAGACATTGCTAGCAGCCCAGAGATTACCCTTGTAGAAGGTATAGTAAGAATTAATCATTTACAATAAAATCATCTTTGAGCCATCTTTATTTTATCCTTAATCTGGTTGACCTTTATCCTAACCCTTAAGTGCTTCTGCACAATCAGAAGCCATTGCTGGGCAATAATCATGGTTCCATTCAATCCTGGATCTTCTGATACAATACTACTCATATCCTCACATATGACTGTATTCTGGCAAATGTCCTGTACCCTATAATCTCTAATAATTGTGGCGCTGTAATGTAAAAAGCGCAACAATGGTGATACAGAATTCATTAGTGAGGTGTCAACACACAATGATTCCTTGTGTGTTGTGTTGGATTGTCCTATGTGTTGTTTATATGATCTATTTGTTGATAGACAAATATACATGTAATTTATCATGTAAGAATAAAACTTGATAATAGGCCAAGTGAGGGAATATTAAAGGCTTCTGAGGTCACAGTAGGCCCTACTAATGCCTGGTAAGATGGCAAGGGTATAAAGAATTTATCCTATTCAGAGTTCTTATTGTTTTCTTAGGAAATTCTCAGTTAATAATAAGAAATGCCAATTTCATAACAAGTGCCATGAAAAAGACCCAGGTTTTCTTATAAGGAGTAAAACCAATTGCAACTAAAGTTCCTCAGTAACTTATTTAAAACACAGATAAACCTTATTTGGATCACAAATGCTTTGCCACCAAGAGAGAGGCACAATGACTATTTATCATAGTATAAAAACTTTTTTATATTATTCAATGAAGATTATCTTATTCAAAAATATTTTTATGTACTTATCTTGGACTGTTGTCTTCATCAACATAAATACTGAACTATAGCTAGTTCAGTTGCAACAATATATTATCCAACTCCAGAATGTGTGTACCTAATATATAAAGAAAGCAAAAGATTGTTTGATAATAATATTAAAATTGGACTGATTCACTATAATTTTATATGATTGTATTTTAAACCTCTATGTTGAGGGTTGACTTGCTTGAGAAAAGAGAGCTTGATTGATTTAAAGTGATTCAATCCAAATTATATATATAAATGTTATTTTAAGTAGAAAATGATTGACTAGCAGACAATAGTTCATCAATTTTAATTGCAACAATAGAGAAAAGCCACTTGGATGCATCACCTGATCCAAGTGGATCCATATTATTTCAGAGTTAACCCTGCTTACTATCACATCATCCTAGTTAAGATGTGATCAGAGTAAATAATATTTAATATCACTAAGGCTCAATAAAATATTTTTCATAAAGTTTAGAGTATCTTGATAAATCTTTCAGATAATTTTGATCAAAATGATACAAAATATGATAGCTCTAGCTGCTGAGATACAAAGTAAAGTACTAAATCTGAGCTTGTGCCATAATCAAAGGCATATACTCAATTTAATTCATCTAAATCCACTCCAAGAACAAATATAAAGAAAAATGCAACATATCTCTGTAAAAACTAGGGTTGGGATGGGCACCAAAATCTACACAATTGGTTTTGTGACCAAGCTTTGCTTGGCACAATTGGTTTTGTGACTTTGTCAGTTGAGCACAATTCATTTTGTGACCTTCATGTCACATCACAATTCATGCAGATTTGTTTTGTGTTTTTAGGGAGCAGTACACAATTTTAACTGCTACATTTTGTGCCCTACTCCTAAATTCATAAAACAAATCTGCATGAATTGTGATGTGTCCAAGCACAATCTCATGTGGTTTTGTGTTGTGTCCAATCATAAGTATACAAGCTATTTCTTTCACTTAAAGTAGATATTTATAAATATTTTGATTGGTGTTTTAATATAATTATCTAAAGCAAACTGTGGTATAATCAAATCTATCATTGTGAAGTAATGGCAGATAAAGCTTTAATAAATTCAATGTAAAAATAAAATCTGGCAACTTGTCACGAGTGACAAACTCCTATTAACTATGCTAATCAAAAAGCCTCAACTATGGGAGTCAAACCCTGACACCCCTCAGGGCCAGCCGCCCGGCTGCCCGCAGATTTTTGGGCTCAAACCAGAGCAGGATTTGACTTCAGAAAATCCTTTGAAGCTGGATGAGTCAAATTTGTCTACAACAATGCCCCCCACACTAAAGGTTCCTGTTAACCCAGCCAATCAACGGGCTGGGTTAGCCATAGACCCCAAAATAACCTGGGCCACCACAGAAGGAGAAACAAAGAAACTTCCCATAAAACGCGGGCCATCCAGAGATGACCCACCCCACGACCTGACTAGTGAATTCAAGCGTTCTCAGTCCAAGCCAGCCAATGGAATAACCCCCGCAATTGATGCCACCGAGGACTGTGAAAACCTGGTAAACAGGAAAACCCGGGCCAAGGAAATCTGTGAAAGTTTTACCATGACAGATGGGCATACTTATACCCTGGGCTGCCAGGAAGATGCCCATTGCCATTCTTGCAATAAAGTGACATGAACCTTTGGTTCAACCAGGTTATTCCATATTTGATATTAGTTCTATTTCATCTACAGTCTACCTCCTGCGGTTCCACACCTCATACCCAACAACTCCAAGAAACCGCGGACCAGCCGCCTGACCTTTATCGTCCACCAGGAGCTCCCTACGGCCCAGTACATTTCATCAAGTACCCCCCAAACCCAGCGTATTTGGAGTTCACCCTAGAGGAAATCCTAATCTACGACCCAGAGGCCAGAACTAGAGAGACCGAGACCGTCTATAGGGAAGGAAACAAAGTCACAATCCCTCCCCTATTATTCTGCAACAAGTACAACTACCTGCCCGCGTATTTGGTCCCAATGACTCTGCCACTCACCCCGCGGCCCAACCGTCTGCAAGAATCTGTTGCCGCCAATGAATCCACTTCCACCCAGATATTTGGAGTAATGTATATCACTCTTACCGGCTTAATCAATTCTATGGTACCCGCAAACGGGCCTTGGGCTATCCTGGGCAAGTCACTATCCTATATTGTAAAGGTAGCCCCAATCATGTGGTGGGCCCTCCCTGCTGGGCCCACGGGCCGTCCGCCCGCAAGTTCTCAGGAACCCCCTACTGGTTGGATCTCTGACATAACTGAACTTGCTCTAATTTTACATCCTGTGCCTTGCACAAAATGACACTATCTGTTTCACCCTTGAGAACCATTCTAATTTTACATCCTGTGCCCTTTCACAAAATGAAATCATCTGTTTCATATTTGAAAACCACCTTCCTTTTATATTTTGTGATCTACACAATGGAGTGAGGCACAAATTGTGACCTACTCTAAAAGGTGCGGCACAAATCCACCCAAATTGTTTTGTGACTCAATCCAAAACATCTATAAAAATGGTTTTGTGACACTGTGTTTGCACAATTGCTGTTCCTGTCCCTACCCTAGTGAATACTAAGCCAGTCCTAATGTTAAATAGCTTATTTTGAAGCTACAGATGAGCTCTATATTTTGAAGGGATTTAAAAATAAAATATCACTTTTTTAATTATTATTTTAGCTTTGTTAAACTTAATAGTAATACTTCACTTATTTAGACTTCTATTTTATGTTTATTTATACAGTAGTTTTAAAATCTATGGTGACAAACTAAATGAACTCAGATTTAAACAAAATGAATTCAGATTTAAGCGAAATTGAAATGAACCCAAATCTATTGTAAATCAATATAAATTCACTTATTTTTAATTTCGCTTAAATCTGAGTTCATTTCGTTTAAATCTGGATTCTTTTCGCTTGTCGCCATAGCTTTTAAAACTACTGTACTTGGATTATGCAATCTTATTTCAAATGAATAAGTTTACGAACGCCTTTTTAGATAGGATTTTTTAAATTCGATCGGTGATAACTAATTCTAACCTAAAAATTCAACAAAATATATTGAATAGATTAGATCCAATTTTATACCTGTCCGTGGACGGGATATCCATCCACCCAGTAGAAATTGATTTTGAGCTATCAAAAGTCAACCCTTTTCTCACCGCACCCCCTCTTAACTACAAAACAGACTGACTGACTAACTTAATTGAATTTAATAATATTTTAACTCATATGGTTAGTACGAAAACCATACAGTCTAAGCCAGATGAAGCTCACATTTGGTTATTGTTGTCAGCAAGCAAGCAAGTCAAGATTGGGGCTGGGATTTAACAGTTTTTAAATAAAAATCTCAAATCTGAATTTAAATCAAAACGTTGAAGCATTCTCAACCTAATTTCCCCGTATGAATTGCAAACGCCAGACTAAAACCCACGCTTTTGAATCGGTATGATGAAAATCAGGGACCCCTCCTTGGATCATGGACATCCTCTTATTATTATGGCGCTTGGAGTTCAACCCGCAATCCTTGAAATTAGATCAAGGATTTATGACTGCGAGGGGAAACGAGAAACATGAGCCACAGCCAAACCTTTGATGAAACCCCTCAAGCCTGCATTACTTCTATAGTTAAATCGAAGCTGGTCATCGTAAATAGAATTTAAAGGAAGATGGAAAGAACATTTGCCCCAGTGATCGGGCGAATTATGTTGAACGAGTGGAATGAATGGCTGACGAATCCTCTTTTATGGTTGAAGTGTCCTCTGTTTTAGATATGTCTAATGGCTACCTTTCAACTGTGCAAGTATATCTTTCAAGCTATTTTGTTGTATACCTTTTGGTTTGTAATTAATCATGGTAAGCCATTCAGCTGGGTTAAAACGTTTTTTGTCAGACACTTGGGGTATACGATAACTCAAAACAATACGATATGATTTGGCACTATAGTGCTAATTTAATAAAACATTTAAAAGATTTCGTCCTATTGTCTGCTCACTGTTTAACTGAACATTAGAGTGATCAACTGACTGCCGACCAAATTAGCGAGCTCAACGAGGCCTTTGCTTTGTTTGATAAAAATGGAGATGGCTCTATATCTGTTGAAGAGCTTGGAGAAGTCATGAAAAGCCTTGGACAAAATCCAACTCCAGATGAGCTTCAGGCTATGATAAAGGAAGCTGATGCAGATGGAGATGGTACTATTGATCAAGAGGAATTCCAAATTCTTATGGCTCGTCGTCTCCAGGGGTGTGATTTTGAGCAGGAACAGCAGGCTGCTTTCCGAGTCTTCGACCAAAATGGAGATGGCTATATATCAAAAAGTGAACTGAAACAAGTCATGTCAAGTCTTGGAGAGAAACTATCTGATGCTGACTTAGATGAAATGATCAGAGAAGCTGATATTGACGGAGATGGTCAAATCAGCTATGACGAGTTCTCCAAAATGATGGTACGCTTATTATTTATACTCTTTTTCTTTGGTGATACTTTCTAATATACATCTTAGAATGCCAAAACCGTTTAAAGTACGAAACTATGAAGAACACTTGCTTCCACTTTTGTCCCACTGAGCGATAAAGAGGATCGTGATTTGAGTGTTATTATATATTTTTGGAGGAGATTAGACTGGGCTTATTTCTCAGTGCTTCACTATAGCTTGTAATATACTATCTAATTCAAGAAAATTTGGACCATTTATTCCATATTTTTAATACTCCTTTGCAATAAGTTGAGCCAAAAGGTCACTGAATCTATTAGCTAACTATGCTTTATTTGTCACAAAATTACCTGTATTGAAATGTGATACTCTATTTCATTCGCATTTCAGGTATAGGTTAGCGTATACTTGATTTCGCTATAGCTTCGTGTATGCCTTATTTTTTTCCTGACAATGATCCGCGCATTCCTGGGGATAGATCTTGCGACAGAACTGGCTAAGAACTTTGGCTTTAAAACTTGACTTACCAAGTTTCAAAACTATGTAATATATGCTTCTATGCATCTTAAATATTGGCTGTTAAATTTATACAATAACAACTTAAATGTCGAGATTTTATTTTGGCCTTGTACGACTGGATCTTTTAATTTTAAAAGATATACATTTTGCCGGCAAAATTCAACACGAATCTGTTAAGTTGATTTAACAAACTATTTTCACTTCTCCTACACCAAGTTCGCGCCCGATGTAAGTGGCTAATACCCTGCTTTACCATTTTGTCGTTTTTAAACATTATAAAATAACAGAAGAAACAGTTGAACGAGATGAATATCACCGCACTGGGGGCAAAATTAGCGCACAATAAAATTGATTTTTAGGATTTAAATTGCCAGATTTGGAGGTAAATCTTACCAGCAAAAGAGTTAAAAACTAAAAAGTCCGTTTTAAACGACAATAAAAATTTCTATCGTTACACTTTTGTTAATTTATAAAGGTTAGAAAGAATCATCAATTTGAAAAAATATACGCTAAACTGAAACCCATATCTCTAAATCTAGAATTAAAACCATGAAACAATTCACTTCATGATAAATGCACCTGATTTTCGATTATATCGATTTCAAAAAATCGATTCTGCCTAATATTTTTTTAAAGCGATGTAAAATGGGGAGATGATTGTCGTTTATACACCAGATTAACAGATATTATCCTTGCTTTATTCGATCGATGAGATATAATTTTTTGGGGAGAGGATTATAACGAAATTTTTTCCGATTTGAGCATTCAAATACAGCATGATAGGATTTGGTATACAAATTGTAATTACTATTGTCGAAACTGCAGAGTAAACCCCCAGCAAGATTCCTAGTCAGAAAAGGAAATCTGCAACTCGACCCACCTAAGACACATCAAGCCAAGTTTGCCGCATGAGACACCACAGCTGAGGACTTCTATATATGGGTTATTATTTGTTAGATTAATCTGTTTCCTATTAACTGTGCTACTTAACACTTTAAAATTTTGTTTTAATTTTCTTATCAATAAATTTAAATAATTATAACAATTTTATCAAAATAAATCTTATTTAATCCTTATAATATAAAAACCTATATTAAATTAATCATTTTCTACTTACAGCTAAATTAAACTGTATTAAAAGCTAGTAACAGTCTTATTTCATGTACCATTTTTCTTGAAAGCTGATTAGTAAAAAATGACATCATTCTAAAAAGAGAAACATAAAAATACAATAAAACTGATACAATGCTTTTTGTTGGAAATTAAATTGTTGCCTAAAATCTTAGCTTTTTTAAAAATATTTAATTTAAAATATAATGATTTTTGAATCCCTCTTTTTAAAAAGAGGGCAGACAGCTTTTTTGCATATTTAATAATTTTGGATTTTTTTATAAAAAATCTAGTAAAAAGTTAAAAAAACTAAAATTAAAACCAAACTTTTATTGAAATTTCAGTGATCTCATTTAGCATAAGTAATTTATTCTTAAGTTAGATTTTATAGAAAATATATAATAAGAACTTATAAGAGAGTAAAAGTTTTTCTTTTCAAATTCTTAAGTATTTAATATTAATAAAATGGCTTTATACAACTATTTAATAAAATTATATTTTTATACTGTATGCTAGAGATAATATGTATAAAAAATTCAAACATAAAAAAGAATGTATCAAAATCTTGCTTTATTTAATTAAATTTTATAAAGGTTGAAATTTATTTAAACTAAATAAAAAATGATCTTAGTCATTGTATCTATAAAAATAAGATACAACTTTAATTATACAAGCAAATATTTATATGTGATTAAAAATAACATTTTTGTTTTGATAGATTTAAGATATATAAAGTTCATTTTTTAAGAACTGTTAAAAGTTATAATAAACTTAAGTTTATTTAAACAAAAGGTTTTTGAGTTGGTTACTAAAAGTAAGCTAAATAATAATTTATACTTTAAATTTAGTTTACTGATTAAAATATCATACTTTAAGAGTTAATTAGCATATTTTATTTCAAATAGTAATTTTATAAGCTTACATTCAAAGCCGCTTCAGGATACTAAATCGGTATTGAAATATAACATTGCAGCACAATTCTGAAAGCTGAGATTAAGGGCTTTCTAATGATACTAGTTTGAGCAAGATTGAAGTACTATTTGCCAAGATATCAACAGTTAACCAGAATATAAAAAGGGGTAAATAAACAATGATATCAGACTCCAGGGGTGATATTGATAAATTAAGGAGATCAGTTGGGGGTCAGTTGGGGATTTATGCCTGTAGTGCAAAAGCTCAGCTAACATGGTATTTAAACAGCTCAACTTTACAGAAATTTACTTTACAATCCACACCTTTACTCCTCTCTGATAACTGCACATCTATTTTCAAGCAAGAACTGCCTGAACCAAGCCAAGGAACCCAACCACTGTCATTATGGAACCCATCAAGTTTGCACCTCAGATGACACCCTTCTCACTGGGGGCTTCTACTAAGAGAGAAAGAATCTCTATGCTTAAACAAGCATTCCTTTTTACTGCTGGCAGTGATCTTAACAGCTTTGTTGAGCATTTCTTATTAAAAACAGAGTTTGGAAAAAGTACCTTCTTACCTGTCATACAAAATTCTAAGACAGATGATTTCCTTAACAACCTAAAGAAATTGCTGTCAGAGTCCCCTGCCAAGCACCTTCCTTCCCTAAGAGCATTGGTTACATCAAGCTACAGTCTGAAAGAGCTTTGGGATTGTGGATTTAAAATGACAAAAAATGAGTATTCATATTCTAAAAAAATAAAAAATGCTAAAAAAGCATCATTAAATTCAAAAAATAAAAAAGGAAAAAATGATTCAGTAAAGAAAGAAAACATAAAAAATATTTTAAAACACATTAAAAAATTCATTTCCAACCAGCCAATTCACTAAAAAATCCCCTGGATTGATTTATGAAGAATTACAAAAAGAATTGAGTGAATACTCAACTAAAATAAAATACTCCTTATTGAAAACAAAAAAGAAATTTATGAAGATATGAAAATAAAAAACAATATTTCTATTTCACTTTCCACTTTATATAAGCTTATTCCTAATAATATAATTAAAAGCAAAAAGGAAAAATGATATTGTAACATTTGCAACTTAAAAAAATCATTAGAAATGAAGAAAAAGGATTTGAGTATAAAGAAGTTGCCATTGCCTAAATCTATTAAAGAAAATTTGGAATCTATTGACCTACATGAAAAGTTTTATAAGCATCAAAATAAAGAATATATTAGTGATATAAATAATCTTGATAATAATTCATGTGTTATAGTAATAGACTACAAAGAAAACTTTAAAATAGGTGGGGGTCCTATAGAGACAAATAATTGTTTTTATGAGAAAATACCTATTTCTTTATTAGGATTTGCAATTGCTTTTAAAGAAAATGAGAAAATTAAATATGAGTATCATGACTTTTTATCTGAAATTTTATCTCATGACTCTTTGTTTTCAGGTCAGTGTTTGATAAGTCTGCTTAAAAATAATAAATTTAAGAATATTAAAAATATTAAAGTTTGGACTGATAATGGTAATCATTTTAGATCTTATGAATTCTTATATTATCTTTTTAAAGAGGTACCTAAAATTATAAAAGGAACAATTGAGTTTAATAGATTTGTTGAGTGTCATGGCAAAAGTATTGTTGATGGTCATTTTGGTGTATTATCTAAAATATTTAAACAAAAGGAAAATGAGATGTATATAAAAAATATAAATGATCTCAAAATGGTTTTTGAGAGAGAGGAAGAAAGAAAGGGTTTATATGAGTCACTTGTAAATAATTCAGATGTTTCCCAAAAAACCTTTTTTTACATCTATGATAGAAAATCTAGGCCTAAAAAAAGCTGGCTTGAAGTCAAAGCATTTTATGTTAATCTTTCATATTTAATGAAAGATGGTGAGCTGTATGTTTCACCTTTGACATTTGAGGATGTTAAGGAGTACTCCAAAATAAATTATTGTGCAAAGTTCTGCACAGATGACAGAGAAACAAAGAGAGCTGATACTACTAAAGGATTAGTAGGACATGTTCATGAAGTTGGACGCATAACAAAAACTTATATTTCATATAGGGTAAATAGTCTTTTAAATACAACAACTTTTTTTTCTAAAAATACCTAAGAAATTAATTATATGAGCCAAAGATAGGGCAATAGCAATTATGGCTTTGGGGCTTCTATTACTCTCCCATGCAACTCATATATTTGATTCTTGGCTTATTAAAATAGAAAAAAGGGTTTTTAGCAAAAATACAGTTAATAGAAATAAGATTTATTTTTATTATTTGTATATTTTACACCCTTAAACTTTTATTCAGTAAACTAAACATTATATTAATGTTCAAAAAACATAAGTTTACGACTTAAATGATACCAAAGAAGTTAAAAGTCTTTAAAATGCTTAAGCTGGCGCCTTGGCTTAATCTAACAAATAATGACCCATATGGAGCTCGGGCCATTTACCAGGAATTGTGCCAATATAATATAAGCTTTTGACTAAGCCCCTAATACCACAATAACCCATATATAATGACAACCACCAGAGTTAACTCATTCAGCATGTCAACAATCAGAAAAAAAAACATACTCTTATGTTGACAGCATTGAAGAGTCAAAATTAAGCTTTTGCCCATCCAGACTACTAGATGTCAATACTTTTTTAGCAAACAGAAACCTGTTTCCTGGTTATCTTACTCAATAAGAATTAAGGTTCAAAATACTTTTTAGTGTAATGTGGCTATGTAGATTTGTAAAAAACTATAAAATATGATATATAACAACTGAAAAAGGTAATAAAATACACTTTTATTTTATTTTACTATGGAATTAGCTATCTTTACCATAAAATTCATTTTTTAACTAAAAAATAAAAAAGCTCATACACTAAAAAACACTACATAAAAATCACATATTATAGGAAAATACCATAATCAGAAACACAACATAAAATTATTTATATGTTGAAAACTAAAAAATACATACAATTTACTAGTAAAATACCAACATAGGCCATATAATACAGCCTAAGGCATCAAGCTATCAATAGAAAATCAATGATTTTATAAAAACAGTATTATAAATTATTAATGAGTTATTTAGACTAACTATTTATATAAAAGTATTCTACTGAACAAATAAGAACTATATACAAAATTAGACAATACTCAATAAATTTAAGTAAAAGCTAGACTGTGATCACCAGGTTGCTGTAAGAACTGTGGCAATCTTCTTGATGTATTACCCAAGCTTTGAAAGCTTATATTTGGCCTTGACAACATCTTTGATCTTCTCTTGATATTGTTTCTCTTTGGTGGTTCTCTTCTCCTTAGATGAGTGGTTTTCAATATCTCTGTTGGATGCAACAGTCTTCCCTAGTTAGACTTTGAGATGCTCATAAAAGATATTGTGTCTGGGCTTGATTCCAAAAAAGACTTGATATACTTATTTCAGACCTTCAAAGATGATTTGGTTTTCATCTCATCCTTCTTAGCTGCCTGATAGCAGTTTCAGCTGGTTTTGGCTCTGGGCTTGCTCCGGCAAAAGCGACCTTATGTTCAATCCACTGTGGCTCATAACATTCAATAAAAGGTTAAAATACACCCTCATACTTCTTGGCATATGAATTCAAAGGCTTGCTCTTTATGTCCATGTTTTATGAAGGCTAGTACTAAAAATTGCTGAATTAAAAACTTGCACTTTCCTGAGGTATCTAGATGATAGAGCTTGCTCAGCTTAGATCAGTTTTTCAGCTTTTCATTAACAACCTGGGGAAATTTAAGAAATCATCTTTGTACCTCTCTATCAAAGGTATTTACAAAAGTGTTATTTTGGGCTGCTTCATAGTCCATTGTTATAATTGTGAGGCCAAGAGAACTAAATTTTGAATTTCAAAGTTCTAAAATAACTATCAAAAAGTGAAATGCTATAGATATGATCTTTATTCTTATATCTACATAACTTCAATATCCAAGTTATCAGCTAGAATAGCTCTGGTTTCTTTGAGTTTCTTCAGGGTTAAAGTAGACATGTGGTTCTGGCATATTCCAAGTAGATCAACAGCACCATTGAATTCATGTTCTGATGCTGCACTTGTTGCTTAAAAAGCAAGTATATTTCTTGCTATTTTACTTAAAGTGGGGTACTGCATAGAATTTTCAAATAAAATAGATATAAATGACAAAAAATAATATTATAATTAACTTTCAACAGCTCAAAATATACATCATTGTAGCATCACTATTTAAATACTAGGTGGTTCCCCCGTCCAAGGACAGATATAAAATTAAATATAATATATCAATTCAATATAGTTTATTGTATTTTTAGACTGGGATTGCTTATCATATGTTAAATATAATTTCTATTTAAATTCTTTCTTAAAAGATGATTTCAATCATATCTATTTAAAGTTAAAATTACATATTCAAGTATAAATAAAAAATAAATTTAAGTAAGTAAAGATTTACTTTTAAGTCCAGTAAAGATAAAATAATAATCTAATTTTTTAATATTTGATTTTATAAAATTTATTAAAATATAGAGCTGATCTGTAGATTTAAAATAAGCTATTAGACATTAAGATTGACTTTGTATTCATAGAGATATGTTGTTTTTAGTTTTATATAACCAAGCTCTCTTAATCAGTCAATTCAATCCTCAGCAGAGTTTTAACATCCAATCATATAAAGGTACTGTAAACAATTGATTGTGCCACTTCCAATATTGATCCACACATTCTAAAGTTGGATAAGCTACACAGATAAGCCACACTTCAATAGTTGAATCATGATTTGAAAAATAAGAGATCAAATAAATATTTATAGTAGTTCAAGTTGTTAGAGTGAAGTGATAGGCGGCATGATTCAAGGACAAACAATGAGGATATAGAAGACAGATCATGAGTTGCTTGAGCAACAGGATACCAATTCTGTAGGACGGCTTCAGCATTTTGTATCCAGCATTGGTGTAGCAGAAGATGAATAGCAAAATTGTTGCGGTCAGAGTGATTTGTAAGGGTAAATTAGAAGATGAATCCAAAGGTGGTAATGTATAGAGAGCAGGCCAAGATGCTGACATAGAATTGATGGAAACCTTGACCATCACAGAGGCTAGTTTCTCTAAGACAGGAGAAAACAGCCCCAGATGAGCCAACATTTATTTGGGAAACTTTCTTTTATTTGAATGATAATAAGCTATCTAGAAACAAGTTTCTAGAGGGGAAATGGGGAAGTCTTAAGGGAGTTCAGGATGGGGCAGGAGGGGATTCTGCAGCTTCTGATTGGCTGGCAAGAATATTTTCAGCAGTTGATGGTCCTGCATTGGAATTCAAGTCAATGACATCATAATTCAAAAAAATTCGGCAACCAGAGGGTCAAGCGCTACCATCTCCAAACAGTGTATAACACATGATCTTCTTGTCATAATTATTTGGGAAAAAATAGGGCAGGTCCAGATTTTCTAGGGCTATTTGAGCAACCTCAGCCTTGACCCATTTTTTTGTCTATGACAGCATTCAAATTGTCAATTTCTTTCAAGGGTTTGGCTGCGGTCCTTTGCTGGTTTTGGGTTTTACGTGGGCGCACTATCCCTTTCATTTGGTTTTCTACCGTAACACAAGTGGCTTATATTGTCAGTTAAACATAGTTTAGACCAAACTCCACTGAATTTAACCTTCATAATTTCAACAATCATGTAAGGGATCAAATGTAAGGATGAGCCAAATTGAGCTTTTAGCTTGATCATCAACTTTTAAAGTTAAATTTACAGAAAAGCAATTCTGTCAGATCCCTTACGGCTTGGGCCCACTCAAGGCAACATTACATCCAGACAGACCCACTTATATATATATTAATAGTGCTAATTCACCTACATTTTTTGTGCCTGGTTTTGTTTGTGCTGGAGAAAAAATGCTTCATGACTATTTTTGGGTACAATGCAGTATGATGTTGTGTTTCAACTGCTAGTTGTACATGATACTCCATATATATTTTTTGGATTGCATTTTCAGCTAGTTCATATAGTTCATGCACTTTTTCTTTGAATTAAAAGAGCTCATATACAGGATCAAGTACTTGACTATTATCAATAATAAATTAAATATTTACCTATTAAAACAATAAATATACATGTGATGTAGTAGGTATAATACTTTTTCAATTTTTCATATGCTTTTTCTACTGATGCACAAAGCTCAAGCTCATGTGAAAGCCCATTAATCAGAGACTGAAGATGAGCTTTCACATCAAGCACAGCTACTAGTACTAAGTAAAGAGAGCATGAATTTGAAGGGCATACTAAGGAAGTTTTCCCTGTCAAATATAGCTAAAGCACTAACCAGATTGTGATAGCTCTCTCATTGGAGAGTTTCATTCTCTTTTTTGGAGATCATATCACATATAGCCTATAAAATAGCATTTATGTCAGGAATGTTCTTTTAGACATTTCTGACAACAATTCAGCCTCTGGAATAGTAGGGGAAATACTCCTCTTTTTGGGTTTATTAGTTTCTCCTAAAATCAATGGGTTAGTGGGTAGAAACTGCCCTTTATTACCTTTTAATTTAACCCCAGAAGGGGTTTTGAAGCCATCTTTGATGGCAACAGGATTTGAACCCAGGTCTCTTTTGCTCTTGGGCTCTAGGTTAGAGGATAGAATGATTATTAGGTTTGCAATAGACAAATTGTTACCTTTTGAGCCGGGTTGTAGCCAATCAAACGTTACGGCAATCAAACTGTTGGATCTATTTAAGCACTCTGGTGACGTCCAGATTAGTTTCAACCTGGTTTTTACCTTCGAGGACCTGTTGGTTCCTGTTTCTATTGTTGGTTCTGGTTTTCCTTCCCCAGTGTTAACTGGGGAATAGCTGGGAACTCCTGCTGATCCTGCACCAGTCACAGAGTTAAAACACATACTAAATGCCCCCTTGTATTGCTGAGGTCAGCTATCTTTCTCTCAGCTCACAAATAATTCTAGTTTTAATTTTTAACTACCCAGAATCTCCAGTTTCTCCCAAATTTCCCCAAACTCCATCTCCAAGTAATTTTGACTCCTTTATTTTATCTTCAGACTATCATTCAGTTACCATCTATATAAGGCTGGTATCTCTTGATCTTTTACTTGTGCAATCAATAAAGTCTACATTCACCCACTGTGAATAATTTTGCTTATTCAATTTATAACTTGACCTTAAGCCTTAAAATCCAAGACCATGAGATTACCCAAGACTCCTGCCATGGAGTCTCTTGGGTATAAATGGTTGTTTTGGATAATCTTGCTGCTGGCTGCAATGGCCAGCATTTTGATGAGTTTGTGCGCAGATTCTGGCGCCTCTCCAGAAGCACAATTCCTTGACAGCTCCTGGCG
Organism: Entomophthora muscae; assembly: GCA_014839935.2. Lineage (NCBI taxonomy): Eukaryota > Fungi > Entomophthoromycota > Entomophthoromycetes > Entomophthorales > Entomophthoraceae > Entomophthora > Entomophthora muscae. The sequence continues at coordinate 71,214 of QTSX02000007.1, read as the reverse complement.
CCGGGCTATACCAGGAGTATGGTATACTGCTACACCCTTATCTCATAACCCACCTCTCAGAGAGGAAACCAAGAACTACCAATCTGCCTTCACAATCCCTGAACCCCAAGTCTTTTGTCCCTTGGCCTCTGCCTTTCTCCTGTGTTACCTTGGGGCATACTTCTTCTTGGGACGTTTCAACCTGCTGTTGGGCAGATATTGTCTATTTGGGGAAATATTACACCTTGGAAAATTACTTCCTAGTGGGTGGGTGCCTGACAATTTAGTACACATTTTCATTTTTTTATATAAAGCCTTACCTGTTTGTTTTTGAGAGCTCATTTTAAAATATCATAAGTTGAGTTTCATCTGGTTTTGACATATAGCCTTGGATTGAACTCCTTTAGTTGATGGGCTGCCTAATGAGAGTTAAGCTTTACATCTGGCTTTTGCTCCCCTTGATACCAACAAAAAGCTTTATCAGGCAGTTGATGAGGTTTCATTTGAGTAAGCTACTCTACCGGAGAAGAAAGAGGTATCTGGAGCTTGTGAGAATATACACTCAAGGTATTTCTTTATTTCTGGAGCATCTTTCACAAAAGCCTAGATTGAAGGCTCTTATATGATCTTTTCCCCCTTGATTTCTGTTATGAGTGTTTGTGCTACTAGGTGAAAGACATGTGCAAGACAAAAGATGTAAAAATTGGACTTGGTTGAGAAAAATCTAGTACCAGAAGTTTCCTGTTGAAGGAGCTCAATAAACTTGATATTTGATGATGCATTTTCAAGTGTAATTGTTGAAATATATCAGGCAGGAATAAGTTTTCATATGAAATTTAAGTTTAAATGGTTATGCTTTAAAAATTTCTTAAAAACATCATTTTATCTTATTCTTAATATTATACTCTGATACAACTATGTTAAATTTTGTCAGAATATTGGATATGGTGTGGTTTTCAGGAAATGAGACAAAAGCCAAAAGAATTCTTTTCAGTTAAAACAGGAAATTCATCCAGTAGATTGTGAATGCAATAAAATAGTTCATGGCCAAAGAAGTCCAGATATCAGCATTTAAAGCAAGCTTAGAATCAATATTGTTAAAAAGTTCAATTTTTCTTCATATTATTTGTGTGTGGTCTCCTGGAATGTTCAAAAATATTAATGCTTGAAAAGGGAGTCTTTGTCATGAATGGAAATTTAATAATTGTATTGAAAACCTGAGAATAAAGCCCTGGCCCTCAGGAAATGCCTTGCACCAACCAGGCTAGACAGGGACCTGCCAGGATTCCAGTTGAGCCCAACCCTGAGCCACAGGAGATACCTTGCCCCAATCAGGAAGGACAGGAACCCGCTGGACTGCCAGCGGCCAAGGCTGAAATTTTGATATCAACATTAAAACCCCCAGAATTGAACCCTGACCTTCCAAAGGCAAATTGAGTCACCCAGGATGAACAGGGACCCACCAACTTGTTGAGTCACAAATTCAAGTTGTTGAATTACTCTGCAGCCTGCCAACCTGTCAAGGGTGATGTCATGTTCCATACCAGAGTTTGGCTGGACTCCCACAGGAGAGGCAGGTCAAGCCTGGAAGGCCAAGTACACAATAGGCACAATTCTGACCAGATAGTTGACTGCAGTAGCTAGGGAACACCAATTCCCAGTATGGGGCACAACCTGGTTGGTCAGCCCCAATACTGTGATATAGACAAAACCCAACTTACTGAAGTCCTGGGCAGGAGGCAAAGTTGGCAGAAGGGGAGTAGGAGGAATCTCCATCATGGAGGGAAAAATGATCACTCTTGGTGGCCAGGAGGGAGCAGATATGTGAGGTTGTAAAGTGTAGTGAAGTTACAAATAAATGCAAACATAATAGTTATATTGGTGCAAAATTATATAGTTCTTGCAATAAAATAACAAATCCTGAGCATAAAGTTGTTTATTTTTAAGATGTCAACAGTGAGGAGGGCTTCATCTCATCACTACTTATACTTACTGGTAATTTAGAGGCCTCTTGTGCCACCAGAGAACTGATGGCATCAATTTCAGTTAAACTTACAATTTTTGGCTGGAATTTGCATACTTGGGCCTGGAGGTGGATGCTCATTGGTTGGTATAACAGGAACTTTGCCTGGGCTGCAGCAAGCCAAGGTGCTACTTCTATTGATAAATCCTGAAAGCAATTGAGCGCCCAATTGCGCAATCAAACAATCACGCTCCTGATGTCTTGTTTCCCAATAGTTAATACGGCCAAAATTGTTATTAGAATCAAAGCCAGGAATTCAAGGCTTGTGTGCCTCTCAAATACCAGGCCATTTGTTAATTGAAAGGGGATTTTTCTTGCTCTGAGAGACAATTTGCAAGGATTTCCTGACTGTGGGTAGTTTGGCTTCTAAGAAAGCCAGCTGGTTGTCCAGGGCTTTCTGGGCCCTGACAGGTGATTCCCTGAATGGTCACCAGATTGCTGCCAACCTTGTGCAACCAAAGACCTAGACCTACACAGAGGTTGTAGCTTGCCTAAAAGAGGTTAAGACAAGGCTTACTGCTAGCCCTGCCAATGATCACCAGCTGCTGCCAGTCTCTAGTCCAGGATGGGTAATACAATTTGACTGATCAGGTGATGTGGTGAACAGTAGCAGTGGAACAAAGCATCATCACTTCTGTTCCCCAAAGCAAGTACAACTAGGATCTGCCACCCTTGAAACCCTAAGCCAAGATCTATGCCCTGCCAGCAAATTTTCCATGGGACTGAAGTCCACAAAAAGCAAAGAAGCAAAATCACATGGTATAAAAACTCCTGTGGTATGAGGATGACCATATTGTCATTTTTGATAATAAAGTTTATGAACCTTTTGTTTGAGCAAATCCTACCTTATTTAGTTTTAGTGCTCTTCCATCTCAACTCTGGCCAAGATGACAACCAGGCAACCACCTCTAGAGATCAACCTGCTGACCCATCTTTGGCACTATACTGTCCCCCTGGAGCCCCCTTTGGACCTGTGCATTTTACCAAATATCTTCCCAACACTGCCTACTTAGAGTTCAACTTGGAGAACATACTAATTGCCAACCCCTTGGCAAGGACTAGAGAGACCAAAACTATAGGATGCGAAGGAAAGTGGTGCATGAGGCCGCCAAGATTGTTCAAAGACAAGTACAATTATCTGCCTGCCTACTTTGTCCCCATGACTCTGCCCTTAACCCCACAACCCAATTACCTAATGAAACCTACCACCACTAACAATACCACGTCCACCCAGCTGTTTGGAGTACTCTATATTACTTTGACAGAATTGGTGGACTCCATGGTGCCCAACTCCGGTCCCTGGTCTTTACTTGGGAAATCTGTATCCTACATTATCAAGTTAGCACCCATTCTATGTGTCAGGAATCACTTCCCTGACAACAGTTATAAAATAGATGAAGACCTATTACAATTTCCAAATTTAGATGATCTAGGTTACTGTTACTCAATTAATTGTCAATTAATTGCTCTTATGCCCCGCAGCAATGCAGATGCAAGTAAAACCTGCAAGGAACTCAGTACCATAATGCATTTAAAAATAACCTGCATCATGATTCCTGCCACTGCATGTGAAGCATTACACCTGGTTTCAAACTCATTAAGTCTTTACTCTCAATTCCACACCCCCTAGTATAAGAACTCCCATCCAAATCCCAAGCTAATTGTTTGATTATTATTTATTTCTACAATAAAGCAATCTTGCTCTATTATCCACTTAAGAGTTTAATAGTATCTCCTTAGAGCAGATGATTGTAATATCCCATTTGTGGTCCTTAGTTACCATATGGATATCCTTATTCCTGTCTTGTATCCTATCTCAGGGGCCAGCTTCCTTGTGCTTTACTGGTCCTTGCCCAATCCCTACCCTACAGCTTGAAGAACTATCTCCTGTTGTAGAGAGTAATGTACCCTTGTTTGAGGACCCAACTTTATTTTCCTATATAAGGAGGGTCCCATACACTATGATGGGCATTACCCACTTGCTAGCAGTATCCTGCCCTGAGTCACCTAATGCCTCTTCCTACGCCTGGCTTTCTGACAGTCTTGGCCAATTTTTTTCTCAAGTGATCACAGTGTGATTAAAAAGTATGACTCAGAACTGGATAAATAATAGTAAAGGGCAAACTGGCTCAAATAACTCATATCATAACTTGATCAATCAAATTATTGCAAGATAAAATAGTGTCAAGGGTCTGGATGTACAAGTATTCCGGCTATTGCCATCACACCTAACATCCAGTCATTGCCCGATTTGGTGCCTTTCCAATAAACCATTAAACATACCAGAAATGGCAACAAACCAATATCACATGACTGTCCAGGTGTCCAGCAACTCAAACCCATCTAGCACATGACCAACCCCTGGGTTTGATCCAACTAAAATCCCCGTCACAACTAAATCTATATAAGTCTAAAGTATTATCCAATAAAATATACTTCTTCTCTTCCTACTTTTATATTCAAAGCTTCCCCAAAAAGGCGCTCCTTATCACTGGTAGCACTATGGTTTTTGACCACGTCAAAGAAAGAGAAAATGACTGAACAGAACCCGCCCACCTTTGCCCACGTACTCAACCAGGCCACATTCCAGGATACCTGGAAAACGTACTTCCGCGCCCACAACATCAATGAAGATATTCCTAGTGGATGCACCATATTCAAAGGTCTGGTCATGCCCAAAGCATGTGCCAAGATAATTCAATACAGTCACTCTCTACAACCACAAACAAACACACAACCGCCTATCACAGGCAAAGTTACCAATACCAAGTACATTGGTATTGACAAGTTCTTTGGTAAAAACAAAGAAAACATCATCAACTGGCTAGACCACACAGCTGCTAAACTCCACGCCAGCTGCATCCCTCATGAGAAATGGGTCTAGGAAGCCAGCAAGCACCTATACAAGACCGCAGCTAACTGGTTTTCCACCTGGGTTGGCTCACAAACCAACGACTAGCTTGACAACTGGGAAGAGTTCAAAGCCAACATCACCCACAATTTCCGCGTCACTGAATCTCTCCAAGACATTGCAATACAGCTCAGTGATCTTCCTCAAAAGACCACTATTGCAGCTTACGCCAACAAATTTGAGGAAATACATTGCAAGATCCAAAACCCAGCACAAGCTGATAAAATACACACAAGAGCATCATTCATAAACAGAATGAAACCCTCTGTTGCTGCCCTCATCCACCCAGAAGCAAATATCTCCATGCCTGCGCTCATTGCTGAAGCCAAGCACGCTGAAAAAAGCGCCAAAATGGAATATACTGCACACAACGGCAAACACTCCTCAAACGGCAATGGCAGAGAGAACACCAATGGCAATAAACGCCAAAATACCAACCATAACAACGGCAACTCCAATTATAACAATGGCAATTGTAGCCAAAGCGCAAACCGCTCCCGTCCCAAGAAAGAGGACACCGCCAAAGTTAACAACGCCAAAAAAGCAACCCACTATGAATCTGACCCCACATTCTCTGACCTCAAAGGTCTCAAAACAGAGGAACAGGGAAAAGAGGAAGGGGAACAAGCTTAAGTGCCCCTGTCTCCCCCAACTTGACAAGAAGAAGTACCAAGGCACAAACTTTGCTGCTCACATCCCACATGTCCCGCAATCCTCCATTTTTATGAATGTAAAAATTAAAGATTGCTCACAACTTCTTGTCTACTCATGCACTTATAAATCACATACACATAAAATTCTATTTGACTCTGGTGCACAACACACTATGTTTAGCAAACTTTTTGTAACCAAGTACAAAATACCAGTTGTCAAATCCAACTTCAAATACACCAAGATGGCAGAAAAATCAAAAGTTCTACTCAAAGGCAAAACAACCCCCTTCAGAATTGACCTCCAAGGTATACAAACGTCCATCAAAGGACTTGTCATGAAAAACATATACTACAACATTGTAGCAGGCATGGACTGGTTCACCCGAGTGAATCCCAGCATATGTTGGAAGACAAAAACCATGACAATAAAACACAATGGAGTCAATTTCAACATTCTCAAAGAATCCAACGACATCATTCTAAGAGACACAGTATTTGTTCAAGTCATAAATCAAGATGACTCTGAACATCTAAACAAAGACAGTACCCTCCACATAATGAGGTACTCCAAATTTAATAATATACAAACACAAAAGATCCAATGCCCAGAACTCGCGGCACTCTTAAATGAATACGCTCATGTATTCAAAGAAGAACTCACAGAGTTACCCCCCAAACGAGAGGTCAAACATGGCATCAAATTATGCAAAGCCATGCCTAAACCTGCACCCCTCTACAGACTCTCCCCCATGGAGACCCAAACACTTAAAGCCCACATTGAGGACAACCTAGCCAAAGGATTCATTTGTCTGTCTGAATCCCCATGGGGGGCAGCGGTGTTCTTCGTAAAAAAGAAAGAAGGATCCCTTTGCTTAGTTACTGACTATAGAGCACTAAACGCAAGTACAGTAAAAAATAAATACCCACTTCCCCTCATAGAAGACCTATTTGCAAGGCTCTCTGGAGCAATTTTTTTTTCAAAAATTGACCTCACATCTGGTTATAACCAAGTTGAAGTTAAAGAGAAAGACATACCAAAGACCGCGTTCCGCACGCAATTTGGGTCGTTTAAATGTAAAGTAATGAATTTTGGGATGACCAACGCTCCCACGACGTTTGTCACCATGATGAACCAAGCACTAAACAGTCTCTCAAATACATTATGCTACCTTGATGACATCATCATATTTTCAAAAAAAAGAGGAACACCTCACGCATGTCTGCAAGACACTCAATTGACTCGCAAAGCACAAACTATACACTAAGCCTAGTAAGTGCCAATTTATGGAAAAGGACCTCCTGTTCTTGGGCCACATTGTCTCTGATAATGGCATCAAAGCAGATTAGATAAAATAAAAGTCATAAATAACATGCAATGCCCCACCTCTGTGAAAAAAGTAAGATGCTTTCTCGGTATGGTAGCTTACCTAAGGAAATACATCAAAGTCTGCAGAAAGCTCACCGCACCAATCAATGACTTAACCAAGGGTAATGCCAAAAAGAAATTCATATGGACTCCAGAATGCAACAAGAATTTCCAGATATTAAAACAAGCTTTGATTGAAGCACCAATCTTGCAATACCCTAATAACAATGGGTGCTACATGTGAGAGAGGGGGGCTAAACTAACTAAGTTTGGCTCCCATCCAGGCAAAATAAACCACCAGGATGCCGCCCAGTGGAGAACTGGGACAGCTGCTCAAAGAGGGTACCATAAAGAGGACACAGATAACATCTGGGGCAAATATGCATTCAGTGCCATCAGCGCCATGCCTGTGAGCAACCAAGGCGTACGGGTAGGGGCGGGAGGAGGCATCACGGGGGCGTGCAGAGGCTCCGAGGTGCCTTTCTCCAGGTCAGGAAAGGAGGGCATAGACCCCTCTTCACTCACAGGAGAAAGAGAGTCATAGGCAACATCACCCAGATCCAGATCATCACAAGTCAAGCTCTTCACCACAGCCTCCCCAGAGTGGAAGAGGTTGCTGGGAAGGCTCAACAGGCTAGGGGGGTCTTTGCTCATGAGTCTTGCTGAGGAGGAGATTCTAGACCACAAGTCAGGAGAAGTGGATCACAGGAGAAGGAAAAAGGGGCCCAAAGAAAATATCACAAATTTGACTACTGGGAGTATCATAGCTGTGTTCTCCAGGCAATTCTGAGAAGAATGGTATATTTTTTGTGGTGAAATTGGATAAAATAGGCCTCAGTAGGGGTGATTACAAGCTGGTAGTAAAAGCAACAGCAGAACAGGTCCAGGGGCCTTGGAAGTAGTTGTGGACACCAGGGACAAAAGCGTGAGAGGAAAGCAGGTTTGAAAACACAAAAATCAAGGTAAAACCCAAAGTTATAATAGATTTTATATAGACTTTTAAAGGAAAATCTAAGTTCAAATTGAAAATTTTAAAACAATAACAAAAACCAAAAGAGCTATACACTCAAGCTTCTTTGAGATAAGCCAGAGAAGAGGACGGGTTCAAACCAGGCTGCCTTAAGGTAAGCTTCACCACAAATACTAACACTTTAAAAATTTTAACTAGGAGGACTCCAAATTGAGACTTCCACTGAATAAAATTCCAAAATTTGACCAAACAAACTTTTAATCTAATTGAAAAATAGACAAGCAGGGGACTGGGGGTCCCCTTGCTGTGTTAAAAGGGGGGTTTTGGTCACATGATTTTTGTCCCAGATCTGATTGGCCAGGGGAGAATTTTTGTGAGACAGAGCCAGGAGGACTGGAGTGTTTCAACCCAATTTCCGCGGGCCCATTTGATTGGCTGGGAGGGGTTTCAAGTATTTGAGGTTCACTTGAGTTGCTGGTTATTGATGTGGCCACCTTTGATTGGTTGGTTCTTATAGTTTTTAAATGTGGACGACACCAAGCCAACGGGAAGTCCAAATTGACCAGTGTTTCTTCCCAGGAGGGGGCAGTCAAAGGCAACACATCCACAGGATAGGCCAACACAAACCTCTTGTCAACTGTATGCGCCAAATCCTCTAAGGAATTAAGAGGTTTGGCTGGGGTTTTAGGACCTTTCTTGAAGCGGCAGGGGAAGATTTTACAATCCAATGCCAGGGGTGCCAGTGAATTTACACTACAAGCTTGAGTCAGACGCTAGTGACACCGCCATTGGTGCAGTCCTACGCATCTGCCAGCCAGGGCAACAAGATTTCCTGCCAGTATGTTACAAAAGCAGAAAACTAACAAACACTTAGCAAAGGGACCCAATACACAATAAAGAATTTCTAGCAATATATCACACATGCAAGAAATGGAGATGTTATCTCAAAGGACACTTGAACGTCCAAGTGCTAACTGACCATAAATCCTTAATCTATTTCAAAACTCAGGACACACCCACGTGGCGCCAAGCCAAATGGATGTCCTTGCTGGAACAGCTTAAGCTGGACATCCAATACAAAAAGGGGGCAGAGCTGGTCACAGCCAATGCTCTCTCTAGGCTATGCCAGCCAAGAGAGGATCACCCTGACTACCTGGACCCTGACTGGCACAACCTATACAATACTGAGTACAAGATAAAAGGAAAGGATCCCTCCACATATCAACTAACCCATGATACACTAGTAAGGAATGAAAAACATTTCCACGTATCAAATGGCACAGTATATCAAATCATCAAGGATAAACACATCCCATACATTCCACTTGCACAAAGAGTTGACACTATACTAAGACACCACTGTCTGCTAGGACACACAAAGGCTAACAACTTATATCTCACATTAAAAGAGATAATATGGTGGCCCAACCTGAAGCAAGACATAATTGATGTTCTAAAGAAGTGCACAGTGTGTGAAAAATACGCCAGTACCAAGGCGCCACAGCCAACAGTAAACCCAGTATCTGACCCCAAACCATTTAAGGTTTGGGGGCTGGACGTAGTGGGACCCTTCCCAGAAACCAAAACAAATCAATGTTTCCTAATTGTAGCCATTGACTTTGCCACATGTTGGCCCATCTGCTGGACAACAAAAGATCACAAGGCGGAAACAATAAATTGATTCATCAATAAAGCAATCATAGCAGACTACAGCACTCCAGACTACATCATAAAAGATGGAGAAAAAGAGCTAACAGGCCACATAGTGAATGAAAATCTAGAAAAAAAGAACATCAAACATTCCACAACCTCGCCCTACAGGCCACAGGCCAACAGCAGAGTTGAACGCCTGAATGGCAGCCTTATCAGAACCCTGGAAAACATAATGGATGGAAAAGTCAAAGACACATGGCCACTCTATGTGAAACATGCATTACTAGTATCTCAGGTTTGTACCAATCAAGGGACAGGCTACTCATCATTTGAACTAACATACAGGTACAAGCCAGAAATAGTCACCTGCAATAACCAACCATATGTGAAGATCCCCCAGGGAAACCTCCCACAGTAGAAAAGAAACCAGCTCTACAACACATACGCTTCAAAGCCAAACTGGCAGAAACAAAGAGACTCAAAGCCCAAAAGGTAACCTCAACAGAGTACCAACTCCCCATCAACTCACCTGTCTGGGTTCTAGCAGGGATCAGAAAGAAGCTAGACTCAGTACACAGAGGACCAGGAAGAATCATCAGATACCAACCAGACAGGAACACCTACCTGGTTAAGTTCCAGGGTGCCAAAGAGCCCATCACCAAAAAGTATCACAGATCTCGCCTCCGCCCTAGCAAAGGAGAACACTCAACCCAGTTGGCGCCCACTAGTAAACAACTCTAGGAACATCAGGCAGCTGCTGTCAAGACAAAGACCCCTCCTGATGTACCCAAGTAACCCCTTAAGGGTGTGTGTCAAGGGTCTGGATGTACAAGTATTCCGGCTATCATCATAACACCTAACATCCAGTCATTGCCCAATTTGGTGCCTTTCCAATATACCATTCAACATACCATAAATGGCAACAAACTAATATCACATGACTGTCCAGGTATCCAGCAACTCAAACCCATCCAGCACATGACCAACCCCTGGGTTTGATCCAACTAAAATCCCTGCCACAGCTAAATCTATATAAGTCTAAAGTATTATCCAATAAAATATACTTCTTCTCTTCCTACTTTTATATTCAAAGCTTCCCCAAAAAGGCGCTCTTTATCAATAGCATGAACTGCAACCAGTGAAAGCTCATTTTTTTGTTTTTAAGTCAAGCCACACTTAATGATCTTGATGGCTTTGGGATGACGTTTTTCAACATGACTATACAAGGATGTTGCAACCAAGTTTCCAGCCTTGCCTGCTAACATATCTTACAATACACAGGGGGCGCTTGATGAGCCGCCCCTTGACATATCTAACATTATGGGTTAATCTGATGGCAGCAGCAAATGGCAGGTACTTCATCCCAATTAGGAGCGTTGCCAATTTGACCTGCTGATCCCCGCACAAGTTATTCCTTGGCCCCAAACCCTACATGGAACTCCCCACTATGCCACCCCCTTGTGTCCTTGTGGCTTACCCCATATAGTATATTAATCACAATATTCTACAATAAACAATACCTTATTCTTATTATTCTGTCCTTTCCTATTGGACTGTTGTCTTCCCCAATTCTAAGTACTGAACTCTCATTGGTTCAGTTGCAACAAGGATTTTGTTGAACCCTTGAACTTGATATATATTCTATAAATTAGGTTTATTATTATTTAAATATACCCATATTTGAGAGCCTCAATAGGGGAAACAGGGTGACAAAGCTTACAACAAGCCTTTTGGGTGTTTGTATTCCCAATATACAACTTTTCATAAATGTTAAAAAAATCCCTAATATTATTGCCTATTAATATTAGTTGAGAAATTAAGTATTATAATCTGTATCAATTTGGCTCCCAGCTGTATCAGCTACTGTATAATATGAAATATAAGGAATTATTGCCTCAGAATATGCACATTGTTGTACAGTTGGATTACAAAAAAACATATTAAGCTATATATATTTGTCTGTTCAGATAAAAAAGACACTGTACATGAGTTATGAGTGCATCTGCTACATAAATCACACAGATAGCTGAGCTTATTAACAATGGTAAGTAAGCGTGAATCACAGTTCATTATTTGAAAGTTGGTTTGGTGTATAAATGAAAGATACTTGAAATAACAAGAGAAATGAAATCCCAGGTAACAATAGTTTTATAAAGCTTAGTTTAAAGTGACATTAGTTGCAGTGTTTGGATTGATTTTAATTTAGATAAAAATAGCTTGTATCAATATAATTATTTATTATAGTTTAATCAGTTCCTGGAAAGTTTAAAAATTGATCTATTTTAGTAATAATATATTATAAATGGTATCAGGATCTCTGAATATTGACTAATTAACAGATTCAACCAATTATTACAGGCCAGCTGTCAATTGCTCTTAGAAATAGTTTCAACAAAATAACGCAGGCTGCAAGATGCGGATCAATGAATCAATAACCAAATCATATTCTGGCATCAACAAATTAATACATTGCAATTAATGAATGAAACATGTAATTATTGTTCATTAATTAGTTCACATCTACAAGCCCCTCATATGCAACTCATAATAATTACTATTCTAAACTTTAATTGTATTCTAGAACAGAAAGGTCATCATCTGAAACACTTCTAGCAGAGTCCAACATGGACTGGGCCGTCAGGCCAAACACTCTAAGATAAAAGGCCCTGAGCCTATTGTATTAGAATAGCTCTGATTAGATACATAAGTGTAACAATCATCTCATGAACTAGTAGCCAGTTGCTGGCTAGATAGCCCTAGATTATGGCCCAGGCAGGCAGGCAGCCAAAAAGAGATTCAGTTGTGCAGTGTGTCTAGAACAAACAAATTAAGCCAAGAAAGTTGTCAAGTGAGCTTCCCTCCAATTCACCAGAAAAGGATGGGTCTCCTATTGTGTTATCCTAATGCTACTTCAGTCTCTTTGAGTGTCATGAGCTAACTCAGATAAAACGCGGGCAGGTAGGCTGCCTTAAAGCCAGTTCATTAGAATAAAAGTCTGATGATTCCTATTGACTTGATGATTGATCCAAGCCCTATTCCCTTAATGTGATCCTTTCTTAGTATTTATTAGTGAAGAGCAAAAGATGATACTGTTTTCATACAGTATAATTATCTATAGTAAAATATAGAGTCAACAACTATGAACCTATATCCAGAAGTAGGAAGAACTGACCCAAATCCTTCAGGCCTTAGGCCCAGTCAGAATTGCTATTTCTGCAGACAACAAATAATTTTGGGCTGTAGGTTATGTCAAGTCACAGGTTCTTTGTATTTTCCTAATGTTAGAAGACTTAGGATATCATGGTAGTTTTCACAATGCCTGATATTACCTGTCCTGATTTCAAAGCTCAAAAGTCAGGTAAGCCATTACCCAAGTTAACCAAATTTACAGATTTAAACCAAACTGTTGGTCAGAAATGGGGTACTGCCATCCTGGTTTGTAAGCTGGATTTGATTACCCTGTTCAAGTTGACACTGATAAAAAGACGTAATCCAAGAGTCTGTCACAAGTGAAAAATTCCTGGTATCAATATGCATGAAGAAATTTCAACTACAGGATTCAAACCCCAAGATCCTGCAGGCTGCCAGCCTGTAGGCCCAGCTGCCCGCATTTTTTGGGCTCAATTTAGAAATGGATTTGGCTTCAGAGAAACCTCCAAACCCCACCAGTGTAAACCTTTATACATCCAGACCCTGCCCTCTGAAGGATCTTCTTAGCCCAGCCAATGAGAGTGCTGACCCAGGTAATAATCCTACCATAACTTGGACCACTGCAAATAAAGAATTGCAGAAGCTTTCCCAAGAACAAGAGCTACCAGTTGATGACAAATCCCATGACTTGAAGAAGGAATTTGAAATTCCCTGCCCCAACCCAGCCAATGAGGATTTGTCTACGTTGAATGCCACCAAGGATTTTCAAACCCTGCTAAATTATACCACCTGGCCCAAAGAATTTTGCAAAAGTTTTTCCATGGCAGATGGGCATATTTATACACTGAGGCTGCCAGGAAGTTGCCTATTGCCATTCTTACATTAAAGTGTTATGAAACTTTGGTTATTGCAGGTCTTACCTTACATTTTTTAGCACTTTAAAATTTTCAGTTTGGTCTTTCCAGGCCCATCCCTGCTTTCCACCAAGCCCAAGAAAACACAGGCAAGCCACCCAAGCTATACTGTCCCCCAGGTGCACCATACAGCCTGGTACATTTCACAGAGTATCCTCCCAACCCAGATTACTTGTAATTTACTTTAGAGAAGATCTTAATTTACAACCCAGAAGCCCATATCAGAGAAACAGAGCTTATTGATGGTAAAGGAACTTGGATTGCTGTGCTGCCTTTGATATTCTGCAACAAATACAGTAGTTTTAAAAACTATGGCAACAACCAAAAATACCTCAGATTTAAACAAAATGATTTCAGATTTAAACAAAATCCAACTATCAGGTTAAAATATACACTCTGTTAACAGGTTTTATTGGCGTTAATGGGCAAAATGAGTCAACACAGCAACAAAGAGCTCACACGCAAAGCAAAACCATTCAAAATACAATCTGAAATACATTAATTCACAAACAAAATGGTGTGAGTTGACTTTTGGTGTACATATGTTTACTATGTGAATTGGTGACAAAATACACCCAAGCAAGGTGAGTCAAAACTCAAACCAAAAACAAAACATAATAGCAACTCACTACATAAACAAAATCACTCACACAATGTGTGCAATGGATTATAATCATGAATGATACCAAGGTATCTAAAATAAGACATGAGATCTGAAACATAAATTCTAAAAATATTGTGTTGGGTGTTTGAATTTGGCAGTAAAATCTAGGAAAATGTGTGGATTTTTTTTTAGTATTCTAAAATGGGTGTTGTAAAACCAAAAACAACTAATTAAGAAATAAAAATCTATAATTGGGATATTGGGTGGGAAAAACTCTAATTAAATATCCATATTGTTGTAACTGTGCTGTTTTAGCAGAGTTATAAGGGGAAAAATATTTAGAAGATAGATAATAATCTTTATTGTGAGATAGTGATTATATAGCTATTGTGAATCCATGGATAGCAGGAACATGATTGGTGATCACACGGCTGGATGGAAGAGGGGGTGGCTTGATCCTGCTAATGAGTCAAGCGCCAAATCAAGGTATCCACCGTGAAGGATCAGCATCTGTTCATGTTGATGGATTTAGTAATCTGAGTTGACTTCCTAGTCTGGCTTCAAGTGACCGGATAATCAGAAGGCGGGTCACAAACCCGCTTGGTTGGAACCTTGCTGGCAGGTTGAGCCTGTGGTTTCAACAATATTCAGATAAAAGCAAAAATTAAAGTTAGGGAGTAACTCAATTGAAATTTACTTAATATTTTATTAAATTTTAAAATGGAAGAAACACAACAACAGAGTACCAATACACCTGTTGTGCGCTGCAGTTGCAGTTGCCCCTGCAGGTCAAAGAATAGAGTTAGTTCAACCCAAGTGCCTACTCAAGGAGAAGACAGGAGATGAGAGTTCCATAGTGACGCTGCACTGACACAGCTGGTTCAAGGAGCACAAGCTGCTAGGGTGCAGAGCATCAACCCTCGGGTCCCAAAGCTGACTCAGAAGCCCACCAAGGTCACCACTACAAAGAAAATTAGAAACAAGGAGGTAGAACTTACTTTGTATGTGTTTGACGTTATGTACCAGCAAAAGTTGGTCCCGTCAGCCATGCTGGAGAAGGTTAAGCCTGTACTTGATACTAGCTACAAGCCTTACGTCAGTGATGGCAATCAGGAGGATGACAAGGAGCCCAAGTTCTATCAAACCAATGAGGGGCAGTTAGTGTTGAAGAAAGTTGCTGTGTTTTATACCAAGGTGCCCATGCCTTTCAAGCCTGTCACCAATCAGGATCCTGTCTTGTCTGAACCCACAAAGCCCGCTCAGAAGCTCATCCCTGACATTAGACACATCATCCTGCTTAAGCTAATACAGGAATCTGGCAATTTCAAGGCAGCCACGGCCCTTGTTAGAGTGGATCCCAAGTACGCCTCAAAGACCTTCAACAAGTTCCTCAACACAGTTCAAGCCCTTGCCGCAGAGAAATCCTTGCGCGTGTCAACCATGCTTACCAAGGAGCACAAATGGGCAATCCGCCAGTGGATAGCCCAGGATTGCCATCTTGAACTGGCAAATATACAGGCCATGGTCAAATCTACTTTTGGGATTGAGGCCTTGATTTTCTTTTACTACCATCTGGTCAAGGGAATGCGCTTTTCCTGGAAAAAGCTTGGGGTATCTTCCTATAATAGAAACAGCCCAACCAACATCAAGACCCAGAAAAACTACGCAGAGGCGTACACTGCCCTCAAAGTCAAGGGGACAGTCAAATTTTACTATATTGACAAATCAGCATTTGCCTTGTCTATGCACAATGCATATGGCTATGTCCCAAAGGCTCCAATGACAGGATGGCTTGGTGTGCTGCAGTACGCGCCACAGCCTACTCAATGGTGGCTCTCCTTGGTCCAAAGGGGGTTGAGCTATACCAAATGATACTGGGCTCCCACAACAGCTGTACCTTCCTATCATTTCTCTGATTGGTCCAGGAGCACCTGAGGCGCACAAGCCCTGGCTTCACCAATGTCATTGTGTTGGACAATGTTGGTCTCCACAAAGTGGCTGACATTCTTGAGGAATTCCCAATGATTGACACCAACAGTGCAGTGGGCCCCCAGCAATTAGCCACAGCAAATTTGCGCCTTCTCTTCCTCCCTGCTTATTTGCCATTCCTAAATCCCATCAAGGAAGTCTTTGGGTGGCTCAAGCAAGTTGTCAAGCAAGGAACCCTACTGGGACTGAGGACCTCTTTAATTTGCTGCAGGCTGGGATCCACACCCTCCCAGCCAAGACTGTGGCCAAATTCTATGGCCACGCTGATTTGTTCATCCCTGCATGCCTAGCCAAACAGCCAATCAATTAAAGACTTAGTGTGTCCAATTCTTTTTTATATTCTCTAATGTACTATTCAAGATTTATTAATTATCATTTTATATTTAGATGTTTCCAAGCCCGCAATCACATTCAGTAGGACAATCAATGAAGGTTAGTAATTTATTTATAATCATTTTTTATTGTGTCATCTGAGGGTATCCCAAACACTTGATACTGGATTACACAAACACATTAATATCACTTTTGGCAAATAAATATAATAATAAAAAAAGCTAACTGTAATGTGTACAAATCAGAAGTAGACTTTATTGAAATATATTATAATGCTTTTATTAAGACCTTCTCTGGGATATATTCTGCAATGCTGTTTGCTAAAATAAGAATTAGAAAATTTTATTATAATAAAAATATTGTAGAGTATAAAGATGTTTATTAGAAGAGAGAATTTATTACAAACACCTGTAGTGAGTTCTTCTGTATGTACCCACCCTGCAATGGAGATGGCGCACAACCACCAATGCCACACTGTGGATGGTGGATACACTCTTATTAAAAAACTCCTGACTGCTGATGAAGGGGAGTAGGGTTAGGTGCAAATGGAGGAGAAGCTTTTTGGTCAGGGCTGCAAACCCGTAAATTCCTGCCAGGACCAGGGCGTCTTGTATCACGTGGTCTACCAAGTTGTACCTGGGGGGGGACCTTCTTCCCGTCAAGTGCAAGCTGGGCCTCGTCAATTCTTAGAAGGACCCCATCTAGATCATTCACGCTGGCGCTCATCCTGAAGAAGAAAAGATACCCAAGGTAAACCACCAAGTGAAGCCTTTGCCCAGCAAAGGCTTCCGTAAACTCACATAATTTATTATAAACTGCACTGATCTTCTTATTGTGCCTGGTCTTTGCAAAGGTAAGATCCATTGCCAAGGGGAGCCCTGTCTCATCTGCACTCCAGGATAGCCCAAAGTCCGCCAGGAGGATATTAGTTTTATTGACGGCTATTGCATCTGTAACAGCAAATTTCCCCACCGCGCGCCTGAAGTTTCCCAGAAGGTAAGATAGGGTGTGCTCCACTGGGAAGCAGAAGCAAGCGGCCACATGAGCCTGACCCATCTCCAGTACATTCTTGAATGAGAGTGTTGCCAGGACGTCCCAAACAAGCTCAATGGAGTTTACACAGTAAACTCCACTGAGGTTAACAGGGTCCAGGCGGACCAGTTGGGCATCCTTGTAGGCAGTAACTGCCCACTTGGATGCCCCCTTGCCATGTGTCAGCCCAGCCAATGCCTCCTGCAACATAGAAAAGAACCCGTGAATGCAGTCCTCCAGCTCCTGCAAGACAGGGGGGACAGAAACAGCTGTCTATCCACATGAGTGGCGTAGTTGGCGTAGAATGTGGCAGGGACAAAGGGGACCAGGACTTGGCAGAGTTCACTGTCTATGTTCTCTAAAAAACAGGTAAGTATTTGAAAAATTTTATTAATTTTATTTTTTTATGTTACCTTCACGTGTTTCTTCCTTGCTGGCTGCTTCAGCGGGCTTGGCCATTCTTGGCGCAAGCAGCTGTGGAGGCAGTTCTTTATCCTCTGTTCTGGCACACTTGGCAGGTTTGAGATGTTCATACATCTCTGGGTTGTCAACCCAGACAGACAGCACAGAAATATTGTATGTCTTAAATTGCAGGCCCTCAACCACTGTCTTCTGGATGTTGAGAAGACGCTCAATGGTTTTCTCAGGGGTGTCTGGCATTTTTTTATTAGGGCCTTTGCAGACACCTTGTCAATTTTGTCCCCAGTGAGAACAGCAGACTTAACTTTGGCTTTGACCTTGCGGTCAATGTCTTTGATTTTGGCAATTGCTAAGTGAGATCCTTCAGAAGCTTCTCCAATTCTCATTGATTTTTTACTAAGCTTTTTATATGTTTTTATAGCTTTTGCCCCAATAATTCTGTATTATTTCAATACTGTTACCTCTTTGTTTATTCCTTTTTGTTTTCCCATTTACTGCACTATCCCATCTTTTTACCCATTTTGTATATGTTTTACGCTCATCTCAATATGTGTCATTTTCTTTGTGTTGGCATTGTTTCCTTGATTACCATATTATTTTTGGCGCTTGACATAGCTCCCTGTGAAAATATTAACAACAATTTGGTGATCAGCTAAATTTGAATTAGAAAATTATAGTGATAACTGTTTTTAGATAAAGTTGTTACTGATCTGAATTCAAAACCTTAATGATAAACTTCAAGCCAATCAGGAGCCAAGTGATAAAGTAATTGTTGTAACATAAAAGGTCTGTCAGGAAGCCAGTTATAGGTAGAGGCATTGGGCGGCTCAGGGTGAGGTGCGGCTGAGCCGGCAGGTAAGGCCCACCATAGAATGGGTGCTAACTTGATAATATAAGATACAGAACGCCCAAGTAAGGACCAGGGTCTGGAGTTGGGGACCACAGAATCTACCAAACCTGTCAAAGTAATATAGAGTACTCCAAACAGTTGGGTAGAGGTGGTCTCAGCTGCGGCGGTAGGTTCCAGCGGGCGGTCTGGTTGTGGGGTTAAGGGAGGAGTCATAGGAACAAAGTAGGCAGGCAGATAATTGTACTTGTCTTTGAACAATCTTGGCAGCCTTTTGTACCACTTTCCTTTGCGTCCTATGTATTCAGTTTCTCTAGTCCTGGCCAAGGGGTTGGCAATGAGGATAGTCTCCAAGTTGTACTCTGAATAGGCTGGGTTGGGGGGGGGGGTATTCAGTAAAATGCACAGGTCCAAAGGGGGCTCTTGGGGGACGGTATAATGCCTGGGGCAATTCAGCAGGTTGGTCTTGGGGGAGGGCGGCGGCCTGGTGATCTACTTGCTGGGGATTAAGATAGAAGATCACTAAGACTAGATAGGGTAAGATTTGTTTGAACCAAAGGTTCATAAAACTTTATTATTGAAAATGACAATGGAGTCTTTGCCGTACCGCCAGGGTTTTTATACCCTGGGACTTTGCTTCTTTGATTTTTGCAGGGTTCAGGTTTGCAGACAAGGCACTGGAGGGACGTGAGTCTTGGCTTGGGGTCTCAAGGGCGGCAGATCCAGGTTGTGCCTGTTCTGGAAAATTGGAAAGGCAACACTTTGTTTTGTCGCCACTGTTCACTATGTCACCTGAGTAGTCCAATTGCACTACCCCTTCTGGGCAGGAGACTGGTAGTTGCTGGTGATCATTGGCAAGGTTAAAAATAGGTTTTGTCTTAACCTCCTTAAGGCAAGCTGTAACCTCTGCATAGGTTTGGGTCTTTGGTGGCTCAAGGTTAACATCAATCTGATGAACATTTGGGGAATTGTCTCTGGGAGGCTGGTGGGTCTTGGAGTAACTTGTTAACTCAGGTTTGCAATTTAACAAGTGGGCGGTCTCCCGTCCACTTTGTGTGACTTGAGTAGTCTTTGGAGGGTCCTCTGTAGTAGGCCGGCAGAACACGGAGTAATTTACTGATTTGAGCCCATTCTTTAACGGATTGGCGGGTCCTGGACTGGTCTGGAGGGTTGAATCTGCCTCCTGGGAACCAGAGTTTAACTCTTGGGTTTTCAATACAAGTATTGAAATGTCATTCATGACAGGGTCATTCAATAATTCTTTGATGCATGTGCGTTAATTAATATGATCAGCTGGATGTTTTGCCATTGTACGTCATTCCTGCTGTGGCAAGTTGTTGGTGGACTAGTGCTAACCCAGCAGCTGATTGGGCACTAGTCCATCAACAACTCGCCACAGCGGCAATGGCATACAATGGCAAAACATCCAGCCAATCATATTAATTAGTGCACATTCATCAAAGAATTATTGAATGACCTTTTATGTCATAACAATCACTTTATCACTCAGCTCCTGATTGGCTTAAAGTTTATCATTAAGGTTTTGAATTCAGATCAGTAACAACTTTATCTAAAAACAGTTAATGCTATAATTTTCTAATTCAAATTTAGCTGATCACCAAATTTTTGTTAATATTTTCACAAGGGGCTATGTTTAAGTGCTAAAAATAACCATGTTCTGGATCTAGATACACAACATAGTAAATATATGATTTTATAGAAATAAGCTGAATATAAAGAATAAAACCAACTATAAACAAAGAGAACATGAACAATTGAAACTAAAAAAAGATAATATAAATAGAGAATGCTTGGTGACAGGAGTTTATTGGGGCGGGGGAGAGTGATGCCTAGGAGGTAGAATAATGCAGGAAGAAAGACGTAGAGGCAGTGCTGGCCTGGGGGGTCTGGGATTGGGTGGGTTGGGCTTGCGGGTTAGGAGTGTTGGTGGCGGGGATGGAGGCAGGAGGATTTTGTGTGATGACTGCCATATAACTCTTGTTGTATTCCTCATTGGTCATTGGCTGGATAGGCTGGTAAGTGGCAGTGGCCTGAGGTGGAAGGCGCTTATTCTTACGTGATTGGTTGCCCATGTTCACATGGGAAATTATTTGCGCAAACAAGTCAGCCACCATCTGGCAGCCAAAGAGAAAATTGTGGTCAAGGACCCCAAGATAGAGGTTGTTGAAAGCCTAAGGGTGGCGCTCCCGTAATTTGGATCCCATGTTAAAGAAGACAACATCAGCCAGATGGACGTCTGCATGGCCGGCGGGATAGACTGAGGCCTGGCGCCTGCGTCCCTGGATGGCCTCAAGGGTGGTGGAGCTACCCTTCATCTGGTGGTTCAAGAAAACCTGGTACTTGGCATTTGAGCCATCCCAGGAGTTGAGTAATCCACCAAGGATGTGGCTGTATGAGTAGTCATTGATGAAATCTGGGTTTGTCCGTTAGTGGAAAAAACCCTTGGCTGAAACAGCCAGAAATGCATCAATAAATGTCCCCTTCTTGACCTTCTTCCTTTCTTTTTTGAGTGGTGGCTCTTCCTTGCTTGCCAAAATCATCAAAAGCTATTGATAGCTTGTAATAGAAGATGAACATGACATCATCAGTTAGACTAATCAGGCATTGGACCAGGGTTGATTTGATGGCGGTGTCATACGGGGAATCCTCAGCGCCATCTCATTGGTTGCCGGCAAAATTGGTAAGAACCCGTATGAAAGCCATCTTCTCATACATCCAGAGCTGCATCATGCGCTCAGACACCCAAATGCTATGGTGCGCAAGTTGCTTCTGGACCTGGGTCCATGGAAGCTTGAGATCCCGCTGGAAGAGGTCAAGCATGATTGGGTATGCCTCAGATATTTGTGACTCGGGGGCCTTCTTGGGCTTCTTGGCTGTCCTGATCAGATTCTCCCTGTTCATCAGGTTGTTGAATTCCCACATGACAGTAGCCCAGGTGAATTGTGATTGGCTGACTATCTGATCCCAGGACAGACCCTGCAGGTTCAGTGCCACAATTTCCTGAAGAATTTGGGCGGTGATAATTTGTCGCTTGGGGCGCTGGGCCGCAGGAGCTGAAGCCTGATTGGCTATAGGGGGCAGGTTGGCTGGTGGCAGGAAGTTGTTCCAAATCAAGATTGCCATTCTGATTGATTGATTGATTGATTGATGAGCAGCTTGTGCAGGGGTGAGTACGGGAGCAGGGGCAGAGCTAGACACTATGTGACTACTGAACAAGTCAAAGCCATAGGGGTTGGTGGTCAAGTACAGATCAGCTTCCTTGTTACCCGCCTCAAAGGCTTGGGTGCAAACAGGTGCCTCCACGTTCTGAGCCTTGCCTCCATTGAAGCTGGCTTGGCTGCTGCTGGCTTGGCTGCTTGTGCCATCAAAGATATTGCTAGTAAAAACCATTGTAAAAAAACCTAGGATGAAATCACTAAAAGTAGAAATTTTAAAATTTAATGATTTATTTTTATTGTAATCTTGAGTCCATATTTGAAAGGTTCTCAAAATCATTCCATACAAATCTGGAGCCATGAAAATGAATAAAATGCCTCTGTTCCTAAATTGGATAGCTGTTGATTGTCTGTTAAACTTTTATTTTTCTATTTTAGGCTGCTTGTTAGAAAATCCTGATTCATTAGCATTGACTGATCTATATTCCTATTACTGAAGCTGTGTTGATTTTGGACGCAACACAGACAAAGTGACACAGTATTCTGGAATACAGAGGAACTATAATAAGGTTGATATAGTTTCCAACTCAGAAGACACCTGAGACATTCCGGGTCTCAGGTCACAGGCCAATCCAGAAGCTTCTATAATTAGATGCTAAGGATTCTGGATTCCAAATAGGGACGCAGACTTAACCCAGAGACAGATTGGGAAATTACAACATCCTGTTTCACCAAGAGTTGAGACGGAAGACCGTCCGTGCAAACATTGCGCATTACACCAAGCACAAGGGCAGGTTGGCCAAATTGGGTGTCAACTTAGTTGTCGTAACTAAGTCAAGGAATATCTGGGCTGAAGAGGAGAAATCAGCAGCCTAGAATATTACCTCATCCCAAACCATTATTTGGGTTTTGGGATCCAACTCTGGGGGATGAAACTAGTAGCTTGGGGATGATAGGCTAGCTAGTAAGAGTTGTCCACAGCTAGACGCCAGTTTGGCCGCTAGCTGTCAACTATAAAGGGGCGTTCCAAGATCACTTGGAAGGCAGAAAAATTAACACCCATCAACATCCCTACTAGTCTGGATAGTAGCGGTGTCAAAGTACAATAAGAGCAAATTGTTGATACTTGCAAACTCCTGCCAAAACCACCACAGACAGTGTTGCATCTTCAAAGAACCACAGGACTTCCACTCCAATTGGATCAACCAACAACAGAACACAGCCCGTTACCATACATATCTACACCAATAGAAGCACATCTGTCTTCATACAGATACCCCATCCCAATATGATTAACTCACCTAATAAAAACAATCACTCTTCTTCTTCAAGAACCAGAAATATTGACACTGCTCATACTACAAATCTTGTGTGAGTTTATTTTGTTTTGTGCTTGTGGAATCTTGCTTCTAGATTGCTCAAATTTTGTTTCATTTTAGTCTTTTTGTCAGTGCCTCATATAAATCCTGATTGGATTATAATATACTCTGGAACAGCATTCATCCATTTCACTTGTTGCGTCAGTTCATTTTGTTTGTGATTTAAACAACACCACTTTATATTTGCTATAATTTTGTATAATGGGCTAGTGATTTTTTTTTTGTTTGACAGTTCATTAATTAACTGAAATTTTATAAATTAATTGAATCCTGAATCTCGTGCAACTTATATTTTGTTCAAATCTGAAATTATTTTGTTTAAATCTGAGGTATTTTTGGTTGTTGCCATAGCTTTTAAAGCTACTGTATAACTACCTGCCCAAGTATTTGGTACTAATGACTCCACCCTTGACCTCATGGCCCAACTGCCCGCAAGAATCCATTGCCACTAGTGAGTTCACCTCTACCCAGATATTTGGGGTGATGTACATCACCCTTAATGGCCTCATTGATTTTATGGTGCCCACCAGTGGACCCTGGGCCATCATTGGAAAATCACTATCCTACATTGTAAATTTAGCTCCATATTGTGATGGGCCCTTTCTTATGAGCCTGTGAGCTGTCTGCCCGCAAGTTCTCAGATACCCACTCCAGGATGGATCCCTGACAGAGTCACTCAATACAACCTCATTTATCAGAAAAATTGATAGAAATTAATCACTCAAGGGTTTTTTGTGTCAGGGTAAAGCACTCTTTAGCTGATGTAGACAGAATAAGAGCCATAAATACAGGTGATATTGCTTGGTCAAAATTTTGGTGCATACTAGAAAATTTTCACATTTTAACTCTTAAGAGTTGAGTCCTCCCTAAATTACTCAATAGGCCAAATATTCTACTGGTCTAACTTTTATTTTACAATATATTCAGTAGTAGGTCTTCTTTGCTACATCTCATATAACTTGATCTTAAGTCAAAATATTACTGAGAGATGGGGCCCTGCCTTGGGTACTTTGTTGTTGACACCTCCTAATGTTACTCCAATGTCCCAGAATCTTGGTGTCTTTCTTGATGAATCTGAAGCCAAGACAGTTATACCTTCTCAGTGCCCAGAGTTTTATGCTAAAGATCTTTAATTCTTTCTCAGGCAATCTATCTAGGATTCTTTTGGTTGGGTTTAATCATCTTGTTGAACCCCAGTGTATCCTTTGAAAATTTTACAAAACAGTATTTGAAGCTTTGTTGGTGGTTAATCATCAACTCTATGTGGATTTGGGTTGTTATTCCCCACTATATGGAGACTGCTTCTTATTACCTGTCAATTTCTGTCACATAGGATATCATCAGGTGAATGATAAAATACCACAGTCCGCAGATTTCTGACACATAGAATTACTTTGTTAAAGTTGATGTGGATTGTATAATAAATTGGTTTTTGATAAAAGTATTTATTTAGTCATAATTGGTTTTTTAAGTCTACATAGTTTTTTAGAGTATTAAATTTTGCATTTATTTATATATACTTTATATAATACACAAATGAGTTTATTATACAATTAAATAGATTATAAAATTTTGTTGCTGGGGGATCAATTTCTGACCATCCTTTATTTAAAAATGTAATGGCACATGCCATCACATCTTATTTGGAAAAATAGCAGCACCCGCCAATTGTGAAACAAAATATAGCAGGTGCTACCACCTTGTTTTACTTAGGCAGCAGCACCCACCCTCACTTTGAAGAGTGAGTTGCCACAGCTCCCGCAATTGGCTACTTTAAATAGTAGCCAATTACAGCTCACACCTGCTCTTCCTTTGAATTTCCTGCGAGAAATTTAAGTGGGCACGGGATTTGCCTGGGGTGCTGCTTCTAAATATAGCAGCACCCAGACAAAAATTGAACCAGCCCTACTTGTGGTTAAAGCTTGAACTTGAATTAGTTTTATTAAACATTTAAAATTTTAGTTTGGTTTTGAAAAACAAACTTTGACTAAAAACTTTCAATCCCTGTACCACACAAAAGCGAAGCTGAGCCAAGAATTGGTTTTGGGTTTAAAACTGATCCTCAATTGGACTCGAACTGAGCAGATTTCAAACCAAGTCAATCAAATATAGTTAAAATATCGCTGAGCCCTAGTCCCCTAGGATTGTTTTATCCAGCTAGCTTCTAGCTTGGGCCAAATCGATCAAAAATTTATTTTATTACATTAAAATATTATGAAATATTTGTGCTAGCTGAGCCGAAGTAACCTTATTTGACTACATTACCTCTCAAATTCAGCCCCCACCATATCTCCAGTGGCAGAGATACACCATTGCAGTCTCTGTTGGGAGAGCAACTATTCTCCAGTAATCCTGGGCTCATTTCTTTTTAAAAAGGGAATATTTTTTTTGAATTTCTTAGTTCAAAGTTTACTCTATCGATTGGAGTTTCTTGGTATTAAAATACAAAGTACTTTTTCCTGCATTGAATTTGTGGTCGATTGTACTTCTCGCTTGGGTAAATTGGTAGGAGCTGAAATGGGTGGGGTTCAGGCTATTTGGATTACGTATTAAGCGTTCCGA
Source organism: Entomophthora muscae (assembly GCA_014839935.2). NCBI lineage: Eukaryota > Fungi > Entomophthoromycota > Entomophthoromycetes > Entomophthorales > Entomophthoraceae > Entomophthora > Entomophthora muscae. The sequence continues at coordinate 45,253 of QTSX02000007.1, read as the reverse complement.
GATGATGAATTTGGAATTGAATTTGAGTGGTTTGGATATGAAGATCTGGGAGAGATACTTTTTATTTGAGATGTTTTAGGCTGGGAGTAGACTGGCTTTGGGAGTCAAAGGAAATATGGTCTCTGCGCCGATCTGCCAGGTGGTGTAGTGGCGCTTAAAGGGATGTGATAGAACGTATGTTCATGCTTATGATACGAGATGCTCCTTGTGTGATTTTCTATTCCGTGAATCTACCGGTGGTATGTGTATCCAATTGTTGGGTTGTAGTGTGAGCTCCAAGCATCATGTGATAAGGATATATGTCTTCTCCATTTCGGTTTAAGATTAGTGCATATTAACGGAACGCAGTTAACGCGAAACAGGTGTTTTTAATTGTTGGAGCATATGATTGGCTGGGTTTCAACAGAAAACAAATGTAAATAATCTAAGATAAAATGATGGTTTATAAGTCACGAGATAAGGACATGATGGTCAAGCAAGGGTATATAAACAGGACTCTTGGTCAAAGTAAGATAATGAGACTTAGCAGTGATAAGACCCGGAAGTTGATTATAAGCAACTTTAAATCCATTGATGATTGCTTGACTTACTTTCTTGCCCAGGTGCAGATTCTACACCCTTATTATGCTTGTGCTGTTCTGCAAGAAGGCTACCGTTCATCCGAGCCACTTACAATATGGGATACCAAGGTGAGGCTCTGTGATGATTTCAGAGGCCAGTATCATGGCGTCTGTATTCCTCCAACTGACTACGGCGCGTGGCTGGAGCCCCCACAACATTGGTTGCTTCCCCTGAAATGGAAATACAATCCTAACTACTTTGTCGGCAATAGTACGCGCATCACCTTTTTAGGCGACGGCTTGGCAGCTCTTAGCTAGGTGTTTACCTCTGTCCGGATCTATATTATTAAACACCATTAAGTTTATACTTCCAATTGTTAAAAGCTATATAAATCCTTGTTATGTGGGTAAAATTTAGGACTGTAACTCTCCCCCTTTTGCTTCAGCTCCTATTTTTAGCTTGTAATTTAAATCAGTTCATACAATCAACACTAGAAAGGATTCAACATCTTTACTTCATTTTGATGACCATTTAAAAAATGTCAGCATTAGCTGCCAGTATACGTATGTGCCTTCTAAGCCATGGTATGCTTGAACTTAAAGCATTTATCCATGATCTAATAAAATAAAGGTACCATTGTAATATATAATATTTTTAAAAGGGACTATAACTAAATCTATCACCACAAACATACTATATTTTATACCAATTGGCTGTAAATGTGCTTTTTGTTAGAAAAAATAAAAAAATCTTTATAAAGTGATATAGTAATTTTCAAAGCTATGGCACTAAGCAAAAATAACTCATCTGTAAACAAAATTAAAAACCAATAAATTTATATTGATTTACAGTATATTTGGGTTCACTTCTGTTTTTTTATCTGAGTAAGTTTTGCTTTAGGCTGAATTGATTTGTTTATCATCATAGTTATTGTTGCAACTGAGTTTGATACCTTACCTGACAGTGTATCTTACAATATACAGGTGTTGTAACTGTGCTGTTTTAGCAGAGTTACATGGGGAAAAATATTTAGAAGATAGATAATAATCTTTATTGTGAGATAGTGATTATATAGTTCATGTGAATCAAGGATAACAGGAACATGATTGGTGATCACACGGCTGGATGAAAGAAGGGGGTGGCTTGATCCTGGTAATGAATCAAGCGCCAAAACAAGGTATTCACCAGGAAGGATCATCATCTGTTCATGTTGTTGGATTTGGTAATTTGAGTTGACTTCCTATTCTGGCTTTGAGTGACTGGATAATTGGATTGCGAGTCACGAACCCGCTTGGTTGGAACCTTGCTGGCGGGTTGAGCCTGTGGTTTTGACACAGGTGCACTCAACAAGCTGCCCCATGCTGTATCAAAAAACACTCCACCTCAAATGTCAAAAAATAAGATAATACTTTCTGATAAGGAGTGAAGCCAATTTTAGCCAAGAAAACTCAACAAGTTATTTGAAACCAAAGCCATATTTGGATTGCATCACCAATGTCACCCTCTTGTGACTATGTGGCCTTTTCTTCTGGTATAATAACCCATATTTCCCAATATAGTCATTATCTTATGTCAAATATCTGTCTTTTTTTGCACTGTTATATTCCCTTATTCATTAATGAACTATAATTAGTCAAGTTGCAATATTATGAAAACTAATGTAAAACCATATTTTTCCTGGATTATAAAATTATTAAAACAGGCTAGATAAATATACATGGTTTGAAAATATCAAAACTATGGATACAATATCATGAAAAGGCTTAACAATAAATTAAATTTTAATGTGCAAATAAATTATTCTTTTTTCAGAAACAAAGCCTATTATTGTAAAGACCCAACAATTGGTGAAGTATTTTAGCAAAATAAGGTACCAAGTTGGCCACTTGGAACCCAGTGAGCGCGGTCACAATGGGATAGACCGTCATCATCCATCAAAAGACCTTTGTGTGTACTTTATAGCGTCCAAAATTACCGGCAAAATATGTGAGTAAATAGTATATAAAGGTGTATATAGCTACAGACTGAGTGGAGTGAGACAAAACCAGCATGGACCAGAAGTACTGATTGGAGGAGTTGAGCTGCGCCGGCTCCTTGTAAAAGTACTCACTAGTTGGATCATTGAATGGCCCATGCAGTTGATAGTGTTAGTGGCCCCCAATTTCTAGGCAGGCTGTAAGGACAGCTGAAAAGATAAGATCATTCATCTTCTAGTCCTGAGAAAAGGCAGACAAAGCTTAGTATCTTTAACTTTCTGAGAGATAAAAGTTTTGTTTTGATTTATGTGATAACAATTGAGGGGTAATTTGCTCAATAATAGCACAAACTATCATCAAGTGGTTGGGCTTTATTATATACTATCATCCTTGATGGGGCATGAATAGTGCAAAACATTGAATAGGGAACCCCAAACACTTGGTGTTGTCTGGAATTCCCTTTTGGGATTGAAGAGGTTTGGCAAGCAATGAATTGTTGATCTCTGACTTGCATTGCCCTGGAGCTTTTTTAGGTACTTTCATGCACCCAAATCCCAATTCTGTAATCTCTGCATTAAATGGTTTGCAGGGCAGCCTGTCAACCCCGTCCAAATTTGGTAGATTTCAAATTTTGAAAGCACTTTTTCCTATTTTTAGGGTTGGGGAAATTGCCTTTTTGAGGTTCCTGATTTGGCAATTTCTTCATCCAGCAGGGGTGAACGGGCCCACTGTGAGGGGTGCACCATTCCCTGCTGGCTGGCTGGCGGGCGCACACAGGCAAGCTGCCAGGCTGGGCGTGCGGTCTGCGGCCGGCTGCGTGGCCTGCGGCGGGGGTATAAAAACCAAATTTTAAATTTTTAGAATTTTTAAAATCTGTTTTATCCAGCGGCAGTTTCCCCAATCAGGGAAAACTGCTGCAATTTTTTGTTTTGATTTGTGATATAAAAAGTGCGCAAACTTTTGTTTTTCAAAAGTTTGTTGTCAGGAATATTCTTGACAATTATACAATTCAAGCCTATTTTAAAAAACCAAAAGATAGCGTTATATTGAACTAGCACATACTAAGAGTTCTATTTGCTTTCTGATATCTTCACAAGTCTCATTATGTGAGGAATTCCATACCTTACACAAATATAAGATCAAACTCAAGAACTCTGGATAAATCTCAAGGACTGAAAACTGCATTTTTAAATGCAGATTTAAAAACTAAGGATGTTAACAAAACAATTAATTCAATTGTTTTGAAAACACATTCAAAGTTGATAAACAAATGTGTTTAAGCAAAAACAAACACAAAAACAAAAGCAAGCGTAAAAACCAAAAACAACACATAAATTCTACTTCAAAACTAGAATTTAAGGCTTTGGATGACTATTACAACGACAATAAAAATTCAGCATTTAATTTTGGCTCTGATAATTACAATACAGCCAATTAATCTAAAAATAAATGCAAAAACTGTCCAAACCAGATATTCAGTGATCCAGGAAGCCAATCAAACCCAGCAAACCACTCAAGCCAAAAAATACTTCACATTCAGCCACAGATACCATCTCCAACCATAGTGAGGTACAATACTGCAATGCAATATTCCAACCTGCCTCTTCTTGCATTGCAGGCTGCAGCCTGCTGCAGTCCTGTAAGGCAATCCTTCTCAAAATCACTCTTGCAGTATCACCTGGTAACCACAATGTTCCCTTTCTCACTTGAAGTCAGTATTTAAACTGAAAAATTCCTCCCATCCAAATTGCTTCAACAATATCTTTATTTCCTATCAACCCAATAAATCTATATTCTCAATTCTAAACACTTGATTAGTAGATTCAAAAAGGTTCCCCCTTTAACAGCATGAAGTTCATCTTTCTTGTATGAACTTTTTGTGTGTTAGTCAGTTATGGGCAAGCCAATGTGAACTTCAAAACCCCCGAACCAACTCCAACTGACAAATCAGAAGACTCAATTTGGTATCGTTTTGGACCACATCAACACCATGCCACTTACGTAGAAACAGCACAATTTCCATCTATTATTTACCCCAAGGCCCCCTGGTTGGTGTTGGGGTACACCAGTGTCTATTATCTCCTAAACCACTTCACTCCCTTCTTGGGAAGATTCTGTCTATTTGGTCACCTTCTGTGACAGAAATCCCTGGATAATATGAAGCCTTTTCTAAATGATGGAGAATTACCACCCAAATCCACATAGAATTGATGATTAACCACCAACGCGGCTTTAAATATCTTTTTGTGAAATTTCCAATTGAAACTCCAGGATTAAGTAGAACAATCAATCCTAACCAGAGTAAACTAAGATAAATGACCTGGGAAAGCATCAATGCATCTTCAGCGTATAATTCTGGGCATTGAGAAGTGACACAATTTTCATTTTCCAGAATGGGGGGAGGAGCTACAAAATTGGCTGGCATGAAATTAACATTTTGTGGCGCCGACAACAAAGTTCCAGATGCTGGGCCCCATCTTCATGAAATGATTCTGTTCAGAATCAGAGTGTACAGGATATATCACAACAACCCGAGCACAGGATGCATTTTTAAAATTTAAAATTAGAACTTGAGATAATTGATTTTTATTGAGTAAATTTAGAAGGACTTAACTCTTAGAGTTGAAACAGGGAAAATTATTCAATATATATCAGAAAAATTGACTAAGCAATACCACCTGAGTCTTGATCTCCTATTTCTTTGGCATCTTCAAGTAAGTATCTAGTCCAGGTTGCAAAGAACCCTTGTGTGACCAGTTTCTGACAACCATGCTGATTAATGAGCTTATATCGGGTGACCCTCATATTATGTCAATTTATCAACATCAGTTTACAAGGGGGAGCTGGTTTCAGCTGGAATACTGGAGCAGTCATGACCAATTTTCGATTGACTGTTTGGTTTAAATCTGTTAACTTGGTCAATTTTGATACAGGTTTCCCGGCCTTCCGTGCCTTCTTACTTGGATGGACAATACCCAGCATTATGAAAATTACCGTGACATTACCCTCTGCTTTAGCCCTGGGCACAATACCACCATCTGGGAGATGGGATAAAGAGAAATTCTTATGGGCAGGTGGGAGTTTCATTGCGGCGAGGGTAGGTTCAGGGTGTCCAATAGCAGTAGGATTGCGCTTGTAGAACTTGTGGATCAGATCAGAGGAATTTGAACAATTGTAGTGAGGAACCCAGGAGTTTTCAGAATCAGGATAACCTTTCCAAGATACCAAATATTCCAAACGGCAACAATTCTTGGGGGAAGCTAGAATACAATTTAACTTGTACTCAGGTTCTCCTTCCACAAGAATGGGTTGGGAAGAGGGGGTCTCTGTTCCTTTGAAGGGAGTAAGGAGACATTCATGGAAGGTGTGGAAAATCTTGAAAGCAGGAGGTAAATCCAGCCAATAGGCGGAGGGACCAATCTGATGTTTTACCTTGAAGGAACCAACTTGCTTGGGACCCAATTTACAACATGAAACTTTAAGTTTCATATTGCAAGCATCAACCATGACTAGATCACCTGGCCTGTAAGTTGGGCCTTCCTGGCGCTTGCAATCTGCGTATTCCTTGTAAGTTGTCACAGCGGCGGCAAAAGTAACTTGGAGCTCCTGATGAACCCGCTTCAATTCAGCAGCTTGATCAGTTGCAGCTTCCACGTTGCTAACCAAACAAGGACCCATGTTGGAAGAAGGATTGTAACCCACATTGGCATAAAATGGCAATACTTGAGTTGACGTGTGCGGGGCGTTATTATATGTGAACTCTGCCATAGGTAGATTATCACACTAGTCATCTTGTTGCGCATTGATGTAGCAGCGTAGGTAGACCTCCAAACTTTGGTTTACCCTCTCTGTTTGTACATTGAATTGGGGGTGGAAAGCAGTAGAGTGGCACAATTTGATACCAAGGATTCCAGTAAAAGCTTCCCAGAACTGAGCAATAAATTGAGGACTACAGTCACTTACAATCTCCATTGGGATGCCATGCAGAGATAAGATTCTGTTCACAAATAACCTAGCGGTTTCCACTGAAGTAATTGTGGTTGAGCAAGGTACAAAGTGTGCCATCTTTGTGAAACAATCAACTACTACCATGATTGTGTTAAAACCATTGGAATTGGGAAGCTTGCCAATGAAATCCACCAACACAGAGATCCAAGGACCTGCAGCAGACTGAAGTGGAACCAGTAAACCAGTAGTCTTATTCCAACTGGCCTTGGATTGAACACATATCAGGCAATTTCAAACAAAAGCGGCTACCTGCACAGTCAAACCTTTCCAGGAAAACTGGCGGCGGATAAGTTCCACTGTTTTGTTTTTCCCTGGATGACCAGCTGTTGGACAGGTATGATTAGCCTCCATGATTTCATCCCAAATAGTGCCTTCAGGGACCCACAAGCGACCTTGATGATATAGGACTGGACCAATCTTATGATAACCCTGAGGCGGACCTACTGGGTTTGCACATGCTAGCTCTAATAGCCTATCATAACCTTTGGACAAAGGTTGCAGAAACTTAACCTTGAAATACAAGTCCAGGTCTGCGCCCTCAGCTAAGGACATGGTGACCAACATAGCCGGTGGAGGTAATACAAAAGGCACCACAGCTTCATCTGGAATCATAGTATGTGTGTTAAACTTGGCGTCCATACTAGCATCTGGGAGATGGGAGGGATTCCTGCTTAGAGCATCAGCCAAGTGATTGTCAGATCCCTTAATAAACTTGTACAGAACTTGTATCTTGTCAGATCACCATGCCATCTGGATTGGCAACCCAACAAAACCCTGGGTTGTTGATAATATAGAAGAGCTTTGTGGTCAGTTCTTACTACAAATGGATGACGTGCCAACATGAGATGATGGTGCCAATGTTTTAACAATTCCACTACAGCCAACAATTTCTTGTTGTAAATCATGTAGATGCGTTCTCAAGCCTCCATCTTCCGGGAGAAATACCCTACAGGTCTCTCAATCCCGTCACTAGCTGTTTGCAACAGCACACCAGCCACAGTGTATTTAGATGCATCAGTGAAAACAACAAAAGAAAGCTTAGGATCTACATGTCTTAACACTGGGGAGGACAACAAAAGAGCCTTGACTGCTGAGAAGGCACTTGCACACTCAGGCATCCAGACTAAAGTTGTCTTTCTGCTAGCCAAATATAAAGGGGCAGCCACCTCAGACAAGTGGGGAGTGGATTTCTTCAAGAACGTACATGTACCCAGGAAACTACAAAGTTGGGATACTGTCACAGGCGTAGCATACTCTCAAACTGCAGCTTCCTTGTCAGGGGCAATGGTGTGGCCATCCTCAAAGATAATATTACCCAGAAAGGTAACCTTACGTTTAAAGAATTCACATTTACTCCTTTTGATGATCAAGTTTGTGTCAGGGATTCTTTCCCTGACTACTTGAATCTTATTTATACACATGGTAACAACAAGCTTATCAACCAGCACCAGAAAAAATACTCAAAGGATTTAAAGTCACAAACTTCACAAAACACACGTCACAATGATGTTGTTAGTCTCAGAAGCCTTGGGAACCGGATTCAAACCCTGAACTCTGCTAAAGAATGCAACGTTAGTATCAGCTCTTCATCAAACATTGAATTACCTATTTATGAACATTTAATTCAATCATTTTTTGCTTTCAAAAAGCCTTTCAAAGTCGAAAAGGTTAATATTAAGCGGGTGCACGTCACTTACCGTCCAGCGTTTGATTGACTGATTTTAGCCTTTTGAACCGCTCTAAACCCGCTTTCTCTGCCTTTAGGCATATTGCTGTACCTCAACATATTGGATCCTCCCAGTACTTCCCGCTTAATTGGCTTGTCAATCATCAGATCTTTGTGGCTCTTTCTTTGTAACCAACTATTATTGTTTATTATTAAGAATCAGTGTATCCAATACATGAAATTGGTAAGTTTACATGATAAACTCATGAAAATCCCCTCAAACTCCACTCAAACTTCTCAGCCTTGAATTCAAGGCTATTTAAGTGCCCACTTCTTATTCTTTCAAATTGTTCCAACAATAAAGACTATTCTATTTTCTGATACTTCTATCTTTTCTGACACAACTCCATTTCTGAAGCCATGAAAGGAATCCTATTCCTATCCTGGTTTCTAGTTTACTTCTTGCTAGTGGTTTTTGCCTTGGAAAATCCAACTCCTACAACTGACTGGTACAATTCCTCTCCTGATGATCCCATCAAAAGGAATCCCTTGCCAATGGATGGTTCAAATACCTGTCTGGACATTGGGGACGTGAGTTCAACTATGGTTGCTCATTTACTTCCCCTCCTGTTGAACCAACCCTTGTTAGACCTTACGCTTCCTTTTACCTCTTAGTGTATTTGATGGGCTACTATCTACTAGGGCAATTAAGTCCTATGTTTGGAAGGTTTGCCTATCTAGGACAGCTTGGGCATCTTGCAATGGTCACAGTTCCTATCGGTTTGGTCATAGCAGGATTAAATGTAGGGGCCTTGGCCCATCAGCTGGGAAGTTTATTCCCTGCAAAGTAGGTCCCTGACAGTTTGTTGGAACCCATTTTGAGCTTCTTACTTAGAAGTTCAGAACCAACCCCTGCAAACTACCTGCTCTATACCGCAATCATCAAGAGTCTTGCGGTCACCTTGGTCACTACCATCGTCAGCCTGACCACATATTGTCTTGTTTGCCTTTCCCTTCAGACCAGAACCACCACTACTTCAAGTGCAACAGCTCCTCAACAGGTTCAGAACCAAACCGTGGTGCTAAACCAGATTTCTGCAGTATCTCCTGACAACAACAAAGGTAACAAGATCCTGATGCTCCTGGCCTTCTCACAATCCCTGTTTGAAACATCACCAGCACAATTCCAGACTGACGCACAGAAGGTCCACCATGTTGCCAAGAAGCTCACAGGCAAGGCTCGCGTCTGGTACGCCAAGGCCACCCTCCAAGGGGAGAAATTACTAAACAACTATCCAGCCTTTTGTGACTCCTTATTGTCTACTGTAGTGCCAGCACAAACTACTGAAGAACTCTGAGACCACATAATGACCCTGTACCAAGGCAGAATGGCCACCAAGGACTACATTGAAGAATTCTCGCGCCTCAAGGAAGCAATTGGGATGACAGATGCCAAAGCTTGCTATCTTGTTCAGAAAAAATTATCTCCAGAACTCAAGAACTTCCTAGCTCACCATGTACTTCCCAACAAGTTTTCTGAGCTTACCAAAGAGGTATTGAAATGGTCCTCCAAGGTAAAGCAACTCCCTTCTTGGAACAACACCAAGACTATGCCTGCCCATAACTTACCCTCCCCTGCCAAGGTCCCCAAGGGACTAGTTCCTAAACCCGGGGGGAGGGTACCAGTTAGCCCCTGAAGAGAAGCAACGACAAGTCTGCAAAGGATTGTGCCTCTACTATGGACAAACAGGACATTTGGCTAAAGATTGCCAGGCACTCTCAAAGGTACAGTCCGCTTCAGGACATTTTCTTTTGACCACCAATGCCAATAAATCTTCCACTCAGTCTTACGCTCTTTTGCCAGTTTTTCTAGACCATGAATTTGGCACTACGGCCAGCTACGCACTAATTGACATGGGAGCTATTGGGAACTTCATTGACCAAGATCTTTTGACTTCATTAGGGTTGGAGACCTCAGGTCTAGCCTCTGTAAGACTTGCTGAAGGTACACCTGCCTGGGTAGGACGCCTAGCCAAACCTCTCCACGCTCAGGTAGGGAAGAACTCATACCATCTATCCACCTCCACGCTCTCCAATTTGGCCTGCCCTTTAGTCTTGGGCTTTCCCTGGTGTCAGGAAGCCAAGTTACAGTTCAATTGGGACACCAACTTGGTCACGCTTCACTCCCACGGACAACCAACCACGGTGCCTCTCAAAAAACCTTACCATCAAGTACCAAGGAACTTCACTGCTTACTTGAACTCCCTACTTCTTGTGGGAAGCCCAACACCTGATTCTATTCTGGAGGAAATTCAAGACTTAAAAACAGCCTTTAGCGAGGAACTCTGCTCCGTCCTTCCTGAACAAAGACCATCCAACCTTAGAATTGACTTGATACCAGGCTCCTCACCCACCTGGGGAAAGCTTTACCCCATGAACCGAGCACAGGGAATTGCGATGAAGGTGTACCTTGACAAAAACTTAGCCAAAGGGTTTATGCGTTATCCAACTCCCCATGTTCATCCCCCATGTTCTTTGTAGGGAAAGCGGACGGGACCTTGAGACTGGTGGTAGACTTCACCAAACTAAACTCCATAACCATTAAGAACCAAAACCCCTTACCATCTGCAGAGTCCTTAACCAACCAACTTACCCACGCCAAGGTTTTCTCTAAATTAGACCTCCGCAGTGCTTATAACCAAATAATATTGCTGAAGGTCATAAATGGAAGACAGCAGTTTGCACCCCTTTTGGGCTCTATGAATACCTTGTGATGCCCTTTGGGTTGAGTAACGCTCCTGCAGCCTTCCAAGGCCTAATGAGTGAGGTTCTCTTCCCTCTACTTGACGTCTGCGTTGTTGTCTACCTTGACAATATTCTGGTATACTTGAAGAACAAGGAGGCCCACACTAAACACCTGCAAGAGGTCCTCTAACTACTCATTGACAACCGTTTGTTCTGTAAGCTTGAAAAACGCGAGTTCTTTGTCACTGAGATTGAGTTTCTTGGGTACAAGATTAACCCTGGAGGTTTTGCAGTTGCTCTGTCCTAGATCCAGGCAGTCCTGGACTGGCCTAGACCTACAACACGCACCAAGCTTCGTGGCTTCTTGGGCCTTGCCAATTTTTGCCGCAAGTTTATCAAGGACTTTTCTGCTACCGCTCTTCCTCTCACGCACCTTACCTCCGAAAAGGTCCCCTTTGTCTGGTCACCTGAAGCCAATCTGGCTTTTGAAACCCTCAAGAAGCAATTCACCTCAGCACCTGTCCTTCTCCGCCCAGATCATGAACGCCAATTTTTTTGGACACGGACACCTCTGACTTTGCCCTAGGAGGGGTGTTGCTGCAGCTTGGGGGGGATAGTGAACTCCACCCTGTGGCGTTCTACTCCTATAAGCTGCTCAACCGAGAAAGAAATTACCACATATACAAGAAGGAACTATTTGCCATTGTCAAATCCCTGGACCACTGGCGTCACTACTTGGAAGGAAGTAAATTCCCCGTTCTAATCAGAACCAATCATAAGAATCTACTATATTTCACCGAGAAGAGAAAGGTTAGCCCACGTCTGGCACAATGGGCTATCAATCTGCTTGCCTTTGACTTCAAGATTAGTTATACGCCAGGACATAAGAATGTAGTACCAGACGCCATCAGTAGACGAGAGGATTTGGATGACCCAAGTCAGTCTTATGTTAAACACAATAAACAGGCCATACTCTCTGAAGATCAGTTCCTCTCCCACATCATGACTATAGCGTATTTATCCACCTTGGATCAGGACATCATAGCATCTCAACCCCTCAATAAGGATAACATTCCCCCTGGGCTTACACTAAACAACAGATCTTGGACAAAGAATGGAAACCTTTATGTACCAACCAATAAATACCGACAAGCAATCCTGGAAAGCTTCCACGACTCCCCTCTCACAGGACATGGAGGTATTTGCAAAACAGTCAAGAGAATCCAATGAAGATATTGGTGGCCTAATCTGAAGAAGACAGTTGTCAAATACATCACCACATGCGTGCTGTGTGGCTGCAACAAACCCTCCACCATGAAGCCCCAAGGACTACTCAAACCTTTGCCCATTCCTCCGCGCCCTTGGTATTCCATCTCCATGGATTTTATTGTAGATCTTCCAGAGAGCGACAACATGACCGGCATCTTTGTGGTAGTAGATCGGCTAACCAAATATGCTATCTTTACCCCTTTCAAGCGTGCAATAGCAGAAGACACTGCCAACATGTTCTTCACTCATGTAATTGCCAACCATGGAATTCCCAATAATATCATCTCAGATTGAGGTACTCAATTCACATCAAAGTTCTGGCAGTTCCTAATAAAGACCTTACAAGTTAAAACTCTCATGTCTATATCCTTCCATCCTCAGACCAACAGACAGACAGACAGAACGGGTTAACCAAGTACTGGAAGGTTTTCTCAGGAACTATGTGAACTTGCGACAGGATGATTGGGTAAGCCTACTCCTGCTTGCCCAACTATGCTACAACACCAACCACCATGATTCTATTGGAGTATCTCCCTTCTTTGCCAATTATGGATATAACCCAGAAGATCTCCCTGAACTAACCACTGAAGACACAATCCCGTTGGCACACCAATGGGCAACCTCCTTACTCAAGAATCATCAACAACTTAAGACACAACTGGAAAAGGCGGCCTTACAGTATAAGAACCAAGCTGATAAACATTGAAGAACCCCAGAAGATATTCAAGCGGGAGACTATGTGTTCCTCAGTGCCAAGAACCTCAAACTGGATATTCCAGGCCAGAAACAAGGGCCAAAGAAGATTGGCCCACTTTTGGTCATTGAACAACGCTCTGATGTTAATTTCCGACTCAAACTCTCTGCTGGTTCCTCCGCCCATGATGTTTTCCATATTAGTCTTCTGTCCAAGTTCAAAGGGTTACCATCTGACATGGATCATAAGGACCCTCCTCCTATCATCTTGAACCATACTCTGGAATGGGAAGTAGAAGACATCCTCAATCACTGCACCTCTTGAGGCAAACTTCAATACTTGGTCAAATGGAAAGGGTAAGAAGTAGAATCCAACTCCTGGGAACCAGAAGAGAATCTAGAGAATGCCCCAGAAGTCCTCTCACGCTACCAAAAGACTCAGACAGAGAGGGACCTTCATGGGGAGGATAGTGTCAGGGATTCTTTCCCTGACTACTTAAATCTTATTTATACACATGGTAACAACAAGCTTATCAACCAGCACCAGAACAAATACTCAAAGGATTTAAAGTCACAAACTTCACAAAACACACTTCACAATGATGTTGTTGGTCTCAGAAGCCTTGGGAACCGGATTCAAACCCTGAACTCTGCTAAAGAATGCAACATTAGTATCAGCTCTTCATCAAACATTGAATTACCTATTTATGAACATTTAATTCAATTGTTTTTTGCTTTCAAAAAGCCTTTTGAAGTCAAAAAGGTTAATATTAAGTGGGTGCACGTCACTTACTGTCCAGCTTTTGATTGACTGATTTTAGCCTTTTGAACCGCTCTAAACCTGCTTTCTCTGCCTTTAGGCATATTGCTGTACCTCAACATATTGGATCCTCCCAGTACTTCCCGCTTAATTGGCTTGTCAATCATCAGATCTTTGTGGCTCTTTCTTTGTAACCAACTATTATTGTTTATTATTAAGAACCAGTGTATCCAATACATGAAATTGATAAGTTTACATGATAAACTCGTGAAAATCCCCTCAAACTCCACTCAAACTTCTCAGCCTTGAATTCAAGGCTATTTAAGTGCCCACTTCTTATTCTTTCAAATTGTTCCAACAATAAAGACTATTCTATTTTCTGATACTTCTATCTTTTCTGACACAACTCCATTTCTGAAGCCATGAAAGGAATCCTATTCCTATCCTGGTTTCTAGTTTACTTCTTGCTAGTGGTTTTTGCCTTGGAAAATCCAACTCCTACAACTGACTGGTACAATTCCTCTCCTGATGATCCCACCAAAAGGAATCCCTTGCCAATGGATGGTTCAAATACCTGTCTGGACATTGGGGACATGAGTTCAACTATGGTTGCTCATTTACTTCCCCTCCTGTTGAACCAACCCTTGTTAGACCTTACGCTTCCTTTTACCTCTTAGTGTATTTGGTGGGCTACTATCTACTAGGGCAATTCAGTCCTATGTTTGGAAGGTTTGCCTATCTAGGACAGCTTGGGCATCTTGCAATAGTCACAGTTCCTATTGGTTTGGTCATAGCAGGATTGAATGTAGGGGCCTTGGCCCATCAGCTGGGAAGTTTATTCCCTGCAAAGTGGGTCCCTGACAGTTTGCTTGGAGAATGCGCTCTACAACTGCCAACAAGTGGGCCTTATGGGACTCCTCATCCAGAGAAAAAACCAAGATTTTATCCATATATGCAATGGCACAAACACCTAGGAGATCTCCCAGGACTGAATCAATCAACTGCTGAAAGCAAGCTGGGGCATTCTTCAATCCAAAAGGCATTACGCAGAAAAAGAAGATACCCTTCTTGGTTCTGAATGTTGTTAACCATTCCATTCCTTCTGCAATCCTGATTTGATTGAAAGCATTCAACAGATCAAGTTTCAAGAATACCTTAGCCTTCTCAACACATCTAGAGATCTGTGCTTCAAGAGGTAAAGGATAAGGATCCAGAATTGTAATGTTATTCAAATTCCTGTAGTTGACACAAGGACAAGGGGACCCATCAGACTTTTGAACAAACAATAACAGAGAGCAGATTGACAAGGCCTTCTTAAAATGTAGCCCTTTGCCAACATGTCATGAGTCCACTCTTCCAAACATGCATCTTCCTTCAAGGTTAAAGGGTAAATATGAGATACAATTCTGATCAGATCAACAGTGACCTTAAAGTCAAAGTCAAACTGAGTGTGCTTGGGAAGGACCTCGCCTCTGGTGGCATCAAATGCTGCAGACCAGGGTTGCAAACATGCCAGTAAATCCAAACTTATGGGGACAGGGACAGGAAACAATTGTATGGTCTGTGATGATTGCTCTGATTCAGACATATCCAACAGCAGAATACAAATAGTTAGGCAACTGCCAGAATTAACTCATTCCGCAAGTTGACTTACTGAATGTCAACAATTTGTTGACATTCAGTAAGTTGATATTATTTTGGTATTTATCCGCCGGAATCAGGCATTTCCAAAACTAAGCTAATTTTTCATAGTGAATTATTAAGTCAGACTTGCAAAATCAAAAAGGAACAGACATAATGTCGACACCATTTAAACAAAGGCTTAATTTTAAGCCAAAAAACTAATATAATTTACTATGAAAATGTAAGTTTCTTTGTACTTTTACATTAAGGTCAACTACAGTAAGTAATATCTGGATGTTGACCCCAAATAAGAATCCATAAATTTCTTAATAAAATACACAATATTCTAAAAATAACTACTTTTTATATTTTATACTACTGTTTTTATTAAATATATTAAGATAAGCATTGAACAAAGACATATGCTAACTTTCAGAGCATTCTTTGTATTATTTAGATATTTACTGTTATTTTAAACTCACTGGATAAACTATAGCTTATTTCTGGAAGTCCACTTAAGCCAACACACATATGTTAAAACTAGAATTTATATATGTAATTATAATGATGACTTTGTGTCAAAACACGTCACCTAAATTGCAACAAAGGAGTTTGGCTAAACAAACAAAGTGACATAATTTAAGAGAGATTTAATAAGAGAGTTGCTATAAAAGAACGCTGACTGCCTGAATGTCAACACTTTCACTTATTTATTAGTAAAACACTGCCGCTTAACAAAAAGCACACATATAATGGTATGGTAATTCAGGCCAAAGTACCCAGGACTGTACTTCAGACTTCCCTCTACAATCCCTATTATTTAGTTTTCATAAGTTACATATGCAAATCTTTAATTTTTTCAAATTTAAAAATAATCAATTTTGGCCTTAAAAAACCAACTCTGGAAAATATTATCCAAGCTTTATAAGTGATTTACATAGTGTTTTTCCACTTTAATGATGACTGTCAGCATGTCAACATCAAAATTAAAGCGTTTTTTATGCTGACAACCTAAATTAAATATTTTTGACTACTGTGACTACCAGAATGTCAACTTTTTATTTAAACATGGTTTTTTTCTATTCTTTAATAATAAACTAGCTCTAAAATTACTTTCTATACTTCTAAAAACTATTTACTTAATAATAAAATTTAAAACAAGTGATTATTATTTAATTTTATTCATGTCTCACATGATTATTCTTACTTTATTAACTCTACTCTAATTATTGTAGGCAAATCTTCCAAGAAGCCACAAAATAACCCCAAGTCAACCAAGAAAGTACCCAAAGCCTCTAGGAAGGCCCAAAGTCCCTACCCCAACAAAAAACCAGCCAAAGAGCCCTCAACAAAACAGAAGACAAAGGAGAAGACCCCAAGCCCTGAAAGCAAAGAGCCCTCCCCGACCCTTCCTCTTCTCCAAGCTGGTACCAATCAGAAGGAAATGAGGTTCTACTAAACAAGCAAAAAAGAAAGAAGACACCCAAGAGTCCAGAACCCCAGCCAAGCCCATATGAATCAAGCTCAAAGGAATCAAGTCCCAAGGAATCAAGCTCATCCCAGTCCAGAAAGCGCAAGAATCTAACTCCAGATAATTCCCCTCCACCGCCCAACAAATCTTCACCTCCATCCTCCTAATCAAGTATCAACAAAGAAGATCCTGATGATTACCTGTCTGGCTATCATCAAGCACCAATTGGCCCATGGGATCCCCTAAAGGTTCACAATATATGTAACATAAAAGGAGAGTTTAAGCTCCCAAAGAAGTTCCCTTGGGTTTTCCCTCTAATGTCTGTCAAAGGAGGTGCAAGTTTAGTCTGTGATGACTATGTTTTCAATTGCAACAATCAGAAGAGAGCAGGAAGAAGCAAGCATTATGTATGTGAAGATAGAAGCTGTGCTGCCAGGATCAATACATAAGGATGGGATAAAGTCACTAGTGAAATAGAGAGCACACATGCAATGCTCCAATAAATCTTATTGAAAAGCTTCTAAAGTGGTACCTCTACCAAATGGTCCCAGTCTCCAAAGATGTCAAGGCTTCTGATCTGGCAGTTAAGGCCACCACACACCTAAGTAATGAGAACCTGAAGCTCATCCCTGACTGCAACCAGTTAGTGAAGTACATATGTGACAAACGCCGTGACCTAGTCCCCCATAAGAAATCAGCCATGGTTCAAAGAGAGTTAGTCTTGACAGAGGAGTTAAAGATGTTCAATGGTGATGAGGTATTCCTTTTACATGATGATGGTCCTACAGCAGAGGCAAGAATTATATGCTATGCTACACAACAGAACCTGGAGCAGTTGAGGGATTCAGAGACCTGGTTATGTGATGGTACCTTTGCAGTATGCCCCCGCCTTTTTTACCAACTATGGGTTGTACATTCCCTCATTGAAGGCAAGGTGCTCCCATTTGCCTACTTTCTGCTTCCTGGGGTAACATAAGAGATCTACACAAGTGCCTTTAAAATCCTTCAGGAGGGCATCAAAGCCCTACCCAGTAATAGAAAGAGTCCCCCTGGCCATAACACTAGAGCCAATCCAGATGATGATGAAAAGGATGAAGCCACCCTTGCTGCAGAAAAAGAAGCTCAAGATAAAGCACTTGGTTCCTCAACTATAATCATGGACTATGAAACTGCCCAGTATAATGCTTTTGTAAATACCTTTGATGGAGAGGTACAGGGGTGTTTTTTCCATTATCAACAGGCTGTCAACAGGCAACTAAAGGGTCTAACTGAGCTCAGCAAGCTCCACCGTCTAGATAAATCAGGAAAGTGCAAGTTCTTAATTCAGCAGTTTGTAGCACTAGCCTTTGTAAAGCCAGATCATGCTGGACAAGCCTTTGAGCTCCTATGCCAGGATCCATATGCCAAGAAACATGATAGTGCCTTCTACCCTTTCATTGAATATTATGAACCACAGTGGATTGGACGTAAGGTCACTAAGCGCCGGAGCAAGCCCAGAGCCAAAGCCAACTGGAACTGCTATCAGGCAGTTCTTAAGGATGAGATGAAAACGACTTCATAGTTGGAGGGCTGGCATAAGCATATCAAGTCCTCCTTTGGAATCAAGCCCAGATACAACATCTTCTATGAGCATCTCAAAGTCCAACAGGGGAAGACTGCTGCATCCATCAGAGATATTGAGAACCGCCCATCCAAGAAGAAGAGAACCACCAAAGAGAAACAGTATCAAGAGAAGATCAAGGACGTTGTCAAGGCCAAATATAAGCTTTCAGATATTGGGGAATACATCAAGATGATTGCCACAGTTCTTAATGGCAACCAGGTTATTACAGTCTAGCTTTTCATTAAATTTATTGAGTATTGACTAATTTTTTATATAGTTCTTATATATTAAGTATAATATTTTTGTATAAATAGTTATTCTAAATAAATCATTAATCTTTTATAATACTGCTTTTATAAAATCATTGGTTTTTTATTGATAGTTTGATGCTTTAGACTGTATTACATGGCCTATATTGGTATTTTACTAGTAAATTATATGTTTTTTGTAGTTTTTAATATAGAAAAAACTTTATATTACTGTTTCTGATTGCTATATTTTGCTATAATACATGAAATTTTATGTAGTACCTTTTTGTGTATTGAATTTTTTAACTTTTAAAAGTGGGAAAAAATTTATTATAGTAAAGATAGCTAATTTCATAGTAAAATAAAATAAAGGTTTATTTTTATGAAATTTTTTAATATCCATGTATAATTTTTATGGACTTTTTAAAATCTATGTTGTCACATTACCCTAAAAAGTTTCTTGAAGCTTAATTTTTATTAAGTAAAATGTTCAGGAAACAGGTTTCTGCTTATTAAAAAAGTGTCAACATTTAGTAGTCTGCATGAGTTAAAACTTAATTCTGACTTTTCAATGCTGTTGACATTAAAGTATTTTTAATTCTGATTATTGACATATAGTAAGTCAACTTGCGGAATGAGTAAATTCTGGCGGTTGCCAAATAGTTATACCCGAGGAGTGTTCCACCTGTATCTCATTTTTCTCCAGTAAGGTTGATACATTATGATCTCTCCACCAACTCACTCCCAAAATGATAGGATACATAAGGGTAGGGCAAACAGAAATCCTTGCAGTAAAAGACTGACCTGCAACTACAAAAGTAACTGGCTTCTTCAGCTGGAAAGAGGAAAATGTTTGACAATTTCCACAGCAACTGCCAGAATTA
The DNA here is from genome assembly GCA_014839935.2 of Entomophthora muscae. Taxonomy (NCBI): domain Eukaryota; kingdom Fungi; phylum Entomophthoromycota; class Entomophthoromycetes; order Entomophthorales; family Entomophthoraceae; genus Entomophthora; species Entomophthora muscae. The sequence continues at coordinate 25,746 of QTSX02000007.1, read as the reverse complement.
ACTCATTCTGCAAGTCAACTTACTATATGTTGATAATCAGAATTAAAAATACTTTAATGTCAACAGCATTGAAAAGTCAGAATTAAGTTTTAACTCATGCAGACTCCTAAATGTTGACACTTTTTTAATAAGCAGAAACCTGTTTCCTGAACATTTTACTTAATAAAAATTAAGCTTCAAGATACTTTTTAGGGTAATGTGACAACATAGATTTTAAAATTTTTATAAAAAATTATACATGAATATTAAAAAAATTCATAAAAATACACTTTTATTTTATTTTACTATGAAATTAGCTATCTTTACTATAATAAATTTTTCCCACTTATAAAAACAAAATAAATTCAATACACAAAAAGGTACTACATAAAATTTCACGTATTATAGCAAAATATAGCAATCAGAAACAGGAATATAAAGTTTTTTCTATATTGAAAACTACAAAAAACATTTGATTTACTAGTAAAATACCAATATAGGCCATGCAATACAGTCTAAAGCATCAAACTATCAATAAAAAACCAATGATTTTATAAAAGAAGTATTATAAAAGATTAATGATTTATTTAGAATAACTATTTATTTAAAAAAATTATACTTAATATATAAGAACTATATAAAAAATTAGTCAATACTCAATAAATTTAATGAAAAGCTAGACTGTAATAACCTGGTTGCCATTAAGAACTGTGGCAATCATCTTGATGTATTCCCCAATATCTGAAAGCTTATATTTGGCCTTGACAACGTCCTTGATCTTCTCTTGATACTGTTTCTCTTTGGTGGTTCTCTTCTTCTTGGATGGGCGGTTCTCAATATCTCTGATGGATGCAGCAGTCTTCCCCTGTTGGACTTTGAGATGCTCATAGAAGATGTTGTATCTGGGCTTGATTCCAAAGGAGGACTTGATATGCTTATGCCAGCCCTCCAACTATGAAGTCGTTTTCATCTCATCCTTAAGAACTGCCTGATAGCAGTTCCAGTTGGCTTTGGCTCTGGGCTTGCTCCGGCGCTTAGTGACCTTACGTCCAATCCACTGTGGTTCATAATATTCAATGAAAGGGTAGAAGGCACTATCATGTTTCTTGGCATATGGATCCTGGCATAGGAGCTCAAAGGCTTGTCCAGCATGATCTGGCTTTACAAAGGCTAGTGCTACAAACTGCTGAATTAAGAACTTGCACTTTCCTGATTTATCTAGACGGTGGAGCTTGCTGAGCTCAGTTAGACCCTTTAGTTGCCTGTTGACAGCCTGTTGATAATGGAAAAAAACACCCCTGTACCTCTCCATCAAAGGTATTTACAAAAGCGTTATACTGGGCAGTTTCATAGTCCATGATTATAGTTGAGGAACCAAGTGCTTTATCTTGAGCTTCTTTTTCTGCAGCAAGGGTGGCTTCATCCTTTCCATCATCATCTGGATTGGCTCTAGTATTATGGCCAGGGGGACTCTTTCTATTACTGGGTAGGGCTTTGATGCCCTCCTGAAGGATTTTAAAGGCACTTGTGTAGATCTCTTATGTTACCCCAGGAAGCAGAAAGTAGGCAAATGGGAGCACCTTGCCTTCAATGAGGGAATGTACAACCCATAGTTGGTAAAAAAGGCGGGGGCATACTGCAAAGGTACCATCACATAACCAGGTCTCTGAATCCCTCAACTGCTCCAGGTTCTGTTGTGTAGCATAGCATATAATTCTTGCCTCTGCTGTAGGACCATCATCATGTAAAAGGAATACCTCATCACCATTGAACATCTTTAACTCCTCTGTCAAGACTAACTCTCTTTGAACCATGGCTGATTTCTTATGGGGGACTAGGTCACGGCGTTTGTCACATATGTACTTCACTAACTGGTTGCAGTCAGGGATGAGCTTCAGGTTCTCATTACTTAGGTGTGTGGTGGCCTTAACTGCCAGATCAGAAGCCTTGACATCTTTGGAGACTGGGACCATTTGGTAGAGGTACCACTTTAGAAGCTTTTCAATAAGATTTATTGGAGCATTGCATGTGTGCTCTCTTTTTCACTAGTGACTTTATCCCATCCTTCTGTATTGATCCTGGCAACACAGCTTCTATCTTCACATACATAATGCTTGCTTCTTCCTGCTCTCTTCTGATTTTTGAAATTGAAAACATAGTCATCACAGACTAAACTTGCACCTCCTTTGACAGACATTAGAGGGAAAACCCGAGGGAACTTCTTTGGGAGCTTAAACTCTCCTTTGACGTTACATATATTATGAACCTTTAGGGGATCCAATGGGCCAATTGGTGCTTGATGATAGCCAGACAGGTAATCATCAGGATCTTTTTTATTGATACTTGATTAGGAGGATGGAGGTGAAGATTTTTTGGGCGGTGGAGGGGAATTATCTGGAGTTAGATTCTTGCGCTTTCTGGACTGGGATGAGCTTGATTCCTTGGGACTTGATTCCTTTGAGCTTGATTCATATGGGCTTGGCTGGGGTTCTGGACTCTTGGGTGTCTTCTTTCTTTTTTGCTTGTTTAGTGGAACCTCATCTCCTTCTGATTAGTACCAGCTTAGAGAAGAGGAGGGGTCAGGGGAGGGCTCTTTGCTTTTAGGGTCTGGGTTCTTCTCATTTGTCTTCTGTTTCTTTGAGGGCTCTTTGGCTGGTTTTTTGTTGGGGTAGGGACTTTAGGCCTTTCTAGAGGCTTTGGGTACTTTCTTGGTTGACTTGGGGTTATTTTGTGGCTTCTTGGAAGATTTGCCTACAATAATTAGAGTAGAGTTAATAAAGTAAGAATAATCATGTGAGACATGAATAAAATTAAATAATAATCACTTGTTTTAAAATTTATTATTAAGTAAATATTTTATAGAAGTATGCAAAGTAATTTTAGAGCTAGTTTATTATTAAAGAATAGAAAAAAACCCATGTTTAAATAAAAAGTTGACATTCTGGTAGTCACAGTAGTCAAAAATATTTAATTTAGGTTGTCAGCATAAAAAACGCTTTGATTTTGACGTCGACATGCTGACAGTCAGCATTAAAGTGGAAAAACACTGTGTAAATCACTTATAAAGCTTGGTTAATATTTTCTGGAGTTGGTTTTTTAAGGCTGAAATTAATTATTTTTAAATTTGAAAAATTAAAGAGTTGCATATGTAACTCATGAAAACTAAATAATAGGGATTGTAGAGGGAAGTCTGAAGTACAGCCCTGGGTACTTTGGCCTGAATTACCATACCATTGTATGTGTGCTTTTTGTTAAGCGGCAGTGTTTTACTAATAAATAAGTGAAGGTGTCAACATTCAGGCAGTCAGCGTTCTTTTATAGCAACTCTCCTATTAAATAATGCTTAAATTATGTCACTTTGTTTGCTTAGCCAAACCCCTTTGTTGCAATTTAGGTGACGCGTCAATTTGACACAAAGTTGACATTATAATTACATATACAAATTCTAGTTTTAACATATGTGTGTTGGCTTAAGTGGACTTCCAGAAATAAGCTATAGTTTATCCAGTGAGTTTAAAATAACATTAAATATCTAAATAATACAAAGAATGCTCTGAAAGTTGGCATATGTCTTTGTTCAATACTTATCTTAATATATATTTAATAAAAACAGTAGTATAAAATATAAAAAGTAGTTATTTTTAGAATATTGTGTATTTTATTAAGAAATTTATGGATTCTTATTTGGGGTCAGCATCCAGATATTACTTACTGTAGTTGACCTTAATGTAAAAGTACAAAGAAACTTACATTTTAATAGTAAATTATATTGGTTTTTTGGCTTAAAATTAAGCCTTTGTTTAAACGGTGTCGACATTATGTCTGTTCCTTTTTAATTTTGCAATTCTGACTTAATAATTCACTATGAAAAATTAGCTTAGTTTTGGAAATGCCCGATTCTGGCGGATAAATACCAAAATAATGTTGACTTACTGAATGTCAACAAATTGTTGACATTCAGTAAGTCAACTTGTGGAATGAGTTAATTCTGGCAGTTGCCATTTCCACCCCTAACTAGTATTCCCGGATGGTACTTGAGTTGTAGCAAGTCTGCAGTCTACACACTCATAAATTTTTTGGAAGCACCTGTATCCAACAAGATGGCTGGCTGATAGATAGTCTGACCATTATTGATACTACCATGAAACAATAAGTAACCAGAAGTGGATTTATTTGCAGCAAAGGTAGCATTCTTGACAGGGTCTTAGTTTTTCATTGGCAGTACAGACGGCAGCTAAGGAAGCAGGATGCTCCTGGAAGTAACGCTCAATCATTTCTTGGACAGCAGCTGGAAGAACGGGGTTATCACGGTCAATGGGAACGAGGGGCAACTCTTTGGACGTAATAACAGAGGATTTTGCAGGTACAACGTGCTGAAGCATTGCCAAGGAACTATCAGGAACAGACACTACAGGGGCCTCTTTTACATCACCGGGTCTGTTCACCACCGCCAATTGTAGTTGAGACGAGCTAGGGGGGAACAATCTTGGCTTTGGTTGGAAGATACTACTGAGGAGGGCAACAGCGCCCATGTCAACAGTGGCCATGTCAACACTTTGTTGACATGGCCACTGTCGACTCAAAACTCTAAATCTCCTATGTTTTTTGCTAGTTGCGCTAGCTTAATTCTTTTTTTTAACGCGTTCAGGGGTGCAAACCCAGAAAACACGACAAAATTGTGGCCATCTTGACACAATTTTATATTAAGCTTAATAAAAAACTCAATTTAACCTGATTTTCCCTTTACGTTTACTAATAAAAATTAGTTTATTTTTATTCAATTTCACGACGTAAAAGTGTCAATGTCGACACTTTTTAAGCCAAACTTATTTTTAATAACAAAACTGAAGCATCTACAACAAAGAAATTAAGTGTGCATTTAAAAATATTTTTTTATTGAATTATTATATTGAAAAAGACAGTGCACATACATTTGATTGTTGGAATGTTCATGTTATAAATATATATGTGGCACTTATTCCGGCTTTAATAGATTTAAGTGGATTGGATGCTAACAGTGATCTAATAATTTAAGTGTGACTTACTATGTAAGTTACTATAGAATTTGTTATTAAAAATAATGTCGACACTCTTAAATGTTGTTTATTTGCTTGTGATCACCCCCTGGGGTGGATTTAAGCAAATTAGAGTGGTGCAATTAAGCTTAAATTAATATACCACGTCATATAAATAATGTTGTAAGTGATGTTGTTGACACTTTACCCTTTTCAATACTTGAATACAACTTCTTAACAACTTCATATAAGTGCAATGGTAAAATATCATATTCTCACTACCCAAATATAATTTTTAATAAAAGAATAAAGAACCTTGATACTTTTTTACTTATTTTTATATGTTTTTTTTAATTTTTATATGTGAACAAAAATACACAGGAAACGGTTAATTTTTTGCTAGCCCGCGTAAATTTAATTAAGCGTACTATGTTTTTTCATAGTAAATTTTCAAAATAATGTCAACAGTGAGAATGTCGTAAAAATAATGTCTACAATTTTTGTAATCAACAGTGAGAATTCAGCTTTTTTTACTAATTGTCACTCATAATGTTGACGCTTTTCAGTTCTCACATATAAAACTTTATGTTTTATATAATAAAAACTTCTCATTTTTTGATATGTTGTATTTTTGACTTTGCTCTTTCATATTTTTTAATTTTTAAAATAAAATCTATATCCAAATATAATACTTTCACATATTTCTCTTAACTTTTATCTTGTTATTTATAACTTTAATAAAATAAAAACTATACAAGTATTTTTTAACTTTTAAATGCCAATAAAAACCATCTAAGATTTAATTTTTGTATATTATGCTTTTTAAGTTGTTTTGTTTGTTTTATAAATTCATTGCTTTATTTTAAACCATTTTACTTATTATTTTAGGACAAGAACACTTCCAAACAGCCAAAGGATACCAAGCGTCCCTCTAAACCAAAGCCACCAAGAAAAAGCCTGTCTTGTCAAAGAAGGCCACCCCCAAACCATCCCCAGAACCTCCCCCAAGCCCTCCCCTGAGCCCTCTCCTGAGAAGAGCCCTGCTCATTCCACTGGGGGAGAGGAAACTGGTGGCTCTCTTACAGAGCACAGTTTTTACAACTCGGCTTCTGACAAGGAGCCAACCAAAAAGAAGCGGCAAGGCAAAAAGACCCCTCCCAAAGATAAGTCTCCTTCACATGAGGAGCACCACAACAAGCCCCCTTCTGCTTCCCCACCCCCGCCAAACTCTTCCCCTTCAAGCTCATCTGGGGATGATTTGAAGCCCTGCCCAGATTACTTTCCTGGCTTCCGCCATGCTCCTGCTGGCCCTTGGGACCCTCTGTTGGCCCACAACATCTGCAATGTTGATGGCAAGTTCAAGGTTCCCTCTTCCTTGCCCAAATACTTCCCAATCATGAGTGTCAAAGGTGGGCCTGCCATGGTGGCCAATGGGTATATCTTCAGCTTCAATAATGCCAACCGGGGCTTTAAGAGCCGTCATTACACCTGCGAGGACCGCTACTGCCCAGTGCGGCTCAACACTGAGCGCTGGGACCTGGTCCAAACCATAAAGGGCAAGCATACCTGCATCATGCCCAACACTACCATCTCCTGCCTCCTGAAGTGGTATCTGGTGCAGATTATGCCCACTTCCAAAGACCTTTCTGCCACCCAGCTGGCTGTGCTTGCTTGCAAGTACCTGACCCCTACCAACTTGAAGAGGGTGCCAACCCACAATCAGTTGGTCAAGTTTGTGATTGATAGGCGTCAAGCCTCCAATCCCCTGGCCAAGAGCGCCACCAACATCAAGGGCCTGGTCCTCACTGATGCCCTCAAGAAGACAGAGGATGGTGAGATGTTCCTGCTCCATGACAATGGGCAGGAAGTGGAGGATAGGATTGTAGCCTACGCCACAACCCAAAACCTGGAGCAGCTCAACACTGCTACCACCTGGCTGTGTGACGGCACATTTGCTACTTGCCCCCCTCTCTTCAAGCAGCTTTGGGTCCTGCATGGGCAGTTCAATGACCAGGTCATCCCTCTTGTGTTCTTTCTCCTTCCTGGTGCCAAGACGGAGGTCTATGCCAGAGCTTTCAAGATTGTCCGGGATGCTTTGAGCTCCCTTCCCGTCAACCAGCCCCCCCCTCCCGCCCACACCACAAGGGCCAATCCCTCCTCTGCTGAGAAGGATGAGGCAACCATAGCCGCTGAGCAGCTAGCTCATGCGCGCTCACTTAGGCCAAAGGTGATCATTATGGACTTCAAGCAGGCTCAGTTTAGAGCCTTCCAGACCACCTTCAATGGAGAAGTTCAGGGCTGCTTCTTCCATTTTTGGCAGGCCCTTGTCAAACACCTCAAGAGCAAGAAGGACCTTTTTGACAAGTATCTTAATGATGGTAAGGGGAAGTACCTCTTTGCCCTGACTCAGTTTGCTGCCTTGGCTTTTGTGCGCCTGGAGCATACTGGGCTTGGCTTTGAGGCCCTCCTGGAGGATGCTTACATCAAGAAAAACTCCACCATCTTCAAAGGCTACCTGGATTACTTTGAGCGCCAATGGGTGGGCAAAAAGATGACTGCCTGGAGAGGTAAGAGTGGGGCCACTGCCCCTTGGAATTGCCAAGGTGCCTACCTCAAGGAGGAGATGAAGACGACGTCAAGCCTGGAGGTGTGGCACAAGCACTTGAAGACCAAGTTTGGGACCAACCCCATGTTCAACAAGTTCTTCTCCAAGCTGCAGGAGGAGCAGGCCCAGACTGTCTCCAAGTTCCGCAACCTGGCCAACCAGGTGGCCCACAAGAAGAGGAAGAGTAAGGAGAAAGACTACCAGGAGGACGTGCAGAAGGTAGTGAAGAAGAAGTACAAGGTGGCAGAGATCAAGAAGTACCTAGAAGATGTCGCAACTGCTCTTGCTGGTGGCTTTAATTAGCCCAATAAACTTTGCTTTGCTTTGCCTATATATTTTTTACTTTTAAACTTTTAATTTTTTGATTTTTTTTGGATAGTACTAATCTTTTTAAGTATAAATGGTAAGTTTCAGATACAGTTTAAATGTGGTTTTATAAGAAATATCTTATATTTTGTTAATTTATCTTTAAGCTATGAGATATTTTCAGTTGTGCTTATATAAAGTATAATATGTTTAAATTAGAGTTTTCTTATATTTTGTAGTTATTATGATATATAAAATATCTTTATTTTTGGTTCATTGGAATTTTAATTTTTATGGGAATAAAAAATAATTTTATAATAAAGAGTACAAATTACATAGTAAACTGAAAAATAGTTGACTATATCTCCTTATTCTTATTACTTATAGTATTTTTTTATTACATTTTTGAACTCTCTGGAGTTATTTTAGTATAAAAAAGTATTTTAAAATAATTTTTTATATTAAAAATGTTCAGGGTAAAGTGTGCTGTTAATTAAAAAAGTGTCGACATCCAGGAAACAACATTAAGTAAAACCGGGTCTTCACTTTACTATAGTGTCAACATTAAAAGTGTCAACATGGCCACTGTCAACATTTTTAGTGTTGACATGGGCGCTGTTGCCCTGAGGAGCAAGGACCAGAAAACCAGGAGCGCGCAGCAGGTTTATCCTCAATTACCAACGTACCTTGTTTGGAAGTAGACGGATTTGAGACCAGAGAAAGAATTTGGCTTACCAGGACCTCAGTTGTGGTTAACAGGGAATCCCAAACCGCCAAATCTTGGGCATTCTGGTCAACTGCTAACCACAACACTGAGAGTTTGTTCACCTCAGGAACATTGATTGTACGGCAGTAGGTAAGAAACTGAGGAAGGAATACCAAAAGCGGAGTTGTACCCTGACGGAAGGCGTACAGCTTACGATATACTTTGAGCTCCTCAATAGATATACACAAATTTTTTAACAAAGGGTATAGAGATGCACTCTCAGTTAAAACATGTGGATTGCGCTCCACCGCAGACAACAACCATTCTTGAGCATCTTTGGAAACCTTTGTCATCACATGGTAAACTTGGGATTTGTGACTCAGGCTAGAGCCAGAATAGAATGATAATGCTGACAAAACTTCACGCGAAATTTCATCAGTGGGTGGGGCAGGAAAATAATCCAGACGCCAAAATGACATGACACGACGGAAATAGGAAACAGAGGATTCAGTCTCTACAACTGCAACTGGAGATGAAAACCAAAAATTAAAGAAAAGTCCAAACTGAAAACTCAGAAATGAACTGATGCAAATAAACGCGGTAAACACAGATATCTTGACAGAGCAGGAGAAAAGAAACACAAACTCATGACAAACTGCTTCCAAAAACTCAGACGTAGAAGAGTTGAGTAATGTGACGGAAATCCCTGGATAATATGAAGCCATTTCTAAATGATGGGAAATTACCACCCAAATCCACATAGAATTGATGATTAACCACCAACGTGGCTTTAAATATCTTTTTGTGAAATTTCCAATTAAAACTCCAGGATTAAGTAGAACAATCAATCCTAACCAGAGTGAACCAAGATAGGTGACCTGGGAAAGCATCAATGCATCTTCAGTGTAGAATTCTGGGCATTGAGAAGTGACACAATTTTATTTTCCAGAATGGGGGGAGGAGCTACAAAATTGGCTGGCATGAAATTAACATTTTGCGGCGCTGACAACAAAGTTCCAGATGCTGGGCCCCATCTTCATGAAATGATTCTGTTCAGAATCATATTGTACGGGATATACCGCAACAACCCAAGAACAGGATGCATTTTTAAAATTTAAAATTAGAACTTGGGATAATTGATTTTTATTGAGTAAATTTAGAAGGACTCAACTCTTAGAGTTGAAACAGGGAAAATTATTCAATATATATCAGAAAAATTGACTAAGCAATACCACCTGAGTCTTGATCTCCTATTTCTTTGGCATCTCCAAGTAAGTATCTAGTCCAGGTTGCAAAGAACCCTTGCGTGACCAGTTTCTGATAACCATGCTGATTAATGAGCTTATATCGGGTGACCCTCATATTACGTTGATTTATCAACATCAGTTTACAAGGGGGAGCTGGTTTCAGCTGGCATACTGGAGCAGCCGTAACCCATTTTTGATTGACCATTTGGTTTAAATCCGTTAACTTGGTCAATTTTGATACAGGTTTCCCGGCCTTCTGTGCCTTCTTACTTGGACGGACAATACCTGGCATTATGGAACTTACTGTGACACCTTCTACACATGTTAATGATAGGGATTCCAGTAGGGTCCACTCTAGTCAAATTCAACTTGGGAGCTCTCCTTCATTTGATTGGAGAGAGACTTCCCAATGAGTGGATCCCTGACACATTACATATAAATAAATATAAAAGATGTTAATATACCAGGTGTTAGAGTGAAACAGTATGCGGCATGATTCAAGGAATTACAATGAGGATATATATAAACAAATTGTGAGTTGCTTGAGCAACAGGAGATCAAATCGGGAGGATGGCTTAATAACCTTGGCCCCAGTGGTAGTGTAGCAGAAGATGTAGGTAAAAATCTTCAGAATTAAAATGATTTTCAGGGGTAAATTAGAGAAAAAATCTGAAGGTGTCAACAGGTAAAGCGCGGGCCAGAGCACAGCCATGGAATCAATGGTAACCTTGAAGACAATAAACACTAATATTTTAAAGACAGGGGCAAGCAGCCCCAGATGATCCCACATTTCTAGGAAAGCTTTCTTTTATTTGAGTGAAAATAAGCTATCTAGAAACAAGTTTCTAGAGGGGAATGGGAAAGTCTTAAGGGAGTTCAGGATAGGGGAGGAGGGGATTCCAAGGTATGTGATTGGTTAGCAAGAATATTTTCAGCAGTTGGTGGTCCTGCATTGGAATTTAAGTTGATGTTGTCATAATTCAAAAAATTCCAGAGACCAGTGGGTCAAGCGCTGCCATTCCCAAATAACGTATACCACGTAATTTTCTTGTCATAATTATTTGGGGAAAAATAAGGCAGGTCCAGATTTTCCGGGGCTATTTGGGCAACCCCAGCTTTGACCCATTTTTTGTCTATGACAGCATTTAAGTCATCTATTTCTTTCAAGGGTTTGGCTGTGGTTCTTTGCTGGTTTCTGGGTTTACAAGGACACACTATCCCTTTCATTTGATTTTCTACCGTAATACCAGGCACCAGGTAAAATGTCAGAGATAGGTGAGGGCTGAGCCACCAGCTCAGAGAGTAGCGCCTATCATAAGACTGGTCTCAACTTGATAATATAAGAGAGTGTGTCTAAGCATAGAACAAGGTCCAAAAGTGGACACCATAAAGTTTACTAGGCTGATGAGATTAATGTATAATACTCTGAATAATTAAGCAGATATATTATCATTGGTAATAACATAATTTTGCGGGCGGTTGGGACAGTGAGTAACAAGAGAGGTTTTTGGTACTAGATATGTGAGCAAGTAGCTGTACTTATTCCTAAATAGTCACAGTTAAATTGTGTATCAGATGCTCTCACAGTTAGCATGTTCAAGTACTCTATTTATGGCAAGGAGCTAGTCAGAAGAAGTTTTTCAAGATTAAACTCCAAATAAGCTGGGTTGAATGTGTATTTGATAAAATGCACAAGGCCAAAGAAAACACCATGAGAACAAAATAACTTGGCTCATAGTCTTTCAGGTTCAGCAGATAGCAATAAAAGAGCAAAAAGCCTGCTGACTGTAAGGTCTCATAGTTTAGGGAAGGTGGTTATAGACTAAAGCTTTAATACTGTTGATATTTATGTTGGTCAAATAAAAAAGATAGGTAAAGTTTGTAGCAACAACTGAACTAGGGCTCCTAGAAGCTTGTAGGAGATAAAATAAGGGCTGAGGCAATTGATTAATCCTAAGAAAATAAAATAGAACCCAGTCTTAATGACTGAGGACTTGGTCAAAAAGTTGATTTCTAAGTCAGGGAATTGCTCACCACTAGTTGGAGGATTAAAACTATCAATAATCAGATTGTGTGTATTATTATAGAAACTACCTAACTGATGAAATAGAAAGTCAAAAGGAATCATAAGATTGAAAATAAAGTTAAACTAAAATTTGGAAATGAAACACAAGCCACAAAACCTAACAAGTACCTTTTTTGAGGTGCAAGTCAAACAATCTCAACTTATTGTTGAGACTGGAAAAACCAAGCCTTTTATTGTGCTCTGTTTGTGAAATGCAAGAATTGAGGTGAAAGTTTCAACCATTTTTGGTTAGGGAACCTTTCTGAAAAATAGAGGTTTGAAAAATCAACTATTGTCATGTTTAACTTAGATAAGTTAAAACTAAGAAGGGAGAGCCGGAAGGAGAAGAAGCGGGGGAACAGATGTTGCTTGGCAGAATGTGAAAAGCAAAAGCAAGAGCGGGAGAGCGGGAAAACCTGGTCCAAAGATGCTGTTGTAAGTGGGAGGAGTGAAAAGGTATTCTTCTTTCAGACTCAATGATTTTAACTAATGTTTTAGGTTCACAGTTCAAAAATTGTCCAGGAGGAAAACAAGGTAAGCTTCAAAACTTAAAACTAACCGTAAACTAGATGGAATATTGCCGGTTGAAGAGGGGTAAGAGTAAGGGAATATTTTTGAATAAAGCAATGAGCAAAAAATAGCCCAATGTTTCAAAATTAATAAGGAGTTCAAAAAGATAGAATGCTAGCAGCTAAAGATTAAAAGGAGAATCCTGACACTGAAAGTGTGTTGGAATAATAATAAAACAAGAATTAGATAAGGTAAAATCTGGTTGAACCAAAGGTTCATCACAGCTTTATTATCAAGATAATAATAAGACCTGGCATTGGCTTGACAAGGTACATATACCATCTTTCAAGACCTCATCTTTTGAGCAGAGATCTATATATTAGACAGCCTGATATTAGTAATTTAGGGGGCAAGGTGGCACCGGGCTTGGGCAGACAATTATTGGCCAGCTTTGAAAAATAGACATTGAAATCCTTATGGCTGCAAGTGTTAGTTTTAAGGCCAGGCTGGCTGGCGGAATCTATGTTGTTTCCTGATATTCTGATTTTCTGGCAAACCTTCTTATTAATGAGATTGTGAAAGATTTTGACCAAAAATCCAATGATGTATTATAATACCTTGGTATATGTGCAAGGACCATGTGGCTCATTGTTGTTTTTGGCCTCTCCTGAGGTTGGCAAAAATTCATAAGTTTGTGAACTTCTAATTGAGTAGCCTTCAGATTTGAGCCCAAAAATATTTGAGCTATCATCTGACTCTCTTGGCAAGCAGGCCACAGATAAACAATCTGGGGTTTGAAACTCAATTATGGCTTTGCTTTATAAAAAGAAAAATATGTCACTAATGACAAAGATAGTGTATCTTGTTGGGATGCCTTGTCCCTCTTTCTTTTTTCTTCAGCCGATAGGAAGTGCCATTTGCTTGGTTTTTTATTTTATTTTAGGGTAAGTAAATATGAATAACCTACTTCTGCTATCACTATTGAGTACAAACTTTTGAGAAGTATATGAAACAAAATAAAAGGAAAAATTAAGATGATGAGAATTTATTTGATGAGAAAATGATATTATATAGTATCATGACAAGCCACATATTGCCCATGTATGCCATGTCAGTTATGAGGCCTATCCAAGTAGTGTTCCTTATAGGATTTGAAATGTCTGATCTTTGTATAACATGGGGTTGGCAATAGTGCTACCAACTATTTGGTAGTTGAGTCATTTCTTGGGAAATCATTTTCCCAGGAGAGAGCAATCAAAGAAGTTGCAACAGTATTGATATTGTTTACAAATAATAACCAGAAATAAATTTCTAGTCATTTTTTACTTCATCTTATTGTAGTGTTGTTAATGTTTATAATAGATATATAACTTAAAGTGCTCATTATAAAGTTTGAGAAAATATAGAATTGAGATGGCTGGTTTTAAGATTTATAGTTTTGTCATGATGGATCTATATATGCTTTGATATGACCATCTTTTGAGATGGCTGTCTACCAATTATTTAAGCTTTTGTATGATTGGTAGAATGCAATCCAGATTACTTTAATGAGATCAGTTAATACTTTTAATTATACGAGGTTTCTGTTTTTTGGAGGGTTTGGCATGGATTTGTATATTAGCATTTAATTTTGTAAGTTTAATGCGTAACAAGAAACCTTTAAGCTTGCCCCAGGGAATGATAATAATTGAGGTTATTTTAGGTTTGTTCTATGTTATACTTGAGAAGGGTTCCTGTTTCTGGTTCATGCATTCAAAAAGTGGATTTTAATTTAAGCTTTATTTAGTTTGTGAAAAGTCTGGCGCTATATCGGGTTTGGGCCCAAGTAGCGGATTTTCTGCAGTCATGGTTAGGGCTGCTTTGGCCAAACCTGGGCAGCCGCGGCCAGTTTCTGGCTCCCCACACTCTCTTTCAAAGATATATTTCAATATGCATAAATATTAAATATTTACGTTTTAAATGAAGCGGCCATTTGCCGAAAGCCAGCCGGGGCTGAGCCGAAGTATCCTAGTCATGGTAATGTCATTGCAAAATAGCTCTTGATTTGGGAAGTATGTTTATTCATAAAACCAAATGGATGATGCTTTCATTTGTTTCTCTTCACCAAGCCCATCCCCAGAAAAGCCTTTAGGATATTTATAAAAAATCTGTGCTTTGTTCTGTAACAAACCTGAGAACTCGAAGATGATAAATGATCCTAGCCCATCTCGACTGCAGCTTCACCCAACTGAAGATTCACCAAGAAATATGCGAATAAAATTTGGAGAAGCCAATGCTTCAAGATCATCGTTTTCAGGGGCCGACTTTGTCAGATCTAGGCCGGCTTCAGTTAGCAGGAAGCTTTATTCCGAAGGGGCAAAGCATTCAAATTCAAGAAAATTCAATACTGATTCAAATGTAACTTTAAATGATAAAGTTGCCACATCCTATTCATTAGATAGTCTATCAAGGTACTTTTCAAAAGCTGACATGTATCAAAGTTATGGTTGAAATACATTTCAAGTGTATATTTTTAAGACCAAGGTTTGTTTACATTTAGGTCTTTGGTTTCTGTTTATCCTGGTATTATTGGACATCTAAAACCATATACTTTAATTGATGATAATTTAGCTATATCTTGTTTTTTACGAGCCAGTGTTCTTTATTAACGTTCGAAATTATCCTGTGTTTCGTTTTAATCTTTTTTAAAAATGGCAAGCAAAAGCTTTATACTTTAAAGCATTTCAAACTCAAGTATAGTCATATTTTACCCATTAAAGGGTGACGGCATTTCGCTAACTATTTCTACTATATTTAACTTCCTGATGGTTGATTGGTTTTCAGTTTGCGTCTTTTGGTGCTATCTTGATTTTAATCGTGTGCATCACCTAATAGTTTTCTTTTGTGCAAGAACTGCGAAATACTTCACTATACGTAAAGACTTCCCATAAAGTTTCAAGTAGCGAACTATCTTCTGGTTTAAATATATCGGCTTTGTTTCTTTAAAATAAAACTTAACCTTACTAATGTCCTTTGATTCGAAAGGATCCTAACGACGAGCTCTAATGTTTGCGTTTAGGCTTCTCAGGCTTAATCGAGATCTCATTGACCAAATAAAGGAGCTGTACCCCAGCCCAGCTACACCTATCCGTGAAAAGGTAACATCGTACATAAATAGACAGGTTAATGCGTGCAGCTAGAGGATATTTCAAAGTTAGAGTCTGGCTCAGATGAGCATCAAGCATATCTAAAAGGACTGATGGCCCAGGTAGAATCCCATGCTATTCAGCGCGATAATATGAAAGATTCGAATGCTCAACGACGCGCCAAGCTGACTAGCCAGCATGCACAACTCAACCTTCTTCAAGTATCACTTTCAGATGAACTACAGAAAGTTCGCCAGACACAGTAATTGCTTGTTTGATTTCACAATAACATGTTAGCTTTCTTTGGTTGGACACACGTAGAGTTCTTGGCTTGAATCGAGCCAGACTGGCGCAAGGCTTAAGCAATATCTTCCCTATCGCACAGGTAAATATTCCATTTGTCCATGCTCACGTTTAAGTACCCTGACGATACAGACATACTTTGCATTCGTGGGAATCCGCTGCCTAAACTTGTAATTGGTATGTAGGGGTGGGCTCATCGGTTGCATTGACTCTATGTAGTTTCTGACCCAGCTTCTGGTGACTTGCCTCGCTTTGCTTGCCTTTCCATTTCATTTTGGTGTCGGCCAGAAAGCAAGCACTGTCACAATGCGGCCTTGGGTGATACCGCCAGCCTGGTCCATAACCTTGCCCGTTATCTTGATGTCGAGCTACCGTACCCCTTGCTTTTGTCCGGGTCTACTTCCATGATCATCCATCCTACTGCTCTCGCTGGGGATGACCTGCGCCGATATCCATTGTTCGAGACAAACGATACCTCGGAATGCACCATGGCAATGAATCTCTTGAATCGAGATATCGTTTTGGTAATTTATTCTTCTTTTATCTCACCTTGAAGCTTTTGGAATCACAGGATCTGTTGACAAATAACGAGCATGATGCTCTAGGAAATCTGAGCTGGCTTCTGCAAGTGCTTATCTCATGTCCTTCTGGGATCGCTCCCTTTAATGCCACCTCTTAAGCTTCTGGCCCTACTTTCAGTCTATGCGCAAAGAGACCAATACTTTATTGTCAAGTTGAATAAAAGGTATTTTTGTGTTCTGAATCTTTGTTTTTACTGGCAATATAATTTTGTTTACTGTTTTCCATATTTGACTCATTCTAAATCAATGCTGATGTTACTTTATTACCTGCCGATCACCACATCATATAACTACATAAATATCCTTGTTAAAATCCTAGCAAAAATAGTTGTCTTTCTTAAAGATGGCCTTAAATCTAGCTTAAACATAATGTTCTGCTACATTGATGCTGTTCTAAAATTCAGTTAAGATTTAACAATTAATTTAATGAAAGAGAATGCCTTTTAAATTCGGTGTACTTGTCTAGGGTTCAATTGGGTGCAAGGTTGTCCAAATTGCAATGTAGACCCCAGAAAAATCTTCAGTCTATAAGAAAATATTATCTTCCAAATCAACCCACCACAAACTTGGTCAAGCACCCAGTCAAGCTTCTTGCCTGAGACCAGATACCAACCAATTTTTAATAAGGACTTATATTAGTTTACAAGCTGGATCAGGACTAAATTTACTGTTGCAACTGAACCTAATGCGCTCAGTAAATTGAAGAAGGCTACATAAGAGAAAGTCAGAAGGGATAAAATAGTATAGTAAGATGTTGTTGCAACATCTTTGATTACTCACTCCCTGGTTTTTGTTTCCCTATGAAATGACTCAATCAACAAGTAAAGGCAGCCCCAACAAAAATCTAGTTATAACACTAGGATCAAACATTCAAGTTTCAAGAAAACCTGGATCCCCATGACTGCCATGATCTGCATGGACACTATGTGGCTTATCACCTCATTATATAGCACTCTTCTTTCATATTGAATAAATATATCATTATATAATTAAATTTTTTCCTTAAGTTTTATTTTGTAGATTCTTAGAAGTATATACCCAACAACATGCTTATTATTGTATTGATCAACCATTTATAGGATATATGTAGCCTTCATATCACAGGTAAAGGTGGAAAATTTTCTTTTCCAGTTGGTATGACAAGCTTGTTAATTAGCAACTAACCAAGTGATCTATTTCCTTAATTGAAAGATGAGATCTGTTAATAAAAGATAAGGCATATACAGAAAATCTATTATTAGGTAATTCTTGTAGCTTCCTGTCAGGATTGACAATTTGTTACCCCTTGAAACCCGGGCCCAAGGGTGGGATTCAAACCCTGAACCCAAATTCCTGCGGGCCGCTGGCCCCATGGACCGAGAGCCCGCCCGCCCGCCCCCGTTTTTCTGAGATTGAGCCCCCACGAGCTGAAGGCCCTGCTAAGTCCTGAAGTCAGAATACCAGTACAGGTTCAATTATGATGGTTTCTGAGGAGAAGTTTCTTGAATTGCCTAATGGAGGCAGAGAAGGTGGCCCCATGAACTTCATGAGCTTGAAGTCCTCTTGAGTAACCAATCAAACTCAACTGCCAAGAAGAAACCCAGGCTTTGGACCTAACCCTGTGACCACAGCCAAAAATCAAGAAAATCAAGTGACCAATTTGGACATTCTGAACAATGAGAGAACATCCAGCCGAGGTGCCATTTTGCTGCTCCTACACCCGGGCCTCCTGGCCACCTGCCCACATTTTCCCCAATATTTTGATGAAGCCCTTATGGGAAATACTAAGTTTGAAGGCGGGATGCTATATATGCCTGTAGATTCTGCGCTCAAACCTTATTGTCATTTTGAATAAAGGTTATGTTATTTTGGCTCACATAGCTATTGCATTATTTTGTATTTGCTATCTACCAATTCAGTTTGAGATCTCCTGGCCCTCCTGCCCCACCGCCCGCAGTTTTCTGTTCTCCTGGTGTACCCTTTGGACTCGTCCATTTTACCAACTACCCTCTGAAATCTGAATACAAGGACTACACCCTGGAAAAAATACTCAAACTCGACCCTTTGGCCCGCATACAATCTGCAGTTAGATACAACCGACAAGACCCATGGATATTTTCAACACCCAAGCTGTTCAGAGGGAAATTCAACTATCTCCCTGATTACAACCTACCCATGGAACCTGTCAGGAAGCCAGTCATAGGTAGAGGCATTGGGCGGCTCGGGGTGAGGAGCAGCTGAGCCGGCGGGTAAAGCCCACCATAGAATGGGTGCTAACTTGATAATGTAAGATACAGATTGCCTGAGCAAGGACCAGGGTCCGGAGTTGGGGACCATGGAATCCACCAATACTGTCAAAGTAATGTAGAGTACTCCAAAAAGTTGGGTAGAGGTGGTCTTGGCTGTGGTGGTAGGTTCCAGTGGGCGGTCCGGTCTTGGGGTTAAGGGCAGAGTCATGGGAACAAAGTAGGCAGGCAGATAATTATACTTGTCTTTGAACAATCTTGGCGGCCCTTTGTACCACTTTTCTTCATGTTCTATGTATTCAGTTTCTCTATTCCTAGCCAAGGGGTCAGCAATGAGGATAGTCTCCAAGGCGTACTCCGTGTAGGCCAGGTTGGGTGGGTATTCAGTAAAGTGCACAGGTCCAAAGGGGGCTCCCGGGGGCTGGTATAATGCCTGGGGCGGTTCAGCAGGTTGGTCTCTGGAGGGGGCGGCGGCCTGGTTGTCTACTTAGCCGGAATTAAGATGGAAGATCACTAAGACTAGATAGGGTAGAATTTTTTCAA
The DNA here is from genome assembly GCA_014839935.2 of Entomophthora muscae. Lineage (NCBI taxonomy): Eukaryota > Fungi > Entomophthoromycota > Entomophthoromycetes > Entomophthorales > Entomophthoraceae > Entomophthora > Entomophthora muscae. The sequence continues at coordinate 6,536 of QTSX02000007.1, read as the reverse complement.
AGCAAAGGTTCATCAACTTTATTATCAAAAATGACAATGTGGTCATCACCACACTGCCAGCGTTCTTATACCATGTGATTTTGCTTCTTTGCTTTTTGCAGGCTTCAGGTCCATGGGCAGTTTGCTGATAGGGCATGGATCTTGGCTTAGTATCTGGAGGGCATCAGGTTCTGGTTGGGTACACTCTGGCAAACAGAAGTGACAATGCTTAATTTTGCCGCTTTGGTTCACCATGTCACCTGAGCGGGCTAATTGCATTCCTCATTCTGGACTGGGGACTGGCAGCAGTTGGTGCTTATTGGCAGGGCTAGTAGTGGACCTCGCCCAAGCCACAGCTTCTGTGTAGGTCTGGGCCCTCAGTAGCACCAGTTTGGCAGTTTTTGGCTGGACTGGCTCTGTGGAACAAAAGTGGCAGTGCTTTGTTTTTCCGCTGTTGTTCACCATGTCACCTGAGTTGGCCAATTGCAATACCTTTTTGGGACTGGAGACTGGCAAAAGCTGGTGTTTGTTGGCAGGGCTAGTAGCAGGTCTTTTTCCAACCTCCTTTAGACAGACCACATTTCCTGCGTAGGTATGGGTCTCCAGTGGCACCGGTTCAGCGGCAATCTGGCAATCATTTGGGGAATCCTCAGTATTAGGCCGGCGGGTCACAGGGCAACTTAACAATTTGAGTCTGTGACTTAACAGATTGGCGGGTCCTGTACTGTCCTGGGGGGTCTGATCCGCCTTCAGGGGACTGGGGTTCAACTCTTGGGTTTTCAATACAAGTATTGAAATATCATTCATGACAAAACCACCTGTGATCCCAAAACCTATGCCTGCTTCCTCACCCAACCTCCCAACTGACCATTCTGGAAAGCTGTTTGGGATTGTGTAAATCATCCTCACAGGGGTGATTGACACTATAATCCCACCAGCTGGCCCATAGTCCTGGGTGAGAAAGTCTGTCTCCTACCTTTTTAAGTTATCTCTCCTCTTGTGGTGGGCATTGCCTGCAAAAAACCCGGCCCAGGTCACCTTGAAACAACGGGCCAGCTGCCCAAGACTGGATCCCTGAAACTTCCCTTTGTGACATGATTCATGAGTGTAGCTGTTGAGAAACTCTTGGTTGCAACACTTTTTCTCAACTTTTTGGATAGTAGGGCTATCCTTGATGAGATGAAAAATTTTCAGAAGCACATATAAAGAATCTTTATAGGAAAAATGAGCAAAATATGGGCACAGCAAAGAGTAAAAAAGCTTTTAGATTTACTCATTTCATCCTTGATAGAATAGTTATTTTTATAGATAGCAGTAACTTGAAATGAGCACTAGGAAACCAACCCTGAGCTGCCAGCTTGCTAGTGTCTGGGAACTGATGGGTTGTGGACAGAGTGAGCATAGCTTACCAGAGAATTGGTGCTAACTTAATGAGGTCCTTCATTGATTTGCCCACCCAGGACCACGGGCCAGTGGTTGGGATGATAGTGCCAATCATCACTGTGAGAATGATATACATGATTTCAAATAGCTTGTTGGTATGATCCAGGAAAAGCTAAGCAGCAGATATAGGCATTAGTTTGGGGGTGACAGGCGGCTTCATGTCTAATTGGTAGACAGGAAAGAAGTTAAATATCTCTGAACAGGCAGGACTAGGTAACATGCCAAGGACTTTTTCTGTTTTATCTGGTTAACACTTTAGATTGGACCAAAAGATTCCATGCTAATATCTTTTCAGAGGTGTAGTATCTATAATAAGGCTCTAAGTGGTATTTCATAAAATGAACAGGACTAAATGAAGCATCTGGAAGACAATAGATAGTTGGTGGAGTGGCAGAAGAATCAGATGATTTTGGGCTTAACTGGCAGATGACTAAGATAAAGTATGGTAGTACTTAGAAAAACCAATATCTCATAACCTTTATTTAAAAATAACAATGATGATTGGTCGTGGCCTAACAGGTACTAATACTGCTTTGCCAGACCTCATTGTCTGGTTGGGTTTTTTGGGCTTGTGTGGGCTGGCATTGTGATTCTAGGAATAACAGGATGACATCAGGCACAGGAAAGTTGCCATTTACTGTCCTTGCAAAATATACATTTTAACCCTTCTGTTTAACAACTTGATAATTAGTGTTGGGCAGGTATTTAGGGCCAGTACTTTTTTTAGGACTTTGGGAAGGTTCAGAGAAATTTTCATTGTAAGACTTTCTAATTTTGCCACCTAGCTCCCCAGTATCACATTTTAGTACCTCAAGGAAACTCCTGGCATCTAGAGAAGGCAGGTTATCATTGGTTGCTGTAGTGTTGGGCAGGTTTTGCAGAGAAAGGGTCAAGTCTTAGACCAAGGGCAGGTTCAGAGAATTCCTTATTAATGAGGTTGGTGATTTCATTGCTCAAACTGTCAGTGTCACGGGTTGCCACTTGTCAGGGATCCATTCATTGGGAAGCCTTTCCCCAATTGAATGGAGAAGAGCTCCTAAGTTGAATTTGATCAGAGTAGAACCTACTGGAATTCCTATCATTAGCATGTGTAGAAGGTGACCAAATAGACATAATCTTCCCAAGAAGAGAGTGAAGTGATTGAGAAGATAATAGACATTGATGTACCCCAAGACCAACCAGGAGGCCTTGGGGTGGATTATTGGTGGGAATTGAGCTGTTTCAACATAAGGGGCATGTCTTTGACGCAAACCAAAATGATACCAAATTGAGTTTTCAGATTTGTCAGTAGGAGTTGGTTCAGGGTTTTTGAAGTTAACATTTGCTTGCCCATAATTGATTAACACACACAAAGTTCATACAAGGAAGATGAACTTCATGTTGTTGGGGGAACCTTTAGAATCTACTAACCAAGTGTTTAGAATTGATAATATAGATTTATTGGGCTGATAGGAAATAAAGATATTGTTGGAGCAATTTGGATGGGAGGAATTTGTCAGTTTAAATACTGACTTCAAGTGAGAAAGGAAACATTGTGATTACCAGGTGGATCTGCAAGAGTGATTTTGAGAAGTATTGCCTTGTAGGACTGCAGCAGGCTGCAGCCTGCAATGCAAGAAGAGGCAGGTTGGAATATTGCATTGCAGTATTGTACTTTGCTTTGGTTGGGAATGGAATCTGGGGCTGGATGAGAAGTATTCCTTTGGCTTGGGTTGTTTGCTAGGTTTGATTGGATACTTAGGTCCCTGAATCTCTGGTTTGGATATCCTTTGCATTTAATTTCAGATTGATTGGTTGTTTTATATTTATTGGAGTCCAAATTTAATTCTGAATCTTTTTTATTGTTGTCTGGAGCCTTGATTTTTGTTTTTGAAATAGAATTTATATTATGGCCTTGATTTTCACGTTTGCTTTTGTTTTTGCTTTTGAAGTTAAATTTAAAACATTGATTAATCAATTTTGAATGCATTTTTGAATTGATTTCATTTAGAGATTCGGTTTTGTCCTTTGTTTCTGATATAGCATTTATAAATGTAACTTCTGGTTTATTAATGATTGCAAAACAAATTAAAATTTGATTCCCAATTTGTGTTAGGGATGAAATCCCTTAAACCACTCTGGGGAAACTTTTAATGCCAGACACTGGTGGTTAACTTGCAAAACTCTGAGGTGTAGGTGAGGACTCAGATCTTGGCAGGTTGGTATCAACTTTACTAATAGCTTTACTATTGATAGGCTGCAGGAGGCCAAGCTCTTGGCCTTCTGAACTGGCAGGCCACAGGAAATTAGGCTCATAGTTTGAACTCTGCCCCATACCTTGGGTTTTGGATAGGGAAAATTTGCCATTCCTGACACATGGCCCCTCTCATCATCCTCTGGCCCAACTGCCTGCAAGATTTTGTTGTCACTAATGAGACTTCATCTAATCAGCTGTTTAGAGTAATATAAATTACTCTTATAAGATGATGAACTTTATGGTGCCAAATTCTGGGCCTTGGTCTATGTTGGGGATCCAGCCTGTGGGGGGTCTTGAGAACTTATGGGCAGACAGCCCGCAGGTCCTGCAGAAAGGGCCCACCACAAGACTGGAGCTAACTTTACAATATAAGATTTCAATTTGTCCAGAAGAGCCCAGGGTCTGCTAGCAGACATCATTGAATTAATCAGGCCAGTGAGAGCAATGTACATCACCCCAAATATCTGTGTGGATGTGGATTCATTAGTTGCAACATATTCCTGCGGGCGGTCAGACTGCGGGGTGAGAGGTGGTGTCATTGGAACTAGATAGGCAGACAGGTAGTTGTACTTGTTGCGGAAAAGCAGGGGAGGTATGATGACCCAAGTTCCTTCTTTACCAATGCTTTTGGTTTCTCTAGTTCTTGATTCTGATAGTAAATTAGGATTTTCTCTAGGGTGAATTCTGAATACACTGGGTTGGGTGAGTATTCTGTGAAATGTACCAGGCCAAAGAGAGCTCCTGGAGGATGATATAGTTTAGGCAGTCAGCTCGCGGTTTCTTTGGGTTGTTAAGTGTGAGGTACAAAACCAAGGGAGATAGACTGCAAATAAAATAGAACTAAAATCAAAAATTAAATAACTTGGTTGAACCAAAGGTTCAAATCACTTTATTGCAATAAGGGCAATGTGCAACTTCCTGAAAGCCCAGGGTATAAGTACATATCTGTCATGGAGAAACTTTTACAATTTTCTTTGGGCCTAGTGATACCGTCTACCAGGGGTTTGCAGCCCTCTGTGGCATCCATTGTGGGAGATATTTCATTGGCTGACTCAAACTGAGAAGACTCAAATTTCCCTTTTGGGTTGCAGGATTGGTCATCCTTGGGTGGCCCGCATTCCATAAAAAGTTTCTTTACTTTCCTCATCACAGTGAACCAATTTATTTCAGGATTCTTGGCTTGGCCTGCACTCTCATTGGTTGGGTTAAAAAGAACCTTTGGTATGAGAGTCCTTGATGCAAGTAATTTTTATTCATCTAAACTCAGGAGATTCCCTGAAGTCAAATCCTGCTCTGGTTTGAGTCCAGGAAACTGTGGGTGGCCAGGTGACTGGTCCTGCAGGCTGGCGGCCTGAAGGGTTTTGGGGTTCAAATCTCATATCTGAGGTTTTCTCATAAGCATGGTTAGTAAGAGTTTGTCACTTGTGACAGTCTATGCTTGGGCGCTATATCTCTTATATTACCAAGTTGGCACCAGTTTTGTGGTAGGTGTTACCCTTCAGGCCAGTGTTCTAGCTCACACCTGCATCTTCTATCCATCCATCACTTAGTATCCTGACATGGACCACCACTTTTCAGTATATATTTATGTGAAGAAAACAATCAAAAAAGAGGGTTATAAGAGAAAAAATTAGAATACTTTTTGAATTAGAAGAATAGGTTTATATAGCTGTTGATAAGTCACTGTCGTAACTGTGCTGTTTTAGCAGAGTTACAAGGGGAAAAAGATTTAGAGGATAGATAATAATCTTTATTGTGAGATAGTGATTATATAGCTATTGTGAATCAATGGATAGAAGCAACATGATTGGTGATCACACAGCTGGATGGAAGAGGGGGTGGCTTGATCCTGTTAATGAGTCAAGCGCCAAATTGAGGTATCCACCGTGAGGGATCATCATTTTCTCATGTTGACTGATTTGGTAATCTGAGTTGACTTCCGGGTTTGGCTTCAAGTGGCTGGGTAATTGGATTGCAGGTCACAAACCCGCTTGATTGGAACCTTGCTGGCAGGTCAAGCCTGCGGTTTTGAAATCACATAGTGTCACAGTAGTAAATATCTACTTGGGATTAATTGCCAAAAAAAAGGCCCAGGAAAAATAGGAAGGCTGCTAAACTCTTGATGATGACTGAAAGTTTGAATCTGATATTTGATAAAAAATAAGTATTAGCAGCTCCTGTGGGAAAGCGCTCTGAAATGCTGCTGTTCTTCCAGGAAATTTTACGGCTGTGAAGTTACAATATTCACACTCCTTACATGATGGCAGTCAATCAACCAGCTGTCTAAAGAGTGCAGATTATGACAGCATAAATAATTCTGATAAAAAGTTGGTTAAAGAGATAAAAATATTTGCTTCTAATCAATCAAAAGTCAGCACAAATTTGAAGTGCCCCTCTTAACTCTCCCCTGGTTCACACTAAAAACTTGTTTTAAGATATTTTCACCTACCTGCAATAAAGAATATCCTCACTCAAATAAAATAAGTTAAATGGTTAAGTATGTGGGGCACCAAGTCCCTCATTACTTTGTATTTTAACCTGATCTTGGTGTGGTTATGGAAAGCGTCAGTAAAAACTCATGTCTCTTTATTCTTGCTGTCAATTAATCATTTCTTTTTAGTACCTTATTTTTGTTTCCTCCTTGCAGCTTCTGTGCTCATTTTCATTGCTTGTTTTTTGCTCTCTTAGAAGATTTATTGGTTTGAGATTTCAATGTAATTTTCTTCTTGGTGGTCTTGATGATGGTGTGAGGTTTATACCCCCACCAATTTCATTTTCACTCTGAGATAATTTACACAACTCTAACACATAGCATTTATGTAGTTCATGTTCTTGAAAGAAGGAGATCTTACTAGAAAGTTAATGTGAAGATTCTAGT